>CM037879.1:102706463-103306463 GCA_021292165.1 Shinisaurus crocodilurus | reverse complement strand
ACAACATCCCTGTGAGGTAGGTTAGGCTGGCAGTCCGTGACTGGCCCAAAGTCACCCAGTGAGTTTCATGTTTTAATTATGTTTTTATGACGTTTTAAAGATGTTTTAAGATGTTTTAATAGTATGTATTGTGTTTTGTTTAGTCTATGTACCGGTATTTTATATTTTTTGCTGTTCCCCACCTCGATCTAGATGGAGAGGCGGGTAAGAAATAAATTATTATTATTATTATTATTGTTATTGTTATTGTTGTTATTGTTATTATTATTATTATTATTCCCAGAGGCATGTCCTTGGTCCCTGAATTTTGCTTCTTGAAATCCCCCCTCCCTGCATGGGAACTGAAGAAAGAACAAACTCTCCACTGGAGTCAATAGAGGCTTTCCCCCTTCTTCTTCTTTTAAACTCTGCTGTGGGGATAGGGGCAATTTTGGGAAGCAAATGGGGGGGGGTAATCCTCCCCTCCACTGTGCATGCTGGTCCTGATGCAAATCCGGGCCATGTGCAGTTACCCTAAGTAAAGAAAAATATAAGGCTCCGCTGCATACTACACAATTAATGCAACATGTCATTCAACCCCTAGTGTGTGGGAGGTGGCTTTAATCCTTTGCCCCTGCTGGGGGCTGAACCAGGTGGGGGGGGGTGTCCCACACATGCAAGAGAGCTTTGGCTATTGGGTGGTATAGAAATGTAATAAATAAATATGATAAATATAATTTCCATAGGGGAAAAAGCCTCCATTGACGCCTGCACTCCACCCCTTCACCCCTGTCCACTGATTTCTCTGGTCCCCACCCACAGGGCAGCCTGTCTTCTTACTTATTTTGGATCACCAGTCTAGGTTGGTAGATGGATGGGATCAATAGGTTGGCTGGTGAAGCCACAAGGGTACTCAGACCAGCTGGTTTATTTGCATTTCCCCGCCCCCCAACTGCTGCTTCTGGATAAAAGAGTTGTTTGGGGAAGCTTTCATCACATGTTGTCCAAGCAAGGACCATTGATTTGTCTTCCTTGTCACCAGACTGGCAAAGTGATTCAGGAAGAGCAGGCCCATACACCCACACACACCCACACTATAATATAGGCAGAGAATAAATTCCTTCTTTTCTTTCTCAGTTTCTAACAACCGCCCCCCTCGTGCACATACACAAATTAAGTTCAGTACCTTTGAAACACATCCATTTTCAATGTGTCACACACTAATCCTAACCATCCCTTCAATGCCATTGTTAAAGAAATTATTTAATCCCCAATCTCTAAAGGTAAGGCCTGTCCAGTTCACAGAACATACAAAAGCTATGGGAATGAAAGCAGAAGGATTAAAGTGTCAGTTTCCCATGCCAGCGAACCCAGGAGACATTTCTACTCTCAGGGAAAGTTGCGGAGGGGAGGTAGGAGAGAGGCGGGGTTGAGGTCATCTGGGGTTAAACCCACAAATTAATTACTTTTGATTCTTGCTCCGAGATGCTGGATGACTGGGCTAGAGGTCGGTGTAAATCCACAGGCAAAGTCTCCCAATTAGAATCAAATCCTTTGCCCAGTCATTCCGGCTGCTACACCTGAAGTGGCTTCTCTCAAATCTCTTCTAATCAAATCTGGAGCTGCTGATGAACGAGGCCCAAAAGAGGGGAGGCGGCAGAGCAAATTGTGCCAGGCGATGTCATACAGTGGCTCTCCTCAGAGGGAGGGCGAGTGATTGTTCAACAACTGGAGTTGCTCTTATCGTGCCAAAAGGAGTAAACAACAATATTGACAGAAGGTCAATTAGCATCCTTGAGCAATATTGTCTGGGGAAACAGTGCAGTTGTGGAATTACTTTTCTAAACAGAACATATGTGCCTTATCAGTGGTCCCAATTAAGTGAAGTGTGTGAGCATGTCCTATGACTGTTTGACGAAACGGTCACATCACTCCAGAGATAGCTTGTGTTTTTAAAAAGAAAAACATGGCATGGTGAATAATGATCTCTTTTCTTTCTTTCTTTTTCTTTTTTTCCTGTCAGGGCCGCTGTTTCTATTAAAAGCTGAAGAAGATGCAGAATTAACACAGTGGATGGTTTTAGCAGGCAGGGCTCTCCAAGCCCAGTGCATTGGAGCAGGGATGTTTAAGTAATATATTGCAGGAGGATTGTTTCGGTGTTCAGTGCTCTTTGCTAGTTCTCTCTCCCATGAGCAGGGACATTAAAAGAGTTTTTGTGGAGTCTGCAGAACCTGGGAGGTTGTAAGATCGGGTGCTTGCCTGAAAAATGCTGGATATTCAAGTCCTTCTGCTACATACGTTCCACATCCGTCATCCACCCCAGTCCTGTTGCACTTTCTGTGACTTGAATGAGAACTGAGCAGAAAACAAAAAAGCCTGAAAGTGCTTGTCATTCATCATAACTCCCTATCCCAGGGGTCAGCAACATGACACCCACTGGCACACGTCCGCCTGCCATGAGCCCCCAGTGTGCTCGGCAGACACCTTGGGATTCCCTGCCCTCACCTCATTTATTTATTTATTTATTTATCATATTTATACCCCGCCTTTTTTCCTGCAAGGAACCCAAGGCGGCTTACATAATCCCCCTCCTCCTCTCCATTTTATCCTCACAACAACCCTGTGAGGTAGGTTAGGCTGAGAGTCAGTGACTGAGCCAGTGAGTTTCATGGCCGAGTGGGGACTAGAACCCGGATCTCCCGAGTCCCAGTCCAACACTCTCACCACTACGCCACACTGGCTCTCATCTCATCTCCTCCTCATCTCCTCCAACCACCTGGGAAAGAGCAGGGAAAGAATCTCCCAGCACGCAACTGCAGCGCAGCCAGTGCTCTCTGAGAGGGCTCATGACCGAAAGAGCTGCACTGGTGGCAGTGGCAGCAGGAAAGAGTCGCAGAGATTTCCTTCCTTTCTTCCCTCCTACTGCCACTGCTGCTGCAATTTCCTCCTCCCCGCCGCCGCAATTTCCTTCCACCCAGCACCAGAGCAATTTCCTCCCAGCCCCCGTGAGGTCACCTCACTCCTGATGAGGTGAGCATGGCAGAAGCGGCAAGAGGGGAGTAGAAAGGGGTTGTGAGAAGGAGGAGGAGGAGTAATTCATGAGTGGGGAGGAAATCACAAGCAGGCAAAGGTGTGTCTATTTGTGGGCAGAGAAATTGGGTGGACAATTTCACCTCATTTCTCCAGGGGGAGGAGAAATTCTTCAACAGTTTCTCACAGGTTGGGCTCACCATTGGCAGGGGTTATAGTGCAGCTTCTTTCTTTTTCCCCCCTAATGGTTTTTTGTGCTGCCACCGCAAATAGGGTGGAGAATTTTAAGAGACCATTTGCACACAACTCTAAATAGTAAATGTTAACGCTATGGTAGCAATTTCCCCTCTGAGTGAATATAAAATCAAATGGGGAGAAACATAATCTCATTTCTATTCAGTTTGAAGTATCCATCAAATTTGCCTTGCATACGATTCCCACAAATCTTTCCATGCAACACACTCCAAAGCATGTTTACTCAGGAGTAAGTCGCACTGAGCCCAATGGGACTTAGAATCATAGAATCATAGAATCATAGAAAAGTAGAGTTGGAAGGGGCCTACAAGGCCATCGAGTCCAACCCCCTGCTCAATGCAGGAATCTAGGTCAAAGCATCTCTGACAGATGTCTGTCCAGCTGCACCTTGAATGCCTCCAGAGTGGGAGAGCCCACGACCTCCCTAGGTAGTTGATTCCATTGTCTTATTGCTCTGACAGTCAGGAAATTTTTCCTGATGTTTAGGTGGAATCTAGGTTCCTGTAACTTGAGCCCATTATTCCGTGTCCTGCAAACTGGGATGAACGAGAAGAGATCTTTGCCCTCCTCTGTGTGACATCCCTTCAAATACTGGAAGAGTGCGATCATATCTCCCCTCAGTCTCCTCTTCTGAAGGCTAAACATGCCCAGTTCTTTCAGTCTCTCCTCATAGGGCCTTATTTCCAGTCCCTTTATCATCCTTGTTGCCCTCCTCTGAACCCTCTCCAGTTTGTCTATGTCCTTCTTAAAGTGAGGTGCCCAGAACTGGACGCAGTACTCAAGATGAGGCCTAACCAGTGCCGAGTAAAGGGGAATTATCACTTCCCGCGATTTGGAAGCTATACTTCTATTAATACAGCCCAAAATTGCATTTGCCTTCTTTGCAGCGACATCGCATTGCTGGCTCATATTCAGTTTGTGATCTACCACAATTCCAAGATCCTTCTCACTTGTAGTATTGTTGAGCCAAGTGTCCCCCATTCTGTAACTCCACATTTGGTTTCCTCTCCCTAGGTGCAGCACTTGGCATTTATCCCTATTAAATTTCATTCTGTTGTTTTCGGCCCAGCGCTCCAGCCTATCGAGGTCACTTTGAATTTTGTTTCTGTCTTCCAGAGTATTAGCTGTTCCACCCAACTTTGTGTCATCTGCAAATTTGATAAGCATTCCCTGTACCTCCTGATCCAAGTCATTAATAAAAATGTTGAAGAGCACCGGGCCCAGGACCGAGCCCTGTGGTACCCCGCTCGTTACCTCTCCCCAGTTTGAGAAGGAACCATTGATAAGCACTCTTTGAGTCCGATTCTGTAGCCAATTGTGGATCCACCAGATAGTTGTTCCATCTAGCCCACTCTTAGCTAGCTTACTAATCAGGATATCATGAGGCACTTTGTCGAAAGCTTTGCTGAAGTTCAGATATATAATGTCCACAGCATTCCCACAGTCCACAAGGGAGGTTACCTGATCAAAAAATGAGATCAGATTAGTCTGACAGGATTTGTTCTTGACAAATCCATGCTGGCTTCTAGTAATCACTGCATTGTTTTCAAGGTGCTTGCAGACTGACTTCTTTATAATCTGCTCAAAAATCTTCCCGGGGATTGATGTCAGACTGACTGGCCTATAGTTCCCAGGTTCCTCCTTCTTGCCCTTTTTGAAGATGGGAACAACATTTGCCCTCCTCCAGTCGTCTGGCACTTCACCTGTCCTCCATGATTTCTCAAAGATAATAGACAGTGGTTCTGAGAGTTCTTCTGCCAGTTCCTTTATTACTCTAGGATGCAGCTCATCAGGCCCTGGAGATTTAAACTCGTTCAGAGTAATCAGGTGCTCCTTGACCATTTGCCTATCAATCTCAAGCTGCAATTCTGCCCCTTCAGTCTGCACTTCAGGTTTGCCAGGGGGGTCATAGACCCTCTTTTGGGAGAAGACCGAGCCGAAGTAGGAATTGAACACTTCTGCCTTTTCTTTGTCTTCTGTTATCAATTTGCCATCCTCATTGCGTAGTTGAACCACCAGTTCTTTCTTCTGTCTTTTACTGTACATGTATCTGAAGAAAGCTTTTTTGTTGCTTTTAGCATTCCTCGCTAACCTTAGCTCATTCTCAGCTTTAGCCTTCCTGACACTATTCCTGCAGTTCTGTGCTACCTGCCTGTACTCTTCCCCTGTAGCCTGTCCTTCCTTCCACTTCCTATACGTGTCCTTTTTTGTTTTCAGGTCATCTTTGAGTTTATTGTGAAGCCACATTGGCTTCTTCTGTTGCCCTCTGCCTTTTTTCCTTGTGGGAATTGTTTGCAATTGTGCCTTTAAAATTTCCTTTTTTAAAAACTCCCACCCCTCCCGGGCTCCCTTTCTCGTGAGAGTCACTTGCCATGGGATCTTACTAATCATTGTTCTGAGTTTGTTAAAATTGGCTTTCCTAAAATCCAGGGTACGTGTTTGGCTACACTCAGCTTTTGCTTCTGTTAGAATCAAGAACTCAAGTATAACATGGTCACTTTCCCCCAGAGATCCCGAAACTGCCACTTTATCCACTAACTCGTCTCTGTTGGTTAGAATCAGGTCAAGGATAGCCGATCCTCTAGTTCCTTCCTCCACTTTCTGTAGGAGGAAGTTATCAGCAGCACAGCTCAGGAATTTCTTGGAGGGGCCATGTTTGGCTGAATAAGTCTCCCAACAGATATCAGGGAAATTGAAGTCTCCCATTACTACCACATCGTGCCTCCTTGAAACAATGGCAATTTGCTTTTCAAAAGTTCCATCCTCGTCTTCTCCTTGATTGGGTGGTTGGTAGTAGACTCCAACCGCCATGTTCGTTTTATTCTTTGCCCCCTTTATTTTAACCCAGATGCTCTCAATGGGGCTGCCAAGCTCCTCTTCCTGTACTTACTCTCTTGTATGTGTGTTTAGGGATTGCAGCCTTATTTTGATACTGGAATGGCTTTTTAGAATATTTATTTCAAGTTTAAAAGAGAGCATTTGGCTATTGGGAAGCATAGAAATGTACGGTATTAAATAAAATGTTGCAAGCAGTTCTTTAAAGCTCCATAAAAAGAAGCTTTGGTGTGGCAAAGTAATTCTGCGCCTGAAACTGTTCCTCTCCTCTAAAGTGGTGTTTGTGAACTGAATGGTGATTCGCCAAACATGATCCAGCTCCAATTTGCTGACATCAACAAAGGTGCCAGCTTCCCTAACTGTGCAGTCTTTGTCCTTTCCAACCGTTTGAAGAAGGAAATATTGGGACACATTAATTTCCCTAATCTGTCATTTACAGCTCAAATGCTAAATGCCTAGCAAAGGCATAGTGATTGTGTGCCCAATTCCTTCCTTTGCTTCTAAACTCTTATTTGTCATAAGTGAGGCATGTGTTAATGAGTTTCTGTTTTATTTTAGAGCAAGTGAAGGAATTCACTTGGAAGGATTGTACTGCACTTTCATTGCTCAGGCAGGATAATTTCACATTGGAACACAGAAAGAAATAGATTTGTTTGTGGTGGAGAGGGGAATGTCTTACACTTGGTAAATACAATGCTGCACTGATCCCTAGGCATGTTTAAACATTAAAACATTCCTACAACTCCCAGGATTTCTCAGTCAGCCATGCTGGCTGCGTAATGCTTGAAGTTGTAAGGATTTTTTTCTGTCTAAACATGCATAGGATTGCAGCTGTAGACATTTGCAACCTTAGACATTAGACTTCTTAGACATTAGGCACTTGCATTATTTTCACTCTTACCATTCCTAGGAGTTAGATGTAAGTGGGGATGTATGTGGCAGAAGCAGTACACTTTCAGAATCTAACATTTGAATCCTGGGCAGGGCTACAGGTCAGAGAATACAGGCAGTCCCTGGGTTACGAACGTCTGACTGATGGACAACGTGTACTTACAAATGCAAAACTTCTGGGTTCCCTGGCTCTATGTCGTTTATGTAGAGTATAGCATAATGGCCACAATTTGTGTAAATATATACTACGCTATACTGTTCTGACATACGTAAAAATTCAACTTAAAGACCGACTTAAGAACGGAACCCGTTTATACCCTGGGGACTGCCTGTATAGGCTTTGTGTGCAGAGAGTTCCGGGTTCAATCTCTGGCAGCTCCATTTCTTAAAAAATAGGGAGCAGGTGATATGAAAGACCCTGGAGAACTATTGCCACTCAGAGAGCAGACAATACTGAGCTGGAAGGACCAATGGCCTGATTCAATATAAGTCAGCTTCATATGCTCTTCATCTCCCATCCTTGTACAAAGTTCAAAATATTTAATACACTGTAAATCAGGGGTGTTGAACCTCTGGCCCCTAGGGAAAATCCAGCCCAAATGGGGTCCCCATCAGGAACTCTGGGGTTCACCAGAAGACCACACCCCTTTCCCTTGGCCCTACCCCCTTTCCCCCGGCTGCCAATCATTTGGAGGTTTTCTGGCTTTTGTGCAGGTTTTTTCCCATTCTAAAAGGTTGGAATGCGTCTGCTACAGATTAATTTCTGGCAGTAAGAGCTTTAAGCTAAAATACACTGGTACTTTTGGTATCTCCGGTATTTTGGGCCGCACCCTCTTTTGCCTTTGGCCCTGCCCACCACTGCAATGAAGCCTCCAAGAGCATCTCCAAAACTGAATTTGGCCCTCAGGCTGAAAGAGGTTTAACCCTATGCTGTAAATCAAGAGGAGTGTGAGTTATATGCATTTCTGCCGTACATCCTGCTCATGTTTTTACATGTTGGAGAACTGGAGTATAATTAATACTTTTGGACTTGGCATTTTTGTGGAAGTTGAGTCCATTGTATTTTATTATTCCATTGTATTTTATTTATTTTATTCATTAACAGCTTTGTTGGGATGCATTTATGTTTGCAACATTAACCTCCTATATTTATGCTCCATTATGATTCTTCAGTCACTTTTTTGTAGATTTTTGCCATCTATTCCAGACCTCAGTCTACAAAGCCGAGTGCTCACCTCATAACCAGTGCTTCCTTGTATGTACACTAGGACTTTTCTAAGAATTCTTAAGACTAAGATGGATAGAGTAAGGGCAAAATAAACCATATTGCCATGGTATGCACTATAATTTACCGGTAATAGATATCCAAGCTTTTCAAGAATATCAGCTAATCCATTCTCACTGAATAGTCAAAGTAGTTAGATTATAATATTAATGCCCACCCTGTCTCCACGTTGATAGTGGGACACGTTTATCCTTCATCCCCTATAAGGGAAAGAAGATGGGACAATCTGGTGTCCTCTCAAGGCAGGAAGGACAGCCAATAGGAGCTGGCCAGCAGGCTGGATATAAAAGCCCCGGCCTGCTTCAATGCCAGTCAGAGCATTTCTTAGGCGTGACAACCCACCCACCCTCTACAGGTATCACCATGGGAAAGCCAGTCACTGCTTCCTAAGCTGAGTAGGAATGTTGGGGTGCACCTTCACATTAGGTCATTCAAGGGTACTTTTTTTCACCAACTTCATGCTGCCCCAGGGTGGGGAAATCCACTGCTATGATGTGGCTAATTGTTGTATTCCAATTTTGCTGTTAACACAGCTGGCAGGTACAATGTGGGCTGGGAGGATTTGACATGTATGCTACCTTGGCGAGCACCTTGAGTCATCTGCAGGATGAAGAAGGGGCACTCATCCAATCGCCCACTCACAGCTGGCCGGCAAGAGGGGATATGGAAAGGAAGCTACCCTTGGGCTCGGTCAGTCTCATCATATAGGGGATACCCAGTTGTGGTGTCACAGGATGCCCAGGGCCTCATCAGCACACATTTGGTGTAAAGGTGAGGACAGGCATCAATTATACTCTGGACAGATGTGGCACTTGGACCATGACTGATTGACAGTGAGAAGGTCAATCCAGATCTCCCTTGAAGGAAGAGTGACCAGGTGTCCTACTTCACAGAGGTCAGCCCTCTATTTTAAGGTGCCCTCTATTCGATGGGCTGCCCAGTCCACATCTGGCTTAAAGTTGAAGCACCATAAGAAGGGAGAGGCAAGGGGCCTGAAGTTGCCCATCAAGAGTTAGCACCTGGACAGCAGACAACATAGCTCACCTGATCAGGCTTCTTCACTATGGTGAGAGGTATTGTATTTCTATTTAAATTATAGTTAGGATTTCTAAGTTCATTGTGATGTTTCCTGTGCCTCCTGAAAGCATCTTTATTTCAGGAAGCCTTCCTTGGTTGACCAGCCACTGTTTTTTTGGGTTTTTTTAAACTGATATTCTGTTTTAATATAGTGTTTTATTCTTTTTTATCTTTTTATTGTTCACCGCTCCAGAATCTGGTAGAGTGGTATATAAATGTTGTAAAATGATAACAACAACAACAATGATAGTGCACCTATACATATACATTTGCATATGCAAAAGTTATGCAAATTGTATCCTCTTTTGACACCTCTTTTTTGGCAATCATGAGTGGCCATCCTACTTGAAGGCAGGAGCCTGCACAGTAGGCTGTTAGCTTGAAGCTATCATGTCGAGCTTGTTGCTGTTAATTAATTCTGTTAATTAATGAAGTTGTGTCTGTCTAACCCATCTCTTGTCTCCTGTCCTCATTCTTGGTGCAGGGGACAATAGGAAAGGATTTTTCTCGTTCTCCTTTTCTCTTAATGACAAGACCCAGCTGGTGCCCAATTATGACTGTGACTCTCTGGCACTACCTTAGTACAAATAATAAGTCAATTTACTCATGCCATGTTGATACATGAAATGATGGATGCAATGTCTAATGTGAAAGGCATGCATTTAAAGAGAACAGTAGAAACCCATGACATGGTAGTTATAAGCATCTTGTTTCCTTACTCGGCTTTCTTTTGTGACCTGATGCAGTTTGAGAGGACACAGAAGGACATGAGTACGTGTGGAATGGAATGAGTTATGAAGCAAGCAAGGGTTTTTCCAAACGAGACTCTCAATGTAACATTAAAAAAAATTAAGATGCCTATGCTATTCCAGTCCCAATTATTATTTTTTTAAGTTGGGTTGTTAATTCTGAAAGTGCCAATGCTTGCCCCTCCCCCCTGAAATTGTGGATGTGATATGTCCTCATCCAAGATCCAGTTTTAATTTAATTTCTGGTATGAATTTGCTGGCATGCGTATTTGTTGAGTCAAACCCAAGCAGTTTCCTTTGCTACCTTTTACAGCAACAGTACTAGGAAGGGTTCTTTCCTATGTTCTGGTCCTAAGCCACAACACTAAAGCAGTAGCTCAGAGCATCAGGCAGACACTCAGGTCTCCAAGCCACCACAAAGAGTCAGCTCATCTCTTTGTATGTTTGCCTGGACCAATCACAAACTAGATTGTGATACAGAAGGAGCTTTTTGCTGGATAGAATAGAACATGGTCCGGGAAGGAAAGGGAAAGTGATGGGGACTGGGATTCACAGGATGCAAAGCATCCCCTGATCTCCCCACACCATGCCCGCAATCCACACACACCCCTTTTACCTTTCTCAACATCAGAACTGTGATGTCAGGGAAGTGAGTGATGTGGACATCCCTATCGACGGAATCGGGGATGGGAGGGGATCCAAGCTCGGATTTCCTTCTGCAGGGCTGCACCTCTCTCTCTCTCTCTCTCTCTGCCCTCAGAGGGGGCGATAAGATTTATCAAATGGCCCCTGAGACACCATCAAAGAGACCATAGGATTGCAGCCTTAATTTTATTGAAATTCTTTCAACTCCCCTCAAAACTGACACAGATGTTTCATCTGAAGAGGACCTGCCAAACTCACCTTGAATGTCACTTTAGTCACAAGGCAACCTGCTTTGGAGAATCGAAACTCTGTTGAAGGGGTTAGACTAGATTCACCTCGTAATCTTCTAGCCCTACTTCTCTATGATTCAATGCTTTTGTTTGCAAAGAGATTTCTTCTCCCCTTTCTTCTTCCATTGATAGCATTGTATCTGACTTTAACTGCCAGTAAGTGTCACTTCTACATCAGCTGTAAATGTCTTTATGAGAATTCTGTATCAGTGTTTGGAATATAAACACTAGGGGAAATGCCAGGCAGTGTGTTTTTTGTGATTCCACAAGAGGTTGTGGTAGGAAGCAATACAACAAATTCCATACATAGCCGGCAAAATATTGCTTTATGTGCAGCTGCAAATGTGACCACTGTGAATATTATAGGGATGAAACCTGAAGTGAACAGATGTTTGTGTAGATGCAGAGTGGGGGGTGGGGAGAACTGGTTTGCTCATCCAAAAGATGAGCAAGCACTTTTTCAAAGCAACAGCCATAAAGTTAAGAATGTTATATTTTAACAACAGTTCTTGAATCTGAAGATAGAGCTCAGTAAACCACACACTGTGGTGTCTCAGGATTCTGGCTAGCATATGATGCATCACTCCCAATTACAAAGACTAGTTCATATTTCATACTGCTGTGCCCCAAAATCAGAACATGCTAGCATTCTGCAGCTCACTGCTATCCACAACCAAAACAGCTAATCTAGTTTCTAGGTTAAAAATGGCTATTATAAGGTTTGACATTTTTTCCCCATACAGTTTTGGTTATGTTTTTTATTTGTTAACGCTGTCAGCTTTCTTCCTGTCTGTTCAGGAATGTTAGGTGTGTTCAAGATGCTATAAAGGTGTTTAATTGTTGATATCTGGTGTTTTTCATGGCGGGGGGGTGTCAGTGCTTGCAGGGCAATCTCTTTCTTTTTGTTTTAAAATTGTCAGGATTGGCACAAATTCAACAAGTGAAGCTTACCCACCCACCCCACACCCCCAAACATGGAGCTTCAGAGAGAAGGGGAAGTTTCCTGCATTTCCTTCTGACACTGTATCTCACCTGTTAGAGGCACAGAGTCAGCTCTGTTAGGAAATAAAATCTTTGGCAATACAAAGACAGGAATCATGTGATAAATTCCCTTATTCACCTCTCCGTGGGTCCAGGCTTCCACACAGCTAATCCCTTTACCACAACAATGTGCAGCAGAGGCAGCAGGTAGAGCATGTGCATGTGCATGTGCGTGCGTGCGCACGCACGCACATGCACACACACAGACACACACACATCCTCACCTGGCCCTCCCAGCTTAGCAGCATCTGTTCCCTCCCTGTTTACTGCAGCTGTTCGAGCCTAAGCAAGTTATCTATCTTAAAGGGGCCATGGGCAAAATTGCAGCTAAGCTTGCAGTTTTAGCTTAGCTGCAATTTTGCCCATGGCCCCTTTAAGTAGCTTGCAGCTGCAGGGAAACGGGGGAATTTGGGACTTTGCATGACAAAGTGAGAATACGTGATGGCTTAAGGGTTTTGCTGATGGTCCCGGGGCATTTTCCGGGCAATTGGAGACTATGCACAGGTGGGGCTCATTGACAGCATCTTGCTCAAGGCAGGTCAGCATTCGCCAAAGACATTTTGCTGTCTGAAGTGAAGGACAAGGTGGTGTTTGTGTCACACCCCACCCTTCATAGGGCCTCAAGCTTTTCCTCCTTTTTGGGATCTATGGGTGTGCTTATGTAAGGTTGTGGGTTTCTCTTTCTCTAACCCTTACCCTTCTCACACTGACCTTGGGATGTCTATTATCCCCATCCTTATATTTCTTTGAACAGTATATAAAGCACAGCTTCCCACACAGGCTGTTTCAAACAACAAAGTAAGGTTTATTTTAAAATACAACAAGTTCTGAAGATAAGTTTCAAATGTAAGTTTCAGTCAAATGTTAAGTAATGTACTATCTTATCCTATTACCAATCCTCCTTCATCAACTGTTCCCAAAATATCAATCCCTGCACTCATTAGCTAATCTCTTAACAATCCTAATATAATCTCTCAATCTTCTCCAGTCAGCTCCACAGACTCCCAAACAGCACTACTCCCACAACCCACACACACCCCTCTCTTCCCCACACACTCCTGCCTAAACAGGCTACAGCACCGCCCACAGTTTATATAACACAGGCTCTACCCCCCCTTCTCACTCTCTCAGCCAATCATGTCACATACGCAAATACACCATTCTTCCTGCCCATCATTTCTCACTCATCCCAGACTTACCTAACATAACACACATAGATACAGCAGGAATACATACTTCTAATCATATACTCAACAGCAGAACACATTATCATACTTGCCACATATACACTTTCAATTTACCCCCAAATACATAACATCACAGCCCCCCCCATCCCTTGTACAGAAACTGGCTAGACACTGACACTTGACATAAGGCTAATCTAAAAAAATGCAATATAAACATCGAAAACTGGGAAGCTCTGGCCCATGAACGATCTAACTGGAGGTTGGCCTTTCACAAAGGTTCCATGGACTTTGAAGAAGCCCGAGTGCAAGGTGAAAGGGAGAAACGTGCTAAGCGAAAAGCACGTCAAACGAATCCTTCACAGGACCATCTTCCATCTGGTAACCTATGTCCTCACTGTGGGAAACTGTGGATCTAGAATTGGCCTCCACGGTCACTTAAGGACCCATCGCTAGAGTCTACACAATTTTCTTTAGAATTTCCTCCTTTTAAAATTTTTCTTCCTGGAACACAATCTTACTCGGTCACGAGTGATCGCCTGATGGATGGATGGATGGATGGACACTTACTTTGACACTTGTGATGGTATAGTGTCGTCCCCCACAGCTGAGGTGGCAAGCAAAATTTAGGAGGCCAAGGATAGGTTTTGTGGCTCTGTCCTCCAATAGAAAGAAACAGCTTGGGAGTTAAACAGCCAGGAGGCTGCCACTGCTGCTCCGCAGTATCTGCCGCCTGAGGCTGTTGTCTCACTAGGACCTATCCTGAGGCAAAAACCTGGAACTAGCACGAAAGACAGAATGGCTGGGATTAATTTACCATGTCTTTGTAAAGAAAGGAGCTAATTTTGTCTTCTGGATAACTTGGTATATAAGATTAATCTGCAAATGTTGGGCACTTGTTCAAGAAACCTAGAATTCTGACATGTGTGTTTTTCATTACAGATTAAACATAATGTTTAATATATATATTTTACTGCTTTGCCCCTAAAATCCATCTTGTCCTTACCTTTCAGTACAGGGAGAGGGGGGAAATATTCCACTTGAAATCTTGTTTTCTTTTGGGGAAACTCTTAAGAACAAGAGAAGCAGAAGGAATCAGTGGAGCGACAACAGCATCTATAGTGTTCTGGCTCTTTGTGAAGGGTACTAATCTGATCTTTTCAAAGAAAACATTCTCTCCTTTGTTTTCTTTTTAAAAGATCTTATCCTGTTTAAAATTCATTCTGCTAAATCACAGCTATTTGTTACCACTTACCTTCTCAAGGGCATATTTTCCAAAGCAGTTTTAGAATAAATATTATTTTATTCACCCGCAGCTAAAAGTTGCTTTTATCAGCTATGTGCTAAAGGCAGTAAATGCTGGTTGATCACCTACAACTCTGGGAAGGAATTTAGCACTCCAATAATAAGGGATGGATCCTAAAGAGAACCTATTTATTGTCAACAAGTACGCAACACATTTCTCCATAGCTTCCCTGCTTATTTATTTATTTATTTTGCTGTCACTGTGCAGCTGCATCTAATGCAAGGGCAGTCAACACACAGCCCACAGGCCACATGTACTGCACCATCCTCTGGTGCTACACCTGTGGCATTGCCAAAATTCAGCAGTGCGGCAGCAGTTTTCAAGCAAAATGTGCCCTTCCTAAGTCTCCATAGCGGTTTGCCACCAAAATTCGGTAGCAAATCACTGATATTTTTTGCCACTGCTGCCGAATTGTGGTGGTGAGGCGGGGAGAGTACAGCCCATGGGGGGGGGAGGTCTGGCAGTGGTTGGGCCAATGGCCGCTGGACCCTCCAAAGTTGCCCACCCCTTAGAATCCCTTGAATTCTAATGGAACTCAGCCTGCAATCCTTTATGCACTTACTTTCCTTGAGAGCAAGTCCCATTCAACGCAGTTGGACTTCTGAATAAGCAAGCACAGGATCAGGCTGCACTTGTGAAGTGAGATGGTATGGGTTAGTGAAGTAAAATTTCTAGAAATGTTGGTTCAATCTTCAGGAGGCAGGTGAAATTTAAACATAATAATGGGGTGTGTGTGGCCGTAACAGTACAAGGTAGTCAAGTGTCCCCCCCCCCACTTTTAACCTTTCTTTTATACCCAGATAAACCTAGCCACTGCTTCAAGCAGCAGCCTGGCTTCCTGCAGTAGCTCAGTAGAGTACTTGGGGACAGAACATCCCTGAGAGTGATGCGATATCATGATCCATGAGGGCAGCCATCTTTTCCCTGAAGAACGCCCCTGGGAGCGATGTGATGTCATGTTTAGTGTAGCAGCACCCCAGTTGTGGAATGCCCTCCCAGGACGGTTAGGCTAGCTTCCTCCTTAGTGTCCTTTCGATGGATGGTGAAGACGATATTATTCTGCTGAGCTTTTCATAGTTAATGCCACTCTCTGTTTTTATCATTAATCCCTTGTTTTAAAATATGTTTCATTGTTTGTAATTCTAAATCTAACTCTAACATTATTTCTAGGCCGCCTTTATGGGTAGAACCTTCTCAAGCGGTGTACAAGATAAAAACCACACAAAGTGGATACAATTTTTTTAAAATCCATATCACATGCTCCAATAAAATCCATAAAAACCCATTTCCAATTAAAACAAACCTTACTAGTAAAAACCAATGGCCCAAACTTAAGGGAAGACCAGTAAAAACAGGTGGGTCTTCAGAGCTTTCCTGAAGACCTGTAAAGAAGAAATAGTTTTACATATTTTAAGCTTTTATTTTATATTGTACATTGCCTCAAGCATTCATTGAGTGGGAGAGTGATCCAAAACTATTCTAAAAAATAAATGAATAAATATTAGTATTTGCAAAGTTCTTGTGCTGCATTTTTAATGCACAGAAAAATAATGGAAGGCCTTTTAGCTGCTATTCATTCTTCCTTTTTTGCCATTCTGCATTTTCATAGATTTCATAGATCATAAAGTTGGAAGGAGCCTACAAGGCTATCGAGTCCAACCCCCTGCACAATGCAGGAAACTAAAGGAGGGGTCATCCAAGTAATAACCAGGCCTGACCCTGCTTAGCTTTCCACACTCAGACAAGCTGAGCCAGCGTAAGCCACAGGCCTGTGGCTTTGGTTTCTGATGGGCTCTATGTACCATCTCCATTTAATTTGTATTATACTCTTCCCTCAGCCAAACTGAGGGGATAAAGATGTGTCCTAACCTAACCAGAAACAATGCATCCCTTCACTGTTCTTTGATATGTAATTCTTTGGCTTCAGTGAGCACAGTTGGAAGACCTTCGCTTTGTTAGCGCCCCGCTGAGAGCTCTTAAAAAGCAAAATAGTGAGTGGGGCACAATAAGATGCCTAAGTACCCAGGAGAATTACAGCCATTCTTAAATTTCGCTCATGCACCATTTTTATTGGCTCTCCCTGTATTGAACATGCCATTCCTAATTAGCTGCGGCAAGGGTAGAACAACAAGAGAGAGGAAAAAGAGGTGTTTGAAAGTGTATTTGAAAGGCGCACTGTTTCATACTCTGGAATAATGATATTGTTATCAGAAGTCAGTCTTGCAAAATCTCCTTGGAAGCTCCACTGTACTGTTTGAACTGCATTGTGTAACACAACGCGCTTGCAGGGATGTTTGCCAAAAGCAGATACTGGATGTTAGGTTTTTAAGCTGCCATTTCACCTTTCTGTTCAGAAGTGAGACGCGTGGTGTGGACAGAGCTTTTAATAATTTTGTGATTTAAAGCAGCAACTACCTCCCACAAGGAAGCTGCTTAATTAGAGGCCTTGAAACTTTCTGGCATGGACGAACCAAACGAGTAGCATCATCCGCTCTCCTCTGACTGTGTCAGATATCCCATGTTGCTGCCTTGTCTTTAGCAAAGTAATTCCCTTATCAGCTGAAGCATTATTTTGTTTCAAGTTACTCCATTTTAGATAGCAGCAATCACAGAATGCTCACTCTTGTGCAGCTGCTAAGTGTGGGAGAGGGCAGTTGTTGATGGTTTTTTAAATTTTGTTTTTCCCAAGATAGTGCCCACAAAAGCTAGATTTATAGCCCCAGAAGCTAGATGATCTCACTCAAATTAAAGACCTTGGATAACTGCTTTTACATATCAGAGCATCTTCTCCACTAACAACCAGCATGGCTACAGAGCTGCTGATACAAAATAATTGCTTGGCTGCATAGGAGATATAAAATAGGCAGCGTATTTTGGTATCTGTTTGGGGCTTGGTAGTATGTCTGCACACTCCTTTAGCGTACGCTTTAGCATTTGATCCAGGAAAATAGATACATTTTTCGTACTTCATACAAAGAAGGGTTTCATGATATGGTTGTGTATGGCAGTGGGTTATCTGCATCCTGGCTCCACATTGCTGAGGAGTACTTCTGATTATTAAGCTGTGGCCAGCAACACCTGAGAGTGACATTGGGTGCTTCCAGACAGAGAGGGCTGCTAGAGTTATCAGTCAAAAGACATTGTGCAGGGCTTCGATCTTTCCCTCCGCCATGGATTTTCAGTGGGAAGAAGAAGAAGAAAAGATGGAAGAAGCGGTGGGGAAATACAGGAGGGTTATAAATGGAACACTGCGATGTCTGGAGCCACCATAAGATTCTGTGAATGAGGCAAGGACAATTGCACAATAGAAGCCTCATCTAGAAGTGCCCATCGTCTTTCAGTGCTGATGGACTACGTCTACAGGATGAGATCCAGAAGCTGGAAGTGGGGCTGGCTCTGGTTGGATGAGTGGCTACAGGCAGAGCAGTAGCACTTGCCTCAGATGGAGAGAGTTGAACAAAAGGTGGGGAGGGGCAGGAGGGAATCCACCCAGAGAATCTTTTGTTATTGGATGGTCTAAAAATATAATAGATAAATAAGTAGAGTGAATGAGGCTCCTGAAGGCGGGAGCGCACCACCGTACTAATGCATGGGACAAGCTCCTTGGCCGTTAAATGGGTGAGAAGCTAACAGAGTGCCCTCCTATTACAGAGTGTGGAGCTGGTTCAGCTTGTCTGAGTGTGGAAAGCTAAGCAGGGTCAGGCCTGGTTATTACTTGGATGGGAGACCCCTCCTCTAGTTTCCTGCATTGAGCAGGGGGTTGGACTCGATAGCCTTGTAGGCTCCTTCCAACTCCATGATCTATGAAATCTATGGATCTGCTGCTAGTGGTGTCCCTGAACCTTTGGGGGGGGGCTCACTGCCGCCTGGACTCTCTGCGGCGTCGCCCCCCGCCTCGATCTTCTGAGTGGTGCGGAGCAGTTCTCTGCTCTGCTCGAGCTGCCCTCTCTGGTCCCGTCGCGTCACTTCCGGCACTGGAAATGACGCGACGGGACCCTGCGCAGGCGCAGTACATGGCACAGGGGTTCAGCACGCCTGCGCAGGGTCCTGTCGCATCATTTCCGGTGCCGGAAGTGACACGACAGGACCGGAGTGGGCAGCGCAGGCAGCTCACCGTGGAGAGGCGAGCCGCCGGCGGGATGAGGTAGGCTCGACCGAGCCTCATGTGGATGTGAGCGGACCGATTTCGGACCGACTCGAGGCTCGATGGCACATCGGTATCTGCTGCTATCTCTTTAGGAGCCAAAGGATTCTGGGGACAGGATCTTGTTGTGAGGTCGGGATGGGTGAATCTCTCCATTTCACTTTCTCCCACAGTCAAATGTTTACAATCTCAAGTTCTTTCTCTCCCAAGTATGAAGGATTTTGCAAATTTTGCTTAATTCTTATCAAAATTGAACTGAAATGAAATTCTCACCTATCCACACCAACCAAATTCAGTAGGTGGGGCTACTCCCAGCACGGAGAGGACCATGATGTACCTGCTTGCCATAGAGCTAGTGAAGATGAGGGGCCTGTCGGGGGGCGGGGGAGTGGCAAGCCTAATTCAGCACTAACATGGCTGAATATAGAGGGATTCAAATCCAGACTTTTAAGAGCAAAGTACTCAAAACCTTAGACCTGGATGGATTAATCTGTCAGTTTTGGTTTCTCCCACAATCACATTTTTTTAAAATCTCAAGTTCTTTTTGTCCTGAATATGGAGAACTTTGCAGATTCTCATAAATTCTTATCAAATGAAAAAAATTGTCACCTATTTTCTGTCTGTCTGTCTGTCTATCTGATATGTTCTGGGAAAGACAGGGAGTTGGACCCAGAACACAGGAACAGAGGAAGCTGCCTTATCCTGAGTCCAACCATTGGTCCATCTAGCCCAGGATTGTCAACATTGACTGCCAGGGCCCTCCAGGCTTTCAGGCAGGATTCTTTCCTAGCCCTACCTGCAGAAGCCAGGGATTTAAGTCCCAGAGTTCTGCTTGCACAATAGTGCTTTCGTGGCCCCACCTAAGGCTACTCCTGAGGGACTCTTTTGAATGGCGGGGGACATGGGGGGCTGCAGCAGGACTGGAGAATCAAGAGAATTTGGGCGGAGAGGACCAATGCCTTGAGCAAGAGGACGTGCCTTTCCACTTGAGTAAGGCAAATTTGGATCCAAGCCAGGATGTTTTTCAAAGCATTTCCAGAAGAGCTAGGATGGAGCATTACTGAAGGTTTCTCCATCTTCTGCTCTGAGGAAATGAATGGAAAAACTGAGGACCACCTTGTTTTCACACTCTGTCTCTTTCATATGCTGCCAGTGCAATCGGAGGGGGATAGTTATGAGTCCTTTTCCCCCAGCCCCACTGCCCTTACCTTGCCACCCACAGACACACTCTGGTTCAGTGCATCATGACTCTGCAATGTGCTCAGGAAACAGACACCCAGTGATTGCCTAAGCGTGTTGGCAACCAGCAATGCTGACAGATGAGATAAAGGGTTAGTTGAAAGGAGTATCCGGATAGGCTCTTTCATTCAACCTGTAAAGGCCTGCTCATGGTTTCCTGGTTTTCCATGGGAAAATATTTCCATGAACTAAGGATACAGTAATTTAAGTTTTGCATATAAAACTAATCCAGCAGATTGAATCCTGAAGACAGAATTAGAATATTGGGAACACAGGAACTTATTTTTGATCTGGGGGCCAAATCCAGCCCTCTGGGGTTCCCCAGAAGGTCTCACCCCCTTATCCTGGACCCACCCCCTTTCCCCCAAATGTTCAGTGGTTTCCCGGCTTTTGTGCAGTTTCCCCCCAATTCTGAAAGGTTGAAATGCCTCTCCTAAGACTTAGTTACTTAAAAGTTAAAGCTCCTAAGAGCTTTGAGCTTTAAAAATGTCATTCTTTTTTGGCCCTCCCTGTTTTGCCTTTGGCCTCACACACCACTGGAATGTGGCCCCTGAGAGCTTCTCAGAAATGGAGTTTGGCCTTTGGGCTGAAAGAGGTCCAACACTCCTGGGGTATAGGAATGTGTGTAAGTGGCACAAGGCCACAAGCACTGCTCCTGTCCCCAACATCCTCATGCATGCCCACCCTGCCCTCTAAGTCGCTGACATCCCCGTGTTGAGCAGGGGGGTCTGGAGAGGGCTTCTAGTTGTATTTGCTTGAACATGAGAAGAAGCTCTGCATGACCAGGAACCCTGCTTTATCAGGGTTCCTGATCACCTCTGAGGGTTCTACTCACATTCAAGTAAATGCAAGTGGAAGCCCCTTTCTGATCTCCCCAGTCAACTCAGGGAGGTTGGAGATTTAGAGGGTGGGGACGGGGATGTTGGGGGTTGGGCTGGTGTGCATGGCCTTGTGCCCCTGATACTGATTCCTGTACCTCTTCAGGCATAATGCCTGAATTGGATTTTAATGTATGGCTCATTGAAATCTGTGTTGGCAGTATCAGTTTGTTCCTGTGGTCAACCATGTGAAGAGTGGCAAGTCATGTTTTCAGTGTGCCTTATGCTGCGCTCTAGAGGCCTGGAGGCTGAGGAACTTTCCCACCCAAGATCAGAGACACCGTGGGACATTCTAAGAAAGTGGTGGAAAAGGAAGTGTGAATGATTTGCATTTCCTGTCCCTACACATCTAGGTCTCATCCAAACAGAAAAGGAATGCATTTATCCCTTACAGAGAGATATGTGCCCTTTTAATGCAGAGATAAAAAGTGCAGCTGCAGCTCTCACAATAATCCTCCTCCTAGTACATGCAAACATCGGGGTCAACCTGCAGAATTTGCCCTTAAATAATGTTCATGCAGCCTGCAGACTGGACAAAGTTGCTAAAACCTGATTTACTAGTAAGATTTACTGCTAAAACAAAGTTGCTAAAACCTGGTTTACTAGCTGGGCATGGGCTCATCGCTGTCGGATCTTGTACGATAGGTTTATTTTAAGATAAAAATAAATAAAATAATGGATTGAAAATATTATCTCATCTTTTCCCC
Source organism: Shinisaurus crocodilurus (assembly GCA_021292165.1). Classification (NCBI taxonomy): domain Eukaryota; kingdom Metazoa; phylum Chordata; class Lepidosauria; order Squamata; family Shinisauridae; genus Shinisaurus; species Shinisaurus crocodilurus. The sequence continues at coordinate 103,284,928 of CM037879.1, read as the reverse complement.
CAAGGGGTTTACAGTGGCAGACATATTTCTCCATCCTGCCCATACACTGTGCAGTAGATTAGGCTGAGTGTCAATGTGTCCTGGCCCAAGGTCACCCAATAAGCATGTCCTGGCTGAGTGGAAATGGGGACAGGGTACAAACTGTTCCAAGTCAGACATGATATTCTTTAATCCACATGGGCTGTCAAGGTTTCTAAAGCAGTCTTCCCCAACCTGGTGCACACCAGATGTTTTTGACTACAACTTACAACATTCCTGAGCATTGACCAATGCTGCCTAGGCCTGATGGGAGTTGAAGTTCAAAACACCTGTGGGCACCAGGTGGGGGAAGGCTGCTCTAAAGCAGGGGGTGGGGAATGTGGACTACAGCTCCTATCAGCCCTAGCCAATGGTGTGGGATGATAGGAGTTGCAATCCAACAACATCTGGAGGGGCACACGTTTCCCACCCCTGCTCTAAAGTTGTGTCTATTATTATTTACGTATTGAATAGATTTATATGCCACTTAACATGTTTTTAAAATATCTCTAAGCAGTTTGCAAAAACACACACATCAAAATAGAACGTTTATACACACACACACACACACACACTAAAACCAAGTACTGACAATGCCATAATTAGCAAGTGAACTGGGCAGCACAATCTATCACGAAAGACCTGGATAAAGAGATGAGTCTCTAACTGGTGCCTAAAGCACACCACAGTCGGTGCCTCCTCAATACCAGGGGGGAGGACATTCCATCGAGGGGGTGGCACCATGGAGAAGGCCAGCTTCTGGGTTGCAACAAGATGGGAATCTGCAGGTTGCAGGATAAGCAGCAAGACCTTCTTAATGGATGCACAGGTCTATGTCAGGGAAGGCGATCTCGATCTGCAAAATAACCTGGTCCCGAGTTGAACGGATCTTTATAGGCCAACCGTTGTAAGTTGGCAGCAGGGATCAGTGGAACGCAGTCACAGTCGCAGGTAAGAGATCTGTGGCTCCGGTCTCTCAAAGCAGCTGCAAAGAAAGAGGCATTGGGTGGGGTCCACTGTGCCTAAATACGGCCTCAGGGCCCCACCCATTGTGCCAATCCCTGACGGGCAAACAATTTGCCCCAGCCCTGATTGGGGAGGTGAAATCACCTCATCTTAGCTTCGTTCTCCACTCCCCCCCCCACGCAAACTCTCCCCCCCACACAGAAGCGTGGGGGGGGAGGTAAATATGCCAACAGCAAGACCCTGTACTTTGCTCGGCAGCTAATAGGTAGCCAATGAAGTTGCTTCAGCACCGGTGTAATATGTGCATTGCCAGGCAGCCCACTCAGCATCCTGGCTGCTGCCTGCAATCTACACCAGCCGCAGGTTCTGGACCAAGCACGACGGTAACCCCACACAAAGCGCATTACAGTAATCTAAATGTGAGGTTACCAATCCATGAACTACAGTGGCCAGGCTATCCCTGTCCAGGAAAGGGTGTAGCTGACATATCTACCAAGGCTGGTATTAGTCATTCCTCACCTTGGGCCTCTAGTGACAATGATGGATCTAGGAACACCTCCAGACTATGAACTTTCTGAGGAAGTGCAACCCCATCTAAAACAGCCTAGCTCATCAATTTCCATACCTGGAAGTTGGCCACCCATCTTGCCAGGATTCAGTCAAATCAATATGCGAGATGGCACTCCCTGACCTTTATGAAAAGTCTGGATCAGGTTTACACTCATCTGGTTCACTCTTGTTGAGTACAGACAGTCTATGCCTTGCTCTGTCTTCAGCTGCACAGGAGCTGGTTACAATATTGCCATGTGTCCATTTCTGTGTGGATCCATGCATCACACCATATATAGGCATGTACATTGATCTCCAAGTCAAATTTAAAGCCAAGCAATTGATGGGAAAGAAGAAGGAAGGGGCATGTCAAGACAGGATCATCTCTAGAATTTTAATTGGGATGCTTAGAAAAGTAACTTTCCTTTTAATAAACTATATCCCAAGACTGGAACAGATGAAAATCAGGGTGGAGACCTACTTTATGTGATGAAATGCATGACATAATTCTCTGGACAGAAGGGAAACGCACATTACTCAGCAACTCCTTATAGGCACACCCAGGGTAATAGATGAGAAACAATGTAATTTCTGCACCAAGATAAAATGAATCTGGAAATCTTCTGGCAGCTGCCAATAGATCCAGATCAAACATTTCTGAATTACTACATCTTGAAAGTCTAGTTGACGCTACTGCTTGGGCTTCTGTGGGTATGTACAGTATGACTCAGAGGCTTTCTCTACATGCAGGAGCGGCTCTGATTCTGTTAAAAAGAAATGTGTAATTAACAGAGGCATGATTTATTTAGGTGCATGCACACCTTTCGTTAAATACATTAACGAAACAGCTTTCAATAAAACATTAAAGAAAACACCATAACAAAATGAATACATTAAAATATGATTAAAATCAGGAAAGGTGTTTCCATACGGGGCTTTCATTGCACCGTCACTCTGCCTCATTCAGAATATATTAGGGGGTGGGCGGGTTCCAGACAACTTCATCTTTCCCTCGTAACCCTCCCATGTTATCCCACCACTTCTTCCGTCTTTTTTTTTATTATTACTGCAGAAAATCCCTTAAGGAAAAAAAGATGGAATAGTTGCACAATGCCCTCCAATTGGTAGCACTAGGAGCCCTCCATGGGGAATCATCATAAATCTATAAAAGCAGCATAACAAATAATATCTAAGTGATCCACGTAGGGCAGTTAAACAAAAGTTGAACACTGGGGACAGTGCTCTGAGGAACATGACAGAGGAAAGACATCAGACTGGGTGCCAGGCAAGAGCTTTCCAAAGCCATGACTGAAAGCTCCCTCCATCCAGTAGCAACCCATTGCACATCAAATGGAGGAAGAACAGTAGAGCTAGGGCTTGCAGGGATGCAGTACCAGCACTTTTTGCTGAGCAGGGATGATGCCATCATCTCCCCCCCACCCCACACTCAGGCGTCCCTGTTCCCTCTGAGTTTAGCTGCAGTCCTCACAGTTGCTGGGGGAGAAATGGATTTCCCAGCAACAGTACATAGCTGTGAGCTATCCCTGTTGCAATGCAAAGTATTTTGTGGTGGCTTGGTCTTGAATGGGCAAGTAAGCCCCTTGGCTTTACAAAAGACCTGCTTCTGGTGGAGATGAAACGGTTGGAATGGATGTGTTGATATGGATCAAGACAGCTGCCTGAATTCTTGGGACTCAGAGTGACCAAGGTAGTACCAAAACCAGGCCTAATGCCTGATTGAAATGGATCCAGAAAAACCAGTCTTATTCAAGTGTGCATAGAGTTGTACAGCCACCATACACCTGAGCAACATGACCAGGAAGGAGATGTTAGCAACTGGCTGATAGTTATTTAACTTCTGGATTTAAACCTTCTAGATTCAAGGTAGATTTCTTCACTGTCTCCTTTAAGGTGGCTGGAATCACTCCCTCTCTCAAGGAGGCATTTATCACTTCCTTGACCCAGGCAGTCAGACCTTTTCTGCTCAGTGTAATGATCCAAGGAGGGCAAGGGCTGAGCCTACATGTGGTAGGCTGCACTTGTCAAAGCACCTTGTCAATATCGTCAGGCCTCAGCAACTGAAACTCACCAATCAGTATAGGATCAGACATGTCTCGGGACTTCTCCATAGACTGCTCCAATTGTACCATCCACATTGCAACAGATATGAGCCATTTCATCCCAAAGTGCTTTGCAGACATGTCACATCATGCCTTCAAAGGTTCCTTCATATCCCTGGATGGGCCAGGGCCAGGTCACAAACCATGCCAAAAAGCACTTCTGGAAGGTGTGGCGTAACCCCACAATTCAGTTTCCTGGTGTATGTCTGCATTAGTATGTTTAGTGAGTATAGAATGTTGAACTGAGTGGGTGTGGTTTGTGATGTCTTGGAAAGGGTGGGGGGAGGAGTATATAAGGAGTGTTTGAGTGATGTCAGAGTAGTTGAGTAGTTAGTGTAGTATGTTTGGAGTGTGGGGAGTGGGGAGTGGGGAGTGGGGAGTGGGGAGTGAGGTTAGTTGGGCCGTTGTCTATCAGGAGTTTTGAGAGAAATCAGTGCTTGTCTGAAGAATGAAAGTATTTAGAGTTATAGGTAATTACAAAGTGTTTGGTGTAGGCAGGTTTGAAGTTATTTTCTGAAACTAAGATTCTGAGAATTAAAATAAACTTATTTTTATTTTGTTCGCTACCCAAATCCTATGTGTCAGCTTGGCGTTATTAACCTCCATTACTGTTAAATCTACACACACCCCTACCTTTGTACCCACAGTATCATAGATTTAAAATAGATCCTTAATAACCTGTATTAATCTTTTCCCTCATTGGTAGGGGAAAGGTTTCATTTGACCCTCCCCTCAGGTTTTTAAGTCTTGGTGCTTAGCCTGAGAAGGGTTTATGCGCATGGTCCTAGTGTCAAGGGACTGTGTCGTCACAGAAGGCACTGTGAGTATGCAGTGATGGCAGAGAAGAACCACTTCTCCAATCCCATCACAGCCACAAAGTAGACATGGTTATCAGTTTTTATGAGTGTCCAGCCAGAATTGCAGTGAGTTTTCCATCACTTTTATTCTAGCCCTTTCTCTTCTTGTGTCATTTGCCCTCAGCTGTCCAGGAGCTCACCAGACCCTTCAGGAATCAGGACCAGCATCAAGGGTTGACATGGCTGGGCACCTGCCAAGGGTCCATACCCCACCAGGGGCCCACTGATAAGAACCTCCTGGTGTTGCCCCTCCTCTTCGCCATGGCAACCTGCTTGTTCACCTGCCTCTCACTCGGGCCCAGACAGTGGTGGTGGTGAGAGCAGCAGATGACACTGCCAACTTGCTCGCTGCCGGCTCTCTGCCTGTCAAGCAAGCAAGTGGTAGCAATGAAGAGAAAGAGAATGAAGACCAATAGCAGCTGGTGACAATGGTGGTGAGAAGGTAGACTCACTGTTGGAGGAGGCCCATTGAAGGTGTCAGCGGCTGATCAGGGATAAGAGTTTTTCCTGCTGGGAGACAGGGAAGAAGCTAGGGGCCAGATGGGGAGTTCCCACAAGCCATATCTGAGGTTCTCCATCCCTAATCTAGCCCAACTCCTTGCTCAGTGCAGGCTCTGCAATGCAGGACGCAGCTACAGCATCCTTGCTAGATGGCTGTCCAGCCTCTACTTAAATACCTCCAGTGAATGAAATCCTCCTGTCCTACTTCTTGAGGCAGTCTGTCCCACTGCTGAATAGCTCTCATTGTTAGGACTGTTTCTCCTAATGCTGACACAGAATGGACAATAACCGTGATATTTCAGGACGGTTCCTATAGCAGGGGTGGGAAACCTGCAGCCCTTGGCCTAGTTTCGAAAGCTCTCTGCAAGTGATCAGTTTACACCTCTGGCTAAAGCAGCCTGCTGGGTGGGGAGAATGAGAGGGGGGGCAGATGGCCTGCCTACTTTTGGCTCTGGCTTCACCCACCGCTGGCTTTGGCCCACCTGCCACTGGCAGATTACCGCCGAAGAAATGTGGCCCTTAACAGAAAAAAAAAAGGTTCCTTATCCCTGCCCTGTAGTTTTAAAGTCATAGCCTTAAGCCCATTTAACACATAGTAGTGCTATCGGCTTTTGTCGTATGTTACTGGAAGTATTCAAATGGAAAATGTAGCTGCTGAGCTCCTGTAGACAAGTGCCATCCGTGTAACTCCTGTTGGTGGAGCCTACGCAATATATATGGTTATGTGTTTCAAGGCAATAAGAACAATTGTTCTTTTTCATCCTCATCCTCAGTTTCACCATCTGAAAAATGGTAACTTTAAAAAAGACATCCCTAATAAGAAATAAACACAGTGGCCTGCTTTATAGATTGACAGATCACTTCAAATACAAACAGAAGCATGTTTTTGAATACCAATTATTTTATAGCTAGACATACTACGAATACGAAAACCCCTTTCCTTTTAGCTGGAGATGCTCTCTGATTTGATCAGTACTTAACACAGGAACAGTGCTTTCTTGAATGGATAGAGATTGTAGGGTAATTCTCCACTGGCTGGAATATTGCTGATTTCCCCCTTCCCAAATACAGTAAATCTACTGTGAATTCTCTTGCTGCATCAAACGTCAGTTCATGCTGCTTTCCGCAAAACTGCACTCCTTGGCTTTTTTGAAGTCAATGTGAGGACGTAGAACACGCCTACGTCTTATTAAGTGCTGATCCTTTTGAATGAAATGTGGAAAATATTAAATTCCACTGAAACAAAGTCCTTCCTTGTAATCCAGACCCCTACCCAACCCAGGAATAATATATTACAAACTGTGATTTGGAAATGAAGTGTCGGATTGCTGCAGCTCAAGTTCTCAAGGCTGTTACACTCACATTTTGGGCGGGGGGGGGTTGGAAAAGTGTGGAGCACACATGTGGATCGCAGGCCGCCTCTTTGGCCCTGTGCAGCGATGACCAACTCCTAATAAAATGCTGTCTGCTGGACATCTCTCTTGGCCAGATAACTGGAAACAGAAAGACTCGAGACTTCAGCTGCTTCCTTTTAATACTTAAGGCATGTATAAAGACCAATGCATTTTGCATAGGGTAACTATGTGTCCTCTTTTATAGAGGGCAGTCCTCTGTTTGAATTTCTGTTCAGCCCAAGCCCGGTATAAAGATAAAGAACCACCAAAAGGAAGAACTGGGCCTTGAAGTTGCCCATCAACAGCACTTAAGACAGCCGACTGAGCAAGGCACACAGGTCACCTGGTCATACCCTTCCACACTATGGTGAGATGTACTGTATTTCTATTTTAAACTATAATAATTCTTTCTAAATTGACATCTATACATATAAATTAGCATATGCAATTTTTATACAGGTCAGTATCCTCTTTTCTCCTCTTTTTTGGTGAATCATAATTGGCCAACCTCAATTTGGGCTGCAATACTATGAACACTTACATGTGGGAAGGCCCACTGAAATCAATTCAAAGGAATTTACATCTGAGTAAGCATCCATAGAGTTGGCCTTATTTAAAGTGATTGGTTAGTTACCTGATAAAATGATAGGATTTAACACCCTAACAAGCAACCAAAGCAAACAATGTATCTATGTTCCAATAAATCACATTTCTACTGAGTTTGTAGAGTCTGGGGGGGCAGGGGCTATACCATCAGCATGCTTGAATTATAAAATCTCCTCTGCACCCCTTCTCCCTTGAAATGTTCAAAGCAAATTTAAATGTTCAGGAGAGAAGCACTTTTGTAACTTGAAAAACGTTATAAAATCTTTATTTTGCTACATGTCCAATAATAAGTACACTCAAGTGTATGCAAAAACAAAAATTAACTACCAATCAAAATATAGTTATGGACACAACATGAGCTAGCATGTTCTCAGACAAAAGTAATTCACTTGCATATCAAATTATTAGATATAAACCAGTATAAACAACACCTTGAACAGGTGTTGTTTTTTTTAATACACAGGCCATGAGCATGTAAAAAACAACACTCTTATAAATACGGTCCATTTTGGAGAAAGAAAAAGAAAAACAGCAGCTATATAATGAGTACTTTGGTCTTGGACCGTAATAAAGATTTGATTTGATTTGATATAATGAGTACTTTGATTTGATGTGTTACATTTTTCATTGCAAATAAATCCAAGATTATTTTCATACCACTGGGCTTTAGTAGGCAATAAGGAATAGTAGTAAATGCCATACCAATTATAACTCATCATCATCATTACCATGAGCACATAGCTGTAATAGCTCTCCAAATGCCCACAGTCTAGAATGGTCTTCCCCAACCTGGTGCATTCCAGATATTTTGGATGACAAATCCCAGCATTCCTGACCACTGGCCATGCTGGCTGAGGCTGATGGGAGTCGAAGTCCAAAAACATCCAGAAGGCACCAGGTTGGGAATTGCTGGTTTAGATATTCGAGATGCTTCGCTCCATACAAGTCCCTACTGGTCCATATGACTGCCAGAGCTTAGTGCAGGACCAGTGTATACTGTACAATCCACCTGCCTGGATTTTCATGCAGTAACCAAGAGGACAATTTCTTCTGGGTCTATGGTCACATTCCCTTTTGTGCAATACAGGAAGCCATCATCCTCAAGCAGTGCTGAGGCTAGGGCGGGAGCTCAGGGCCGAAGTCCAGAGCTCTGCAGCCCAAGGGCTTCACTCCCCCAAATGACTACCTAGAGAGCAGCAGCTGATGGGGCAGTGGCAAACGGGCCCGGCATCAGCACCTGGTCCAGCATGGCTATAGGGGTCACAACGAGGGAAGGGGTTTGGGGGGCATGATGTAAAGGGAAGGAAGTGGGGCATGCAATGCAGCAGCAATAAGGGGGTGGGGGTGGGCACGCTGCAGCAGCATGCGTGCTCTCCTGCTTAATGCAGCAGGAGAGCTCGTGCTGGGGCTGGGTGCTGATAGGGTGAGTGTGAGAAGGGTGTGTCAGGGCTAGCTCCCCTAGCTCCTCAAGTTCCGACTCTGTAACTCCAAAACAGCGCTGGTCAAATCCTGTGGGAATGGATTCTGAAATGGAAGGGGAGGGGGAGTTAGAAGCAGAGACACTCACTGTTGATAACACTGACCCAGCTGTGCCGTCAAAGTTGCAGCCGGTGCCAAGTATTACCGGGGAGGAGGGGGGGAGTAGAAGAATCCCTGGGAAAGGAGCTCCTGATGGGAGGGGTGGAGCCAGCCTCTGTGACAGATCCTCCTGAGCAATGTCATCTCCAGAGGCAGGAACAACTGACCTCTCTTCCTCGTTCTGCTCAATTGGCTAACAAGACTTTTGACCCGCCCAAGGGGGTGGAGAAGGTTCTCCGGTTTGAGGTGGGGAGCATGTGAAACTCCTCAGTTCAGGATCAACTGTGGCTCATTTATGACTTCCCATTGATGATGGGATAATGGGTCTTGAATTACTTCCTTTACTTTTGTGTAACCCTTTTCTGCAACCACCTGAGTTGCCCTTCATTTTACTCAATAAAGCTTTTCAAAGAAACCCGTGGCTGGCGGGAGGGGAGTAGGAGCACAAGAGAGACGCGACAGGTGTGTGAGAATGGTGTGTGTGTGTTCTATGTGAGTGCATGTGTGTGCAGCCCCTACTACCCCAGCAGACATCTGATGCGGCCCTTGGGACTGAAAAGGTTGTGCACCCCTCGTCTAAAGGGAGGCTCCTATAAGACCATTGAGTTCAGGATCTAAAATTACATAGGGCTGAACCTTGGGGCCAAAGTCCAGGGCCCACTTTAAACTTAATGCGAGGTGATCAACAAGATTAATCCTGTGTGGGGTTGCACATAACCATCTCATTTAAATCAGGTTAGTTTGCTAGGGATATCCCAAACATTGCATGCATAGTGTTCAAGGGCACAGTTTAAATGAAAAACCAGGACTGTGCAATGCTGCAACAGTAAGTTCCTCTTGCTCACCCAGTATCCTCTTTAAATCAGACAGAGGTATCCTTTATTCTAATGCCCCCTTCCATTTAGCCTAGATTGAGCTGGAGTGGGAGCTTGTTCTTTCAGGAGGGCAAAATCAGGACAATTTACTGATGCTTCTTAGCAGCCCTGGATTAACCATTAAGCAATGTAAGCATGTGTTTAGGGCACCAAGGGAAGGGGGGCACCCCAGGGTACCAGAGTACCACAAATTTTTGCATTTGCATTTTCTCCTCATAACAGTTTTATTTAAAAATGCATAAAACAGTGATGAAAAATTGTATTTCTTTCTATTGCCCTAGTTATAAGTAAGTAATTGGCTTATATTGCTTTCTGCTATTTAGTGTTAAATAAATATAATAAAAGGGTTTATATTTAATATAGTTGTGTGTTCTGGCGAGGGGTTTGGCCTTGAAGAAAACTGAATTTTTAATGACTTATTTCACCTTCAGCACTTATTGGGTCGTAATGTCTTGCCATCTAAGCAATGGAAGGGCTGAGGAGGCATCATTATTGGGCTGTGCTTAGGCCATCAGCTGGCCTTAATCTGGCCCTGCTTCTTAGTAATCCATAACTCAAGTTCTCCTCTCTCTACTCCAGATCCTAAAAGAGAAAGATTGTAACATCCATTTAGTTGTAAAGAACTTTTCTTTCAGCCATCTCTGTAGCTCAAAATAAAGTTGTGATTGTGCTACTACAATGAAAAAGCAGCTATGTGCACAATGTTCTCACACCAAGGCCACCAAAGCATGTAATCACAGTCTGCCTTGCACAGTACTATGACACTAATCACTCCGTCATGTTTCCAGAAGTCTTCCTTTTCAGTGATGTGCATTCACGCCATTGGAATATAACTTGATGCAATGTAATTTAACTCTGACTCTCATAATCACTATTATATTTGCCAATATAAGAACTCGCTTTCTCGAGGATTTCCTTTTTATATTGCTTTGCAAAGTTTGTCTTCAAACTACCTGCTAGAGATCATGTGTGCCGCCAACTTGGAAATACTTTTCTGAGCTCTTAAACTGTAGAGAAAAATGACAATATTTCAGTGCAATCAAGCAAGAGAGGAAAAGGTTTTGTGTTTGTTTCATGAGTTTCCAGGACACCGAGGGGGGTTGGGGAAGGAGGGTTGGGGGGTTGGGGAAGGATGTACCACAATATACAGTTTTCAGATTTCTTCAGCATGAGGGAACAATTTCCAACTGTCAAGAGTTTCTTTATTAACTGACGGCTTTATATCGCCTGATACTTCATCCTAGAGTTTTCATAAATCATTCCTCCTCTGCAATATGAAGAGGGCAGCCTTCTGGGGTCTTCCAAGATTTTCTTTTAAATGAAAAGCTTTGAAGGCTCCAAGGTGTTTGGTGTGCATCAAAAGAAAAAGAAAAAAGGTATGGAGCAAAAGTAGTCTTTACACAACTTGTGTAACAGGCCTAGTTGTACTGCCCGACACCACGAGGAAAACAATATCCTTGTACTCAGCTAAATGTAAAACCACCTCGGCTTTTACGTGCCTATTCCCTGACCCCTTGAGAGTGTCAAGAATGGCAAACAAGAGTGCTAATAACAATGAACAAATCTGTTTTGTATCAGTTCCAGCCTCTTGAAATGAAGTTTCTCGGATTAACGTAATCCCATGCCAAACATGCTGGCTGGCATGGATATTATCTTCTCCATGCTCTCTGATGTTAAATATTCAAAGCCTTACTCGTGTCTTTGGATTAGGGATGGAAATTCCTCCGGATAGCGCTCTCTTCCCCTTGGTATTTCCGTGGAAAATACCATAGGATTACCATCTGTCTTGAAAAATGGAAAAAAGATGGAAAAAAGAAACCTGTATTTTCAATTTATCTCATTTCAGTCATTAGGGGGACTTACCGTAATAACAGACATGCTGACAACAACAGGGAAACCACTCATTCTGCAGCATTCCTGAAGCTAATGGAAGGGGCAACCTGTTTGGAGGAGCTCATAGCCTAGCTCCAAATCCAAAGCATTAAATTCTCTAGCTAGCACACCACAATACTACCCACGAACAAGTTGGGTTTTTGTGTGTTATATATATAAAGGATTTGCAACTCCCCCCCCTCCACCCTCTCTCTCTATGGCAGCAAGCCTGGACATTTTTGTCTCTGATCCATCATAAACATTCAGCTTTCCAGCTACCCACATTCCCTCTCTTTGAAGGCCGGTGGGTACATTTTGGCAAAAAGCCTACTTTAACTCTGTTGCCAAAATGTAGGCACATAGGGCATTATCTATAGGGGTTATTCTTGTCTAAGCAGAACCAAAGAATGTCTATTGTTAATTTTTCTATACAAGAAGAGTGGGAGATGCCTCCCTATCCCCTTTTTGTCCTGGCCTGTATACTGGTGGGAGGATAAGGGTTCTTTTTCCCCGCCCCTTCTCTCAGGGCAATTTCCCCCTCAGCCCACCTTGCTGTTCCTTACATTACATAACAGAGGTGAAATCTACCTTCTTTTCTATTCAAATATGAACTTTACAACCCATGTTTAAGAGATGGGATTTTTCTGTGTCTACCAAGGAGCTGAAGAATAAAAGGAAGGAAGGAAAGGGGGTATTAATAACAGATACAGGCAATGTTGTCATTTTAAACAATGTGTTGCATCCAAATTTAGGCACATGCAACGGGGCAGACTTCCTCTCCCTCTCGTCCCCACAGCAGCCCCTCCATCCTCCTGAAAATGCTATACAGAGGACCAGGGGTGAAGGGGGGGCTGTGTTGCAGAGAAATGGGTGATCCCTGAAAATCAGGAGAAGGCACCAAAAGCAGGTCCTGAATCCAACCCAATGGCTGGTTGGTTGGTTTATTTATTGAGAGTTATACCCTACCCTTCAAATATATTATCAGGGCAGCTTACAATAAAATATTAAAATATCTGGTCTGAAGAAGTGGAACTGTCACCAACTCACCCTGCTTGAGAGTTCTCATAGGAAAACTTTCCTAGCCACTGTTGGAGGCAGAGTTCTGGACTAGAGGCACCTTCGGTCTAAACTAGCCTGACCATTCTTCATGGCGTTATGTGGTTTGAGGAGAAGGTGGAATAAGGCAAGGGAGACTGAAAAAATAGAAGCTAATCAGGGAGGGAACACTCAACAGCTACTGACAGCTAGTGCATTGCATTCTGGTTATGATCTTTGTTCAGATCATATGGCTAAAGAGAATAAAAGGATGGCAGGCAGCGGCAGTGATTCACACAGCTGACTGTTGGGCTTCTCTTTCAGTCTGTGAGGGCTTTTCAATCTACCTGAGTTAAAACTAAGCTGACCGGAAAAAGGGCAACCTTGTCATTTGCCCTTGTGTTCATATGTAAGCTACGATGAAACGGTGGGAGGTGTGCAATACAAGGTTGAATGTGCAATTTATAGCGTGCTGATGAGTGAAGAACAAGAATGAGCAAGCCCCAGGATAGAAAGCACTAAGCCAAACTTGGGGTCACGAGCAAACTCTTCAAGCCAGAAACATTTCATGCAGCCTCCATTCCTTTTGTGTTCATGGCTGTATTGTTGTTTCATTTCATTTTCATTTATTACATTTCTACACCACCCAATGGCCAAAGCTCTCTGGGCAGTTTACAAAGATTCCCAAATTTCTGCTTCCTTAGTTGGCCGTCAGCAAATTTGTTGTTGCTGGATTTTTTAAAAAAAGAAAACATGGCTGTTATTTAATTTATGTATTTATTATATTTATATCCTGCTTTTTTTCCTGCAAGGAACCCAAGGCAGCTTACATAATCCTCCTTCTCCTCCTCTCTAGTTTATCCCCACAACAACCCTGTGACCCTGTGGGGTTAGGCTGAGAGTCAGTGACTGGCCCAAAGTCACCCAGTGAGCTTCATGGCCAAGTGGGGACTAGAACCCGGATCTCCCGAGTCCCAGTCCAACACAGAAATGCAGCAACACAGGAAAAGAAGCGATTATGAAGAAAGAATCTGACAATGAAACAAATTCCCAGGAAAGAAGACAGGGTAAAAATTGAAGATTTTAAAACAAAACAAAACAAAAACAAACCATATTTAGAAATACCTGCCACGGAACTTTAAAAAGAAAAATGCAAGAAAATTCACAAGAAGTGTATCCTCTCTCTGACGAGAGTGGCAAGCAACCTAATTCCATCTTCAGTATTGGCCTTTTCACACACCAGCTGTGAAATGTCACCAACACTTGTCAAATGCCTACCAAGGCAGATGTGTTATGCTTATCCCTCTAGGAAAGTACTGTTATTAGGGGCCTGCTCTGACAACCAACTAAGGATACAGGAATTTGGTAGGAAGATGGAACAGGCTGAAATTATAAATGAAAGGGTGCCAGCACATCCAAGTGTCACTTCATCCTTTAAATAGTGCATGAACCCTAGTTAAGGAGTGGGAGGATCAGATCGCGGTATCCTGAGAAAAGCCAGCTCTACAGATGTTGCCGTTGTTGTTGCAGCTGGCTCACCCTTTTTGGAATATGTTGTGTCACCCATGTCCTCATTTATACATACATGTGTACTCTCAGAAATATAGAGATCTTTCACAGAGGCACATGGTAGATTTTACATTGTACTTTGAGAAAGTGAGGAAATTAGCTCACTGACAAAGATTAAGAGTGGACAACAGAAGTTGTATTATACCATAAATGTTTTACAGAAGAGATTAGTATGCCAACCCCGCCCCCCCACTGGACTGGCAGAATATTCCAAACCATAGTGATACAGCAAGAAAAGGCAGAAGCAGGAAGGAATTAGGGCTGACCAAATAAGGAGCAGGGAGGGCACGAGGGAAACGGCAAGACAAGGCTAAGAGCACAAAGGGTCAATGGCAAAAAGGGTGTGCCCCGTGGGTGGCAGAAGGAATAGTTTTGGAGAGATTTCAGGAGCAAGTGGAAGAAATAGAGCATGTTTACCTTATTTCAGAGTAAGGGGAACCCAAAGGATATCACTTCCTGGTTGGTCACAGATACTTGGAAACTTACAATGGGTACAGGCTACCTTCTGATCAACAGGCTTTTGCTCATGGACTGTGGCTTCAGTCAGGATGGGGCTGAGGTCCACGGTGTGCTGTCATCCAAGCAGATCCGATATATCCAGTGGTGGTTCTGAGTTAGGCGATGATGGAGAGATGAGGCCATTATTAGAAGCCCCAGAGCCCTGGGGAAAAAAAGTATGGAATACAACTCAAAAATAGAACTGAGAGCCCTAGAGCAAGGTTTCTCCTAAGTTCCTGACTATTCTAAGGAACATGGAGAGACAAGAGAATTTAGGCAAGGAAGCAAGGAGGGGAAGCTAACTAAGTATGTATGTGATTGTGGTTGGCTTGAGACCCTGGAATACCTTAGCACGACACCCTGGGCTCCTAGCTTGTTCACCAGAGGAATAAACCGCTGTGCTGAGAAGTCAGTAACTCATAACAGTGACATTGCTTTCTCTCCCAAGCAAGGCCCAACTTCGTGAGATTCTGAGAGGTCTGCAACAAGGTCAGTGTCCACAAGACTGCAGTTGTGTACCCAGGCGGGTGTCCGAGGCTGGTCTTTTCAGCTCACAGTGTGATTGGCAAATTTTTTGCATTGCCAAAACAATGCAAGCCAGCTGAAAAGCCACACTGCCTGTTTCACAGGGGGGTGAAGCTCTTTCCGTGTATACAAGGCAATATATCTCTCTGGGCATACAAGGTGGTGCAAGCAAGAGCAGAGGAATTCTGGCCCTGGAAACATGGGTTAGGCACCAAGGTAAGAGATGGAGAATGCTAGGAAGGATCATGAGAAACAGGCTGCGAGCCAAGCAAACCCTGTGCGCTGCATCTTGGAGCTGCATGGCAGAGGGTCTGTCAACGTTGGGTCCTTTGATTTAAAGAAAAAAGCACATTGGGTGCCCAAACTCAAGGGCAGTTACAGATTTCAGGTTGGAAATGCAAAGGGGCAATGACTTCAGGCAGATTCAGGAAGGGGTAGGGATCAGTAGCTTGACTCAGGGGGATGAACGGAACTTTCCTTTGGTTTCCTGGCTACTTGAATTAAAGTGAACTGATGAAGCCTTCCAGAAGCCATGCTTCTGAGAGATAATTAGGTAGAGATACTGCAAACCAAAGGAGGTGCCCAGGTTGGCCAATGTAAAGGTACACTCACAGGTTGCTTGACTAGGGTGGTAATTTGGTAGTCAGGAAGGTGTTTGCATTTATGTGGAGTTCCCAAGCATTGCATACTACAGAAGGGCAACTCCTTTTTACTAAATTAAGGTAGAGGACATACAGGTCATGAAATTCAATTACAATAAAGGCATACTACCATTGGAAACGTCTTGCTCCTAGGTGCCATGAGATCCTTGTCCATGCAGCCTTTCCAAAACAAAAGATACATTAGACAAGTGCTAGGATGATGCCTACACAGATACAAAATACAGTGTGCAAAAGCCATCATAGCTCCGGTTCTTACTAGCAGTTGATAATCCTCAATCCTGTATATAAGATCAACTGAAGTATACATACACATACATAATCTAAGTTGTGCTCTGTCTGCTTTCCACCACTTGACTTCATCCAGTTTCTCCAAGTATTTCTATTTCTGTTGTATTTACATATAAAGTGTCAGGATCTATTTCTATTGTATCTACATATAAAGTATCTACAGCAGAGTAAAAATACAGCATAATAAGGATGTCAACCTCTATGTGCTTCTTTACAGATACTTACATACTAAGTGGACTGTTTAAACCATTATTTCAAGAGCTGGATATTCTTTGCTTTCATGCAGTTTTTATCTGGAACAGAAATAAAGACATTTAGAGTGCAATCCTATACATGTCTACTGAGGAGTAAGTGCCATTGAGTTCAATGGGACTTACTCCCAGGAAAGTGGGTATAGGATTGCGTTGCGCTGTTAGGCTGCAATCCTATACCTACTTTCCTGGGCTTAAGCCCAACTGAACTCAGTGGGACTTCTAGCAGACATGATAGGGTTGCACTGTTAATAAACTGAGGGTCAATCTAGCTTTGCACTCTGTTAAGCAGAAACCATTTTAGCCCTGTGAAGACATTTGGGTGCATTGAATGAACATGCAAATGGCAGGAAGAAGAGGTAGCAGGATCTGGCCCCTTCCATACACATGATCTGTCAAATGTCAGCAACATGCCTATGCACATAGGCACCTAGTCTCCATGCAGTCAGGAAACCTGCCCTTGCATATCTGAAGACTTTTGCATTAGTCAAGTCTGAGAAATATTGCCTTAGTAGCCAACTTCTTAAGCATAGAGGGCTGGAACATCTCCAGTGTTCCTTGTGCATGTGCACCAGCCACTAGGTTTTAGGTAGAGAGAAAAACAATGCTAAGGAAGAAGAGGAAGCAGCTGAGGCATCTCAGTCCTCAGCAAAGCTGTGTCTTTTTTCTTCTGTCCTCATATTGTCCTTGCCGTAATCTGAATTGCTCACAGTGCCAGCTCCAGGATTTGGGTGGCCCGCGGGCAATTTGATTTTATTAGTATGTAATACAGACAAATAACCTTAAACAGAATAGAACTAGACTGTATGTATTTAGGTTCTAGCTCTTCTGCACTGATTCTAAATCAATCTCATGTACTCCTTGACTCTGCAAAATTCCTGGCTAAGGGCCTGTGCAGTATAAAATTGTTCTAAGGAGTCATGCATATCAGTTAAATTCTCCAACAGTTCCAAAAGTCCTGGCTTGGACCTTTCAGGTCTTTTCTTTTCTGACTAGAGCATCAGTATCAGGGCAACATTTCCCACTTTTGAATCATACCATATTCAATTCACAGCACTGTAGTTTTCCAGTAAGTTACTGCAAGAAATATATTTTTGTCTTGGCAAACATCGGAAAAAATAAAGCAAGACAGCAGCATGTGGCTCATACCTAAGGGCAACATAAAAAGTGACAAGACTGCTTTAAGGTCACTCACATCATTTTTGTAATAAACGATGAGTTCTCTGAATAAGAGTATTTCCAAACAGGGATCATGAGTTTTAGAACTGGCCAGAGATGATGAAAACTTTTGAGTTCCTTTTATGCAGATGGTGTTTGACAACATCTGAAAACGTGGGCAGAGAGGAAATTTTTTATGGTCTATGGGCAGCCATAGCAGAAGAACAAAAATAGAACTTCTAAACTACTTAGGAAACAACAAAACCCTATTCACAAGTTCATGCCCCACACAGTTAGAATCATTTGAGGAGAAGAGTGGGAATGAGCCCTGTGGCGGAGTGACAGGCAGAAACCCAGGGAGGGGCCAACCTGAACATTCCAGAGGCTCTGATTGGTTGAAGCCGAGAGCATAGAACCCCAGGGAGTTGACAGTTAAAGGGAGTTGGTTGTCAGTTGGGGAAGAGAGTGGGTTGGAGTGAGAAAGGGAGGGAGTGGAAGGTTAGTAGAGTAGGTAGGGAAAGGTGGTACTGAAGAGAAAAGTTCAGACAGGAAATCTAGTACTAAGTTGTGAGAAAGCAAACGTGAAGGTGTTAGTATAGAACAATTCACAGGAGTCTCCACTTAGGGAGTGAAGGACCTTCTGTCTGAGGAAGGAGGAGAAACTCTGGACTAGTGTGAGGGACAGTTAAGTTCCCTAGTCTGATACTGTAACTTTCAAGTAACCAAGCCAAATTGATACAAAGAGCACTGTATAACATCTGCCTGCCTTTAACCTGCATCTAAGCAAAGAACAAGTTTGGCAAATGCAGCTTTAAAAGACAGCTTCAAGTCTGAAGTGACCCATACAATGGGGCACTTGGTGAGAGCGAAGTACCCATTGAGGGTGTGGGCTTTGGAGTGAGGGGTCCCGTCCGCTACAAGCCCAATTGATCCCATTCCACTTCCGCTGCCATGTCTTCGCTGCTGCCTCATCCCCACAGATCTACATGCTTTGGAAGGGGAACATCTATAGCAGGTAGTCTTCTGTACTCATATTGCGCCCACACACATACAATTTAGAATTCTGATTTCTAGGAAGCCTACATGAGTAAAGCTGGCTCTAGGGTGGCCAGGTGTACTACTTTACAGAGGACAGTCCTCTATTTGAAGAGCTGTCAGAGGGCAGTCTTCTATTGCAAGGCGCCCTCTATTTGAAGGGTTGTCCAATCCAAGTCAGGTTTTGTCGTAAATCCGCCCAGTGTCAAGATAAGCCGTTCTCGTTATAACAGTCCGAGTGTCCAAGCCAAGATATATTAGTCCAAAACCGAGCAAACGTAAACCAGTTAGGGGTCAGGCACAAGCGTAGTCAGGGTCGTTCCGAAGATCAAAGGTACAGGGGTCTGAGGTCAGGAATATCAAGAGCGTCTGGTGGTAGCTGTAACAAACAATTGCTTCCAGCATCTGAGTGTGTTTGGGACCTGCCTTTTGAGCAGGTGCTGATTGGTAAGGCTGCCCAGCTGGGTCAGGCTGCAGTTAGCCTGACCCCACCCCAAACACACTCCAGCACGGCTGGTCTCTGTCTGACCTACTGGAGGCACAACAGGTTTAAAGATAAAGAACCATAAGAAACCATAAGAAGGGAGAGGCAGGGGCTTTGAAGTTGCCCATCAAGAGTTAGCACCAGGACAGCGGGCTGAGCAGGCACAGGGGTCACCTGGTGAGATGTATCGTATTTCTATTTTTTAAATGATAGCAATTATTTCTACATTTGCATCTATACATATAAATTAGCATATGTAAGCATTGTGCAAATTGATGTCCTCCTTTGCCCTCATTTCTGCTGATGTGCAAGTGGCCACCCTACCTGGCTCCCTGCTACAGACATTCAGCCCCAAACACATGGAGGGCTGTGGAGATGGACGACGAGGCAATGGAGGGAGCAAGGCCAACAGGCAAGCTCATCCCTGCTCCCCCCCTCACGTGATTCTAATCATCTCATGCTCTTACCCCTTTCCCCAAATGACTTATCTAACCACATAGCTGTAGTTTGAGAGCCATATGGTGTAGTGGTTAGAGCAGGGGTTCTCATCAGGGGGGAATTCTAGGGTTTCAGGGGGGGGAATTGGGACCACAGACTCAAACTTTTGGAATACTGATCTTTCTACAAATCACATTCTGATATATGATGAAAAAGGTGCATGGGGCAAAAAAAGGTTGAGAACCACTAGGTTAGAGTGTTGGACTGGGAATCAGGAGATCTGAGTTCTATTCCCCACTCAGTCATAAAACTCACTGGGTGACTGGGCCTAATCTTCCTCACAGGGATGTTGTAAAGATAAAATGGAGAGGAGGAGGACCATGCAACCTACCTTGGGTTCCTTGCAAGAGGAAAAAACGGCAGGATATAAATGTAATATTAATAAATAAATAACATCTCAATATCCCTGATTTTTTTTTGTTATGTCCCTCCCCAAATCCACCTGCCATTGCTGAGAACAAATATAAAAAGTGTGATTTGCTATCCAATTTATTAGTATATAATTGTGATATCTCAAGAAAGTAATAAACTGATGATGGCCACCAAAAAAGAGAAGGTGATAACAAGAGGCATACTATCTCAGAATACTTCATGTGTTTTCTGCAAGGTACCATCTGTTGGAACAAGAGTAGCAGGAATAAAGCTGAAATATAAAAACTGGGAGCAGGTTGTTGGCTCTTAATTTGAAGAGGTCTGTAAATAGCTGTGGTTCAGTGAGGACATTCTTTCTTCTGCCAATCAAGATTTAGCATTCACCTTAGGGTTATTTTTTTTTTCTTATTATTATGAAACGAAGGTGCCACCACAGAGTTGAGGAGGTGAAGGTTTTGCGTTGGATAATTTATCATAACTTTGGCACTCAGATGGGATTTTAATGAAAGTTAAGAGAGATAAGAAAAACACTTCCTAGAAATGCAACTATTCTGTCTGGAATTCTTCTTTTCTTTTTTTTTAAAGAAAAACCCTAAAAATGAAGACAACCTTCCGAAAAGCAATTGGATACTTTGCACAATCATTATCGCAGCTATTAATAATAAAAACAAGAAATCTAATTCCCCCACTGTGTTGAAAACTATTGTAGTAGTTACAAAACTATAAATGAAGTAATGCAGCTTCATAGTTTCAAGAGCAGGGGGAAAGTAGCTTTGCAGGGGGGAGTTAATCTGGGGAAATGATGGTGAGAATACTAAGGAGGAGTGGAAAAATCTACTTCATTCATTCATTCATTCATTCATTCCCCTCCTCCCCCCATTCTGCTTCTCCAGAAAAGAAAAGAAAAACAGCAAATCCTGAATCTGCTTTTTTTTCTAACTTAAACTGCCCATCAGAGACTCACTGAATGAAAATACGCTGTAGCTTGCACCTAATATGCCCCCATACAATAACTCACTTAGAGTACTTTTTTTTATGCTGGCCAATGCGATGCACCAGTTTCCTCTCAGACAGCTAGATGGAAGACTAGGAAACATTGCTTAGGAATCAAGATTGTGACCACATTCATTTACTTAGCAGGAAATTAATGTCAGCTGTTGGGATGGCCTTAGGGTGGCCACGTGTCCTCTTTTACAGGGGACAGTCCTTTAATTGAAGGGCTGCCAGAGGACGGTCCTCTATTTTGAAGTTGCCTTCTGTCTGAAGGGCTGCCCAGTCCATGTCTGGTTTAAAGAGAAAGAGCCATCAGAAGGAAGAGCTGGGCCTTGAAGTTGCCCATCAACTGCACCTGGACAGCAGACTGAGCAAGACACACAGGTCACCTGGTCCCAGTCTTCTTCCACACTAGGGTGAGATGTACTGTATATCTATTAAATTATATAACCATTTCTAAATTTACATCTATATATATAAATTAGTACATGCAAATTTTATGCAGATTGGTGTCCTCTTTTTGGTGATGCATGTTCTGTTCTTTGGCAATTCATAAGTGGCCAGCCTAAATGGCCAGCATTTGGTAATCTCTCAGGCCTAAACAGTGGAATAGTTGTGGCCTCTTAGTACCCTCCCAAGAGCCTTGCACCAAATCTTACCTCCATTTAATCTGAAGAATGAGCCATGATAGATAATCACAGGTGCAACTACCAGATGATCACCAGTCTCTCCCCATGCCAGGGTTAGTCCTCTTACCCCTGTGTCATTTATCATCAGAGATCCTTCTCCCTGTCCTCTGACACCTCCTGGAATGAATGAATGAATGAATGAATGGTGTAGATTTTTCCACTTTCTTCCATTTACATTGTATATGGGGTGGGTTAAGATTTTAAAATTTTTATATTGTTTAAATGTATTTTATTGCTTTTATTCTGTGTACATCGCCCAGGGTGGCCGGTTGCCGGCCAGATGGACGATAAATAAATATTAATAATAAATAATAAATAAATACATTGTCTGTGCTACAACTTGAAGGCTGTCACAAAGGATAACCCTATTTATGAAAATGAATTTATTTAAAATTATTTTTAGGCTGCCTTTAAGGGTAGAACTCTACAGGATAAAAACAATACAAAACTATGGAAAACAAATACAACAGAAGATCAATAACTAAATAGTAAATAAAAATGATATTAAAAAACCAAAGATATGTTCAAATCAACCATTATGAGTCATGTCTAATAAAACCATACAATTAAGAGCAGTTTCCATTTTGGTGTGTGTGTGTGTGTGTGTGTGTGTATTAAGTCCTTTCCAAGACTCAGCAACCTGGCTACAAGAAGTGAGTGAGGACAGTCACAATCCATGACCTGGTTCACACAACATGACAGTCCATTTGGCTTCTAGATTAAGGCAAGATTCCTTTTTATGCTGTTGCTCAGGTTCTCACTGCTGAAGAAAAGGATCTTGTTTAGATTGGCCTCCAGTCCCCAGAGGCACAGTGGTAACCCGTAGAGGCTATAATTAGTGTGATCCCAAAAATGTTGTTTCTCTAGTCTAGCCCTCCTTCTGGACACCTGTGTTTATGCTCCCCCATGAGCTATCTGTTTAGTTTCTGTAAATTAAATACTTGTTTATGTTTACAATTCAACTTTTAAAAACACACACCACAGATTAATATTTACTTGCTTAGAGTCAAACCTGGGAGGTCCAAAGTAAATGGTGTGGAGCTATATAGGCTTTTGCTAGATCATTAAAATGTGAAATGCTGCAGAATTAAAGATAATTACTTGAATAAGAGTTTGGGTTTTCCTGTTTCAGTGTAATTGGTACATACAAAGAATTAATTATACACTTTAAGTAAAACCCACCAATTTTGTTTTGTAATTCATACTTGAATGGGTTTATCATGTGGAATAATTGTGATTGTAGCTTTTAAACTGCATGGGCTACAATAGATATGAGGGCTATAGTGTGGGAAACTGAAGAGCAACTTTCTCTGAGCAAATTCTATACATTACTGTATGATTGAGTGCACTGGGAATTAGGTTCCATGAGGGACATCAGGAGCCATGGATACTGCTTTTCTCATGGTTACTGATGCCTGGGTTGCTGTTGCATTCATGCACAGCAGCATCCTTGAAAATCATGAGCTATGGGAAATGTGGTTCTCATGCCCCTAATAGGGACATCAGGAGCTATCTGAAGAGAAACATCTAGATCTGCTTCCATCTGTTTTCAGGCCTATGTTTGGTGCCACCTTGGTCCACCTGGTGGATGATCTACATTGTGAGAAAGATAAGGGGAGTGTTGCCCAGTTGTTGACCTTCTTTTCAATACCACCAACAATGGTAAACTTCTGCCTCTCTGGACTGAGAGTTGGGGGCATCACTTTGCATTGGTTTTTACCTTTCTGGAGGGTAGATTCCAAAAGGTGCCACTGAATGACTATTCTCCTTCCCTATGGAAATAATCCTATGGGGCTCCTCAAGGTTCAGTTTTGTCCCTAATTGAACATCTGCATGATACCACTGAGAGCTCATCCAGGGAACTGTTTCTCCTTTTCATCAGATCCAGGTGAGTGGTGAGGAATCTCAGTGCTTGTCGTCAATTAGTGGTAGACTGAATGAGGGTAAATTAACTTAAACTAAATCAAGATGAGACAGAACTGATGATAGCAAGAAATTCAGTACTAACCAGTGTACTGCAGAAATACCTGTTCCAGATGAGATCACACTCTCCCAGCATTGTACCCAGAGAGGCACAGGTTACAGCTGTAGGCAGAAGTGCCTTTTTATGAGCTGTGGCTGATATGCTAGCTTCACTTTTCTACTGGAAGATAGAGAACTGCCCACTGTTAGTCCTACTTTGGTGATGTCCACTTTGGATTACTGTAATGCACACTATGTGGGGGTTACCCTTGAAGATGTTTCAGAAATTTCACCCTATGAAAAATGCAGTTACTTAAAAGTAGATGGCTCAAGCTGATTTTCTCATGTTAACACCTATTTTAAAAAAAGAAGCAAAACGTTGCACCAGTTACCAATATGTTTCCAGACCCAATTCAAGGTGTTGTTTAACCATCTTTAAAGCCCTAAATGGACTGAGCCCTGATTATCTCAGGGAACTCCTCCTCCATTTATAACCACCCCCAACAATTGAGATCCACTAATTAGGCCCTCCACATGTGGAGGCCAGATTAACCTCCACAATAAGCAAGGCCTGTTCTACTGCAACCCTAGAACACTGCTGTTGCAAGCCTAGGATACCCTAGAACCTTGGAATATTCTTACTGGGAGAAATGGGTAGCTCCATCTCCTTCTAAATACAGGTTAAAACTCTTCTGCTCTGCCTTCAGTAATTGATTTGTTAGATTGCTCTTTATGTTCATTTGTTTTAGCTTTCAGTTTATATTAGTAACATTTAATTAAATTTAATTAAAGAGTATGAAGTATTAGAAATAGGAGCTACATTTCCTCTGTTTCCTTGTTCCCAGGACACCAAGGAACAGTATCTGGGCCCTAAAGAAGGCCCCAGCATGAGTCTATCCCATTGCTACCATCACCTGTTAAGCTTTGAAGAAAAGGAAGGGGAGCCCAGTCAGGAGTGCCAGAAGGGAAATGCTCTGAAGAGATAGTAGAGCTTCTTGGAGGTTGTTGTGAGAGACAGGCCTGCAGGCTCTATCACACTTCCAATGACTTCACTGGAAAATAATTTTCAGATTATTTATAATTTATAAAATAAATCATTTTACCCCGGGTCAGATGTCATCCATAACTACAGCCCAGTTCTCTCCTCCCATCCTCCCTGTGACATTAAGGCTATTCCTTGACCTCAAATTTGCTTTGTTTTTACAGGATCTTTGCCATATTCATTATTATCTGCTTCTAATGGAGAAGAATTCAAGGGAAAGTCCTTCTGCCTAACAAGACAGGTTTTAAGATATAGGTACAATGCACCACAGCAAGCAGCTTAAAAGAACAGTTCTCTAGTCTCTACATGGAAAGACATGGGGCAGTCCACCAGCTTTAAACATGTTGCACTAGTGGGAACAACCACTAGCATCATGGGAAAGTAGCACTTGCTAGCACAACCCAAGAAACTACACAAAACTACCACTTCCAGAATGGGACAAGTCAGCGGAGCTCTCTTCTGTGACCTCCACTGACTTGTCCCATTCCAGAAGCAGTAGCTTTGAGTAGTTTCTGGTTGCGCTAGGAAGCGCTACTTTCCAGTTGCACTAGCAGTTGTATCAGGAAGTACAGTATAGGATGCTGCCCTATGGTGTTATCTGAGATGTCATAAGAAAGGTAAAGGTAGACATCTAACACTTTTATTTGTGTGACAGGTATGGCTAAGTAACAGTACAAAGGAAAGACGTATTTGGTTTGATCTTTTCAGCTTACTTTGTCTGGAATTATGATTTTTTTAAAAGAGAGGGCCCTGGCTCAATAGTATTTTTTTTAATGTTATTGTTATATAAAATTGATATTAAAAATATTTCCACAAAACTAGTAGAAATATTATCATGCTGCTTTAAAAACTAATGCAAAAGACACCACAGTGTAATCAGGAAGACAGCAGTGTCTGCCCTGTAAATGCCTCCCAATTAGCATCAACTTAGCCAGATCTTTAAAAGCTATGATGCAGGTTCATGGGGAAGTTTTATCCAATGCTCAAGGGGAGCCAGCATGGAAAACAAGAAATGTGACCAGGGATCATATCCTTTGATTTTTCAACCTAGACAAAACAGACTGATAAATGCAGCCTGCTGGATCATACTGAAGGTCTCTCTGATTCAGCCCCCGGTTTCTAACAGTAGCCAGCGGCCAGCCAGATACATCTGGGAAGCTCACAAGTACAGCATGGAGACAACAGCTGCCTCTTGTCATTTGTTCCAAGTATCTGGAATTTGGAAGTATTCCGTGTCACATTTCACTAAAGCCAAGGGAAGCTGTGGCCCTCCAGATGTTGTTGGACTCCAACTCCCATCAACCCCAACCAGAATGGCTGTGGCCAATAGGAACTGTAGTCCAACAACATCCAGAAAGCCTCAGTTTATAGTTCTCTGCATTTGCTTTCTCCTTCCCTCCCCACATCTTAAAGCCACAAATAGGGAAAAGGTAATAACATCAGAACTGGCCATGTTATATGCAACATTTCTACAGCACCAGCTATAATTGGTGACTTTTGCCCCTTTCCTGAAAATCATATGCAAATTTTGCTCATTCACATGTTTACAAAAGAACACAGTGCACAGAAAAGCACTTTCTTCTGTTTCATTTAGAAGGAGAGAGCCATGTCTGTGGTCTTCTGTTCTTCCTCCAACAGCGAAGTATCAAGATTTTATTGAACTATGAGAGTCCAAGCAACATGTCATTCAGCAACACCAGGAAGATCTCAGCAGCCTGATTCCACACAACAACTAGCAGAAAGAGACAAGGGCTGCCAGTAGAGGCAGGCAATGCACCATCAAACAGGTCAGCAAGAGATCAAATGGCAGGTCCCCATACTTCTGTTGAGTTTGATGCAGTGGTTGATGGCAGAGTACCCCTAGCTGCCACAATGCATCCTGTATGTGAGATCGCAGTAAACCATGGGCCATATGCATCAGCTAAATTCATGGGTGGGAACATTTGTTGGTCAGTCTTTCAAGTGGCCGTTTTTGCTGCACCACGCTAGCATTGCTAATGTTCTGAGGTTTGGGCCACAGGGACCAACCTCCAGGCTGCTGTTTCTTAGGAAATATGGATGATGTATGATATCAGCCTGTACTGAAAAATTAGGAGTTGAACCCATCCACATGGTTTCTTGGGAAATATGAACGTATCACTGATGTCAGCCTACACCGAGAATTTAGGAGCTGAACCATCTGCATGGTTTCCCTGTCACTTGGTCCATATGGCCAGACTTAGCATGCCCACATTCCTTCCTTCCTATTTATATAGTGCCATCCATGTACGTGGCAGGGATGGGGACTCGGACTCCAGGACTCGACTCATGGGTCAGACTGAGTCCCCCCTCTGACTCGAGTCCCACTCGAGTCCCAATATTTTTAATGGGACTCGAGACTCGACTCAGGACTCGAGACCAAGGACTCTTCAACATCCCTGGGCTGTGCCAGAAGGAGTGGAGAGAAGTGTGATCGCCGGCGAAGATTTTATTTTTTAAAATCATTTTTCTAAAATGCAACCTTTCAGACATTTTGGGTTTGGCTACCTCTGCCTGCCTGTTTGGGGTTCCCTGCCTCCGCTGCCTGCCTGGTCTCTTCTTAACCAGTTCTACAGTTTGAATTGTCCAAGACAAACGCCTCTGCCTGCCTGCTTTGGGGTTCCCTGCCTACTCTTCCTGCCTGGTTATTTTGGGTTTGTCTGCCTGGTCTGTTCTTTCCAAAATCAGTTGCAGAGTTTTGAAATAAAAAGGCACACTTGTGCCTAGAATTTATTTAAGCCACACATCTGAAATAGCCTTATTTTGTTGGGGGGAAATCCCACTGATTTTCATAGGGACTCGTGGAGTCGGCTTTGGGAGTGACTCGTGACTCGTGACTCGTGAGTCACCATTTTGGACCAAGGACTTGGACTCGGACTCGAAACTCGGGTCCAAAGACTCGTGACTCGACTCGTGACTCGAGACCAAGAACTCTTCAACATCCCTGCCTACTATTCAGGCACATTTTTACATCCTCTTTCTTAGTAGGCAAACAATAAAATTATTACATTCAATAAACAATCACATTCAATATTGCTGAAACGAGTTGAAAACTATCATACCCTAGACTTGAAGAAGAAAAAAATTAAGAACCAGTAATTGATCAAAGTAAAACTATAGAAAATCAATCGGCAGTCTCCCCCCCCCCCCGATCATTCCTGGTTGGGGGGTTCTCAGCCCTCCTGACCAATCTTAGGGTGGGCTCTATCCCCCTCTGCCCCACCCCATTTTCAGGGTCCATGTTTAGTTGTGGTGCAAAAGTTCCTAACTGGCCGGACTGTAGTAAGTAGCCTGATTTTCCAATCCTTTATTTACAATCCTTCCTCTTTAAATAAAAGTCACAAATGGTATTTTGGGTGTTTTGCATTAGCACTGCCCCTTGGGAATTTCTGTTTGTATTCTTTCTGTGGCTAAAATCTGGACTAAATATGAAGGTGAAAAGTCATGGAAGGAATTCTCAAGCAAGAAATGCACTCCACCCTTATTACAACATTCACTCTGTTGAGCCAAATAGTTCCCTTTGACAAATGGCCTTGATAGTAGAACCTAATTAGGAAAAGGTGTGAAAGACCTGCGGCAGTCACAATACTCAAGAAAGAAAGAAAGAAAGAAAGGCTGGCAAGACAGGAAGGAAGGAAGGAAAATACATGGAAACAAGGAAGCAAACCACAGAATGGCTTCAATTTGTTCTTTAAAAGTATAGCATATCAATTATGCACAGGCTGAATGATGACAATATGGTTGATGTATCACACACACACACACACACACACACACAATTTAAGAACAGTGGGAGAAGTCCTGTGCACAGTCCTGAGAGGTAATAAGATCAGTGTGAAGGAACAAGGCCCTTCCCATTGAGGTGTCCATTTGGCCACTGTGGAAACAGATGGCTGGACTAGACTGGCCTTTGGCCTGATCCAGCAGGGTTCTTCTGCTCTTAAGGGCCAAACTACATGTAATGTTAAATGCATGCATTGTTGCATCTAATGTAAAGTGTGTGTTTTTTCCATGCAAATTGCATCAGTCGTGGGAGGCTTATAACTAATAGGATCAGAGCAGGCATAAAGAAGGAATTTAATCATTTCCTCTCCTGCTGCAGTCCTGAGGAAAATCCTTCCTCTGAAGATGCTATTTGCACAGGGAGCACCAACTGGGGGATATCCCTTCAAAGCAAATACTAGCTGCAGAAGAGAGATTTTCCACAGGACCATTACATTCCTTCTCCATGCCTGTTCTGATCCTATTCAGCTGCAACCCTAATACATACATCCTGGGGAGTAAGTCCCATTAGATAGCCATTCCTAGACCTAACCTCCATAAATTTGTTTCATCCCTTTTTAAAGCCATCTAAGCTAGTGGGCTAGTCTACAAAAATGTATAGCCACAGCCACATAAATCGATGCTTGTACAACTACAGTTTAAGCCCATCAAGAGGGCTGATCCCTACGCAAACAGAAATCGATGACACCGAACTCCCTGTCTTTAAAAAATAAGGGATTTGGACCTTTTGTTAAAGCTCCATCTGAATGAACATGTTGCCAATTAGTGTGGCTGAACCATACAGGGTTAATTGAGGTCTACTGAAGGAAATCTTCAAACAGTTTTAGCACAATAAAGCGGAACTTTTGTGCTCAGAATCCTGATGCCTGGTGAGGTTTTCCTATTTTCAGATAAAACATGTCAGCAGTTTTTTAAAAAAAACAACCCACAGCTTTAACACCTCAGAGAGTGGGGGAGATTAATTTATCATTAGGTGTCCCTGAGCAAAAGCCAAATTTGTTCCATTCACATCTGCTCACCAAATGAAGATGTGGTGTGTTTCAACAGCACCTTGATCACCAGAATTTATCTTAAAATGAATCTGGATAAGATTTATTTCTAAGTAGTTCATTTCCTGCTGACATTTAAGGATCCCCTCTTTCAAAGCACATGGGAAGGTTCAAAGTTCATGATTCCATCATTCCTTTCATTGCAGAGGATCCGTGTTTCAACTAATGATTGCAAACTGGTAGACCTGCAGAAACCTAAAAGCCATACAAGTGAGTGGAATGTTCCATATCCAAATGTACATATTGATGTTTGTGTGCACATGCATGTGCTAGTTGCAAATATTTACATAAGGAAAATATGTGATTTAATAAGAGCTAACAGATGTACTGAATTTCTTTTATCCCAGCCTCCTCCAAAACCACTTGACAAACATTATTTGTAGTTCTCAAGACATGCAGAATCCCATCCAAATTTCTGCAAAATTTGTCATTTGCCAGGCTCCTTTCACAAGAGACTCTACTTAGATTGAGTTTTGAATTTCCTGAGTCTGTATAGTGTCTCCACAAAAACTGACATAATGTATTTTCAAACAGTAACACGACACCCACTGTGTTCTGCTATGGAAGAAGCCACACCCCCAGGATCAATCAGTGACAGATAATGCATGAAGTCCATGCCTCCTTATAGGAACAGGACAATGTGCATCCACCAGGTCATTTAAAACTATATTGGTAGGGACTGTTGCTCGAATTGATAATGACTCTTTCTCATATTACATCAGAGGTAGACACGTGGAACCAATGCACCCCTGGACACCTTTCTTGGTGCCTACCAAGGTGCCCTATCCTTCGCACTTAAAAAATAAATAAATGCATTTTCTTACATGCAGTTGAGATTGCTTTGAAATAGGTTTCTGGTGCTGCTGAAAACTGTGGATTCAAATGAGTTGTTTAGTGTGTTGGGGCTCAGACCCCACCTCTGCCTTGTACACAGTCTTTGGGCAGGTTACTTGTCCTTTGCCACACCTTCCATGGCAGCCATTTTGTGGTGGTGCCCAAGACACTTTCTCAAATTGCCAAATGTGCTCACGGGCCCAAAAAGGTTACCATGGACTCCTGTATTACATGTTGCAATAAGACTATTTGTAAGTGTATCTGGATTAGGGCCTGAAAGACCAAGGAAAAGTGTGGGTGCATGGAGGGTACGTTTTAAGCAAGCACAGTTTGGGACATTGCACAGTTCAGTCCTGAAAGCAAGCAAGAGGTTAATTAGCTTGCCTTCTCTAAAACTGAAAGTATAGCAGTTATTTCTAATTATGTATATATATTTCTAATGTATATATATTTCTAATCTGTTAATTTATGGATGCATATATATACATCCGTAAATTAACATATGCAAATTTGTGCAATTTTTTATCCTATGAGCCCTGGATCTTTTAGTTATCTAGCACTGCCCCTGCATAGCAGTAGTCATGGGATTGTTCCTGAATAACACATCATCAACTTGCAGCTTTCCTGTAGACCATGTTAAGTGTGGAGATGAAGAACAACAGCTGGACAGTTAAAGAAGAATAATTTTATGGATATATGGAATCAATTATTAGACTATGTATTAATAAAGGGGAAGGGGAGCATGCCTTGTCAGGATATGTTATATTTTTGGAATTTGGAATTCATTTGATCAAGGGGATGGAAGTATATAAATTAGTCCCTTGGAGGATGGGGGAGTGCATTTATGATTTATTGTATGTTGTTTATGTTATATTTTTGTGTTATTCTTGTATTTTGTTATATTCTGTTTTGAAAAGTAAATAAAAAAATTTAAAAAATAATAATACCAGCTGACAGTACTGCAGCCTTTGCAGCTACAACATTAAGCTACACCAAATATGTGTTCCTTTGGTTGAGCTTGCCCATCTCTCAAAGCGGAGGAATTAAGAGAAGGTGCACATGAAATAGCCACCAGTTAGAGGTCACTTTAAGTGGGTGGGGACTGGGGAACATTATTATTTTTTTGCTCCAGGGCTGGATTGCATTTCGGAGGAGCTCTTGGGGTGATACATTCCAGTGCTGGGCAAAAGTTGGTGGGGCTGAAAAATCCAACCTCCCCCCGCATCCCATTGTTAACAAATTTATAGTAGGAAGCTGGTCTGGAGCATGTCTGCTCACAAATAAGGACAAGCCTCTGTATGTCTACTCAGAAGTACGTACGACCAAATCACTCAGCAACACTTTCAAATAACATTCCAAATATCAAGCCTATGCACGTGTATTCAAAAGTAAGCATGAGCAGCATGTCTACTCACAAGTAAGCAGGACAAGGCTCAGAAGGAAGCAGGACTGAATCACCCAGCAACTTCTTGCCCTGGCCCTTCTGCCCAGCAGGGAAAAGCTCTTATCTCCAATCACTGTATTTTATTGTATTTTTTAATTGATTGTTGTACACTGCCCAGAGAGCTCCGGCTATTGGGTGGTATAGAAAATGAATGAATGAATAAATAAATCAACAGCTGAAAAAGGAACCTTCCTTAGTGCTAAGCAGGGGAAATCACTTATCCCATATCAGCTGCTCACTGGAGATAAGAGCTTTCCCCTTCACAGCAGATCATACTGGTGTGGTCCTATATCTTGTACTCATTTACCTTACACCATTTGCACCAGATCTTCTCCTAGCCTGACAGCCTTATCCAGCCAAGGGTCAGAAATGTATGCAAGATTGTGAATGAAATCATGAATTGTTGCTTTTTTTTTAACCATTAAACTTGCTTTCTGTAGTGACAATGGGCTTCTCTACATAAAGCGTTTAACCCGGTGCTTTACTGAGCCTTCTTCTTCCATTTTCTTTGCGGGAGGAAGGGAGCATCCTTTACACATGGTTTTTTTTCCGGAGATTTTCTTTCTCTGCCTGCCTATATGTTCTATTGCACAACCACAAGGTGGCACTGCAGTATAGCGCAATTGCAGATATACTGTACATGTGCTTGTTTCAGTGCGATTTAACGTGATAGCTAAATAATAGCCCGTTATCCTCATTCTAAAAAACAGCGGGGAAATGCTTGGAAAGCACAGGAGAGGCCCTGGAGGATGACAACGTCATGTAAAGCCCTTGCAAACTACCGTGCGTAAAGAATCATGAGCGCACAATAAATGCCTCGTGTAGAGAAGCCCAATGAAAAACCATAAATAGTCCCTGAGCATTATGAGACAGAGGAGAAACAGACAAAAATAATGACACAAACATTCTGTATAATACATACAAATACTGAAACATTCCAGAAGTTTGTGTAAACTCCACATTGTCCTACATTAAGATCTTTCATGTTCCAACTCATATCAAATCGTAACAAGACGTTTGAGAAACTGAATCTGTAGTTTAAGAGATGTTGTACTGCATATTGATCTGCTCCACTAATAATGAAGGCAAACAATTAAATCTGTTTCTAACTAGGAATCCTGCTATTCTACAAGCGGATGTCACTTAGGCTTAGGTCATTTTCTTTATTAAAATTCTAGAGTGACTGTATTAATAGAGAAACAAATAGCACCATCTACTGATGCAGCAACAGTATGATCACAATACCAAGAAGCGCTGTGAAGCCGGATCTTATGCAACAGAGTATTTGTAAATGTTTATATTCTATAAACCATCTGAAAATATAGTTCATGTTGCCATTCCAAGAAGTTGAAGCCAAGCTCTGAACATAACAGAAAAGATAATAAAACAAAGTAGGTAATGACAGGATTGAACAGAGTGGAAGGAATAAGACCAGCATCCATGTTGGGGAAAGTTCAGATAATCTGATTGCTTGATTAACAGCTTGTGAAATATAATGATGAGTAAGAAGAATACCAAATCCAACATCTTACATAATGTCAATGTATTCATTGGCTGGCTTGAATAAAGGGACACATTGCATGAGAAACGTCATAGTTAAAACTACTTACTCAGCCTTTGGAACCAACAAATTCAGGGTGCCAAATGCCAAAAACATGCACAAGGCCAGGAAAATCTGAGTCCTGGGATTAACGTTCTTCATTATGCCAAGGTATTGCAATACATATTTGTAATGTTCTGGACTCTCTGAGACATCAAAGTCAAAACACGATGAGGTGAACTGAGGATATAGTAGAAAGGGCTCGTTGCTATTCTTTCCCAATCCTGTTTTATTTTTAGGCTGCTGGAGGGAAGCACATGAGTACAATTTTTCTTTAAGATAAGGTTAATGGTCTGGTTATGACATTGTGTGTGGATTAATGGCTTTTTTTCCTCTAGGCTTGACTCAAGCCTTTTTTTCTCTCCCTCTCTCCTCCTTCCGTATTCACTTTGACAAGTAGTAGTTAATTCCCTGGGTATGCCACAGTTTAACATAAAGCTAAGTGCACTAGATCCCACTGAGTTCTGAGAACTTCATTCGATAATATTCTGCCTTGCCCATTACGTATTCCATTACTTCCACAGAAACAGTAAAGTCTGTTTCTTGCATGTATGCACTTTCTGTATTCATAAAAAATACTTCCGTTCCCTCCTTTAAATCTCTTCCTCAAAATTCATTTTTAAAGTAAAGTGAGCCTTTGCTTACCTTAAAATGTAAGGCTCCATTATCATCTGACTCTCTCCAATGCCATCATCACTACTCACTCATCAGCCCCTGATCTCTCCATTCACCCACCCCCATCTTCTTGCAGAAAGTTAAGGCCGATTTAAATTTTATGAAGCTGTGTGGAAAATACTTGGCCGATGTAGCTGCTGCTCTTAGCTACATGTGCTGAGCCGTGGGTATTCAGCCTTAGCATGCCAGCAGTGCACCTTCCTGGGCCACAGATCACTGGCATGTGCTAGTGCTGCACATGCGGCGTCCTTTAATCAAGGTGGTGGTGGCTACATGGACCACTTGCACAACCTCATCACGTTTTAATCAGGCTTAATGCTTTATGCAGGAGTTATGCAACATTTTTGATCGGTAGGATACTGGACGTGTTTTTGTTAACAAATTAAGAAGAGAGTTAGTGGCTTTGACCAACAGCACATGACTGAGGTCCTGTTATTAAAAACAGCCTCTTATCAGCATGCTTGTATGTCATAGATATCACTACAGAAGTCAATTGGAAGGAAGGAAGGGCAAGTGCCCCATTCCAATGGCAATCCTCTTGGATTAATGCAGGGGACCCTAACCTTTTTGAGTTTGTAGGCACATTTGGAATTTTGAAATAGTGTCATGGGCACTGTCATAAAAGGGCTCCCATGTGGGCATGCTCATTCGCAAAATGGCTGACATGGTGGTGGATGCTCTTTTTGACAGCCGACTCACCACCCCAATCTCTCTCCCAGTACACACACACACACACAGAGAGAGAGAGAGAGAGAGGGGAGGATATTTTAAAAATTCAGACAGTCAGAAAGTGGGGAGAGGGAGAGAGAAAGGAAGAAAAGAACAACACTTTCTCTCTTAGTTCTATAAATATCCCCAAGCCTGAGATTGCTCTCTTCCCATTTCTGAAGGGAAAAGGCAGTGAGTGGGGGATTGGCAGGGGGAAGTGTGGAGGCTTTCTGGGCACTGGTGGAGGACTTCATGGGTGCCATTGTGCCCATACACACTGCAATGGGGACCCCAGGGGTATCGCATGTGGCATCTTCCGGTTGAGATTAGTCAGTAGTAAGAGAAACGTGCTCAGAAGCACTCTTTCCTTTCTTAGTGCCTCTAGAATGAAATGTTCCAAAGCAGAGCCACTGAAAACAGGTTTTAGAATGACATCTGGATTGCATTATTAATGATAAACCCCTCCCCACAAACCTCTCTAAATATTAACAATCAAACTCTGGTGCTTTAAGACATCCTGTTTGGTCTCTGGGTTTGAATATTAAATATGCTAGCTAATTTTTCTAAGGTGCTTGTGGCTTGAAAAAGATGTTCCAGTCTAGTTATTAAAAGCCTTATGATGCTTCTCGATCATCCCAGTTTGCAGGACATGGAATAATGGGCTCAAGTTACAGGAACCCAGATTCCACCTAAACATCAGGAAAAATTTCCTGACTGTCAGAGCAATAAGACAATGGAATCAACTACCTAGGGAGGTGGTGGGCTCTCCCACTCTGGAGGCATTGAAGGTGCAGCTGGACGGCCATCTGTCAGGGATGCTTTGACCTGGATTCCTGCATTGAGCAGGGGGTTGGATAGCCTTGTAGGCCCCTTCCAACTCTACTTTTCTATGATTCTATGATTCTCAGAAACTTTGCATTAAAAATTAGTTATATTTTATTGTAAAAATAATTCTACTTCTATATTGTGGGCTGGGTTCTACAGCCTGTGGTTAGAAAGAGAGAGGGGCCAAACATCCTATTGGTGAATGCCTGAATACTTCTTCTTTTCTTTTTTTTTGGTATGACAGTCCAAGAGACCACACTGTAATGATCAGCACTGATGAAAGAGCAAAGGGGCCGGGACTCAGGAATAGCTCCAATAAACCACCAAAGTATGTAAATCTTTATTAAAGTGCCTTGAGCATGCAAGCTAATCAGCAAATGGGCTTCTTTACAGGTAATCGTATAATACGAATTAACTTGGAGACCTAAAATACATATTCAAATTATATGAGTTGCAGTTTTTGCTTCCTATATCTAAATAACTGAGGGTGCAATCCTATGCATGATTAGAAAGAAAAAAGTCCTACAACTCCCAGCATTCCCCAGTCAGCATGGATGGCTGGGGAATGCTGGGAGTTGTGGAACTTTTTTTCTTTCTTTCTAAACATGCATACAATTGCGCCCTAAAGGAAGAGTACTCTATTCTACCCTTTGAAACTTAACCCAGAATTGATTTTGCTCCATATCAGTTTAATTCTGCCACAACCAGTTACTGTGGGGAAAATTCTATCATTTCGGGCCAATTCCACAGCAACAAGTTTCCCACTGAGCATATGTTCAAACAGGGAGCCTCAGCCAATTTTGGATTCCCAATGTGTATTTCTTTATTTAGTTGATATCTTTAAACTATTTCTAAGCCACCTTTCAGATCAGAAGCCCTCCCTTTAGAACAATAAAATAGGCCCAATACAATTTCATAAAAATTGCAATCTAAAATAACCAAAACCAAACTTATAGTGTGGTATATAGTGTGGTACACGTGTTTACAAATATGTGTGTGTGTACACATTTGGTGTACACTTCAGAAAGCTGAGATATATGCCTAAAAAAAGTAACATGGGGGAGCCATTCCTACTGTCAGTCTGAAAATTGCTCATGCTACACTCTTGAAAGTGAAAACAAAACAAAACACACACCTCCTTTGGGTTAATACAATCTCAAGCTTTGGCACCCTGCTGGAAGAAAGAAAGACACCACCTGCCTTCACTAGTCGGTAGCATGGTGGGGGGTGGGGGGGTGATATGTTTTAATTTCTGCTTAAGTTCATCTGGATTTAGAGGATGCTGGGGAGAAAAGAACTGTTGCTACTCCGACAAGGGGAAAGGAAAAAGTGCCTTATTACTCCTTATCTCAAGTAAGTTGAGGAAATTAGTACCTCAGTATTCCACTCAACCCCTTCAGAGACAAATACTTTTAAATGAACCAATCAATGTCTGCTGAGGAAAGAGTCATCGAGCTCCTTTTTAGGCCTTATCTAAGCCATACAAAATTTCCCACTAATTTCCATTGGTGTTTTGCTTCTGTTTCAAGGGTTTGAACACTGCTGTATGCTGAAGCTTCCAGGTGTGCAAAAGTGCTACAAAACAGTCATTTCCACGCATTTTTATGTGATTTTTCTTTTCCACAGTCATGTAGGACAAAGGTCATGTGTAACGTGACCCTCAGTTTTATGAAGGGTGAAAATGTGTGTGTGAAAAACAAAAGGCAACTGCTGCAGTGAACATTGCTAAGATTCCCTCTGGAAGATAAACTCATTGTCCACACGAGCTGTTACTTAGCCACTCACCTTGGGCATGCAATTCCTTCTGGGTGAGGAGATTGCTAGAGCCTTCTGGTCAGGCTGCCCCTTGTCATACAGGCATGTGTGGTTTCTGGCCTATCAATTTTCCACCTCCTTTTCCAGATTGCAGCTCCTGATTGGTCACTTTTTTCACACAAGAGGAAGTGCTAGCACAACAGAGATGGAATATTTACCTAACCTTGGAGGACTACCATGATGGTTGCACCGCCTATACTGGCCCTGTTTCAATTCCTGTCAGCAATGTGGACAAACATGAGCATCCTGGCGTGAGCATTCTGCATAATTACACAGCTGGGAGGAAGGAATACTAATACCAACTGCTGGGACAAAGGGTTGGTATGGCCCCCACATGGAGGCCACTTTAAATCACTCCATGTGGTGGTCATCACCGTATGGCAAGCTGTTCCTGTCTAATGGCTCACTAAGTGTACCAGGCAATTCACTGCACTGTAGACTTAGGACAGAAGAGGGATTACCATGGCATGAATAAAATTGTCCAATCTGCTTAGTAATTTGCTGCACATCAGTGGTTCACCATGTGGTGACAACAGTTCTTGAATTGGTCTCAAGCAGTGGTTGTAAAGTTTCCTTTAAGACAAAGCCACAAACCTAAACTGTTACAAAGAGGGAAAGTTTTTTTTAAAAAAGAAAAGAAAAGAACGAACAAATGAAGGAAGGTGGATTTTTTAAAAGTAAAATTCTATATTTTTTGGGAGCAATACACTTGGTTGGTTGGACAGAATAAAGAAATGGATCGCTAATGATAACATGGTGTTGGAAGAGGAGAAGGCTTGAAGAGAAGAAAAATACTGCAGCAGCGTACAAAAGACAGTGGGGGTGCAGGAGTGGTTCTGGGGGGTCTCACTGAGTAAGGAAGGACTTCACCTCTGTTGTTCTAACTTAATTGTTTTCCTTTGGATTCCACCCAGCTGGACAGCAATGGAGAGAGGAGATATTATAGCTTTACAGCCTTTCCCACTGATGTACAGAATACTGCAGCTGGAAAAAGAAAGAAAGAAATTTAAAAGCATGCTCTGCTTTAAGTTCAAAATTTTTAAAAAATCCTAGAAGTCAATTATGTTTAGCCAGTTGTTCTAGGGAGAATGACACCAGCGATGTTCTTTTCTTTTCTTTTTTGTTGTAAATGTTCAGTCATGGAAAATTCTTTTCTGTTGTTGCTGGAACCATTAATGTGTCTTTTGCTCACGAGTTCTTTTTCTGCACCTCTGCAAAACCTAAACGCTGTCTTTGGAAATCAGATAATGACATGAAGAAATAAATAGGAGAACTGATTGTCTTTAGGATTTTTGGATAGCTTCAGGAGGCCATTCTCGTGTGTTGATAACACAAGGGATATATTTGAGATGTCTTCATAAAACCCACCACTGTGCTCAGGCCAGAGCCGATCAAAATGCCTTTGTTTTATGACTCTCCTGCCAGCTCCAGTAACTGTGATGTTCGTTCTACAGGAGACAACTGTGTACATTCATGCACGTGATCATCTGAAATGTATGAGGTTGGGATCCAGATAGCCTGTTGAAGCCTGTGTCTTGATCTTGGGGCAGCCATTTTCCTCATGCAAGACTCTGACATTTTGAAATCCAAGCCACATCCTCTGAATGGGGAATCCTGTTTCACGCAGCTAATTAGGCTGCCTTGACACTGCCTTGTGTGGCCAGGTAGGGATTTGCTGAGGGAGGGAGCTGATTGGGATAGGTGGAAGCAGGGCCAGCACCGCCAAGGGTAGGCATGGTCAGGCACCTGCTGAGGGCCCACACCCCCAGCAGGGCCCACTGACAAGAGCCCCCTGGACTTGCTCCTCCTCTTCACCACTGCAATCTGCTTATTCAGTCTACTTCTCACTCTGGCCCAGGCAACGGTGGTGGTGAGAAGGAGGAGCAGTAAATGCCACTACCTACTTGCTCAGTGACTCTCTATCTGAAAAGCGAACAGGTGGTGTCGGTGTTGAGAAAGAGGATGAGGAGCAATGGCAGCTAGTGGCAATGATGGTGAGAAAGTAGACTTACTGAGGGAAGAGGCCCATTGGGGGTGTCTTGCCCAAGGGCCTCTCAAACTTGGTGCTGGCCCTGGGGGGAAGAGAAGCCATTATTTTTCGGTGCCAATTTTGATTGACACGGTTTCTTTTGATTGGCTGAGCTGTGTGCTTGCCTACAGCTCAGCAAACCAGGTGGTCTTTTGGGGCTGGTTATCCTGGGGCTTTTAAACTCATGAGTGCGCTTTCTCCTGCCTTTGTTAGAGGAATTCCTCTTGCCCACCTTCAAAACTTGTCCTGATGGGCTAGGTCAGTGATGGCGAACCTATGGCACACATGCCACAGTTGGCACGTGGGGACCGCTCTGCTGACACGCGAGCCATAGGTCGCCAGGGGCACAAAGCTCGAACAGAGCTCAAGAGCAGGGGGGCGAAGCGGCCGCTCCTGCCCGCTGCATGTCGCCCGGCATCCCGCAGGCCGCCGCCTCTGCTGGGGAAGGGCCGAGAAGGTCCTCCCAGGGCGGGCAGGCCTGGGGAGTCACTGCCTGACGCCAACACTCCCTGGCGGCGGCGTAAGGCAGTGTCATGCTGCGTGCCCGGGCTCAGGCTGTGACGCGGCAGGCGGGGCCGATGGGCCTACCTGCTGCTTCCTTCCCGGCTGCGCCAGCTGTGCCGGCCGCACTGGTCCCGTCCCGTCACTTCCGGCGCGGCGGAAGTGACGCGACGGGACCCTGCTCTGGCGCGCTGGTCCCCCGCGCTATGCTTTTGGCGGGGGAAACCAGGTCAACAGGGCTGTTTAAGCCCTGTTGCCCTGGTTCCCCTCGCCAAAAACATAGCGCAGGGGACCAGCACGCCGGACATGACGCGACGGGCGGAGGCGACGGGCAGAGGCAGGTCCGGAGGCGGCAGGTCCAGAGGTGGCGGTGGCAGCGGGTCCAGAGGTGGCGGCAGGTCCGGCGGCGGCGGCGGGTCCGGAGATGGCGGTGGCGGCGGGTCCAGAGGTGGCGGTGGGTCCGGCGGCGGCTTGAGCAGTGCGGAGAACGCTCCGCGCCGCTCAGAAGAGCGAGATCGGGCCGTGGCCGCGCAGGAACAAGCGGCGG
Organism: Shinisaurus crocodilurus; assembly: GCA_021292165.1. NCBI lineage: Eukaryota > Metazoa > Chordata > Lepidosauria > Squamata > Shinisauridae > Shinisaurus > Shinisaurus crocodilurus. The sequence continues at coordinate 103,244,703 of CM037879.1, read as the reverse complement.
AGAACATCGAGCCCAGGTAAGGCTCGTATTACATCCCTGCCGCACGTCCCATCTGCCCGTCCTTCCCCCATTTTGTACCTGGGACCTTTTCCTTCTTTTTTCATTTCCCTCGCGTCTTGCCCCCCAGCCGCCTCATTCCCTCCTAGCCAGCACCTTCTTCACCTTTCCCCACATTCTCCCTGGCTTCATCACAATTCCCCCCCACTCTTTCTTCAAACGCTTGAGGTCTTCTCCTTTCCCCTCCAGATTCCTTCCCTCCCTCCCCCATTTATTTACATTTATTTATACATGAATTATAAACCACTAATCATTTTTAGCATAAATAAGAACTATAAACTTTCTACAGCCTGAAAAATTGCATGCCCAATGCAAACTTTTACCTAATGCAGTGTTTGCAGTCCAAGACATAAAGGTTATTTAAAATGTGTTAAGCATGTTTAGTTTTCTTGTTTATCTTGCTCATCCCAGTACAGGTTGACTTTTACTTTTACTAATCCAACACCTGTAGAAGCAGGGAAAGGACCCAGAGTAAAGCTTGCCCCATACGATTTCAGTCTGGCATATAATCATATTACAAGTTGAGAATCCCTTATCCAAAAATATATGCGCCTAATTATTTAAAAAGTGTATCTAAATTACCTTCAGGCTATGTGTACAATGTAGTACTATAAAAAAAATTGAGTTGATATTTTTTTTCAATAAAAAACTGTTTGTATCATTGAAAGCCCTGTTATTGTGTTTTCCTTTTAAGACAAAAGATGTTAATTAGTTCAGACAACTGTATGAGTTGTTTTTACTAAACTAAAACCCCGGTATTCAGGTTTAATTGCAGTGTTGGCACTTTGAAATAAATAAGTTGGTTTTGTGTTGGAGTTTGGGCACTCGGGCTCAAAAAGGTTCGCCATCACTGGGCTAGGTCTAGGGAGCAAAGTTAGAAAAATTGAAGTTGGGCATAACTATGGTGAGTTATCAGTCTGGCATAAGTATACTTGCGCCTGATGGATGGGTCAGAGTCTATGATGGGCTTAAAATTGCTATAAAGAGCTTTAGCTCCCTCAGATAGGGAGTTTTTAATTGTGATCTTTTTATGCACAGGATTTTGTACTGAAGAGTGCAAGCTCACTTAAATTTTAAGTGAGTACAGTTCCACACAGACTCTCTGTCTTGGGAGCAGTCAATTTCTGTTATTTTTAAGTTAGGCGTCTAGAAATCCTATTACTATGTTGTACTATGCATATTACTAAGTTGTTATGCTATGCTGTTAACAAGCTGTGGTTTTATGACAAGTTGATTTATAGATTTCATTGATTTCATAGATAGATTTCATAGATCTGATCTATGAAATCTATGAAATCTATAAATCAACTTGTCATAAAACCACAGCTTGTTAACAGCATAGCATAACAACTTAGTAATATGCATAGTACAACATAGTAATAGGATTTCTAGACGCCTAACTTAAAAATAACAGAAATTGACTGCTCCCAAGACATACAGTTGGAAGGAACCTACAAGGCTATCGAGTCCAACCCCCTGCTTAATGCAGGAAACTAGAGGAGGGGTCTAAGCTTGACCCTGCTTAGCTTTCCACGCTTGTAAGCCACAGGCCTGTATATTATTATTTGGTTGACCTCGCTGACCCAATTGTTTTGTAAGTCCTTTCAATAAAAATTGTGGCCTGATTAAACTCCATTTTGTGTGTACTGGTCTCCCTTCCTCTTCCTCCCTTAAGTGTGTATAGGTTGTTGAAGGATTTGCACATCTGCATATGAAAATGTGTGCACTCTATTGTTCTTCCACTCACAGCCCTCTAGATTCTAGGCCAGGGGTCTTCAAACTAAGGCCCGCGGGCCACATCCGGCCCACCTTGCCTTTTTATCCGGCCCGCCGGCTGATTTGGCGGAAGCAGACTTTTTTAAAAAACTCTTTCACTTCAAGCGCCGATTCTTTTAATTCTTTTCCATAATATGGAAAAATTAGTGGTGGTGTTTTACCTCTTAAGTATGAGCTGATGTAGCTAAGTCAGATTTCTAATGTTTCAAAAATGCTACTTTGAATTGAAGCAGAGTATGCTCATTTGTGTGATGGCAAAAACAAAAGTACGGTATATTCGTGTTAGGCATGAAACAATTGTGCAACTATATATGTAAATACCACCAGCCCTGCCAGGAGTATTCATTAATATTCCCCCTTCTTCCCTCCCCATTCTTTTTTCCTTGTGTGTCGTGTCTTTTTATATTGTAAGCCTGCGGGCAGGGACTGTCTTGTTAATTGCTGTAAACCGCCCAGAGAGCTTCGGCTATTGGGCGGTATAAAAATGAAATAAATAAATAAATAAATAAATAAATAAATAAATAAATAAAATAACTTTCCATTTAAGGGGGGAAAAATGCACCCCTATCAAGTAAAAACAAAAGGACCCGGGTCCTTTTTTTTACTTGATCCATTTCTTCATATTTTTTTCAAACTATAGTCCGGCCCCCCAACAGTCTGAGGGACAATGAACTGGCCCCCTGTTTAAAAAGTTTGAGGACCCCTGTTCTAGGCTATCTATTTTGCCATAGCCCTCTTCAGACAATGCAAGACTGGAGTATAAACATGGGGGGAGGGAGGAGTGGGATCACAGCAGTCGGTCTTGCCCCCTAAATGACCTTGAACATGATTTTCTTAGAGGAAAGGGGTATAAATTGAATCAATCAATCAATCATCAATAAGTATGTTCTCTAGATTGTCAGCATTGACTCTATGTACATCCTAACTATGCATACAAACTGACCCAGCCAGTCGTCTCACGGGGGCAGTGGGGGCTGAAATTTTGTATCCACACAGTCCAAGTCATCGCATATATTTTAGAATAAATCTGAAAACTGGTAATTTTATCAATCTTACCCAAATGTGCATCATGAAGTCTACCTCTCAGTAGCAGCCAGGAACCCACAGATATCTTAAGAACATAGGAAGAGCCATGCTGGGTCAGACCAAGGGTCCATCTAGTCCAGCATTCTGTTTACACAGTGGCCAACCAACCAGATGCCCACGGAATCCCACAGGCAGGATGTGAGTGCAACAGCACACTCCTGCCCATGTTCCCCAGCAACTGGAGTACATAGGCATACTGCCTCTGACACTGTCAAGCCACACATCTGACAGTCTGTAAGGATTTCTCCCTTCACTCACTTAAACAGTGTTGACAGCCTCTCTCAGGTGGTCTGTCTATGGTCTATATGTCTTTCCTTTCTCTGAGGACAGATGCTGGGAGACTTTGATAGCCCATAGCTCCCTGGAGCATATCTCCTGTGTGTTTACAGATACGTTTTAGCTTCATTTTTTTACAGCATATACCACTGCAAACTGGAATACATTGGATAAATCTTCCTATTGCTAAACGTGTGGCCATTAGCCCAATGGACATGCTTGTATGTATAAGGTCCCAGCAGGTTCCACTGCCATCTCCAGTTAAAAGGAACTTGGGTGGCAGGGCTGGGAAGGCCTCTCGCTGAGGTCTAGGAGAGGTGCTGTCAGTCAAAGTAGACAATACCAGACTAACTGGACCAATGGCCTGACTTGGGATTAAAATATCATAAATCAGCCCTAAGGAGGCATGAGTGGTTGCTGGTGGGGGGATGCATCTTCCTCTGGCTGCTCAGCCAATAAGATAAAGACATCTGTGTGATTGCATAGGAGGCCAAAGGGCAGGTTCCAATGGCTTTATTTCTTACAGATTACTGGAATCCTCTCTTGAGGTCCATAAAAGCATACTGTATGCTCACAGTTGCCCTATGTTCATTCAGATCCTTCATTCTGTGTACCTTGGGATGCATTTTACAAATGATAATTATAGCCAACTTGATTTTATTAAAACCTAGAACAGGCTCAACAAGACAATAAAATTTGGGAAGGCCCACTGTAAATTGAATCCTGTAAGAGTGGCAAAACGTGGGGCACATTCGGATGATCCTATTTTGCCTTAATTCAGAACAAGCCAAGAAATTTTCAGTTAACTATAGTTTCCTGTTGCATCCAAACTGGGAAACTATGATTCACAGCTTCTGAAAAAGCTGGGATATGAAGCCTAAAGTTGGCTTCATATCCTGGCTTGTTTGGAAACCATTAACCACAGTGTCCCGGTTCTGATGCAACAAGAAACTGTAGTTAATGGAAGACTTCCTGGCTTTTTTCCTGACTCTCACAAAGGGAGAAGCGAAGTGGCTGCATGCTTGTCCAGAATTTCTGCCTAGAAGTTATCCTAACAACCTAGTCCCACACACACAAATCCACACACACCATTTATTATAAAATATCAGTCCATCCATTCAACATTTGAATACATTCTATATTAGACAAAATGAGTTTACACCAATGTATCAGGCACAGGAAACAGAGTATTACTATTTTAAATGATCTCCATGCCTTTCTGCATTTATTTATTTTTAATACGTCACAGTGTTCATTCCTTTTAGCCAGACAACTGATCCTTGTTATATTGTGGTTTACTGATATGCTCTAAAACATTGTACTCTATTAGAACTGAAGAATGAGCCAGCGTTTATATAATTGGTGTGTCATTCTGCATTACTTTTAAGGCTGCAATCCAGCATGCTGTTATGCATGTTTAAGTGACTGAGGCTGCAATCCTGTACAAGTTTATCACCAATTTAACAGATAAAAATTGCACATATTCATGCCAACTTGGGAGCTGCTCCTTTAAACAGAGTCAGAGTTTCAGGTGTCAGGGGCTCAGTCTTATCTTGTTCATTTGGATCAGTTTCAGTCCATTTCAGTCCACTGCATTCATCAACACATAGTGCAGTGTTCTCCAACCTTGGGTCCCCAGATGTTTTTGGCCTACAACTCCCAGCATGCCCCAGCCAGCGTAGCTGGCTGGGGCATGCTGGGAGTTGTAGGCCAAAAACATCTGGGGACCCAAGGTTGGAGAACACTGACATAGTGGATGAGCATGGAGCTATACAGGCTACTACTTGCAAACTGAATTTTTGTTGAAGCAAGACCTTTTCATAGCAGTAGCTATTTAAATACAACTAGTAACTAGTACTAAATTATGTAGAGCTGACTGCTAATTAACTATATTTTAGTAAAAGAATTTGAAACTACTTTTGGAACTACTTTGAAGTTTCAGCTACCTTTTTTTTTTTTTAACTACCCCTCCTCCTCAAGCTGAAAATTAAAACATTTAAACAGTTGTTAAATAGGTCAAATCAATCAGTTTAAGGACTTTAGGCATTTACTCTACTTCAATAATCTGTGCAAATGGTTCTGTACAAGTTAAACTTAAAAAAAAAAAAAAAAGGAAAGAATAAGCTAAACAGGAACTACCACCATGAGTTCCGGCTGGACAAACAAAAAAGGCTCATTAATTTCTTGGATTTGCAGGGGTGATGTCCAGATTACACTGAACCTTACAGAATCTTCTTTCTTGGACACTTGATTCCTGTAAGTCATGGGGTGGGCAGAAAGTAGATCTCCAGATGTTTTTGACTTCAACTCCCAAGAGCCGTTGCCAGCATGGCCAATGGTCAGGAATTCTGGGAGTTGAAGTCCAAAACATCTGGAGATCTACTTTCGGCCAACCCCAGCTGTAAGTAGTCAGACTTGGCCATCAAACTACTTGCTTGACTTCCAACCCCCTCTAGTGCAACTGCTCTCTTCCTGGGCCAGGCTGAACCACTAGAATATTCTCGGCTCATCCAGCCCCCTTAGAAATGATACACACTAAGAACTGGGAAGGTGACTGCTGCCGGGCTATCTGGAGGAAGCCAGCTATGGGGGGGGGGGAGTTTTTTGTGGAACATGAGCCTGAAAAAGATGTGTATTGTGTACACTGTGTTTGATCGGGGAAAATGGTTTGTTGACTTTTGGATGGGATAAATGGTTTGACACATGTTATGAAAAAATTGTTTGCTGATTATTGGATGGAAAAAATGGTTTGACTTATATTATGTTGATTGCTGACTACTGGTGGAAGGGGGAAGTTCTTATGAAAGAAGTAAGAAGGTTCAGTTTCCCAAATGGATTGGTGGGAGAAATTCAAGTGGGAGAAATTTAAAGGGATCACTGATAGTGATCCAAAAAGAACATGTATAAATCTGAACATTAAGGGGTGGGTGAGAGGAACCCCTTTGAGAGAAAGGAGAACTTCTCCAAAGTGTGGTGGCTTTTCTTTGTATTTTTCATTAATGTGGTTGCTTGGATCTTTAAGGGGGCATTGTTAGGATTAGAAAAAAGATTAGTTGTTGAGTAAAATAAGAATAAGGTTTAATATTGAATAAGAATCTGAATAATAATTGGTTATTGGTAAAAAATGTATTGAGTCTGGGCGAAACTTAGTATTGAGAATGATTAATGGAAAGGAACTAACTAAATGTGGATTAAAATCTAGGTTATGAAGTAATGTGAAAATGTGAAATTATTATTATTATTATTAAATGAAATAAAAGCTAGGCTGTGTGTTTTTATAAACAGAGGGAAGGAAGATAGATATTTTCATTAAATATGAGTAGAAATATTAAATATTGTTTAAGTAGAAGGATTAATATCTAAGTTTAGGAGTAAAGTGCTGTAAGATTTCAAGGCTTTGTGAATTTGTGAGGTTGATAAATAAGAGAGGGGGGAACATATATATATATATATATATATATATATTGCTTAGGGGGGAAAAAAGAAAGCAACTTCTTTATAATGATTATATAGAAGATTTGATATACTTGGTTGTTGAAAAATTGGAAGTCCTTTTTAGTTCAGTGTTGTTTGGTCTTGGTAATGTATGCTTGTTTGGTTTTTGTTTTGCTTTGTTTTCTGTATTATGTTTTTATGGATTTTAAAATTCAAATAAAAAATTTTCAAAAAAAAAAGAAATGATACACACTAAGCATGGTCCTAGCAAGTCTCCGTAAAGGTGTACGGGGTTGCTTGCTGCACTCCTCCCTGCTGCTTCTTGCAGACATGCCCGTATTCTTCTTAATAACCAGTTTGAAACTCCTTCAATAGCTTAGACTGCAGTCGTGTGGTCCAGGGGGTGGGGGTGGGGGTGTGCGCTATGGGGAAAAAGTACAAGTTTACCACCAATTTAACAGATAAAAATCCGTTAAAATCTGTTAAATCTGTTTTATGGCTCTCCCCCTCTGAGGTCAGAGAGAGAGAGAGAGTCCTCCTGACCTCAAAGGGAAGATCTCCCCGCCTCTGTGAGGCTGCTGAAAGGTCTGCAGCTGATGCTTCTCCAAAGTCGGAGAACACAAAAAGTGTGTTCTGGGGGTGTTCCCTCACTGGGCATGCCGGGAGGATGCCCAGGGGATACTTGTCAAGGCCCTCCCATGTTCTCAACATGTCCCTGGAACAGGGCAAGAACTATGCCGGACCAATCCTGGAGCTGTTGTAGTTCATTTCCCTCCCACTGGAACCAATGGGAGGGAAACTAGGGTGTTTTGTTTTGTTTTGTTTTTAAAGGAAAGTGCAACTCCTCCCTCACTTCTGCCTTGGTGGTAGGATTGCTCTGTTTATGACCCAGTTCGCATTCCATGGGTCACTCCCTATAGCTTCATTTTTTAAAAAAAACAAAAAAACCTCATCTCGCTGTGCAAGTTTGTGTACTTTGAGGAATGGTGATCCTTTATTGCTCCCCTTTAAGGTACTCATTCCTCTGCCTTCCTGCCCTTTCTGAATTTGCCACCATTAAAAAAGAAAGAAAGAAAAAAGTAGTAACTTGGTTGAATATTGCAGTTCAGGCACTTCTGAATTTTGATCCAAAAATTCTGGTGACCAAAACTCTTTTCTTTTTGTTGTTCTTTTTCATAGTGACTTGATAAAGACTCAGTGTAGTCGAAACAGAATTTTACCAATACTTGGTAGTTATGATTGGAGTCTGAAATATAGTTCTCTTTTTTGTGTTCCCTCTTATGCGTTGATGCAATTGTATATTCACTCTTCATTATATGTTAAGTAAATATATTGCCACACCATTTTTCATGCCACACCATTTTTATGGGCGAAATGTCTATGTGCTAGAGGCTAGACACAGGAATTCTCATGAAGCCATTGTTATCAAATCATCTTTATTTTTTGTAATTAAGGACAACTGTATGGAAACTGCAAAGCCCATCATGCAGTGTGAATGCAAAAGTATTCAGCAGGGCCAGCCCAAAGCATTTTGGTGCCTAAGCGAACAAGGATAAGATGAGCCCCCACCCCATTCCACCTACAGATGCCAACAGGACTTCCAGTTCAATCTCACCTCAATGCTGAAAGCATTCCCCACCTCACCTGAAGGCAGCAGGCTATAGCATAGGCAGTGCAGGGCAGGTTTCCTGGAACACACAGCTCTGTCCTCCCACAAAGGGGAGATGCCAGGGGGCTGCTGCTGCGGCTGCCCCCTACATCACCCAGCACCTACCACCTGAGGCGACCTCCTCACTTTGCCTGATGGTAGGGCGGCTGTCCCTGACATTCAGGCCTTTTTGTAGACAGAAGCACTTTATACAATATTGAAGGAACAGCAGAACACACAGAGAACAAGTCAAAATCCAAATAGGATTGCATTCCATGCAATTCCACTGACTGAACTGGAAAAATAAATTTCAAAAGAGAATTCTTTTGCAAAATTTCATTTCTTCAGTGGTTCTGGGGGTTTGGAAATGGCATGATGGTCTTCCTGCTGCCGCCACTGACTGCTGCTTCCTCTTGTAAAAGGTGTATATTGTCCACTTCATAAGCTGTCTAAAGACCTAATAAGAATTCTTGTGGTAAAGATTCCAGAATAAACAATGTAAGATTCCAAGAAAACTGATGTTAGAAAAATGTGTTTCCTTTGTAAGGTGAGGACATTTTATAGAATCATTTGAGGAAAATAAACATTAACGCCCATAACGATGATGATGATGATGATGATGATGATGATGATTATCATTATCATTATCATTATCACACAAATGGCAATTACACTAACATTAACATTTTACCACAAAGCTCTGAAAGCAAACAGCTGCTTGAGTTCTTGAGGGAAAGCAAAGTAGGCCGCTCAATTAGATCTGCCACAGAAAGCCTTCTCCTTGTTCCTTCAGCCAGAGCAGCTAGACTGGTGGGGACTAGGAAGAGGGCCTTTTCTGTGGCGGCCCCCATACTGTGGAACTCCCTCCCAGTGACATCCGCCATCCCCCTCTCTGTTGAGCTTCTGCTGGTTATAACATGGTTATTCAGGCAGGAATATGGGGTGGGTTAAGATTTTAAAAGTTATACTGTTTTATACTGTTTTAAATGTATTTTATATCATGTATTTTAAATGTATTTTATCATGTTGTACATCGCCCAGAGTGGCTGGTTTGCCGGCCAGATGGGCGATTCAGAAATACAACAAATAAATAAATAAATACGATAGCTAGTCTACTGAATATAGCAGAAAGAAAGAGGATGTACAGTCCATTGGAGTTTAAGCATGCTAAGCTTGCAGTTATGCACTCAAAGGGCCAATTTGAACATCATACCCTCCAATTGCCCCGAATTTGCCGGACAGTCCCGCAAACACTTAAGCCATCACTGCTTCATACTTTGTTATGCAGATTCCCGATTTGTTATACAAAGCCACAAATTCCCCTGCCTCCTCCCAAAAGCTATTTAGTTTATCTGCAATTTTGCCCATTTTCTTTAAGCAGGAAGGGAACAGACCTAGGATGTCTGTGTGTGCACTCGCTGCCTCTGACCAGGCCCCCAGGGTAAGCAAGACCCATTGAAGACATTTGTACTTTGTTCAGAGTAACTGTGCGTAGTTTTTTTTAAACTTAATTCAAGTTAGTTAAATTCTGTAAGGTTATTCCAGTTTAGGTGTTTCTTTAAATCTAAATTGTGTGAACAGAACACAAAAAGTGCTTTAAACTGGGGCCTTTCCACAATAACAAACAACAACAAAGCTTTTTAGCCCCTCAAGGTTACTCCTTGTGCTTAAAAACCAGAGCTGTAGAGGTGTTGGAGCAAAACGCTGAAGGGGCTCAAAACCCCAATGTGTCTTTTTGTATTTTCCCCCACCCAAAAGCTCCCCCTCCTCTCCTTTTCTTCTCCTTCTCCAACTGCCCTGAAAATGCAGGACCAATCCTGACAATTTTAATACAAAAAGAAAGAGATTGCCCTGCAAGCACTGACCCCCCTCCACTCATGAAAAACACCAGATATCAACAGTTAAAGGTTTAAGTAAGGTTAAAAATTTTTTACAAAAGCCACTAATAAAATATTATAAAATAATGTATAATATAATAATGTAATAATTATAATATATAAGATTTTGTGTGTTTCCTCTAATAACTTAGCCAATGTGGCTGATAGTGTTGAGAGTGTTAGCTGGGACTCGGGAGATCTGGGTTCTAGTCCCTGCTCGGCCATGAAACTCACTGGGTGACTTTGGGCCAGTCACTGACTCTCAGCCTAACCTACCTCACAGGGTTGTTGTGAGGATAAAATGGAGAGGAGGAGGATTATGTAAGCCGCCTTGGGTTCCTTGCAGGAAAAAGGGCGGGGTATAAATATAATAAATAAATAAATACACTTTTGTACTTGACCATGTGGTTGCCTGGCCATACCCTTGGCCACGCGCTCATGTTGCCTGGCCTTGCCCTCTTGATCACACCTTCATGTTGCTGAACCATACCTCTTACAAATTCACATGTGTGTCCCTATTTTCATCTGTGAAATGTTGGAGGGTATGGAACATTAGTCATCCGCCACAGAAACTGCTGAAAAGTGGTGCCCCCTGGTGGTTTTCCACAGAGCAGGCATATAGTTAACCCTGCAGGTCAGCCAAAATGTGTGCAGCATCTCTATGCTAGAGCCAGAACTCACTAAACTAGAGACTTTCAGAAGTGGTGTGGAGAGGGTACATGCATGTAGGCCAATTCACAGGTTACACAAGCCTGGTGCAGCACAGCTCATTCTGGGAAGGGCTTTTAAGAAGTGCCATGCAGGATCAGACCAAGGGTCCATCTCATCTAGCATTCTGTTCACACAGTGGCCAACCAGCAGCCTGTGAGAAACCCACCCTCCCGCCCATGTTCCCCAGCAACTTCTGTACATAGGCATGCTGCCTCTGATAATGGAGGTAGCATACAGCCATCAGGACTAGTAGCCATTGACAGCCTTATTCTCCATGACTTTGTCTAATCCCCCTTTAAAGCCATCCAGATTCATGGCCATCACTACATCTTGTGGTAGCAAATGTACATAGTTCAACTATGTGCTGTGTGAAGAAGTACTTCTTTGTATCTGGCCTGAATCTCCCATCAATCAGCTTCATGGGATGACCCCAGGTTCTAGTATTATGAGGGAGGGAGAGAAATGTCTCCCTATCCACTTTCTCCACACCATGCATAATCTTGTACACCTCTATCATGTCTCCCCTCACTCACCTTTTTTCCTAAGCTAAACAGTCCCAGATGTTGTAACCCTTCCACATAGGAGGAAAGCTTTTCCACAAGCTTTACATGGGGACTGTGTAGCCTACACATTAGGCTAAGTCCCATTAGTCCTAAGTCCCACTGAAATAAATGGGATGCAGGCATTCATACTTAGATGAAAGCTGTCAGCCTCAAGTATCTTCAACATGGAAACAATTACTTGGAAAGTAAATATTATTTTTGAGTTTTAGACTGCAAAGATGGATCAGAACATTGACAAAATGAATCCAGATTCTTCTCTACTTAAAGAACAATAATCAAATGTCAAGATTTGGTGTCTACTTGGAGCCAGACATCAAAGCCATGATCCTGAAAGTGAATACCTTGGGAATGTCTGGGGTTTTCCTATATTTACCTAGTAAATAGCATTGGGGTGCCATTTTGAGATGGCAGGCAGCAAAATTACCTCCTTGATTTTAGCCCACATCCGATTATTCCTCATGTCTCTGGTTTTAAAGCCTGAGCATGTTATAAACAATGAAAAAGACATATATGTCAAAGGCATAAATCCCTTTGCTTTTTTAAAAATGTAATTATCTGACCTATGTTGATGTCATTGCCATAATTATGAGCTATAAAAAAAAAAATTAAACCACAACAGATTCTCTTAAACACACACACACACACACACACACACACACACGGTTATCATTGTGTTGTTGTTGTTTTCAGTTTAATTTTAACTGTACCCAAGAGTAGCCCCCATGCTGTGAATCTTATTCTATGCTACTGAAACCTTACCTTTCTGTGCTGAAATCCAAAATGGCTCTGACTAAAGTGGCTTGTGTCCACTGTTCTTTGCCTTCCTTAGCCAACACTGGGACAGAGTTGTGAGTGTGGTTGTCCAGACTGCAGCCAAAATAGTGCATTTTCTCAATAAACACAGCCACACAATAAACACATCTTCTTATATGGAGCCAAGAATCCCTAGACTGAGATGAGCTGACCTTACAAAGGTTAATAGATTCCACTGCTCTGCTCCTGACTTATCCAGCGCAGCTGAAGGGAACCACTGAAAACAGAAAGGGTATATCTGGGAGGTGAATACTGAAAGAAAAAGAATATCTGGGGGGCATGAGCCACTTCACATCTCACATGGGAGCATGGGTCCATGCTTGTTTGTTACATTAGACACATAATGCCTGAAGTGGAGATATGCAGCCCCTCATCCATTCAGGGACACATGACAGAGAGCCATGATTAGCCACAGCTCTCTGCATATTTAAGATGCATGGCTCCCCAGCACACTTTGCAGGTTTACTGCAGCCAATGCCAAAGGGATACTGGTGTGCCCAGTGTGCAACTTAAAGTGTGAAGTGGCTCTAAAGGTCCCTTTCGATATTATCTCAGAGTGGTGTGGCAGCTACTGAAGCATATCTAACCTACCTCACAGGGTTGTGGTGAGGATAAAATGGAGAGGAGGAGGAGGATTATGTAAGCCGCCTTGGGTTCCTTTCAGGAAAAAAGGCAGGGTATAAATATAATAAATAAATAAATAAATAAATATCTCCTTCCCTGGCCATTCCAGTAATGGGGAAGCTCTCAGATCTTATGGGAGGAATCCACTACACAGCATTGATGCTGCCAAGGTAACATTGGAAACTTTTAAAATGAACAGAATGAATACTGCTTGAAAGAACGAAGGGCAGGCTTCTTCATAGGGTATCCTAACAACCCCTTAAATTGCTTCATGTGTGAACTTGAAATTATCTGTTGTCACAGAACAGTCTGCAGTTACAGAACAATGATGTGCCGTGATGCCTGGCTGAAGAAATGTTTCCAGAGCATGCGGTTTTGAAGGCTTGGCTCAAATACTTGCTTAAGGTTACAGCACTGGAAATGCAAAGAGATTGTTTCAGTTCTTATGGCTGCGTATGTAAACTGCTAGTTCTGCTGAGGATCTTTTTTTCTTTCTTCCTTTTTTCATTACAAGAGGAGAAATTAATGAGAAATGGTGCCCAGGGATGTGGTTGGGAACTGAAGAGCAAATTTTTGATTTAAAATACATTTTCTGCACTTCATAAAACACACATAACAGGGAAAGAGAAACCGAATGTTTTGAAAGTTATGGGCGAGCATCCTTACAGTTTGGTTCAGATAAGCACTCAGAGGCTTGGAAGTCAGTGCAAAGTTCTTGGAGCTGATCTATTAGCCTGGAAGCCCCATGGAAACAGACTTTCTGTCCAAATTCTACTGCTGTTTTGTTTCCACTGCCAAATGAAATCAAAGTCGTAACCCTTAACTTGCACAAACATTCTACACAAACATTTGTATTTAAATACATATTTTCCAACATATTTCCCCATTAAATATGCATTTCTAAACATATTTTCTCTCAAGGTATGCATTTCTAAATGTTTTTTATGTTGTTGCTAAAATACACATTTTTATAAGCATGTTGGTACTTTTTTGAGGTGAGAACTGCATTGCAAAATTCAGAGAAGAACAAAATTTGAAGGCTATCTGGACTCTGATCCATATTTTACTCTTGGAGTTGCAGATTCCAGGGTGGAAGTGAGGGAGGAGAGATATTTTTGCTTTTTGTTTTCCCTTCCCAACTGTGTTTTTCGGGTACTTTCTTTAATAAATTAAGCTCCAGGGTTGGCATTGATCTGCTGCTGCTTTGAGAGCCAGTGTGGCATAGTGGTGAGAGTTTTGGACTGGGACTCGGGAGATCCGGGTTCTAGTCCCCGCTCAGCCATGAAGCTCACTGGGTGACTTTGGGCCAGTCACTGACTCTCAGCCTAGTGAGAATTTGACTGGGTTCAAAAGCTTACTCAGCAAGTGACTCCCAGTCCCACAGACAGAAACAGGAAATAACAGTAGATTATAAAGATTAAGGAGTTTATTTGTAAAACCCAATTTCATGGGATTAAGGCAATCAATGCAGGCTTCTCTTATGCAGAAGAGATGACTGTCTCACTACATCATTGCAGATACAAAGTAGTTCAGTAGTCCAGTGAAGCTCCCAAGTCCAAGACCCAAGTGGTCTCAAGTGAGAAGATGTGTGAATGAAGATGAAGATGAAGGAACCAGTCAACAAGTGTCTACCTCTATTTATAGCAAGACCCTGTACTTATAAATAGGATATTACTCACCAATTGTGCAACACTTGTACATAACATGTTGTCTCCAATTGTCCCATGATTCTGACTCATAGACTCCTTGTGACTATCAGGTGACTTTCTGTACTCCGTGTCAGGAGACTTCTCGTCTTGCACAACATATCAAAACCTAACAAGCCTAACCTACCTGACAGGGTTGTTGTGAGGATAAAATAGAGAGGTGGAGGAGGATTATGTAAGCCACCTTGGGTTCCTTGCAGGAAAAAAGGCGGGGTATAAATATAATAAATAAATAAATATGAGCGTGTGACAGTATCAGAAGGTCTGTGGATCCTGCAAATCGACAGTCCCTCCCAACAGGCCCCTGACACACCCACCCAGCGTGTCTCCTATCCCCTTCCCCAGTGTCAGAGTTCCAACTTCAGAGGCAAACTGGCCATAGAGGTTTCCATCGTGGCTGGGTGGGGGCTCCAAGGTTGGATCTCCTCCTCTGAGGGCAGACCTCTCTCTCCTCCCTCAGAAGGAGAGATGTGATATATCCTACGGCCCCTGAGATGTCCTTCCAAGCACCAAAGGAGTACACAGTTAAGGTGCAATCCTATGAATGTTTGGACAGGAAAAAAAAGTCCAACAGTATGCCCCAGGCAGCATGGCTGGTTGGGGCATGCTGAGAGTTGTAGGACTTTGTTCTGTCTACACATTCATAGGATTGCACCCTTAATTAATTAATTAATTAATTAATTAATCAATCAACCAATCAATCAATATAACCATTATGGAGGCTCATGATGGTCAATATGTTAATTAATAACAATTAATTAATTAATAATATAGTATCTCCCTGCTTCTCCAAGACTATCTAACTCTGTGGTAACAAAACACTTGCTCATAAGTATAGGACTGTAAAATGCTCACTGACAAGTGTCACTAAGATGTGTTCTCTCTGTTAGCATGGTGGTTTCCAAACGGTGAGCTGGGATCCACTGAAAACTCTGTGAGTTATTCAGTTACCATTGACTGGATGATAATTCAGCACATGGGGCTAAAGAACTAGAGATTCTTAGTCTACAACTATAAAGACTGGTGGGGTCCAAACATTAAGCAAGTTTTGTTTGGTGGGTCTTTTCGCATACTATAAAACTTTGGGAACTTTTGCATTTGGAAGCTTAGCACATTTGCAGTATTCATTTCTGAGTTATTGGGTTGGGTTAGTTTGGGATTTGGGGATGGTTTAATTATGGACCTAGTATAGTCTAGAGAACAAAAAACAGATATGCATCTCTTGACCTGATTTTACCCAGATCTAGAGATGCATGTCTAGAGATGTGAAGGCCCACAAAAAAACTGGAAATATCCGGGCAAAAACTAGGGTTTTTTTTTTCATTTTTTTCTGAAAAGTTCAGGGGAAAAACATTTGGGGAGGAGTTTTTTTTGGGGGGGGTTCAAATTTTTCTTGTTTTTTCCTGGGCCTTCACATGTCAGTGTCACACCCCACCCCTTAATAGGGCCTCAAGCTTGCCCTCCTTATTGGGATCTCCTGGTGCGCTTACGTAAGGTTAGGGATTTCTTTCTTTGGGATGTCTAATCCCTACTTTATAACTCTTTGACAAGTACCTCTTTGATTTATCTGCCTTATTACTGTCACCTTATTTTCTCCCAGTGTCTTAAGCAGCTCCATGGTAGATAGAAATTCAAATAAGTGACATATTTTTCTTCTGACATCTGTATGTTGAAATTCTGTATGCTGAACACTTGTTGACGTTTTGCCTCCATCCACTAGATATTACTTGGATGTTATCCTGGAAAGTTAATATGTTGAAACAATTCTATTATATAGGCAACTGACTATCACACTATACTGCATCAGTGGTTCTATAACCAGTCTATTAAAATGTGGACAAGAAGACTACTGGATCTTTATTAGGCTCAGAAGAACAAGGGAGGATGTTTACCACCTCATGCACCTCTCCAGTATAACAAGGGTGATGAACCTCTTTCCATTTGAGGGCTAAATTCCATTTCGGAGAAGCTCTCAGGGGCCACATTCCAGTGGTGGGCAGAGCCAAAGGCAGAAGGGACAAGGCCAAAATAGCAAAAATGTCATCATATTACTAGAAGTAATATGCTACTGCCAGTAACTAAGCCTTGGGAGAGGGTTTTCAACTTTTTAGAATGGGGAAAAAACTGCACAAAAGCCGGGAAACCATCAAATGATTAGCAGTTGGGGTGGAAGCGGAGTGGCCTTCTGGGGAACTCTGGAGGGCTGTATTTGGCCCCCCGGCCTGAGGTTCTGCACCCCTGCAGGATATGCCCCAGGGAACCAGGATTGGCAGCCGTTGTCTACTGCATGCACATGTGGTGAGGGCAGGTTTGCCACTCTCTACAGTGTAAAGCAGCTACTTGCTGCACACAACAGCTACCCCTTAATTTTCAGCACATGTAGCTAGAGAAAAATGTTAAAGCAGGCATTACAGTCATTATAGGGATGCCAGTGACAACGACATACACATAGCAACTCCTTCCCATATGAATACTTCGATCAGGGGTCCTCAAACTTTTTAAACAGGGGGCCAGTTCATTGTCCCTCAGACTGTTGGGGGGCCGGACTATAGTTTGAAAAAAATATGAACGAATGGATCAAGTAAAAAAAAAGGACCCAGGTCCTTTTTTTTTTACTTGATTAAATGGACAGCAAATTAATTTATAAATTAATAATAAATTAATTATAAATTAATTTGCTGTCTAAAGTTGAAATACATTAAATTTTAAAAAGGCATAAAAAGCCCTGATTTGCATACTGAACATATTTATTTGTAGTGCAAAAAAAACCAGGAAAAAACAATACAATATTTACACATACACATAGCAACTCCTTCCCATATGAATACTTAGATGGTTGCCATCAGTGGCAGTCGTGGGGGAAGCATGGAGATTCACAATGTGATGGTGCTGATACAAAGTGGGCAGTGGTCCATGTCATACCCCACCCCTCAATGGGGCCTCAAGCTTGCTCTTTGACCAGTACAATAAGCACTGCTTCCCACACCGGCCGTTTATTTTAAAATGCAACAAATTCTGGAAATAAGTTTCCTGTGTAAGTTTCAGTCAATCCTAACAGTAATGTACTATTTTATCCTAGTATCAATCCTCCCTCAATCAATCCCTGCACTCACTAGCTAACCTCTTAACAATCCTAATACAATCTCTAAACTCTCTCTAGTCAGCTTCACAGACTCCCAAACAGCACTACTCACACACTCCACACACTTCCCTCTCTTCCCCACACACTCCTGCCTGAACAGCACCGCCCACTGTTTATATGACACAGGTTCTTCTACCCCCCTTCTCACTCTCTCAGCCAATCATGTCACATATGCAAATACACCATATTCTTCCTGCCCATCATTTCTCACTCACCTAACATAACACCCAGATACAGCAGGAATACATGCTTCTAATCATATGCTCTATACAAAAACACATTATACTTACCCACCGATACACTTTAAATTTACCCCTAAATAACATAACCACAGTCAGCTTATTTGTTTTTGGTTTTTTGCTTCCCCCTTTTTCCTTCCCCATACTTTGCCCATAATAAAAAAAAAAACACCAAAAAAAACCTTCACAATCATTTATTTATTTATTTATTTAATATATTTATTCATCAGCCAAAAGGCTCCCTGGGTGGTTTACAAAACAAAGCAACAAATAAAAGCAATCATCCTAAAACAGAAGCATCAATAATAACATAAAAATACAAACATATTAAATTATAGACATACTGTTGTCTAGGAGGCAAAAAGAAAAAGAAAAAGAATGTGTGTCTCTAAATGTGTGTAAAATCTGGGTTCTCAAGATTTCATTGTATATACAAATAGACAGACAGACAGACAGACCATTGTCCCTAAAATGCATCATATAGCCACCCCCTTTCCCCAGGCTTTATGGCACAGCCAAGTGTTTGGTGATCTTCTACATTAAGGTATAAAAGCCAGTAATACCTGTTGATGGTTTTCCATTGATATTATCCAAGAGGCAGTGAATGAATCTTGATAGCAATGAAAATATTGTCCAAAATGTTGGCCAAACAACTGTAGACGGCATTTTTAGTTCACATACTTCAGTAATCTTGTAGCAAGAATGCTACAAAATGGCTGTCAAACTTAAAGAAATGTCTCTGCATTTAAGCAGGCACTTTAATGATAATTTAACCAATAAACCAACCAGCCCCAGCCCCACAAATAAAGTCTCTATTTCCAGAATGCATTTCCTATGAAGTGTTTCCCTCTGAGCATTATAAAAAGCATGGCAGAGTTTAAAGGTTGGTTTAATGATTCTATCCCCGTGCTCATATTTCAATGGTCATTTAATGATGGTAGCTCTGCTTAGGCTCCTAAAAAACACCAGAAAGTTTTAAAGATGCTCTATTAATTCTTCATAGCTTTATTTAGCTTTTTAAAATTGTGGCCTAGTAAATTTTTATCAACTTTTTTTTTTTTTGCATTGACTTCATTTATTGGGCACTTTGGAAAACTCACAGTAGTACACATTTTTACTTATTTATATTTGGACCACATGGGACGGATAATGGCATTAACTTGCCCAGGGCTGACAACATCAGGGAGACAAAACTGTGTATGAGCTGCCTGTCTTGAAAGAATTTGTTTCAGAGGAAAACTGCTTTCCTCCCACCCCACCCAGTGCTGAGTAATAAAAAACATACGGCTTTACCAGAGTTTTAAAATGGCTTGCGACTCAAGGCATGCTTTTCATAATCACCCCCAATTCAACAGGGTGCCCCTTGACTCTACTCACATTAGGCTTGTTTTTCTTCCAGGCACACACACTTTCTTCTTTTGAATCTGATCTAGCTGAGGACATTTTAAATACTTTCTCTCTCTCTCTCGTTCAGATGGAAGAATTCAAAAAGAAAGAACCATAAAAATCAAGGAACCGGAAAAGACCAGAAAAGGCTATCACGGTCAACCCTCCAGTAGAATTAGTTGATTATCCTACCCTTCCTCCATGAGGCCCAGGATGGTATGCTTCGATTAATCACATTTTATCCTCACATTGATCCCATTTAATTTTATCCTCCCTGTGAAGTAGGCAATGTTGAAAGAAAGTGATCGGCCCACGGTCACCCAGTACGTTTCATGGCTGAGGAGGGATTTGAACACTGGGGGCCCACACACCATGCTGAGCACTTGAACCACTGCATGCATTTTATTTTTATCTTATATTTATTGTATTATATTTGTATATAATATTTTATATTATAATATATATATATATATATATATATATATATATATAACCAGACCAGAGATAGGCCCTACCCTCATACTTACAAATAAAAAGAGGGAACTTCATGTGAAGTGGTGGGAGGGGGTGATTTGTTTGACAATGCCAGAACAAAGTGGTGAGTAGTTGTAAACAGGCATTTTAATATCCAATTAGGACCAGGCTGCTGATATCCCTTGGCTGGTGATCTTGCTCAGATAGATTTGCGGCAACTGAGGCAGGAGTCCTCATTCTTCAGGCTTGTGTGAGCAGATGCCATTGTGCTTCTCCCCTCACCTCTGCAATCCAAGGACAGCTAGCCGGAGAGGGGGCAGAAAGGGGGGGGGATAAGCTCCTTACAGCTGCGCTTTCTCTGGCTGATTGATGGGGCCAGGCTGGACTTCTACTTGCACGATTGCATGATGTTCTTCCCAGTGCTGTGCTGCAAATTTCTTCCACATTTCCCCCCTGACCATTCTCATTGAAATTGACAGAAAAGGAATGGCTTTCCAAAAGAAATTCAAAGGAGAAGGACATTTTAGAGATGGGTTGGGTTCAGGGTTCTTGTGCTTACCTTACTTATATGAGCACGGCCAAGCCTATCATTAGGCAGAGTGAAGCAGTTGCCTCAGGCGGCAGATGCTGGGAGGTAGCAGCAAGATGCTGGCTGGAGGAGAGTCTGTGTGCCATGTGGCCTGCTCTGCACCCGCTAAGTTAACCTGCTGCCTTCGGGTGCAGTGGAGGATGCTGTCCCATCATCAATGTTGTTGACAGATTCATCTCCCAGTCTCGTTGGCTTTTGCACTTGGAATGGGAGGGGGCACAATCTTGTTCTTCACCTCAGACAGCAAAATGCTTCTGGCCAGCCCTGCTTATGAGGTGGCCGAGGAGTGTGTGTGAGTATCCTGTCTTTCAATATACAATCAGCTCTCCAGTAGCTTCCCACACTTCCGTTAAAGCCCGGGAGAAGTCACCATGAGGTAATTCCTCCCTGGTGGCTCCAATGTCACTTGGGCCGTGTATCCACTCCAGGTCTTAGTCTGAACTTTGAAGGAGCTGTCCATGGTGCTACATCCAAGCTAGGTTCAGCACTATGCACCCTACATCCAAGCTAGGTTCAGCACTATGCATAGCTCCTTTGAAGTTCAGATTGAAGCCTGCAGTGGATATAGCACCCCACTGACACTGGAATCACCAGGCACTGCCGATTAGGAGTGTGCACTGAGGGCCATATTTGGTTCAGTCCTTGTTTCAGTGCTTTGGAAGAAGCTGACACAAACCACTTTTGGCATAGCCCACTTTGCTGTGGGCCTGAAGTGGAGGCTCACTTCAGAAAATCCAAAGCTTCATAGGTCTCCCCCATTGACTTACATGAGGAAATGAACAGATTGCTATAATGTTTCTTTCTATTCTCCAGTACAATTGGATGAAATGCAGAGGCATAGTCGTCCTTGCTGAATGGATGAAGCCAACCAAATTTCAGTCAGATTGGTGCAGAGGTTTTGTGCAAGGGGTCTTTGAACTTGGGGAGGGGATGAATTACTTTTTTCTCCTTGTAGTTTTTGGGGAGCACTTTGTATGAAAATAGCATACATCATGGAGGTGCCCCTAGGTAAGAAACCTGTACAAATTCAGGATAGGTGAAGGGGTTAGGGAATTATCATGAATTAAAAACAGTTTTGAGGCTTTGTTGTTGTTTTCTTCTCAGTAAACACCAGCTGGTATGTTCTTTCTACATCCCTCCCCAAAGTACGGTGACTGGAAGTAAAAAAGGAGAGCCCAGGTCAAGCTATTCTCTGGTTGGAAGCTAGAACTGTCCAACACTACATCTCTCCTCTTCCTTATATGGAGAGCTTGTAGGGGGAATGTAACTACTTTTCTGACTCTGTTTCTGTTTGTACCCTCCAAGGTAGACTAGAACCTTTGGAATAGTTTGCTTCAAGCTGCTTTGGGGACACCCTGCTTCACCTTGGATAAATCATTTACACAAATCATTCCTGGTTTGGTTTTTCTCCAAAAGTGGATGTGCACCCCTACCACAATAAATCTCTGCCACAATAAACCTCTGCAGTAGCTACAGGACTTTACAAAAAGTGTTGTGATATGTAGTTTGCAGGGCCCAAGCAGTATTTCTGAGCCCAGAGCCAACTTATTACACACTCCCTCCCCAACAACCCCTTGTCTGATTCGGGACAATTTGACAGGAAACACTTTGTATGACTGATTGGTATCATAGAACATAGGAAGTTGCCTTATACTGAGTCGGACGATTAGTCCATCTTTCCCAGTATTGTCAACATTAATGACAATGAGATGAGGCTCTCCAGGGTTTGGGACAGGATCTTTTCCTAACCATACCTAGTGGCGCTGGGGATTGAACCTGGAACCTTCTACATGCAAAGCAGGTGCTCTACCACTGAGCCACAGCCCTTACTAAAACAAGGACTGGAAGACACGGAGCAGGACCCAGCCCTGTCAGCATCCAAAGGCTGCTCTACAGGCCTTACATAGACACTTTAGCTTCTTCCTTCCTTATACTTTTGTCTTCCTCAATGGCTGTGGCTCAGTGGTGGTAGAGTATATGTTCTGCATACACAAGATCCCAGGTTCAATCTCCACTACAGCCACAGCATAGAAAGGGAGGGGATAATACTGCCTGAATCCTATGATCAGCTCTCCAACCTATTTATTCTACAAGCAAATGCAATAGGGGCAAGATATTGAACGAAATGTGATATAACTTACATTTAATAAACAGAAGCTACCATTCAGTCTCTGATGCTGCAAATTATTATTTCCCCCTTTTTCATTCCCTATAACATAAACCAGGATGCCCTGAAGTCTTAGTCCCACCATTTAAAATTTGGCTTCACCAATCAAACAACTAACACTTTAGTTGATAAATCTACAAATGACAAATGAATCTACAAATTCAAATTGAGTTGATGAACCTACACATTCAAGCTTGCAGCCCAAGGAGAAAAAGCAAAAATGGTTACCCATCCAGTCATACTATCATGCCATATCAAATTGGGCCACAGTTTGATAGGAACCAAATGAAAGAAGAAAAAGAAACAAAAGAGAAGTTCTCAGTTGGATCAAATAGGAATCCAAGATTTCTCAGAAGGAAAATATCATTTGTTCAGAGAAAGCCGTTATTTGTGTCAGCAACTGCTTCATTTTAATCAAGAAGGAAGAAATGGTTCTTCAAAGGAGCGAGAGTGGAAGGGGGGACTATAAAAGGCAACCATTTCCTTAAAATGAGGTGGTCCTAATAAAGCAATAACAAGCCAACTGCTTGCTC
The DNA here is from genome assembly GCA_021292165.1 of Shinisaurus crocodilurus. NCBI lineage: Eukaryota > Metazoa > Chordata > Lepidosauria > Squamata > Shinisauridae > Shinisaurus > Shinisaurus crocodilurus. The sequence goes on along the minus strand of CM037879.1, from coordinate 103,221,601 downwards.
TCTCAAGAACAACAGAGGAAAGAGGAACTGTGTCGTGGAAAAAAATTAAGAGCAATTTTCCATTGCATACAGCACATTTCAGTATATCAGAAATATAAACCACTTGTAGCAGAAGCCCTAAGGGATTAGCAGTAGTACAGGCTGGCCATTAATGTCTTGGACCCCCTCCTGTTTGCAATACATCTCAGGCAATCTTTTTTTCCTATGAACATTTCATGATCTCCTGCAATAATTATCTGGAATTCATTTGTAACAAATGCCTTATGTTTCTCTATAGGGAGGCATATACACTGAGTCTTCATAACTGTTCGTGTGGCAGGAGCACTACACTAAGAACTCTAAATGAAGAAGAAATAAACTTTGAGTGTGTTTATTTTAGCTCAGGCAATGAAATAAATGTTTATTACGCATGTCCATCAGGGCTCTTTCCTTTCATATTTTCCCTAGAAAAATTAACAAATTTTAAAAAATTGTTTTTGGACAGATCAGCATTATCCTTGGATAAGATGTTCCAAAAAAGAAAAGGAAAAAGATTGACTAAAATTACCAGTCCCTTCTAAGGTTCATTTCAATTTTGCATCAACAAATCTGCTAATTTTGAACTGTGGTTTCAAGGGGTCATCCTGCTTGTGTGTAAGTCTGTTGACAAAGGAGAAGTATAGGCGATGGTGGAGTCTCAATATTAGAAACAGTAATAGGTTATTTAAATATGCCATGCTAACTGCAGGAGGATGCCATTCTACATCAGAGAGGACAGCCAAAGAAGCTGGCCGTTGTTTGCATAGCCCTCCCACCCAGATAATGGTGGTAGTTTTCTTGGGGTGGAGGGAAGGGCAGGTAGTCTCCCATGTGTGGGAAACACGTATAGCTGTATCTGATTTTGTAGCTTGCAGCATAGGAAGAGCAACAGTTTGCATAAGCCGGGGGGGGGCATGAGCCATGGCCCAGCCAAAACAGACCAAGAGCCAGCTCCCCTAGCTATAACTTCCTGGTCAGCTTGGAGATGATGGAGAAGGTATATGTAGGCCTGTGTTAGGGTGCTTCCAGGTGGACGGCTCCTAGCACTACCAATCAATGACACTGTGTGGTTATTCCATCTTTCTTCCTTAATGGATTTCCTGTGATAAGAAGGGGAAAAAACAAAGAAGCAGTGGGAAAACACAGGAGGTTTATAAATGGAAGACATTCCATTCCACCACCACCACCATCACCACCACCCGTACAATCCCATAAATGAGGCATGGTGATTGCACAATAAAAGCCTTGTCTGGAAGCATCTCCAGTGATCCTGGCATAACACTGATATAAAGGCAGGACGCAGAGGAGAAGCAAGGAATAGGCCAGGAAAGAAGATTATGTGCAAATAATTATCTTCAGAACTGCTGTTTTAGGACTGCTAGTACATGGAGGCCCAGCCTCCATGGTTTGTGATGGGTCTAATGAATCCGGCTGTAAATAAATAGATCCATTCTATTTGGGAAATCTTTAAACAATCCCAGATATGTTTATGTGTTTATCAGCCCATTGGTTAAGTGTTTAAAATGTACAGTTCTTATTCAGTGGCCGCAATGCACTTGGGGGGGGGGGGTGTCTCCAATGCACGTATAAAGCTCCTCATGAACAAGAGCTGCTCAATTCATTTCAGTTTTGGGGAAGACACTCAAATAAATTGGGCAAATTCTGATTGCATGAGATCTGGCTCAAGGAGTGGCTATTTATTCAAACTCAAATACTTGAAACTTAAAATCACAATCCATGTTATCCAGACTATCACTTCTAGACTTATTATATATGTCACACTGAGACATTAGAGCCTTATCAGTGGAGGTGCCAAACTTACATTAAAAAGAAATAATCACAGAGAAACAAGAAAAAAATTAAGAATAATGGTAGGAAATATAGGTACCCTTCCTTCTAATTTCTGAGCAGTTCAAATAATGAAATGATATTTAAGGAAATATCTACAAACTTCTTTAAAAACAATAAAAACAACCCTATTGCGCTTACATAACTTATAGTCAATTAAATGGAAAATGATCTCTTCTTGACAATTTAATTTAAACTAATCAAATTACCTCTTTTCCAGCATATTGTACTGTAACCCATGCAACTAAAACTAAAACTAAAATGTCTGGTGCTGGCAAAAGATGAACTTTCCCTAGGACCTTAATCCTTTCTTATCTTCTGGCATTTGTCATCTGGAGATTTCAGCTGCCAGGATAAGTCAATCAAGAGGGATTAGTATACCAAACAGGGATGTACTTCAAAGCCAAATGTACAATACTGAGAGTGATGAAAAATATTTAAAACATAACTGATATTACAGCAGCCTTTGATGGTTATATAACTAGTGATGCTCCTGCCAGGGAACTTGCAATACTGATGTGGATTACTTACATTTGTACTATAACCATTTCTTCTAAGCATTTTAGCATCATTTCAGCATTGTAAAAGTGGGATACAGGCCAACTTTGATGCAATAATAAAAATCCTGAAACCACCTGCAAAAGGCAAACAAAAAAAATCTGCCATGCCTTCAATAGAATATAGACATTCCCAGCTTAAATTAAGAAGTGTTAACATATAGTTCTCTTGATCTGTAATGAGAGAAAATGCCATTATTTCATTTTCTACGGGGGGGGGGGGGTTAACTATGTAAGAACTGAAGGTCCAAGGTTTCTTTTTCATAGTGCTTACGGGCTGGAAATTTACATGAAGGATGGGATTATTTATTTATTTATTCACTTATTTATTTATTCACTTTATTAATTATTCATTCATTCATTCACTCCAATAGCCAAAGCTCTCTGGGAAGTTCACAAAAACTAGAGGCAGCTGATTCACACAATCCTTGGGGGGGGGGTCATTTTCAGAGCCGCAACATTAATTGATTAACCAACCTGATTAATTAATTAAGGCTGCAACCCTATGTACACTTGCCCTGGAGTAAGCCCCTGTTGAACAGTTTCAGGCTTAATTCTGAGTCCAGATGCGCAGAACTGCATTGTCGAAATCCTGGTGCCACCGGGCTGAGGCAATGCAGAGCTAAATTCAGAACATGTAGACAAGGCTAAATATCAATACAGGGATAACCTACCAACTATTTGGATTTGGGGCTTGCTTAATAGAACGATAATTAGGGGGGGAGTTAGAGGGAGGGGGCACTGCCTATCATCAGATTGTTACTGCCCTCATTAAAGTGACTAGTTAAAGTTTCTCCAGTCTGCATAATGGGGTGGGGGTGGGTGGGAGTGTCACACCTAGCTAGTGCCAAGCAGATCCCTTGGGGATACGGCTATTGTGAAGGATCACTAACAGGATCCTTTGCGTGAGTTCGGCGCTTAACGGGTTAACCGGCACTGAGTTACAGCCCGTACAAGCGCTAGAGACCGCCCGGGAGGCTCGCGCACACAAGAGGAAACCAGAGCCCTTTAAATGACCAAATAAGGCTTTTATTTGTTTACACAAGATATGGAGCGGAACTAACAGCTTTCTAGGAATACTACAATGTCAACACAACCTTAGTTGACCCTTGCGTTTGTCAATGAAACAGGCTCCTAGGCTAGCGTATTGGAATTAGTCAGTTACCTCAGATCAAAGACGTTATGCTAGTCAGTTTCAGCCTGGCTCCGAATCGGCCGATCCGGGGATGGGAATGGCTTACTCCAGCTGCCGCCTGGAGGACAAATCTGGTTCCGAAGTACCCTGGGTTCCCAACAACCCCTTACCGGAAGGGAGAGGGGTTTTCTACCCCTGAGTTCCCGCTCTCCCCACCCTCCAGGTCAGGTGGGGGCTTATGCCTGCCCCTTCGTATCAGGTGGGCTTATTCCTGCCCGGGAAGAAGGTGACGTACTGGTACTTTACAGCTCTTTGAGACTGCCCTGATAGTTTGATGGTTCTTGATGGTCCTTCCTTGGGTTTTGTGGATCTTCACCGAGACTCTTCTTTGTTGGGGATGACGGTCTGTCTGGCTACTTCTCCTGTGACTTCATCCCCCCCTTCCTCACCCCCCCTCCCTTGGGCGGAGACTGTGTGTGTGTGTGTGTGCGTGCAGACTCGTGTTAGGCTTTCTCCACAGCTATGTATTCGTACAGCTATGTATTTGTAATTGTCTCAGAAGTTGTTGATAATGCAGAATTTAAAGACTTTTCTTTTTTTTTTTTAAGGCCAATCATATTTTCAGAGTTTCTTCTTAGCAGACACATACCACTTTGCTTCAAGGCAGCTACCGCCCCACTTAAGAACTTTAGCCATGGTTGCATTTTTGTGGCAAAGGTTGAAATAATCTGTAAACCAATTCAATAGGAATTACAAAAGAAAGACATAAGTACAGTCAAAGGTTCCCGGCTTGTCAAATATGATAGAATACTTCTGTAGTTGTCCAAGAGCAGCCTCACCGCTGCTTTCCTTCAGTGTTTTGGAAAATGCAAGCAGGCATGTTAAAGCCATGTTTTCACGCCAATAGTATTCCTAAAGGAGGACTCTGAGTAAGTGCTAGACACTCCCGCATGTTCCAGGAATGGCAGGGGGCTGCTGAGTCATCCTGTGGCTGAAGAGATGGTAGGAAGGAACTAATGGTAAAGTAATTCTCCTCTAATATAGGAATTGTTTTGCAGCCATGTGGTCCCTAGATGTCTTTTTGCAGGAAGGAAAGAAAAAAGGTTTCTGTTCAGGGCCAGTGTCAAGGGTAGGCATGGCCAGACACCTGCCAAGAGCCCACACCCCAGCAGGAGGGAGCCCACTGACAAAAGCCTCCAGGGCTTGCTCCTCCTCTTCACCATTGCAACCTACTTATTCACCTGCCTCTCACTCTGGCCCAGACAATAGTGGCGGTGAGAAGTAAGAGCAGCAGATGCCGCAGCCTATTTTCTCACTGGCTCTCTACCAGCCAATCTACCTGGACACTGCGCTCAACATGTGGGCTCCTCCTCCAACTGCCACCTCCAAGGGAGGTTCGGTTGGTGACAACAAGGAGGAGGGCCTTCTCAGTGGTAGCCCTCCAATTATGGAATAAGCTCTCCACTGAGGCCCGCCTGGCGCCAACCTTACTATCTTTTCAGCGCTAGGTTAAGACTTCCTTAAAACTGATTTATGAGAATGATGTATAGTGCTTAATTAGAAGAATCAAACAAATGTATCTGATTAGTTAGAATGATCAAACGGATGCATTCGATTTGTTAAGATGAATGATCCAATGAATGCAAAGGTATAAAAAGACCTGCTCACCCCCTTTCCCTTTGTTCAGCTTCTGATTCTGGCATGAGCCACAGAGCTGAGCCATTTTGCGCACACAAAAAAAACTTAGAAAAACTCCACTCTAGGTTGCTGCTTCTCTTTTTCTTGAGTATTGGCTCTCTGAGAAAGGACTCAGCATATTTTTGCAACAGAACTATACATAAAGTTCAATAAAAGCAGACCAAATATCTAACTCGTGGCCCTCCAGATGTTGTTAGATTGCAAGTCTCATCAGCCCTAGCCTTTATACCCAATCCAATCCAACAACACCTGGAAGGCCACAAGTTGCCCACCATTGGCCTAGGGAAAGGGGAGGAGAAGTCAGGGAAGGGGGAGTCTTGAGGCTTTTCAGTTGGAAAACTCAAAGAGCCCAATTTATTTTCAGGGCAAAGTGGAGGGACAAGCTACTTGCCAAATTGACTGTGGTCCAGAGGGGAGGTCTGTATTGCTTTCTATTCTACAAGGGTGAGTTTACTCAGTTAGGCCCAAACTAAACGTTCGGCTAATCACGCATAGTGAAGCTCTGCGTGATAGTTTTTCTTACTCTTCTGTAAGAGCATGTGGCCCTGATTCAGAGCAGGCCACAGCACTCTGGGAGGGGGAGTGAAACCTTCCCCCCCACTACTTCCCCCTGCCGAAATTCCACCCCTACACACACACACAGGGGAGGGGTTAAAAAAAGGAAAAAGTCAATGGAAGCTTTTTTTAAAAAAACCCGTCCCATTGGGGAGGGGAGAATTAGAGGGGGAAATGGGTGGGAGTTTAACCCCCCCACCCGCTTTCCTGAAACACCATGGCCCTGATCTGAACTAGGGCTGTGCACACTTACACAAGAGTAAGAAAAGCTATCATGAATCGTTCCACTATGCGCGATTAGCTGAGCATTTAGCTTGGCCTTTACATGAGTTTAGACAGAACATTCTTTTCTCACAGTTGTAAAGACCTGATAGAATAGAACACAATGGATTGCGTCAGTGGGTGTTTCATTTGTTTCCTTCGGTTTTGACCTTAGCCAGGGTGGCTTGATTTAAATCACAGGTGGGCAATCTGCCCTTCTTCACCCCAGCAGGACGAGCCTTTGAAAGCCAGGATTGTGCTGGCTGTCACCAGCACAATTTCCACTTTCAACAGGATCTTAGTGCACGGGGAGGGAAGAGAAGAAGAGTGAATGAGTGTGTGGAGCGCGGGGGTCTGTGCCAATATGTGTGTGTGCTTATATGTGCATGTCTGAGTCTGTCTCGGTGTGCGGAAAAGGTGTGTGTGTTTTGTGTGTGTGTGTGTGTGTGTGTGTGTGTGTGTGTCTGTTTGAGAGTGGTGGGGAAAGGGGAAGCTATGTGTCCATGTGGCCCCAAAACAGCCACATGTGGTCCTCGGGGACAAAAAGGTTGCCCACTCCTGATTTAAATCGAGGCCATTTAAAAATCATTATTTAATCACCAAGAAAAAGACCCAGTGTGAAATAACTGATTTAAATTTAAGTTCTCCACTTCATAATCCATGGATTTTCTGAACAGAAGTACATGCTAATCGTTTGCTCTAACAAACATCTGGATCAGCACCCTGGCATGGGTGGTAGGGGGCTTTAATCCTTAGCTCACCACTGCAGTCCCAATCTAAAACAGGGGGTCTATGTGAGCACGGAGGGGGGGGGGGAGAAGCTCCCACTGAAGCTAATGGGAACAATTTCCCTATGCAAATATCAGGTGTGAGATCTCTGATCTGGATTGGAACCACAGCAAGGGGGCAATGAGTTAAAGCCCCCTATCCCCACACCAGGGTCCTGAACTGGATCCCCCCCCCCCCGCTATTTGTGAAAGAAAAATCCTGCACAAAAGAGCAAACCACGTGATTTACATCATGTGTAGTTTGGCCCTTAGAGACAAGGGTAACAACTGTACGTTAATGTAATTCTGTTTGGCTCTTCATTTGAATGCAAGGATGCTGAGGAAGATCACTTACTTGAAGACAGTCAAGTACAGAATTAGGTGTGTTAGATTATGGGCCAACCACTGAGAATGTTCTGGAAACAAGGGTGGAAATTACAGGCAAACCCATTTGGGTTTCATTTGTCTGTTTGTTTGTTTATTTTCTTATGACATGGAACGTAAATGTCCACACTGTTGGGCTAATAGCAGGGATATTGAAGAGTCCTTGGTCTCGAGTCACGAGTCGAGTCACGAGTCTTTGGACCCGAGTCTCGAGTCTGAGTCCGAGTCCTTGGTCCAAAATGGTGACTCACGAGTCCCGAGTCACTCCCAAAGCTGACTCCACGAGTCCCTATTAAAATCAGTGGGGGGTTTCCCAACAAAATAAGGCTACTTCAGATGTGTGGCTTAAATAAATTATAGGCACAAGTGTGCCTTTTTTATTTCAAAACTCTGCAACTGATTTTGACAAGAACAGACCAGGCAGACAAACCCAAAATAACCAGGCAGGCAGAGGAGGCAGGGAACCCCAAAGCAGGCAGGCAGGCAGAGGCGTTTGTCTTGGACAATTCAAACTGTGGAACTGGTTAAGAAGAGACCAGGCAGGCAGAGGAGGCTGGGAACCCCAAACAGGCAGGCAGAGGCAGCCAAACCCAAAATGTCTGAAAGGTTGCATTTTAGGAAAATGATTTTAAAAAATAAAATCTTCGCCAGCGATCGCACTTCTCTCCACTCCTTCTGGCACAGCCCAGGGATGTTGAAGAGTCCTTGGTCTCGAGTCCTGAGTCGAGTCTTGAGTCTCATTTAAAATATTGGGACTCTCAGAGGGGGGACTCAGTCCGACTCATGAGTCGAGTCCTGGAGTCTGAGTCCCCATCCCTGGCTAATAGTCATAATATTCATAATTTTCCAAAATAATATATATGCAATACCATGGCCTATCCGATATGCCCTATTGTTTCATATTTATAATGCTTGCCTGAGAAGCCAATTATTATTCCCCATGAATTTTTTGTTTCTTTCATATAGAGGAGCAGACTTTCCAGTACAACCCTCCAAATGTTTATTCAGAAGTAAAGTGTATTGACTTACAATAGGCCATGTCTTTAATGGGGCTTTGTCCCAGACAAATGGGTATAGGATTAATTCATGTGTTTGACAGAGGGTGATGAATTTAAGTTTAAAAGAATTTAATGCGTTTGCTTCTGCTACATTCATATTTCATTTTAAACCCAGTTATTATTTTAAAATGACACTTAAGAAAGCTGAATTTAAGAAATAATAATTCCCATTTAAATTTTAATATCTGATTTAAATCAAAAGCCTGGCTTTTAATTAAATCAATGTTTATCCACCCTGGCCCCAACACAGCAGCATCATATGGCATGAAGTTTGTTGTTTTCCCGTATTGCATACCATGACTAATATTTCTGTAGGAACTTAGTGTTCATTAAAGTGGAGGAATATTAGTTCTGGCACCCATCAAATCTCTAAAATATTTAAATATTTTTTTAAAAAATATTTGTCCACAGTGATCTCAAGGTTCACTCACAATTGTACTAGGTATTCTTGGACCCTACATTTGAAAACCAACTCGTTCACATGTTTGTACAATGAAATCCTATGCAGGAATGGCATTTTTCCTTAGGTCAAGGAAGTCAGCAACTCTTCTGGCAGAAAAAGACCAATGAAAATACATGCCATTCCAAGACACACAGTACAGGCTCAATCAATAATACCTCTAAGTTAACTTCTCATAACAATCATCATCTTCAGTCATGTCCACTTCTATTAATTTAATTAAAGGAAACACTGAAAAGGGCACTCCTGATTTCAGAGGACAGCAGTGCTCAAGAAATTACTTAATCAATTAATCAATAGAGGATTTATACTCCACTTGTCAGCCAAAAGGCTTCCAGAATGGCTTTCATACGGTCAATAAAAAAATAAGACAGTCCCTGCCCACAGGCTTAAAATCTAAAAAAAACGACACTAAAGGAAAAAGGGATGGGGAGGGAAGAGGAAAAAAGCAAGCTCGGGGCCCAAGTCTTACAATTAAATAGTAATTCTTATAGGAACACTTCAAAGAGGGAAGAAGCCCAATGCAGTTAGTCTTTTAGCAGGACTGATGTAATGGCCTTGCTTCTAAACTCATCTCTCTCTGCTGCAGCCAGCAGATCTTGTGATGTGCTGGATTTTCCATCTGTTTACACAACCAAAAAAAGAAGAAAAAGGAAACTGCTTTATACCAGGTTACTTTATTTGTCCACCTAGCAGTTCTCCAGGGTCTCTGGCAGAGCTCAATTCCATGACCTGCTACTTATTCTTTTAACTGAAGATGCCAGAAATTGAATCTGGGACCTAAACAGCATGTGCTCTACCACTGAGCTATATTACCAAGCAAGTGTGCATAAGACTGACTGCAGCCTCAGTCTACATGTGACAGAAGACCTAAACCCAGTACGTACTTAGATCTGGGATATTTGTTCAAAAGGAAAGCCTCCAACCTTCTGAATTTTTTCAGTTAGTTGAGAAAAATCAGCTACTGTTTAAAATGTCCTTAGGTCTATCACACCTTTCTGTGGTTACTTTCAATTTTGCACATTTCTCAGATGGAAGAAAGAATCATCTCCCCCTCAACCCAAAACATACACTACTTTCCCTTCCCCGCACATGTACTCCGTTGCTGAATGTCCAGAAAGAGACACAAAGCTTGGACCTTGCTAAGATGCAGTACCCCAACCTGTGAGTGGCAGAACTCCCTGGAGAGAAAGATAAGTAAACTTGCATTATTAGATCTCCCAAACTTTAAGCTTAGCAACTGCTTTGTTGCGGAGAAAGCATTCAGCCTGCATTCTCCTGATGAATTATTCAGGAGGGACTGGGAGTTCCAGAACTATAGTTCTTGCCAGTTATGGATGCTAAGTTACATAAGACAAAAAAGCATGATGCGGCTTATTGCTGTAAGCAGCTATTCTTCTCATAAGCATTCTAGAATGCCTCCTCCTTCCTCCCTGCACTAAAGAAAGTTTCACTGGGCCTGTAAATATAAATCAGCCTCATTCAATGCCCTTGCCTTGGTTGGCTTGAAATGGTGTGGCGAGTTATTCAAGGACAGAATGGTGAGAGATCCCATCCACAGGGAACAGTGGGGAACTACTTCCACAAGGCTTTCCCCTTTTTATATGAGGCTGGGTATGCCAGCTGTTGCATGACAGTGACCCCTTATGGCAGAGTTGCTTGTGTCACTGGGTTTCCCCCACACATACGCATTTTCTTTGATAATTCGCTGTTCATTTTGGGCACAGTTTGTAGGAAGTTGTTGCTGCTATTCTTATTATTAAAATGTATGCATTGCTTCCCACTGCAAAAAGCAGTCTTGAAGTAACTTACAGAAATACAGAAATGCCTGATTAATATAAGAGGGGGGAAATTCAAAAATCAATATAAACCATAATCAGCACAATAATACAAAGAAAAATAAATACCATAAAAACATAATCCCAAAACAATACAATACGAAAAGTGTTTATCCACAATAGACAGAATCTCCCCCACCACATCACAGCCTAGAATGAACATAACAAAAGCAGCCCATAGCAATTGTGCCATAACTAATATCCAAATGCCTGGGGAAATAAGTATGTCTTTGCCTGGCACCAAAAGGATGATGTTTTAACACACACATGCCAGTCTGCAGCAGCCCCAACCAAGCTCCTAGCAGCTTTGGAGAAGGGGGCCAATGTTACTGATGGCAACTTCAGTGCTTTGTTGGCATTCAATCTGTGATGGTAGGTAATGGTAGTTATATTAAGCTTTTCTACATGAGGCATTTATTGTGCACTCGTAGTTCCTTACTCATGGTTGTTTATGTGTTTTTTTAAAGAACATTAAGGGTTTTTAGAACAGGGGCAATGGAGTATTATTTCTGAAAGCGAAAGAAAATGTGTTTTTCTACTTTTGTAATTGTGTTATTCCGCTATAACACAGCACTACCTAGAGGTTATGTTGCAGAAAAGCAGGAAAGGAAAAGCTCTTTGAGTAGAGCTTGGATCTCAATTCTGCAATGAAACCGAAAGTTGATACAGTGGATTAACAGCCTTGTGTAGAAAAGTTCATCAGCACAGCATCAGAGCTACACTGGACACAGCAATGGTGTACTGCAGAATTGTGGCACCACAGCCAGTCGGAACAGGTTTCCTATCACAACACTGTCGATTGGGGCCAGTGGGAATGCTTTCATAATAATAATAATAATAATAATTATTATTATTATTATTATTATTATTATTATTATTTCTTCCCCGCCTCTCCGTCTAGATCGAGGTGGGGAACAGCAAAAAATATATAATACATAGACTAAACAAAACACAATACATACTATTAAAACATCTTAAAACATCTTAAAAACATCATTAAAACATCATTAAAATATCATTAAAACATCTTAAAATATCTTTAAAACATCTTAAAGGCATCCTAAAATTCCGCCGGATAGGCCTGCAGGAAGAGATCAGTCCTTATGGCTTTTTTAAATTCCAAGAGACTGGTGAGTTGACGAATCTCCTCTGGCAGGCCATTCCATAATCTGGGAGCAGCAGAAGAGAAGGTCCTCTGGGTAATACCTGTCAGCCTAGTTTTGGCTGACTGAAGTAAATTCTTCCCAGAGTGTGCGGGGTGGATTGTATGGGAGAAGGCGATCTCGTAGGTAGCCTGGACCCAAACCATGTAGGGCTTTAAAGGTAATAACCAACACTTTATACTTCGCCCGGAAACTGATTGGCAGCCAGTGGAGTGCTTTTAAAACTGGTGTGATGTGGGCACCACTAGGTGTATCAGTAACCAGTCTGGCTGCCATATTTTGCACTAGTTGAAGTTTCCGGACTAGGTACAAGGTACAAAGGTAGCCCTATGTACGGCACATTGCAGAAGTCGAGCCTCAAAGTTACCAGCGCGTGCACTACTGTCTTTAGGTCCTCCGACTCTAGGAAGGGGCGCAGCTGACGTAGCAGCCGAAGCTGATAATAGGCACTCCTAGCCGTCGCATCTATCTGGGATGTCATTTGGAGCGACGCATCCAGAAGCACCCCCAAGCTGCGAACACAGTCTTTCAGGGGGAGTGTAACCCCATTCAGAACTGGTTGACACACCTCCAAACCCAGGTTGTGGCCTTTGACAGCAAGCACCTCCGCCTTGTCTGGATTCAGTTTCAGTTTATTTTTCCTCATCCAGCCCATTACTGCCTCCAGGCATTCATTCGGAGGAGACACACTGTCCTTAGCTGATGCTATTGCCGAAGGCATAGAGAAATATATTTGGGTGTCATCAGCATACTGATAGCACCCCGCCCCATGCCCCCGGTTTCATAGCCTATGGACTTGGTAAACCATCAAATGCTAAGGCAGGCCTGTACAGCTCTTCTCCATCAAGCCAAGCACAGTCTATCAGCCATGCTGGTGCTCCCCCACCTCAAGCAAGGTGGGCTCAAATAAATCATTTGTCTTTACTTGCCTTCCTTCCTGTGACTGCAAAAACAAGAGGGTTGCCAACTACTGAGCAGGCCACAATATATAGCTGATGAGTGGCATTCAGCTTGTTGGATCACAAGTTATGCCAAGTTGCTATAAGGCAGTTAGAAGTGAATAGGGAGTTTGGGGTGGAGGCATGGTTACTTTGATGAGCACTCTTGAGAATCAAGCCTTATTGGAAGTAACAGGCTATAAGCCAGGGGTGGGGATCCTCCGGCCTCGGGGCCAAATTTGGTCCTCAGATAGCCACACCCCTTTCCCCAGGCCCCACCCTCTTTCCCCCGGCCAGTGATCACTTGGTGGTTTCCTGGCTTTTGTGCAGTTTTTCCCCCCGTTCTAAAATGCCTCACTTAAGGCTTAGCGACTTGACAGTAAGAGCTTTATGCTAAAATATGCTGCTGTGTTTTGTATTTTTAGCCCATCCCCCTTTTCCTTCAGCCCCACCCACCACTGGGATGTGGCCCCCAAGAGCTTTACTGAAACTGAATTTGTCCTTCAGGCTGAGAGATGTTCCTCCTCACCCGCTGCTAGAAGTCTTCCCTGCCCTTCATACCCCCGATGTGTAACTGCACTTATTCACTGGTGGAGGAAATACATTCTGTAATGCAGGGGTGGAGAGAACATGCGGTCCTGTAGATGGTGCTGGACTACAACTTCCATTGTAATTAACCATTGGCCATGCTGGCTGGGGCTGATGGGAGTTGTAGTCCAGCAATATCTGGAGGGCCACAGGTTTCTCCACCCCTGCTGTAAAGGCTCAGATGGTGTGTGTCCCCCATTTATTATTGCAACAGATGTTCAAGGACTGAGCCGCAGTGAGTCCTTTCACACATTAAGCACTACTTTGACAGCTTCTTGGATATTCAGAAATCCCTAAAATATTCTCATCCCCATTTAGCCATTCTTGTGAATGAGGGTGGCCTCAGATGTCCACGTGCAACATTTCCAGCAGTGGCTTTCTGCATTTTCTGTGCCCACCGCTGTTTTGGATGGCTTATCTTTAGAGGCCTGGTACCCTGAAATTCAGACCTACACCTTCATACATGGACTGGTGAGGACCAAAGTCACCCTCACTCACAATGGAGAGGGAAAATTTCCGCTGGTAAGTGCACATATGAAGTCGCTCTTCTGTGAGAAATAAGAAAAGCTTAAATAATACTTTTTCACTAATAAGACAAAGTCATTTATAATTTAATTTAAACCAACCAGTATGTGTTTTTCATTTTATTTCTGATATTATCATCCCTAAAGGGCAAGAATTTTTTGCTTTTTTTATGGACTGTAAAATGATCATGCATTCCCATGGTTCATACACAGGCTTTCCACAATGGGATTTTTTTCTTCCTCCTTCCATACCCTTCTATGTTTTCAATTTGACTCTTAGTTTTAGCCAGGAAGGGGTCATAAATTGTGTCCAATCACTTTTAAAGCTTTCAGGCATGGAGTGTCTCTGTGCCATAACTCCAGGCTTCAATTTCCTCCTTTTGGAAGAGAAACCATGATATGGCCTACTTTTGACTTCTGTGGTTTTTGAGGAGTTGTCGTTATTTATAGATTAATTTCTAGATTTGGCATTGTATCTGTAAGACTATGAAAATCAGATATTGTAATTTATTCTGACAGATAATGTCTAATAAAAGGAAACAAACTGATGTCTCAAAGTCCTATGGTGACAAGTCTCTTTTTTTAATACAGCTGTTCAATTTTCTATTGCAGTGACACTCCCAGTGCTTCCAAACTGACTAGATTCAAGTGTATGAAAAAAACCAAAGGGCAAAATCCAACATTATGCAAGCAGAATATTCTCCTCCAGTCCAGACCAGATTCTGAGGGCTTGTGGGGGCTGCAAGAGAAATCACCCCCCTTCTGCTGATGGAAGCCATTCCATAAGCAGGAGGAGCTAATTGGATACAAGATATGTTGTTTGAGGCAAAGGACAAGTTGGTGGAGCTCCCCATTTTATGCACAGAAGCCAACTGAAATGGCAGTTGAATCTTACTTCAGTACTGGCAGTGGGACAGCATGTCCACCTGAGGCCAGCAGGCTCATTTAGGGAATTCACAGCAGGCCGTGTGGCACACACAACTCTGTTCCCCAACACCACACTGCCATTTCCTGCCCCTCAGCATTTGCTGTCTGAGGCAGCTGCTTCACTCTGTCTAGTGGTAGGGACAGCCCTGATTGGATACAAGTCTAGTGATGGGCGAGCTTACCCAGAATGAATTCATTATTTACTTGGAAAGTAATGAATTCATCCATGTGAGCTTAGACATGAATTCTCCTCTAATACAAAATCTCATTCTGGGTATATGAGTTTTTGTGCACGCGCAATATCAAGGTGCATCTTGGGAGCTGTAGCTTGGAATTGTGTAGTGCAGCATGATGTCATGCATCACCACATTATGTGGCTCCTTTTTGATTGGTTGTTTTGTCATGACTTGCCTGTGTGATGATGTCACAAGATATTTACTCGCTGTCATCGATATGAAGATGGACCCACAGAGTCCTCCTTATCCTTCTCGGAGTCAGAGCTGCAGTGGTAGTGGCAATGACAATAAGGGAAGCAGCTGATGACTGCTTCAAGTAAGGTTGGAGAGGGGTCTAGATGGTAGGAGAACTGAACATTTGGTAGGGGGGAATCTGTGAACTATGTTACTGTACATGCTCCAAAGCTAATGTTCAGTTCTGAACTTAATAGTGAATTTGTAATACATTGATCCAGGCTCACTACAAAGGTGAATATTACAAACTGACAAATTTTGACCAATGAAATTTGGCGGCATCACTAGATACAACCCAAAACAAAAAAAAAGTTATGGAACTTAATGAGATGCTCTAATCAGGGCCGGTGCAAGACAGTTTGGTGCCCTAGGCAAGATCTGATATTTAGCACGCCCCCCTTCCCACTTGAGCCCTCCCTCCCTCCAGCCCTATGCCCATTATGAAAGTCAATTGGCTAAAAAAATTATTATCATAAACATTGACAAACATACATAAAATACATGTTGATGCAGTACCAATTTGCTATATAGAAAAATTCCTGGTGAAGTGTGACAGAAACTACATTTAATGTTTAAAACTTCATTTTCCTTGCCTTTTTCTTGGCAAACTGGCAAACCATTTCTTTAATGTCTAAAGAAGATGCTAACTGAGATTCAATTGAAATGGTTGCCAAGCCATTCCTCTAGTTTCCTGCATTGAGCAGGGGGATGCTCCTTGTAGGCCCCTTCCAACTCTATGAATGTATATCTAATGTATAATATTCATGAGTCCCGCTCCCAAACTCCTCTCCATTTGAGCCAGCCATGGCCCCACAGCCTTCTCCAAACTAGATGTGGGAGGCTGACACCACCACCAGCCCTGGAAATTTGAACTCTGCTGAGGGCTAAAGTAGACAAAACCTGTTTTACATTTCAGACCCCACAGCATTCCTCCAATTGTCTTTCTACTTGCATGCCTTTGACAAGCTAAGTTCCCCTTAACTTTGGGTTCAGGTGATCCAATGTCTGATGAAATCCAGGATCACATGTTTGTACTTTCAGTGGACATGGCAATCCTGTTTGGGCAGCAGCGGAGAGCAGCGGAGAGCAGCAGAAAGGCGCGTGGGCAGGAGCTTCCTTTCCGCCCAAGCAAGCCCTCGGGCCCGAAGACATCCGGGTGGCTCTCACCCCCAAAGACGCCCAGCCTCTGCGTGTGCCCCCCCTTTTTAATCCTCCGTGCAGAGAGAGTCAGGGAGTTGCGGGGGGCTGGGCTGGCAGGGGAAGCCCTAGCGTATCTCCGATCTCGCCAGGGCTTGGGGAGAGGCGTGCAGAGGGTGCGCAGCCCTCCGTGGACCGGATTCGGCTGGAGGTTCTCCCCCCCCCTGGAAGTAAAAGGCGTAAAAAATTGAAAACATCTCTCTGTCCAGACTGACCTGGTATGGTGGGGGCGGAGTGCTGGAGGGAGGGGACATTTCCGCAGGAAGCGGCCGTCCCAGGGAGCAAATTATTTATTTTAATTGTATTTTTGCTCCCGGGCGGAGGCACTTGCTGGATTTCGTGCCTCAGGTGCAAAAATACCTTGACTGTCTCTGGGTTCTACGCTGTATTTCCCCCCCAAGGCGTTTTTGGCGCCTCCTTTAGCCCTGCGCCCTAGGCAGCTGCCTAGTTGGCCTAATGGTAGCACCGGCCCTGGCTCTAATCAACACCCTCCTGCCACTTACTTCCAGAAGACTTCTGAAGAAGGACCAAATGGCATCTTGAAGGCTAATACAGTTCAGTAGTGACTGGCTCAAATCTCGGTTCAGCCAGGCTGTCAGTGGATGGTCCTAGACAATATATTATCTCTAAGCCTCAGATCTCTCATTTCTAGTGGGGATAATAATACTGGCTTATATTGCAGTGTTGTTATAAGGATTATTCAGATAATGTATGTGAAGTGTTTTGAGCAGTTAGAGGAAAGCACTATATAAAACTGTTATCACCTTTTCATCCTGTAAATGTATAGAGCTGCTCATAAATATAATGGACTAGCTGTTGCCCGCGGCTGCACTCGCGTGGATTTTAGGATTTGGTACAATGGAAAAGATAGTGTCTCTGACTGAAAGTGTAACGTTTAGGCTGGGTGCTGGCAGCAGAAAACTTTTCTGACAGAAATATCTGATCTTAAAGAAAAATCAGGTTAATCCTGAGAGTCTACAGGTGATGAAGAGTGACCATGCCAAGTTTGGGGTAGATCCGTCAAAACGTGATGGAGCCTATGCGACAACGCCCCCCACACAACAGTCATTCAGTCATTTAAAAAGTTTCCCTCCCTTTTCACCCCCTCAGAGAACATTCTAAATGGCCTAGGGGAGATTTGCATACCCACCCCTATTGGCCCCTGCAGGAATTCATACAAACATTCTAAGTGTCGTATGGGCTATTTGCATAACTGCTCCTATTGGCTCCTGCAGCAATTCTGAGGTGAGGCCGATTTGCATAACTGCTCCCCTGTTGTTTTGCCCATAGCAGATATGAGATTGGGCCCGGGGTGATTTTGCCCCCTTTTTTCACCCCCTTAGGGACGGAATTTCCAAAAATCCTTCCTTAGTGGGTGTCTATGTCATAAAAACTATGTGCCTTCAAAATTTCACGTTCCTAGATTAAATGGTTTGAGCTGGGCGTTGATGAGTGAGTGAGTCAGTCAGTCAGGACACTTTCTTTTATATATATAGATATTTAGAAGGTCTCGTTTCTGTAATTAACAAATTAAGTTTTGTTTTTGTTTTTAATGAAATACTAATGCCCAGCTCTTTGATCGGTCTTGACCACCAAAAGCAAACCCAAATGATTCCCCAAATTACAATGTGTTTTCCCCCCAAAGTGACAGTGGCTCAGTTCTGATGTAACATTCCAAGTCTAAGAAGCCATGATTGCTTTCATTATGGGCATGCATTCATGTGGAATGAATGAAAAATTGAACCAAATAAGACCCACGCAATTCCAATTTAGAGCGAAGAAGCAATCTCTCGGAAAACAATTTTCTAATAAATTTTCTGAAAATGTTCTTTTTTGAGATCCTCCTAACTATTGGAAAAATTTCATCCTACCCATGCATCCCCTCCACCTTAAGGGAATATTCAGCAAAATTGCCTGCCCAATTTCACCACCATGAATAGAGTCCAGAATTTTGGGTGCAACTTTGGATCTAATTTCATTCCATTTTCATTTGTTCTGAAATGAATGGAGAGAGGAACAAATGTGTACAAACAGGCATCCTATTTTCCCCAAAGTTCTTTATTAGCGCCATTGATTGACGTGTTGCATTATCCCCTCATGATGTTTCCAAAAACGAGCTTTCAGATTTGAAGTCATGATCCCAAATGTAATCACTGATCAGCAATGACAAATACATACCGGACTTATTTTGACAGAATTTCTTCCACAGATGTTTTTGCTGGAGAATAATGACAAAAAAGAGAGACAACATACACTTTTTGTCAAGTTCTGAGAAGCAGAAAAAAATGTTTTGTTTTGAAAGGGCTAGGAAAGAGGTGAGATGAGTCACTAAAATGTTGCGCAAAGGAGATCAAGTACAAATAACAAAAGCAAATCCCTACTTCCAGTGCTGAAATCTCGTACCATGCAAAGAAAAGAAGTATCAGTTTATTTTTGGAGTTGGTACAAACAAACTCAAGTTCATGTCCCATTGCATTTAAAGACTGCAACTTCTAAACGCCTCTATGAAGAAAAGCGGTATCCCACATCCATTCAAACTTAGTGTTTCTTCGTTGTTTATTTTTCAAATGTGTATCCCACCTTAAGTCCCAGTGAGACAGTTGAAGTGCTTCATAAAGCAATGTTAAAATGACAGTGGTTTTTTTTTAAAACCTAGAACTATGTCATAAAACTATAATAAAACCAACACAGTAAGCATTGTAAATTAGACAGGGGGAAAATCATCCTGAAAATATCGCAAAGGTCCTTTTCAATTACCCGTATATACTCAAGTATAAGTGGACCCTAATATAAGTCGAGGCCCCTAATTTCACCCAAAAAAACTGGGAAAACTTATTGCCTCCAGTATAAGTGCGCTGACCCAAGTATAAGTCGAGGGGGCATTTTTCAGCACAAAAAATGTGCTGAAAAACTCGACTTATACTTGAGTATATACGGTAAGTTTTGACTATTCTCCTAAAACCAGAGAAAGGGCAAAGCAGGCAAGTTTCTCTAGGGAGAAGGACAATGCTATAACTGAAAAGAGAGACTTGTCTGTGAATATACATTACAAAAGGATCTTGGCCATGGGAAAGGACACTGCTGGATGATACCATGCTTTATATTATGTGTTTTGTGGAACTTCCATTTTAATCCCACTTCCAGCTAAACTAATTACGGAAAAGCAATGCTTCAGCAGCACTAAAGGGCTCTAGTGTGGAATCAACCTTTGAAAAAAGCTACTCCTTTGACATTGTCTGTGATATTGTGGGATAAACCTCTGCAGTTCATTACGACTAGCAGGCCATTTTTTAAAATACAAACAAGCCACCAGAGAAGAAAGCCAGAACAGAGTTGCCAAATGAGAAGGTCCTCGGTGAATAAAGAATAGTGGAAAGTGAGGTAGGAGAAATTTTTAGCCATGTGGGTTTCATTACAAACGATCAAAGAATGACATGAAATGCAGAGAAGGGAAATAAACCCACATGGGTCTTTGAATGATTAAACTCACCCTAAATCTAGCAGTTTGGCTGCTTTTAATAGTTTAAAATTTATATGGATGAAAGAACACACAGTTCAATATATATATTTTAAAAGTATTACATTCCTTTAGAGCACTGCCATGGATGGCTCTCCATACAAGCCACAGATGCAGCAGACAAAAACTGTTAGCAAACCCATTTAGGAACTTTACTGTATTGGACAATATAGAAACTGCTTAGAGAAGAAAGTTTTAAAGGATTATACTTGGGAGCAAACATTTCAGTTCTCTGTTATTGTTGTCGTTTTTAACAAGGCCTATATTACTGGGCCTGCTCTACAGTTATGTGGAAAAGGCCATATAATAAATGCTCAGAAATTGCATGTTCTGCAGATTATGAGGTGGTAATTACATCTGCAGTCACCAGAAGGCACAGGCAGTGATTAGTGGGATGCCAGAAATTTTGAATCACCAGGTTTCACTGTAGGAAGAGCCACTTAATTACCTGACTCTTATGTGGTCCTTGGATACCCTATAATTACCGGCACTTTTGTATAACCCTATTGAAAGGATAAGCTTGTTGAGTAAGATGGGAACTCTTCAAATACATTTGATCTTTTAATGGGTATTTATTGAAATCCCTGTGAAGCAGTTCCTATTATTTTATTAATTCCCCAAGGAGCCAGGATAACCTTAGATTTCACCAGCTGCTGAATTAATTTCAAGAGTTGTCTATTCGAAAGCAAGGGGTGGGGAAATCACAAAAAAGTGATGGCAAAAATGGTTTCTCAGCCTACTATGATGGAGAAGATGAGGGTTCATTTGCAGGTATAATATGGGTCCAACATCTGAGTTAGCATAGAATCCAGTGAACACCCACTTCCCGGACACTATGTCCCCCAATGCCGCTCACTTTTCCTCTTGCATTGGTGCGGTCCTGCCTGTATTGTCTTGCCCCTTAGGAAGATGACCTGAGGGTGAGCTATGCTCTGGGTGGGCTTCGGAGGCTCAGGCTTAAAAGTCTACAGTTCTAGGTACAAGGTGCTGAAACAATGTCTGTGCAACAGCTCCCAGACTCCTTTATTTCCCTGATATCCTAGCTCTTCTCTGAAATTTCCTGCATTTGGACTTTGGAATGCCTGCTTATCTTGCCTTTGGTACTAACCCTTATTCCCTGTTGCTCTGTCCCCGCACCACCACAAGCAGGACAAAGGCTATACCAGTACAACAACAACAACAACAACAACATGTTGTTGTTGTTGTTGTTGTTGTTGTTTCTTACCCGCCTCTCCACTTGGATTGAGGTGGGGAACATAAACTGGTTAAAACATAGTAAATATTAATAAAACATTTTTAAGAACTTTTAAAAATATCCTAAAATCCCTAAGGTTCCACTGGGTAGGCCTGCCGGAAGAGATTGGTCTTAATGGCCTTTTTAAATGCCAAAAGATTATTCAGTTGACGAGTCTCCTCCGGCAGGCTATTCCACAGTCTGGGAGCAGCAGAAGAGAAGGTCCTCTGGGTAGTACCTGCAAGCCTGGTCTTGGCTGACTGGAGTAAATTCCTTCCAGAGGACCTAAGTGCTCTGGAAGGGCAGATTGTATGGGAGTAAGTCCCATTGGCCCACTGTGGCTTTGTAGTATGCTGGCAAATGGAGCAATCCTTTCCCAGCAAGCAAGTGTAACTCAAGTAGAGAATTACTTTGCTGTTACACGCTTGCCAACATTTGCCATTCCCAGACCACAGCCACACACACCCCACACACACAACTTTTCAGACTGAATACAACATTTCAGAACCCTCCTTCTGCAGAGCATGCGAGTCTTTTGACTTTTTCATGTGAAGGAATTTGAACAACTCTTGATTACTTCATTCCTTCCAACATTTTTTCCATCATTTTTGATAGGAATATTGTAATGGAGGCAAATGGAGAGGAAATGTTTTAGAGAGCATACAGGATTTGGATTACTAAGCGATTTTGACTATTTTATGAGAAAAACATTTATTAGAATAAACAAGCTTCTCTTGAAAAGCAGAAACAATTCTACAGTGATCTCAGTCACTAAATTAATACTGGCTACAGTCCAGAGAAATGTAAGCTTATTTAAATGTCATGCAAATCAATGTGATTGAAGCATACAGTAAAACCATTAAGGCTGCAATCCTATACACATTTACCTGGGAGTAAATCCCACTGAACTCAATGGAGCTTATTCCTAAGCAGACACGCAGTGATGTACCGGTAGTTAGGTAATTTTAGATTCCCAACTTCATGGTGGTATTTCCCCCTCCTGTATTATTTCACTCACCTCAAAACGTAGTAATCCAGCCCTGGAGACCCTCTTGCCCATTCTGCTAAGTGAGGCACTGGATGCAGGGAGCCTTGTGCAATAGCGATCTGCACAGTTAGAGGGTTTATTTATTTATTTCTTATATTTCCAAAAAAGGATGTGCTTCTCTCCCTATGTTTTTTTGTGGGCAATTGTTATGAAAATGACATACAGCATGGAGACTGACCTAGTTAAGAAACCTGTAAAATATCAGAAAGATAGGTGCTGGAATTTTTGTGGAAGGGAGCTATTAAAAATTGGGGAGGGGGGAGTGATTCACTTCTCCTTACCACCATCAGCCCTTCCATGAGTTTTCCTTCTGTGGAAAACTTGGGGAGAAACTTTTGGAGACATACTGTCTGTTTCTCTGTGTCCCTTCAAATTCTGAGTCTTCAGGAGTGTTGAGATTCAGATTCGGTCCACTTTGGAGGAGCTCTGCTTTGATTTGGACGTCTTCTGAATCTGTCCGAATCAGCCCGATTCGGTTCAGGATTCAGCTGAATCCGAACCACTCCCCTAATTATCATATGTTTCATAATAGATACAAAAGGGTGGCCGGGTGGCCGGCCAGATGGGCGATTAATAAATATAAGAAATAAATAAATAAATAAAAAGGCATATACTTGAGGGATCACCTTCTTGAAAGAGAAACCGTGGAGTAACATGGGCCAGAGCAGCCACCTCTGCTCTCTGAGCAGGGAGAGGAAAGCTGGAGAGAGGGAGTTGTGGAGGGAGGGAAAATTTAATCCTCATTTCCCCCAAGATCCTGATGAAGATTTCCCCCCCCCAGTGAGGGGGGAGTGTGTGTGTCTGTATCTATGTGAGTGTGGGGAAGGCTGTGTTTGTGTAGGACAGATGGGGGAGGGGAAGCCCAGCTTCACTCACTGCTGGCATGTGGCCCTGGCCAGACATGCAGCCCACAGAGGCAAAAAGGTTGCCCACTCCTGCTCTACAGGGTCTCAAATGGGGGTCTTTTCCACCCAACTACCTGACATCCTTTAACTGGAGATGCCAGGGACTGAATCTAAGACCTTCTGCATGCAAAGAGGCATCTGCTCTGCCACTGAACTCTGATCTTTCTCCTGAACTTGCCTTATATTGCCAGACCATCTAGTCCATTGCTACACACACACACACACACACACACACCACAGTAGAGTGGCAGCAAGCCCCAATGGTCATAGCTACTAATTCCTCCACACACGTTCTCATACCTTTTATTTGGTGCCTCTCGGAAGGGGCTAAATTTGACCTGAGGTCACCAGTTGCTAATCCCCAATTTAGAGGAAAGATGGTGTAAAAACTAGACCTAATCAATATATTCACTCTTAAATTCACAGCTGGCCATTTCAGTGAACTCCATACTCTAGCCATAGAATAATCACAGGAATGAAGAATTTAAACCTATAAGAAAAAGCTGAAAGAGATGTCCATCCCAGCAACAGCAACGAGAAGTAGACTGAATTCTTAGAACACTTAAAAATAAGTGTTGTGCCTCCAGTGGGTCAGACAGAGACCAGCTGTGTTTGGGGTGGGGCCAGTCTAAGTGCAGCCTGACCCAGCTGGGCAGCCTTACCGCTCTGTTTAAAGCGGCGGCGGCCAAGCGCGCCGGAGCAGGGTCCCGGCGCGTCACTTCCGCTGCACCAGAAGTGATGACGGGACCGGCGCGGGCGGCTGCGTGCGGCGGCGGCGGCGTGATGGCGGCATGGCGTGCGATGGCGGCGGTGGTAGCTGCGAGCGGGTGGCGGCGAGGGAGACAGTGACAGCGGTGACGTGAGCGGTGACGTGAGTGGCGGCGGTGGCGGCGGTGGCGGAGTCATTGGGCTCAAGTCCCGAGTCGAGTCTCGAGTCCCATTGAAAAAATTGGGACTCGAGTGGGACTCGAGTCAAAGGGGGGACTCAGTCGGACTCGCGAGTCGAGTCGTCGAGTCCGAGTCCCCATCCCTGCTCTGCCCCCAATGTAGTTGGCTCTGCCCCCAAGCATGTTTAGCTGAACGTACTTAGAAGCTTCCATGCAATTAGGATCTCGACCTGATCAGAGTTCCCGATCATCGATCATGCAGGGGCTTCTAAGCGCATTTACCGAATGCACTTAGAAAACATCTCCAGGTGTTTGCAAGAGCCCCCGATATCCAGCAATGTTGGGAGTGGAGTTTGCATGTATGGCCTTGCCCTGCTACCCAGTATTTGCCCTCCCAAGTTCAGGCAAATGCCTGAAGTGTGTTATTGTTCTCCCAGTGTGAAATCTGTGTGTGGGCCACAGCTCTGACGCAAACTTTTAGGAATGAGATGTTTGCTTATTTAGTCTTAATGGTGATGATGTCATTCACAAGCCCATTTAATCAAAAAAGATGCAGATGGAAGATGGGCTTTGCTCCTTTTTAATCCTAGTTTCTTGCTATATTTTGTTTCCATTTATACATTTTGTGTGCTATTAAAAAAAAATAACATAGGAAATTACATTTAATGAGAGGAAATTAAATTAAGCAAAAGGAAATCAAATTAAACAAACCTGTTCCAGTGATGTTAAGCGCTTGACTTAAACCAGGCTTGGGATTCAAAATGTCTCGGGCACCCCCAACATAAGCAGGGTATTATGGACCGTGACATCTGCAGAAAACTTTACCGATTTCTCTGCCTAGTCACTCTTTGTTCTTCGTGTTCTGGCCAGGTTAAAAGTGCCTGGAAGGGTGGTTTCTACATTCAAAGAAGCAACAAAAAGCAAGTGTGCAAAATAACTTACACATCTCTTTTTTGCATTTCCGGATAGTGAGCAAAGCAGAAATTTGCAGCATCTCACCAGTGGGAAAAGGGGCAATTTCTCCCTGTGCATCTTACCTAGAAATCAAGTCGATCATATACACGTTTTGCAGCTTTTACAAAGCAGTCCAGAATGACAAGCATCTGAACTTTCAATACCTTACGAGACGAGAGCTTAATGCAGATGCCAGGCATTGTTTCCCTGCTAAAATGATTTGTGTTTGGGGAAATTAAAAGAAATATATATTGGTACTTGGCTGTGATACTTGTTAATATTTTAATGGAGTCCAGTATCTCTCATCTTTTATTAAAAGAGTTCTAAAACAAATGTGCTTGATTACCACTAAGATTTTGACAATTGGTGGTGGTGTGCATTTTCAGAGCTAAAAATAGCTGGAAAACTGTTTCTATTCTCCCCCGCCCCCAATTTTTAAATTAATTTTCCAAATACACAAACAACACAAATATTTGAATTTAAATCTAGTTATTGATAGAGTACATTTAATGACCACACACACACACACACACACACACACACACCTTTACAGACAAAACTATAGGTGGAACCCATTGGCTGCTTGGAGATTTTCTTTATGGTTGTTCATAATAACAAATTATATTTAGTCTATTTTCCAAAATCTGACGAAAGGCTTTGACAAATAGTGTTCTCTATGTCCATGGTTGAATATACAGTAAAACTATGCCACATTCATAAAAATTGGATATTTTGCCTTTAGCTAATTTCAGTAGGTAAGCCAATTTTTCTGCCAAGGCTGTTTGCTACAGCTCCATGTACCAAGACAACATTGCACATTTCAAACTTTGCACTTTTCTGCACTTTTCAAACTTTGAGCCATTACCCTGAGAGCTGCCATCAGCATGAACACGATCAATTCCTTGGATGTCACTTTTGACAATTAAATTGTTCAAGAGCTCAGCATTACTAGCATACCTGCTGCTGGTGGCATGAGTTTTCAGAGCTAAAAACAGATGAAAAACTATTTTTCTAAAACTTTCCTAGCATTTTGTTTCCATACTGTGTGTGTGTGTGTGTGTGCATGCATGCATGCAAACAAACGTGTGCACACGTTTGATTTTAAGCAGCTGAAACAGAGACAGACCATTATCAGGCTAGCTATGGTGTGCAAATTCATTTGCTGGCTTCATTCATTTCTCTCAACTGCATGAGTATGGTTCTAATCAGGGGGAAGATCTCTCTGAACTCTACCTTTGTGATTTCGATTAAAGGAAGACGTTAAAAAAAAAAAAAAAAAAGCCAACCACAAATGCAAACAAAAGAGAAAAAAATCTGTTGAATAATACAATTTTTCTCCAAATGATTTTTCCACTTCTGCTGCCAAAGCAAACACATGGTACATGTTAGCCAGTCGGGTCTACATCAATTCATCAGCTGAATGAACTGCACCAGTTCAGCTGCCAAACCTGTTACACTAAATCCCCCTGTTTTAAAAGCCTAACTCCTAACATCCTTTTAGCCTTGCAGAGAATTCTGAGTACAGCTTACACATACTGTATTTCTAGAATTTCAAAACGAATTTCTCTCATCTCTATTAAAAAAAAAACCTCTCTCTCTCACACACACACACACACAATTTACCAATAGTTCTCTAAACTGGAAACTAAAGCTGAGCTAAAGATACTTAAAAATTAAAAGAAAAAAATATGAGCAGTTCCGAGAAATGCCTTCCTTTTTCAGTAATTTATCCGCATTCCTCTCTTGCCCACTGTGGGATCATCACATAGCTAAATCTGGTGCTCTACAGCAATGTGACATCATCCCTATTGTTGCATGATCTCCAATTGGGTGGGGACACTCATGTGACTAATCAAGGAAGGAGGAAGCAGCAGCAGCCAGGGAAACAAATGGCACCAAAGCCAAAGCAAAGGAAACAACTACCACCACTACCACCAGGCAATGCAATGGTTCCACATTAAAAAGTCAATATTCACATGGTCTAAGTCAGGGGTGGGCAGAAGGTAGAGTGGGATGTAATGGTAGATCTCTGGGTGATTTGCAGTAGGCCTGCAAAGGTTTTTGACTTCCATTTTTTTAACAATGACAACAACAAAATGGCTTTCCCTCCCTCCTAAATTATACTTTTGAAATAAAGAAAACTGGGAGGGGGTAACTAGAGGTCGGGGTTTTGTGTGTGGAAGGACTCTAAGTGCCATGTAATTCTGGTACTCAAAACAAATTCATGGGCTCAGAATAAGTGTATGCCATTTGGGAGCCAGTGTGGCGTAGTGGTGAGAGTGTTGGACTGGGACACAGGAGATCCGGGTTCTAGTCCCCGCTCTGCCACGAAGCTCACTGGGTGACTTTGAGCCAGTCACTGACTCTCAGCCTAACCTACCACACAGGGTTGTTCTGAGGATAAAATGGAGAGGAGGAGGATTATGTAAGATGCCTTGGGTTCCTTGCCGGAAAAAAGGCAGGATGTAAATATAATAAAATAAATAAATTTGCACCTGGCTTTTGTTGGTGGATCTTGGGCTTCCAGTAAAAAGCAAAGTAGATCCCACAACCCTGAAGTCTGCCTGGTCTAAGTGTTTAGGGAGAAATTTCTAATTTGTGCCTGAGAATATCTGATACAGCTGTAGTTGAAACTAGAGGAGATTCAGCTTTTTATTGATTTTGTCACTGTCATGGAACTAGGAACTACACTGGTTACATTAACATACTTAACACAAAGTGGCCCAGTTCTGCAGTAACATTTCACTCACTGGTTCTAGTAGAGCCAATCAGCTTTCACACTACTGCCATATTGCCATATGCTTAGAACAGATTCATGTAGGTAAGTAGAATGCCTGTTTAATTCCAACACAAGGAATTAACTGCTAGTCCATACATTTTTTTATTTAACTCAGGGATTTCCCAACTCCAGTACTCACCATCCTAAAGACTATCTCTTTAAACCAAAGGACTAGAGGCCAGAGCTTTTGAATGGCATGCCAAAATTTATACGCAGCCTTAACCAAGGGAAATAAAGAGAACATAAGACAGTATGCTAGCTAACATCCTGTCCAAGTGTGGAAGCTGAACGCTAAAGAACCAAAGGTTCCCACTGCTATTTAGTGAGAAAAAGTTAGGAAGTTGCAAGATCGCACAATTACTAAATAAGGCTTAATCAATTAGTTTGAAGCATCTGATAGTGTCTGTGAATTTACACAGAGAGGGCCAGTTCTACCTAGTGGGCAGATCAGTGAGTGGAAAAATTCAGTACTATAGTGGCACTGACAGGAAAAAGAGGATTGTCCCCAGTGCTGGGCATGACCTGTTCTGTCCATGTACTCTCTGAAGTTGAAAAGCAAATTGGTACAATGAATATCGACAGATATGCAAAATTATGTTTGCGTCTAGGGTGTAAAAACAGCCCAAATTCCTTCCAAGACAGTATAAAACCATGAGTAGTGTAATTCAAAATTCAAAACAAGGCTTATATGAGACATAAAGCCTTGAAGAGGTGGCCCTCTAATAAGATAATAAAATTTAAGTTCAATCAGCAGAGCCCATATTGGGGGGGAGGTGTCCAAAAGGACCTACTATGCTTAAACCAAAAAGGCATGTTTCCCCCCCACACACACACAAAGTAACACCCACAAGGGAAAACTTCTGATGAAAAACACAATGGCTTTATTCACATATCCCACAATGTGGGCCCCAGGATTTCACCTTCCCATCACAGCCTCACCATCACACACATGTTTGTGCCTTCATTCTAACATATTTATGTTGGAAACATGTAGCTGCTAGCCTCAGGATTGGAGAAGGGATATGTAAGGATTATATATGTATCCAACATCTATTTCTTGTTGCCTTTAGGTATTTGGTAGTGTGAACAAATGCAGCATGTAGTGGGGTGATAGGACTGAAACAGCTCTCCAGCATTCCCTCCCTCCGAATTCACCTTGTCCCTATACATATAGGGCAACCTGTAGCACTGGGACCAGATGTAGCCCGCTCCTCGGCCGACTTTCAAGCATCCCTCAGCCTCCTTTCAAAAAGCCCTCTGCATGGAATCTGTTCAGACCTTTGGAAAGAACAATCTGTCCCTTCCCCGGCAGCCCGCTGCATGGGAAAGGAGGGAGGGGAGAGAGAAAAGGGGGTGTCAGAAAGAGAGAGAAAAGAGAGTGGCAGAATGAGAAAAGGGGTGACCCCATCGCTGGATTAAACCGTTAAGCAATATAAGCACGTGCTTAGGGCACCAAGGCAAGGGGGGCACCAGAGAATGCCAGAGTACCACAAGTTTTTGCATTTGCACTTTCCCCCTTATAACAGTTTTATTAAAAAATGCATGAAACAGTGATTAAAATTTGTATTTCCTTCTGTTGCCCTAGTTATAAGTAAGTAATTGGCTTATATTGCTTGATGCTATTTACTGTTAAATAAATATAATAACAAAACAGTTTATATTTAATATAGTTGTGTGTTCTGGCGTGGGGGATGGCCTTGAAGAAAACCGAGTTTTTAATGTCTTATTTCACCTTCAGCACTTATTGAGTCTTACTGTCTTACCAGCTAAGCAATGGAAGGGCCGAGGGGGCACCATTACTGGGCTGTGCTTAGGGCATCAGCTGGCCTTAATCCGGCCCTGGGTGACCCACACACGTTTGGCTCTTGCCCGGCCCACTGCTGGATTTGGCCCTACTTGCTCACCACCAGCATGCAGCCCCCAACATATTAACAACCAGGGAATTTGGACCTCAAAAAGCAAACAAACAAAAACAGGTTGCCCGCTCCTGCGTCAGGGCAACAAACAGTGCAGGTGTAACCCCACAGTTTATGATTTTGCCCCGTTTGCAGAATAATGGCTATGTAAGAATGAAAAATTCACAAGGACTTTGACAGCACAATCCTACCCATGTCTATCCAGAAGGAGGTCCCATTGAGTTCAATGCAGCTTACTCCAAGGCAAGTAAGTATAGATTGCAGCCTCAGTGTGATTCTGCTTTCTAGAAACATCACTCTCCAATCAAGTTGGGTGGTCTCTTTAATTTGAATGACTCTCAGATTTTTCCAGGGGGGAAAAATTCCTTACATTTCTGCATGCACCCTTGAGTATGTGTTTATACTTTTTTTGTTGCTTAATTTGACCACAAAAGAAATTCCTTGCTGGTACATGACAAAGTGAATTATCAATACAAATGTTCAGTTAGGCACTCAGGATCAGAAATAGAAGCACACATAATACAGCAGTGCACAAGGGATGCTGCAAAATGAATTTGACATGATTTTGCAGATAATGGAACATGTCCGAAAAAAACATAGTTCACTTTGCAAATTTAACTAAACAGTTCACAGCTTCATAATTAGCCTTTATACATCCCTTCCTCCCCCCCCCAACTTGACAACTTATAGAGCAATCCTATTGGGGGGGGGAGTCCATGGCAGAGGAACTGCCACTTACTAAGCCCTGCCAAGCTTGTGCCAGCCAAGGAAGAAGGTGGGGGGGATGAATTTTTCAATGTTCTTGCCTTTTTTCCACTTGTATCTTTCTTTCAATATTTGGTTTCAATGGGAGGGAAAATAAATATGTCATCTCCAGGACTGCTGTACCATTTCACCCATTCTGGAGTTATGTCAGGGGAATGAGGGTTTTTTTGGAGCCAAAGGATCCAAGGCCTCCCTCAATCTGCCCCTGACATGTCCCCTTTTTTCACCCTCATGTTGGTGGATAGTGACAGTGCAGCAGAAATGGCTGCACAGTTTTCCTCCACCGCAACGACACCTCTGGTGGCAGACCTCTGCCTAAAGATAGGAAGGTCAGAGAGAAGAGAAGATCTGCAGCACCTGACGGGGCCCCTCAAACGCACTCCTTGGGAGCTTAGGATTGCTCCCAAAATATTTGATGTTACCATTTTCTGCTTTAAAGGGAACCCACTCTGCTTGCTTCAAAAATGCGTAACTCACATAGCTCGGAGCTGAGTACTTCATCTCCTCAATACCTTGTTAAGGCACTTCAAGTTAACCAGTCACCAGTATAACGTTATAAAGCAAGCTCTGTAACTGAAAAAGAACCATGTGCTGCAGGAAAGGAGATAGTGAATTTGATTGATATGTGTGCTTACCCACAATTTTCTCTTCTACTACACTGCTGATCTCCCAGGTGATACTACTGTATATGGTGTCTGGCTTTCTAATAAGGAGGTTACATCAGATCAGAGTTGGAACTAAACCCACCCAAGTCTTACTTCAATTGTTTTGTAGAGAGTTTGGTGTTATGATCTGATCTGTCTTTATTTCTAGTATTCTGGAGGAGGGGGGGGGGAGAGACAGAGAAAATATTATATCATAAATACCTAGGCATTTGCCTTTCCTCCAGTGCCAGTTCAGGAAAACATGAATGACTATGGAAGCTAAACTAAGTGGAGTGTATATAGACAGCAATGCATCTCTGTCTCTTTGTGTTTGTACTATAGATAAGCACTACATTTAATGCAAATTCTTTTCTCTAGAAAGCAAAGTCATGCGTAACGAGCATAACGGCTCGTTAGGTTATTATTAGGAGCATATTAGGTTTTTAGGTTTGCACCTCACATGTTGTAACTGAACACTTAAAAATGTAATGTGTGAATGTGATAAATGTGTGTTTGCAAACAGGTTAGCAGGCAGGCATAGTTGGTGTTGTGTCTCCTTTGAAGATTGTCCAACAAGAAATCTCTTTAGACAGAGCGTTGAATTAACATCTTTATTCCTGTAAATGTTCTCCTAGGGCTTTTCTACATGAGGCATTTATCGTGCACTCATCATTCCCTACCCATAGTTGTTTACAGGTTCTTTAGATGACAACATGACCCTCCAGTTTTGCTTCTGTATCTAAAGAGCACTGTCAGTGAGGTCTTTTAGAGCAGGAATAATATGGTATTTAATTGTAAAAGCAAAAGAAAACACTTTTTTCACTTGTGTTTTTGTGCCTTTCCACTATACTACAGTGCCACCTCGAGGTTATGTAGAGGAAAAGCAGGAAAGGAAACACTTCCTATAGTGCTGGTATCTCAATTCTGTGATGAAACTGAAAGTAGATATGGTCGATTAACAGCCTCATGTAGAAAAGCTCATAGTCTTTCTGCTCTTTATTAACTTCCCTTCTTGATCTCTTCCTCCTTCCTTCCTTTCTTTTTACTTCCTGTATTCTTTCCAGAGACTGCTGGGAACTGTAGTATTGCAGGACTATAAAGAGACAACACTACAGTTGGATTGGCTGGAACCTGTGAAACCTGTTGCTCTTCCAACATGGTTCCTGGCTTTTCATATGTTATCCAGTGGCACATGAAGGAGCAGCACTGCCGTAGCTCCTGTACCACCAGACTAACATGAGTGCTACTGAGCCTTAGTCATCAGAAGAGGGCAGCAATAATTGGCTCCTTGGTTCTCCCTGCTAAAATAAATAGCAACGGCTTAGATGTTTTCATTTGAGTCTACTGTCCCCCAGCAACACCTACTGGTAATGATTTGGGGCCCACTCCACCTTGATTGTTGCTTAGCATTGGCAGCTGAATAGTACCATAGACAGAATCACAAGATGAACTGCTTTTCTGCTGTCATTGTCTCATTTGGTCCTGTCTGCAAGCCACCATACTCCTGATAAGCATCCATTTGAGACACATTCGATATCCATCAGATTCGCCAAAGCCCTATCCAGAGAAGCAACACATATAGAGCAGCAGGCTGCGAGGGACTACATGTTTAGACCTGCCGCTGAGGTCACACAGGTCCTTCCAGACCCTCACATGCTGAGGGTGAACTTCTGAAGCAGGGAGCCTTTTGTATCCACGGAGGGCCCCCATGTGATTTAGAAGCCTGATTTTCCAGGCTTGCAGGGAAAAAAGGTGGGGCAATAAATAAATAAATAAATAATTAAATAAATAAATAAATGCAGGGAACCTCCACAGATACAAAGGGCTCCCCACAGCAGATGTTCACTCTCATCATCATGTGAGGGACCTAGGAAAAGCCGTGTGAGTTCAAGGGTAGGACTAAATGCTTCCCCCACAGCCTCCCTGCATCTGTGTTGCCTCTTTGGGTGAGTAACACTTCAATAGTTATGAACATAAGAGCAAAAGAAAAGCCCTGCTGGATCAGACCAAAGGTCCATCTTGTCCAACATTCTGTTCACATAGCGGACAACCAGCTGCCTGTGGGAAGCCCATAAGCAGGACATAAGTGCAATAGCACCCTCCTGCCCATGTTCCCCAGCAACTGCTGTACATAGGCCTCCTCTGATACTAGAGGTAGCATAGAGCCATCAGGACTAGTAGCTACTGATAGCCTTCTCCTCCATGGATTTGTTCAATCCCCCTTTAAAGCCATCCAAACTGGTGGCCATCACTACTTCTTGTGGAAGTGAATTCCATAGTTTAACCATGTGCTGTGTGAAGAAGTACTTTTATCTGTCCTGGATTTCCCACCAATCAGCTTCATGGGAAGACCGCAGGTTCTAGTATGATGAGAAAGGGAGAAAAATGTCTCCCTGTCCACTTCCTCCACACCATGCACAATTTTGTAACACTTTATCACCTTCCCCACCTGCTACTGCTGCTGCTTCACCAAACAGGAACCGGACCTTTCCTCCCCTCTCAAAGGTCATGAAATCCAACTGTCCTGTGAGCTGGAGAGGAAGAGGAAGTAATGTGTCACTCTCCCCGTCTCTTTAAATAGGCTTTTAAAACATTTTATAATTCTATATATCTTCCCAACTTCCTTATTCCTTGTGTGTCATCTCTTAAATTTAGATTGTAATCCTGAGGGTAGGGGCTGCCATGCAACTCTGGGAACCTTTTTGGCAAAAGGGCAGGGTATAAATGCCGTAAGTAAATAAACAGGGCAATAGTAACCATGTGTAGAAAGGAATGGATGTAGCCCTTATGCCTATGATACCATATCTAAGCAGGAAATGTAGAACCCAACATGTCATGGACCCCATCTCAAAAAACAAAAGATTCCTTACCGCTTCTAAAGGAGCAATCCTATGGCTGCTAGACAGAGTCTAGACAGCCATAGGAGACGTTGGAGCCCCAGCTCTGACCTCGGGACTGTGCTCCCAGGTTGCTCCCAGGTTGGGAGCTCCCAGGTTGGAGCTGGGACTCTGACCTTAGAGCTCTGACTCTGACCTTAGAGCTGGGACTCCAACCTCGGAGCACCCTCCCTCCACCCTCACAGCCAGCGTGGAAAGAACCATGCTGACTGTGTGGCTCCGAGGTTGGAAGACTTAGCTCAGAGCCAAAGGTTTGTGGGCGTTCCAGGGGCAGGGAGGAGAGGAGAGAGGCTCCGCCATGATGCATAATATCCTGGCAGTACCTCAGGCTGTCCTCTTCGCGCTCCAAGGCAAAAGACTTAGACGGTTGAAATCGGCTGTCTAAGAGCACGCCTTCCGCCCGTGATACATTGAATTACACTGTAAGTATTATAAATACAATATTGGGCACAATCCAAACAGACATGCAGTGCACATTTACTCAGAAGTAAATCCTACAGAGTTCAATGGGGCTTACTCCCAGGTAAGTGTACCTTAAGCACTTTTCAAGACCCATTGCCTACCGTAATTGAACATGTGCTTATCCCATTCAAACCACTGGGATTTGCAAGTGATTAACTCTAGCTGGATCATGATCTACATATATATTTTAATGCTAACAATAATAATACCTTGTATTTATATAGCTCATTTCCTAAATCACCAGACCACTTCACATGCATCATCTTAGTACTTCTTAGAACAATACTGTGATCTATTATTCCCATATTACTGGTGGGCGCCTGAGGCCAAGAGATAATGGTTAGCATAAGGCTACCCAATATGTTCATGACTATGCTAAGATTTGAAGTAAAATTTGACTGTGGTCTATTCATGCTCTTAACCATTATTTTTCTACCAGCTTTGATAATAAGCCCTAACTAAAACAATGAATAAAGAACAATTGATGTAATATAGAACCAATCTCAGTACAAACCTAAATATACACTTAAAAAAATAGAGAGAAAAAAACATATTAATGCTGAATACCAAGAGTTAACTTTTTCCAGTTAATAACACAAGTGAGAAAAATGAAGATATTGGACAGGAAAAAAAGCTGTTTGTCAAGGAGATAGTCACCAGAATACATAAAGCACTTGCACAAACATTTCTTGAAATGATCGCTAGGGTTTTAGGTAACTCCAAGATGGAAAAAATGAATAAATCTTTTGGCAAATAGACTTGAGAGATTTGTAGGAAATGTATCTGTTCAAATTATTTTCTAGTCTCCATGAATTATCAAAAGAAGTCTTTACTTGCATGCTTTTCAACTAATAGTTCTGTTCCTATAATTGATTTATGTGAGAAAGACATTACTGATGACAATGTCCACTTGGATGACATAGAAAACTTGGTTTGGAAGGGTAAACATTGGGCAAACATAAGTCTGTGGAAGCCATTTTCCAAAATGGCCACCACCTATCTTCCTGCAGCACCTATCCCATGAACCTACATCCATTTGAAAATGGCTTCTACAGAGCTATGCTAAGCAGCTCTGTAGAAGCCATTTTCAAATGGATGTAGGTTCATGAGATAGGTGCTGCAGGAAGATAGGTGGTGGCCATTTTGGAAAATGGCCAAATGAGATCTACCAACTTTTTCCCTTCCAAACCACAGGCAGAAACAACAATGGGGCTTTCTCCCACTCTCCTTCCCCCCTCCCACAAATATCTGCTCCAGAGGGTCCATCAACCCTCTGGAGCAGATTTTGAGGGTATGCAGGAGGCTGCAGGAGGGAGGGGAAATCACCCCTTCCCAGTTCTGCTGAAGGAAGCAGTTCTGTCAGTGGAAAAACTAAATTGAATTTCACCCCAGTTCTTCTATGTCATCCAAGTGGAAATTGCTGCCAGTAATGACTTTCCTACGGAAGTCTATTACAATGCCAGGACTATAAAGAATTTTCCCCCTTAAAACAAACACACCTTTCTTTTATTTATGTGGTTATAGTTCTGCCCTTTATTCCTACAAAAGTGTCCATAAAAGATTTCTAACACTTCACATTGGTAGCGCACATATTCCAGTCTTTTAACTCTCTACCCACAACAAAGGAATAAAGAAGGCCCTAACATAGTAAATGAAACCAGATCACGATTTATTAACACTGTTCAGCTGCAACCACTTTGATGACTGCAAAGCAAACTCTTTGTGGAGCCCGTCTCTTTTCACGTTAATTGAGTCTGACTGTTCTGCCTTTGTGTTCTTCTAGAACATGCCAATAAAACGCATTTAAGACACTGGGCACATTCATACGTCACAGTAAGCCACCCTGAGAATAAGCCACAGTGGGTTGGTTGTCCACTGAACAACCCACGGTATGCCTGACAGATGATCAGGCTCGCCATGGGTTGCTCTCCCACTGCTTCCCCCCCAGTCCTCCAGCCGACTCCAGCACATATCCCAGTATCCTTCGCAGCAGGGCCCGTCTTGTCTCCCCCTCCCCACTCCGATCGCTACCCCTTTTCTTTGTGGTGTTTTTGGAGCCTCAATAAAGCACAATTGGGGTCGTATTGTTTTTCGCCACTGAAAATTGCACAACTGTGTTTGTAATTTTTAAATTATTATTATTTTTGTCAGTCTTTCACAAGGGTGCAAGTGAGCTCTTACAGCTGTTCAATGTGTGAAGTCCTTCCTTGTCAATTTCCTTGTCCGTTTCAGCTGTCAAAGGGAGTGGTGAAGTGCAGTAGATTACAGAAAAGCAAGCTGACAAATTTGTGCACAGTTCCCAGGGACCAATTGCCAAGTTGTCAATTGAAAATTCAGGGGGGTGGGGGGAAGCAGCATAAGAAGGTGCACCAAAAGGGTGGGACAATATCTCCCCCTGCGCAATGTAATCCTCTCAATTTTAAGTGTCGAATTCACAGTTCTCAGTGCTCAGGACAGTTCTCCACCTTTTCAACACTTTCCTGAGTCTCCAGCTACTCTAGAAAGGGGAGATATTAACTCCCCCCAACTTTTTGTGGCTCCTTTTTGGAGCACTTACTGCTACAGTCACTGTGGTTCCCTGACAGTTCTAAAAAAAAAAACAAAACCCTGCAGAAATATATGCAAATGCAGGGCTTTTTTTCTGGTCGAACTCACCGGAACTGAGTTCCAGCACCTTTTCTTCTATTAATTGCATTACAATTTAATCGCCATCTACTCCCGAGGAAATGTAATCCAAGAGTTCCGGTACCCTTTTCTCCAGAAAAAAAGCACTGTGCAAATGTAATGGCTAGGAAGTAAATGGAAGGAAAATTTGTACCAAATTAAGGGCTAGGAAGTAAAGGGAGAGGAAATTTGTGCACCTGTGGTAACTGCTTTGAAAAGGAGCCTTGAAATTGGCTATGATGTATAAAAATGTGTCAAATGTATGTTGGAAATGTCAAAATCATGAAGGAACATTTTATCATATTTGGTGGACATGTACAAAAGTGAAAACATACTGGGTACAAATACACATATGGATACAAAAGATTTTAAAAGTGAATATTAAACTGAAACCAGAAATGTTCTTATTGGGTATAATGGATTTACAACTTGAGAAAGACTATGGAACATTATTACAATATATGATGACAGCAGCAAGAATAATCTACGCTCAAAAATGGAAAGAAGCAGCAATACCAACTATAGAAGACTGGCTGTTGAAATGCTGGACTTAGCAGAGATGGCAAAATTGACTTGTTTAATTAGAGAATTTTTTAAATCTTCATTCAAGAAAGACTGGAACCCCTGACAGACTGGCTCTCCTGACAGACTCCCTGGTTTATACAATCTGGTCGGACTCTTTTGATTCTCCCTGGTCAAAGGCCGTGATGAACAAAATCATCTCGGTAGGGCTTTCCCCAGATATGTTACTATCTAGAGGATTAGTTAGCGCTAAATCAATTGTAAAACAGAGGCTGTTGGACATTGATTTACAAGAATTACAGGGAGCCGCCAAGGGCCCCTGTTCTCCTCTGTCCTTGGGTCTACCAGCTGTTTTTAGCAAGGAGGGGCTGCCTTATCTTCGATGGTTGACGATCCCTAAATTTAGGAGAGCATTTTCATTAGCTAGATTTAATGCTCTCCCTTCTAAACTGCTGGATGGTAGATATAGCAGAATCCCACTTTCTGAAAGATGCTGCCCATGTAACGACTCTGAGGTGGAATCTATACAGCATGTCCTATTGTTTTGTAGCTTTTATCACAGGGCAAGGAATGATCTGATTTATCCCATTTTACGGTCTTTCCCTGGGCACCCTACGGAATTTTTAATACCAGTAACTTTATTACTTAGCAGCTCTGATAAATTGGTCACTGA
Source organism: Shinisaurus crocodilurus (assembly GCA_021292165.1). Taxonomy (NCBI): domain Eukaryota; kingdom Metazoa; phylum Chordata; class Lepidosauria; order Squamata; family Shinisauridae; genus Shinisaurus; species Shinisaurus crocodilurus. The sequence goes on along the minus strand of CM037879.1, from coordinate 103,183,348 downwards.
ACAAGTGGCCAAATTTCTGAACCAGGCTATCTCCACTAGATTATATTTGATTTCTCACTCTCATGTGTTCAATTAACTAGTTGTATTGCATGTATTATATTGTGTGAATGGTCTATTGACTGCAATAAAGAATTGAGACTGGAACCCTCTGGTGGACTTCTTGGGGAGAAGGGAAAGTGACTTAATAATTTTGGGTTTTGATTTTTTAATATTGGTAAAGGTGATAGAAATTCTTTCTGTGAAAATAGAGGAAACTTAGATTGGATAAGGATTGGTAATGTCAGGATTGGTAATGTCAGACAATGAGGCGGAAGCCAAATATGATTTGTTTTTGTTTTGGAAAATTCAATTAAAAAAAGAAAAGAAAAGGAGCCTTGAAAAGGGATGGGGAGTTATTATCTCCCTTTTCTGGAGTAGCTGGAGACTCAGGGAAGTGTTGACATAGACCAGGCAAGACTACACGTATCAGACAGCTGTAAGAGCGCATTTGCGAAAGACCAACCAAAATAAAAAAATTACAAATACAATTGTGCAATTTTCTGGGACCTAATTTTTTTTTTTTTAAGAGTGTTAAACCATTGACGGTTGCTCCAAAGTGCCACTTGGGCATTGGTGGAAGGGCAGTCACTGATGGCAGCATGGGCGAGATCACGAAGAGCGGAAGGTGTTTTTGCTGCTCATTAGACAATCCCCGCAACCCACAATGAAATAGGGTGGCTTGTTCCCAAAAAATATGCCACACCTGTGGGAAGCAGTCTGAGTTTGGATGACATGGCAACAACCCACTGTGGCTAGTTATCCATGATGGATTGTTGCCCATTTCCAACCAGGGAAGAACTTGACTAGGGCTCTCCTTTTTACTTCCAGCCATGTCAGAAGGAGTGCAGCACAAGGGCATGCTTTCAGTCCAGATAGCGTCTGGAGCAGTGTGTGCTACTGCTTCTAACCTGGCTACGCTCCACACCAAATGAGGATGCATCCCACAGTCCTCTGGAATGGTGCAAGAAACTTTGGAATGTGCTTTCCATTCAGGCAGGGTCATCCAACCTGGACACAGGCAGTGAACACTGCCTCTGATCCTGTTAAGCGCTGGTGTCAAGTGTGAGCATGCCCCCATTCTGCCATGTGCTGATACGGGGGGGGGGGGGCTCAAGGATAAAAGCCAACGGAAAGAAAGCATGTTCCTAAGGACAGTGTGGCATCTTCTTGGTACATGTGTACCCCACCTCCTTATCCCACACTGTCCCCCACGGAGGCAGTTGTAGGTTTTCTTACCCAAGTTGCCCAAGAGAAACACAAAAACCCCAAACTGATCCTCCTAATGTGCCACAGAGCCAAAGCCCCTTGCTTTGAGTTTTGACTAAGCTGCTTGGCTGAAAACTGGGCTCATAATGCCCACAAATTTACTGCTGCTTTCTTGGTAGTGCAAATTCAAAGTGCTTCTTCACTTGCAAGAGCACCAAGATAGCTCTGCTGATCTCCATTCAAATAGCAGGACAAGGATCATTCTGCTCACTAACTTTTCAAACCATCCCTTTTCTCATTTCATTCACATACATTGTATAGGACATTCATGTGCTTTTCTCTCTTTTAAGAGAGAAGCATGTAATACTGAAACAAATGTGTGTTGTTGTTGTTGTTGTTGTTGGGTTGTTTAAAAAAAAATAACCCAAAAAAACCCAACCACCCAACACTAACTCAAACCATAGAAATTGGCTGCAAATGTTCTAAACATCGAAGCAAAATAAATCGTGCTTGTATAGCTTTAATTTATGAATGAACACAATTGTAATTCATTTTTATATCACTACTTTCTCTAGTGTGTATTTTTAATTTGTTTGTCCTACAGCTAACTATTTTTCCACTGTTGTCTCCCATTGCTTCATCTCCCTGCCAAATTAATAATGGTCCTGAAGAACTTTGTTGTGAACACTACTAGGGGACCAGAGTTTCTATCTGCATCCATTTTTTTTAAAGTCAGTATACCGTTACTGAAAGGCAAATTGCAGTTCAGCAATATAAAGAAGTTGTTCCTCCTACAAAAGCATGCATTTCTATGAGACTGTCATCATAACGCATGAGTTATTTTTATGCTAATTTATTAGTATATAATCAAGAGCATCATAAGGGTGGTGGGGGACACACACAGGGTCTATGCCCTGAACTTTTTTCTAAGTGCTAGACTATGCCTGTGCAAAACTTTACACTTGCTTTGGCTTATGAGGTAGTCCAAGGCCTGCTATATCCCCAATGCACCACCCACAAGGCGTTAGTGTGTGCCTGTAACTTTTTTCTGCCTCGAGGGCAGGGAGGACCTTGTCTTAGTCCTTATGAGGAATCAGCAGGGAATCCTCTCTCCTGGAATCCCCGCAAAGTAGCCATGGCCAGCTGCTCCCCATTAGCTGAGAGCTGTTCCCTACCTAGCAAATGCATTCTTCCCAGCTCTATGACTGGCTGCCGTGGAGCCAATTGATGGCCACCCTCTATTAATGTAGCCATTTTGAAATGTGTTGTTTGTTCAGCAGTAGGAGCATGCACAGAGCAGCAGATCTGGATCATGGCAGATGGTGTAGCCAGGTCAGGAGACTTCAGGATTGAAGACTTCGGGATGCTGCCTTCTCCTCCTGGGACATCAGTTCTTGTGGTTTCAGGATTGCATGGCTCAGGAAAGGGCAACCAAAATGATCACTGTGCACTGTGTACAGTTCTGGTCACCACACCACAAAAAGGATATTGTCAAACTGGAAAAGGTGCAGGAATGGACAACCAAAATGATCAAGGGGCTGGAGCAACTACCCTTCAAGGAAAGGTTACAACATCTGGGACTGTTTAGCTTAGAAAAAAGGTGTCTATAGAGGGACATGATAGAGGTGTACAAAATGTTGCATGGAGAAAGTGGATAAGGAGATGTTTTTCTCCCTCATAATAAAAGAACCTGAGTCATCCCAAGATGTAGCGATGGCCACCACCAACCTGGACAGGGGATTAAACAAATTCACAGAGAAATGGCTGCTAGTCCTGATGGCTATATATTACCTCCAGTATTAAATGCAGTGTGCCCCTGTCTACCAGTTGCTTGGGAACATAAGCAGGAGGGTCCTATTGCCGTTCTGTCCTACTTGTGGGCTTCCACCTGGTTGGCCACTGTGGGAACAGAATGCTGGGCTAGATAAGCCTCTGGTCTGATCCAGCAGGGCTATTCTTATGTTCTTAGGACTGGAGTAGCCACAGTCTGAAACTGCCTCCACAGTGGAAATGGCTTCCAAGAGCAAACCACTCTTTGCAGGGGACAAGAGTAATGGTAGTGATAGGTGTGCCTGTGTAGTAGAAGTGATAGGTATACCTGTGTGGAAGGCATAATTGAAGATAAAAAGTTGGTTGGAAATAGAGAGGTGGTGAAGACTGAAGAATGGCAGGATCTCTCCCCCCCCCACACACACACATCCTGCCCCAACAACAAGTCTTTGAAATATTATTTTTCGATGATGATGATGATGATGATGATGATGATGATGATGATGGCGGCGGCCCAGGTTACAAGGATAATTTTCTTTCTGTTTCTTGTTCCCATTCATATCTATCGATTTATCTATCCATCCATCCAAACTGCATCCTGCGTCGCTCCCATGTTCTCTCTCTCCATCCATACATCCTGTCTATTCTTCCATTACATCCATCTTTCTCTCTATCATTTTGTTTCATTCCCCAATATCTTGCACTATTCTGTACTAATATTTTGACACAAGATTTGAGGATTTATCTTGAAAACATTACATTACCGGCAACTAACACACTTCACAGAATAAGCCCAGATAGCAGCTTCTCCCCTCTGAAACGCAGTCTAGATTTGCATCCATACAAATAAATTAGCTGATGCAAATGTTATGCAAATTTATATCCTATAGACCTGTGCCCCAAATCCTTTAAGTACCTTGCAGTGCACTATAATCCATCACGTATGAACACTGAAACAAAGAGCTCGTTATCTCATGTATTTACAGAGGCATGTCACTCTCTCCTTCCTGAGTAGATCCGTTGGCAATGCAAAGGGGGTGGTTATCCTATGCAGTGGCAAGCAGTAGTATTTTTTCCCCATTTGCTATGGCTGTGAACCGCCATGCTATGCCACTGTGCCGCTTTTTTATGGTGTCCTTTACAAGCCCATCATATCATCATCATCATCATCATCATCATCATCATCATCATCATCATCAGGCGATCGACCGAGTAAGATTGTCTTCCAGGATAAAAGGAGGACATTCTAAAGGAAGATTGTGTAGACTCTAGCAATGGGTCCGTAAGTGACTGTGGAGGCCAATTCTAGATCCACACAGCTTCCCACAGTGAGGACACAGGTTACCAGATGGAAGATGGTCCTGTGAAGGATTCGTTTGACGTGCTTTTCGCTTAGCACGTTTCTCCCTTTCACCTTGCACTCGGGCTTCTTCAAAGTCCATGGAACCTTTGTGAAAGGCCAACCTCCATTTAGATCGTTCATGGGCCAGAGCTTCCCAGTTTTCGATGCTTATATTGCATTTTTTTAGATTAGCCTTATGAACATCTTTAAACCTCTTATATTGACCACCAATATTCCGCTTTCCATCCTTGAGTTGGGAATAAAATAACTGCTTTGGGAGACGGCAGTCAGGCATTCGAACAACATGACCGGTCCACTGAAGTTGGCGTTGAAGGATCATTTTTTCAACGCTAGTAGTCTTTGCTTCTTCCAGTACACTGACATTTGTTCGCCTATCTTTCCAAGTAATTTGCAGGATTTTCCGGAGGCAACATTCCGGAGGCAAGTAATTTGCAGGATTTCAACGTTGATGAAATCTTTCAAGGAGGTGGAAGTGACGTTTATAGATAGTCCATGTTTCGCAGGCATACAATAAAGTTGGCAATACAATGGCTTCATAAACCCCTCATAACCCAATAGGCGTCACATAAGCAGAAGGCCAGATCCATTCTTCCTTATAATGAACAGAATGCTGCAACTCAGTGGCTGCAATCACATGAGCAAACCATCAGCCAAATTAAAATTCATACTGATTTTAAAAAGCAGCTTGGTTGTTTGCTGGAGAGTGGCTGGAGCAACAACAATTCTGTCCTTGTAAACCCTGACACTGCATAAGTCAGGCACATGTGCATGCTGAATCCTAACAATCATGATTATAAAACAAAGGGCCAGTTTGGATGCAATGATCCTGGCTTCATAGAATTCATAGTTTATGAAGCTGGGAATAAGCATCACACACCCTCCTCCCTTGACACTCCTATCTTCCGCTTGTATGCCAGCTTCAGTGCAGAGATCCTGGTTTGTTTAAAATACGAGTTCCTTGTTTTGTGTGAAATGGGGAAATTTGATTCAGTCCTGATTTACTAACCAGGATATTAAGACAGGATGAGATCAAGCAGATAAAACAAACCAAGATCTCCATGCTGAAGCTGATGCACAAGAGGAGGGAGGAAAGGTAAGGGAGAAGCATGTGGGCTTGCATTCCATAACCGTGGTTTATGAAGCCAGGACCGTTACATCCAAACTGGCCCAACGTGTTTTAGAGCAAGGATTTTTTTTTCTTTCTAGATTATGGAAATCTTCCATGTAGGAAGATTATGACAACTTATTCAGTATGTTTAAAAGCAAAATGGAGCATAGCAGTCTGATTATAAACATTTGTATCAGCATATCAGCCAGCGACATTGGACTGCAGCCCCTACAAAAACAGCAGACTACCACAGTTGTTCCAGTATTGCTTTGGTACAGGCATCAACCCCATTCTTAACATCCATTTCATGGAACAGCATTGGTCAGGCAAATAAAATCTGGACTTTAAGGTGTGTGTGTGTGTGTGTGTGCTTAAGAACATTGGCTAAAGTTATGAAACTGTTCCATCATAACAACAAATATGAAGATTTATTAGGAGTAAAAATGGTTAACCCTCCTTGGGTTTATTTTCTGGCCCATACTTATCCTGAGGCAAGCAGTGCTATTTTCCTCTGCAGTAGTCATTTATATGTCCTAAATCCTTTCTGTCTTTTCAGCAACATTAGATCTATTTAATTTAATGCATAACTGCTCTTATACCCTTGGTTGTTCAGTGTTCCCTAAAATTTCCCACATGCTGACTTCCTTCTGTGTTTAGAAAGCTGATGTCAGTGGGAGGTGGTAAAAACCCAGTCCTTCCATCAAAGTTTACCCATTTATATTTACATTTAAATTAATGTTTACAGTGCAAATCAGATAGTCTTCCCTTTGTTCCAAATCAGATGCAGTTTTAACCTATATAGGTCAACTTGGAAGCAAGGAGATCTTGCTAAATAATGATACAAGTTGTAAGCAAATAATAAAGAGGAAACCCAATACCACCTACTTACAAAAGACTGTTGAATATTGAATCCAGAGAATGAGTGATTTTCTCACTCCACAAAGAATTGCATTCTGGGCAAATTGTGAATGCCACTGCTATATTGTCACAATGGTGGCTGTGAAGCATCTGCTGCTAAAAGCTACTGAAAAGATCTGCACTTTCAAATACAGTAATACCTTGGATTGCAAGTAACTTGGTCTGAGAGCGTTTTGCAAGACAAGCGATTTTTTAAAATAAATTTTGACTTGATAAACAAGTGACGTCTTGCAATACAAGTCGTAGGGATGTAACCACTCGCCTCGAGCAGGCATAGCGGGCCGAAATCAGCCCCACTCACGCCTGCCAGAGACTCGCTTTGATATAAGAGTATTTTGGATTACAAGCACAGTTCTGGAACGAATTATGCTCTCAATCCAAGGTATTACTGTAGAATCATCCAAACAAAGGTTCTGCACATTTAACACTGTGACTGGGTTCTCATGACATGTTATCCACGATGGGTTGTTGTGTCGTGCAAACCCAGATTAATTCCCGCAGGATAGCTTGTTTGAAGGCAACAAGCCTCCCTGACAACACATGGGTTGTAGTTGGGGTTGTTGTACCCACGATGGGTTGTCATGTCGTCTGAACCTGGGCGACTGACCCCCATCATGGGTACCTGGAAACAGTCAGTGACTCACTTGGCAAGAGTGGCAAAAAAAACCTTGCCATGCTTGCCTGGGCACCCACCATTGCCAGCCACCCCAGAAGTGCCCAAGCGGCACTTGGGGGCAACTGGCACTGGCTGGACGTCCCCCACTGTGATCATGAGCCGTTTTGGCTCACCACCGCTTTTTTATTACTTTAACATTAGTTTTGTTTTTTTCGGGGAACACAAAAGCCAGCTTCACAGCCGGCTTTCATGATCCCTGTTTTGACAGCCACTGACAGTCCCTTCAAATTGCCAAAGCAGCATATTAGAGGTGCTGTCAATGATTGGAAAACAATTTTTTCCCTAAATTTTCCTCTCTCTCTCTCTCTCTCTCTCTCTCTCTGTCTTCTTTATTTTGCCACACTTGCACAACTGCGGAGGAGCACAGTTCCTTGAGTGTGGCAATTGGAAGCCTTGGCTGGGGGTGCCCTCTTGTCCTGGAGGGTACCTGCTGTCAAAGTACATTTGGACATTGACCCAAAAAGGTTCCAGGCATTTTCTTCCCTTTAGTTACTCTTGACAGCTGTCAGAAGACAAGCTGTCAAGGGCAAGGTGTGAGTGATCTTTGCTTACGAAAAGGGGGTGGTGGGATTTGTACCCCCTTCATGACAAGAGCGTCCTGGGTTTTTGTGTGCTTTGTTTTGGCACTACACTGTCCTATGAGTGAGCTCACTTTTTCAGTTATTCCCAAGGCTCTAGGTGCTCGGGAACATGGAAAAGTGCGAGCCACCCCCTTTTAAAACTTCAGTACCACACTATGGATTGTGCCTTGTATTTATTATGTTGATGTGGCATTTAAGAGATTTAGCACAAAATAAGCTTATTGAAGTATCCTACTTTAGTAAACCTTAGAAATAAATTGTTACAAACAGTTTGTGTAGCCTTTATAGAAGATTATTTATTTCAATATTTTCTCATAAAATAGGAACATCTTTAAGATGCATTCCCATTATGAGCCATTTTATTTACAGTCGCCCTGTTCATTGTGTTTTGAAATTAGCCAAGATCTGCACAAAAGTTGCTTGGAGCCATATCCAACACCTTTTTATTGCCCATACATTCATTCCATTTCTAGTAAATTCTATAGGGCACTTCTAACGATGGCAAATGAGTAACGCCTGTCAAATGCACAGTAAAAGTGCCTCAGAAAAGTATGGCAATTTCATGATAATATTCAATAAAAATTTGGTTCAAACATGTTAGGTTTTTTTTAGCAGTGAAGTGGTAGTGGTAGTGAAACAATGAACTCAGTTGTATAGCGATTAGAGTTGGAAATACAGGGTTGTCTAGCCAAACCAATTCACCACTTAATGAAAAAGAGTCCAAAATGGTTGCCCAGCTATAAAGTTCAGGCAGGCCTGCTGTTCTCACTAATCATACAGTTTTTCCTAAGCAGTAGCAACTCATTTGTTATGCCAATCAATAAATCGTATGCCCTGCAGATATTTTATTGGGCCAAACACAGAATTCTGCTTATTATTTTAGATAAAGGGGCTATTAAAGTTTTGCTGAGTGAATTTTTTTTTCCATTTTAAAAGGCCCTTTCCCAGATTCCTGACTCCTGTATCTCAGCATGCAGACTTCTCAGTAACAGAGCAGCTTTTACTGAGCAGTCACTTCAGCTTTTCCCCTGGCCTTCAGCCCCCAAAGTGTTGGGGGAACTTGATAGAAATGCTGTCTGCTCTGCACATACTCAGGGAACTATCTTCTTTATTATTAATTCACATATTCTGAGGAGAGCTTTCAAAAGATCAATCTCCTGCTTCAATCAAGACCTGAAGTTAAATACTGCACACGATTTCATGTGGATATCTGCCACAGAATGATTCCACTGAAGTTGTCTCCTAATGGCAAAATTGTGAGAGCTTGACTAGGTTCAAAGCTTACCCAGCAAGTGACTCCCAGTCCCAAAGATGGAAGGAGGAAATAACAGCAGTTTATAAAGATTAAAGAGTTTATTCATTGTAGGACCTATTTCCGTGGGATTAAGGCAAGCAATGGCGGCATCTCTTACGCAGAAGAGATTATTCTGTCTCACTACATGATTGCAGAGGCAAGTCCAAGACCCAAGCAGGTCTCAAGTTCCAAGTCCAAGTGAGAAGTGGGAAGGCTTTTAGTCCCAAGTGAGTCTGTACCTTTATAGTAAGACCCTATACCTATAAATAGGATATTACTCACCAATTGCGCAACACTTATATAACCTGTTGTACGTAACATGTTGTCTCCAACTTGTCCCATGATTCTGACTCATAGACTCCTTGTGACTATGTCAGATGACTTTCTGCACACCACACTAAATCTAACAAAAATGACCCTGGGTATATATGGTAGAATGTGTGCCTCTCTGCTGGATGTTGCAGGAGTGGCAGACAAATTGTCAAACCATTGCTGAATGAGAAGTTCTTTTCCCATGCACCATTGTGCATTAGAAAGCAATTTGAGCTGCTGAAATCTTTATCACGAAAATGCATGCCGCGTGGTGTGGTGAATGATGAAGCCTAAGGACATGCTGTGAGAAGTGGGATTAATGGCTGACACCTCTGTCAGTGTGTGTCTTGCTGTATTCATGGTGATTTTCTCCATCACTTGAACATCTTACATTCACAAACGTTTAGTTTCACTGAGGTCTTATTCATTTTATTTTGTTTCCTTGAGGTCTTATTTACCTTTGTTGCTCTTTCCATTAATCTGCTTCTCTACCTCTTTCTCTTCATCTGGTATCTGGTCCTTTTCACTGGAGATTCAGGGGTTGTGCCTGCAAATCGTGTTCTACCACTGACTGAGCTATGGCCCCCATTCCCAAGGGCCATAGCTGAGGAGTTCATTAATCATCATAAGAGCTGATGTAGTGCAATGGCTAATCAGGGACTGAGTCACAAATCAGGGAGATCCCAATTCAGATCTCATCTGTGCCATTAATTCATTAGATGGCCCTAGAGCAGATTTCCCCAAATTGGGTCACTTGAGATGTTTTGGTCTCCACTTCCCATCAGCCCCAGCGAGCCTTGGCACCAATGGGGACTTTTAAAAAAAAATCTAAGCCCCACAGCTACAGGGGGGAGGCAATGATTGCTAAAATCATGGCTGGGGAAGGAAGAATTAAACCTCCCCTCCCAGCACAGGGGGCTCCCAATAAAAATCAGACTCCACCAACTGTAAAAAAAAAAAAGAAAGAAAGAAAGACACCATTGCTAGCTACATCTTCAATATAATGTGTAGCTTGAACCTGAGAGGTGCTCTGAACACTCTAAAAATGCTGTATTATTATGATTATGAGAATTATTCAATAGGTGCTTGCTACTATACTCACATACAAACATGCATCTATCTATCGCAGTAGTGCTGGTGAAGTCGCAATACTGCCTTCAGAGCTGCAGAAACCTGCACGACTCATTTGGCCAGCACCTGGCTGGAGCCCCATTCAGGACTTCAGCCTGAATGTGTGAGGGCACAACATCTGTAGGGGGGCACAGCCATGCTGCCCCTGACCCCATCTTCCCCATTCCCAATATTTGTGCATGGAGTGCAAAGGCTTGAAGGGGGATTCGAAGGGCATTCAGCCAAACACACATAGAATCTCTCTCCAGACCGTTTCCCACCCGGAGCGGAGGGGGAGAGGGTGAAGCCAAGAAGCACAGGGACACTGGAGGTGGGCGTGTACACCCCGAGCCCCTGACACACTTTGTACCCTTACAGATTCCGGCTGAAAGCCTGAACATGGCTCATGACAAGATAGGAAAAAGTCATGTGTGCACAGTCAACAATGGCAGCTCGACGGCAACATCATCTCCAGATCCCCAAAAAGCTGCTTGGTGAAATCCAGTTAAGTTGTTCCGCTGGCGGAACTACTTCCCCAAGAGGAACCTGGAGGGAGGCAATTCCCCCTGACCCCCTGAAGCCCCCTGCACCCTCTCAAAATCTGTTTTGTGGAATTGGTGGACTCTCGGGAACAGATTTTGGGGGCGGGGCGGGGCTGCAGGAGATGAGGAGAAAGTTCCATTACAGACATCTGTTCATACAATGTTGGATTCTGCCCATTGTACATATAAAGCATAAAAGCACTCAGTGTCTTACTTAATACCCTTGTTGCCCAGCTCTGTAAGTAATCCTTAGATCCCTCCTGCAGAGGTAGGCTTTCTGAGTTCTCCTACTGTATCTCTCATGCCCTTTGTTTGTCATGTCAACTTTAGCCCTATTCAGATGTTCAGTCCACTTAATATCTCCTTTCAGACCTTTGCACTCAACACATTACAGTCAGGCATGGTGGAGACTAAGCCAGCATGCGCAGATAAACTGGGGGCAGGTCGATGACGAGCATGCTCCCAGCCCACACTTTGTGCCCTCACATGCTCAGGCTGAATGCCTGAATATGGTTTGTGGCGTAGCCGGCTCAGAGCTCTAGCACCTGTCTACTCACCATCCTAAAAGGGTTTTAAAAAACCACAGGTCTTTTCAAATGTATCAATCAAATTTGAGCAGTCAACGTAATGCACTATCTGGAGCATAGAAAGCGGCCTTATACTGATTGGTCCATAGAGCTCAGTATTGCTCACAGTGACTGGCAGTGGTTCCATGCGGTTTCAGATGGGTCCTACCTGGAGATGCTAGAGATGGAACCTGAGGCCTTCTGCAGGCAAAAGATGTGTTCTACCACTGAGCTACAGCCCTTATAGATTTCATAGATTTCATAGATCATAGAGTTGGAAGGAGCCTACAGGGCTATCGAGTCCAACCCCCCGCTCAATGCAGGAAACCATCCAAGTAATAACCAGGCTTGACCCTGCTTAGCTTTCCATGCTCAGACAAGCTGAGACAGCATACCTCACAACACTGACTCCATTTTACTCCCACTACATTACAGACTCATGAAGAAATAATTACACCTCTGAAACGATAGATGCTGAATTTTCAACAACATTTAAAAAATATATACATATACTTCTGTTAATTAAGGAAATCAATGGAATTTTAATTTTATCATAGATATTTGATTCAGTCTGTGCTGGAGTCACTTTTTATTTTATGTAGTGTAACTATTCTGAACAAAGCAGGTGAAATGCTTTGAACTCATAGAAGCAGCCATCTTGGACCAGATGAGGCTTTCTCAAGGGACTCATGATTCATTCTGATCAATTTAAGCTCAAAGAGCTATCACAAGAAGCATTTCAACATTTACATTATTTATAGCCCGGTCCTGGCCATGTTTACTTGAAAGTTAGGAGTGGTGCGCACTTAACACATGGATGCTGTCAAAAACAGACTTCTCGTAAACAGCAAAGAGCCTTGGCAGCACCCTAAAGACTAAGTGATCTATTGTTGTGGCATACACTGTTGTGGACATGAAAGCATGTGCCACAATCAATCTGTTAGTCTTTAAGGTGCCACAAGACTGTGCGTGTGCGTGTGCGTGTGTGCATGTGCGTGTGTGTTTTGCTGCAACAGAACAACACGGGTAGTTCTCTAGTATTAGCTTTCCCGCAGCAGAGGAAATTGAGGATCCTCCACTACACCTGAGTTCAGCAGGCTAGCTTAGGAAGCAGCACACACAGCTCTGTCCTCCGACACCTTGTCACCACTCAGCATCTGCCACCTGAGGTGGCTGCCTCACACAGCTTAATGATAGGGCCAGCCCTGACAGAGGCTGTTTCAAACACCCTCTGTATGACATACCGTATTTTCCGGCGTATAAGACGACTGGGCGTATAAGACGACCCCCAACTTTTCCAGTTAAAATATAGAGTTTGAGATATACTCGCTGTATAAGACTACCCCTCTTCCAACGCACACCAAATAAAAATTAAAAAAAAATCAGATTTGATTTCAACATGGTAATTTTAATTCAAATGCTTATGACATGCAGGTACTTAGCAGGAAAACTGTCACTTATAAACTTAAGGTTGTTTGTCATCAAATATGTAAACATAAAACAGTGCAAGTGGATTAAACTTTTCCTAATTCACTCTAAAGCTGAAAGGAAGGATAAGACAATAAACCCATGGGAGCTGCCATGCTGTTTGTTTTCTAAGCTGTCAACCAAACTGGAACTGATGATGATAGGAGGAAGATAACAAACAATAGAGAGAGAGCAAATGCCGGGCAAGTCCCTGGCGAGTTAGCAACGCCCATCATAACTGCAAGCTACGGTATTTTTACAGGTTTTGCTGGCATGACAGTTTCCCTTTAAAAGCCTTCAAAATCCTCCTGTTCGTCATCTGATATCATAAGTACATCAATGACATCTTGTGATACATTTGTAAGGCAGTCATCGTATGGATCGAATTCCGTATCAGATGTTGTGGTCTCAGCTTCGGCTTCCTCTTCATCTTGCCACAAGTAGTCGTCCTCCATACCATCTAATGAATTTGATATGCCACACTTCTTGAAAGACTTGATTACCGTTTCTGCATCAATATCATTCCAGGCTTTTATGACAAACTTGCACAAAACATCCAACTGTGGAGCACGCATGTTTCCTCCTTTTGTGAATGACTTTTCGCCGCTAACCATCCATTCATTCCACTGTTCTCGAATGCGATCTTTAAATGGCTTGTTTAGGCACACATCCAGTGGCTGTACCAACGATGTCAATCCTGCAGGAATAACTGCCGCATCTGTGTTTAGTCTTGCAAGCCTTTGCTTGGTGCTGGGAGTTAAATGAGCCCTGAACATATCCCACACCAGAAGACTGCGTGTTTGAATAAGTCCACCTGGTCGCCTGCTCCATACATTATCAAGCCATAGCTTTACCCCTTCTTCATCCATCCAGCCTTTTTCATTCACAACCAACAGGGAACTTGAGTTTCGGCATTGTTTTTCTTTTAAAAATAACCATTGGTCTCAGTTTGGCGCCATCAGCTGTGCATTCTAGTACCACTGTAAAACTGGACTTCTCATGTCCTGTTGTTTTAATTAAAATTGTTTTTTCACCTTTTTGATGGACAGTTTTATTTCCAACCATATCAAAATTCATTGGAGTTTCATCCATATTTCCAATACTACTTAACGCATAGCCATGTTTAGTGTGCTGTTGTATTACGTATCGATGGAAACTATTTACTTTGCTATCAAGATCTGCAGGTAATGTTGGGGCAATTTTTGTCTTTTGCCTCAGTGCCATATTATGCCTTCCCATGAATCTAGTACACCAGGATACAGTGGCCTTAAATCTGTTGCTGTGATCTGGGTTAGATTTGGCCCACTGAAGTGCAAACAAACATATTTTATTTCGCGTCACTACATAACCGTTTTGGCGATGCTCATTCACCATGTCTGCTACATGTTTTTCGAGTTCTGGCCAATGTGGGGTGCCTCTTCTTAATGCACACTTACCCCTTGGCATACTCTTTAATGCTTTTTCATTTGCTTTTGCTTTCCAGTCCCGAACCATCCTTTCTGTTACTCCATATTGTCTTGCAGCAGCGCAGTTATTATGTTCCATGGCAAAATTTACAACTTTAAGTTTGAAACTGGCTTCATATTTCTTTCTTCTTGCTGGTGGAGCCATGATGGGGTTTTGACTGTTGGACATTTGTATACAGTACTGTATGTACTGGTGCTATACTGTTTGAACAGGTATAGATACTGGTGCTGTACTGTATGTGGTACCCAGTATACAACAACCAGCCAATCACTGCAAGTGATGTACCTTACCAGCGATTGGCTAGTTGTTGTATCCAAAGCCTGCTGATTGGTCAGCTCTCCCTGCCTGCCCAGCCCTCCTTGTCTCCAAGACTATCAGCGCAAACAGAGGTCAGGGACGCCCGGGGTATGGAGAAAAGAAAGAGAGCGGCGCTATGCCCAGAAAAACGCCTCTTTCACCCGTCTGGCCCGCCCTTGTATCCTATTACCTCTGCCTCTCAGATCTCACACATGCGCGCCTGCGCCTCTTCACTGCAGTCCTCAGGAGCGAGATCTGAGAGGCAGAGGTAATAGGATACAAGGAAACTGAGTACAAGAGAGATTTAACTAATTTTGAAAAGATGGTCATGTCTAGAGACGGCCTACCAGGTAATGCATCAACAAGAGGTATAACAAGGGATTTATATAGATTGATTCAAAAAGCAAAAGAACAAGAGGATCAGCTTAAGGCAGTATGGGATAATGAATTTGAAGAGGTGACCTCGAAGGTGGGGTGGAACAATATATGGGATAGACGGATTGTGAAAATGATGTCAATTTGGATAAAGGAAAATTTTTATAAACTAATTTGAAGATGGTATTTAACTCCAGTAAGATTAAATAGAATAGATAATAATTGTTCTGCATTATGTTGGAGAGGATGTCAGGAAAAAGGGACATATGCTCATATGTGGTGGAGTTGTAAAAGTGTATTGGTGTTTTGGCGAGAGGTTTTTACAGAAATATCGAAAATTATTGGTACTAATTTAGAGGTCTGTCCAAAATTAGCATTGTTATCAATAACTGAGAAGCTTATTTGTGATCAAAATACGAAGGAGTTAATTGTAAACTTGTTAACTGCGGCCAGGCTAATGATAGCAAGAAATTGGAAAGTACAACATGTTTTCCTAATAACAGACTGGTATAAGGAAGTTTGGGACATAGCCCTAAATGATAAACTAACTAGTAGTATCAAATGCAAAAAAGGATTGCTAAAGAAGAATAATTTTATGGAGATATGGAATCAATTACTAGACTATGTATTAATAAAGGGGAAGGGTAACATGCCTTGTCAGGATATGTTATATTTTTGGAATTTAGAATTTATTTGATTAAGAGGATAGAAGTATATTAATTGGTCCCTTGGAGGGTGGGGGGGAGCACTTCATGATTTATTGTATGTTGATTATGTTATATTTGTGTGATAATCTTGTATTTTGTTATATATATTTTTTGTTATAATTTGTTTTGAAAAATAAATAAAATAATTTAAAAAAAAAGTAATAGGATACAAGGGCGGGCCAGACGGGTGAAAGAGGCGTGTTTTTCTGGGCACAGCGCCGCTCTCTCTCTTTTCTCCATACCCCGGGCGTCCCTGACGGCTGCAGCTTGCTCCGTACTTTCATACTGCTTTCATACGGTCGCCGCGGCCGTTTTTGAGCTCCCCCCACCATATGCGGCGACCGCAGATAGTTTCAGCACCCGCCCTATAAGACGACACCCGGCGTATAAGACGACCCCCGGATTTTGAAAAGATTTTCCAGGGTTAAAAAGTCGTCTTATACGCCGGAAAATACGGTACATAAATATAAAATGTAAATCAATGGACAGCATGTGAAGCAACAGAAAAGTGTTTGTTCTAGAAGGCTCCAAAGATGCTTCCATGGTAAATTGGAAGGCAGATAGTTGAAAGATAATGAAAGGGTGTGGTCCTGTGTACACACCCAAATAAGACATAATATAAACAATTTATTTCAGCTGTGTACACAATACCACCCCTTTTCATCTCTGAAATCCAAAATGACTACATCTATTTCAGTACTTTCAATCACCAGGGCATATCAACACGAAATCATCCAGCACCAGTAGCAGCTTAATTCTCAGGGTGAGTAGCAGCTTCAGATGGGGGGGGGGGGAGGGTGATTTTCACCAGGACCATAATGCTGCAGGAAGAGTTATATTTCCCCACATCCAGTGCTCCCAAACCTGTTATGTCTAAAGTAAGACATGCTAAAACAACATACACATTTCAACTCTTCTAGCTTGGCCTTCAGAGACCCATTGCCTGGAGGTTCATGCTATTTCAAGTAGAACTAAAATTTCAGTAACAGAGTTGCTTATGGAGTAACTTTGCCGTAGGATGTTAAGGCCATACTTTCCTTTTCATAGCAACAATTGTATTATCCCAAAGGGGATTAAGCCTGCAGGTGGGGAAGCAGGAATTCACAAGAGCAATTTATTGTAATAAAGGACCTGGTAAAGAGAAGCTTGAATGCCACCGAGAATATTAAAAACCACAAATGAACAAAATTGTTTCTGAACGCCTTTGATGAGTTGTTAGTAGCGCTCGTCGGTTTGGCAGGTTCTATGCTTTTCTGTGGGATTCATATTATTTTTCTGGGAAATTATGTGCGCTTCTTCTCAATGGATCAGGGGACTTGCCAAGACTCACAGCATTTCTTGAGGGTCAAAATAACAAAGCTTTGTTCATTATACATAGGAGACGTCCTCTTCCAGTTCACCTCAGTTGTGCAACATCCATAGACCCATTTAAACAAAAATGGCTGACTACGGGGTATGTATATATATATACTAAGATATATATTTTTTAATCCTCTCGCTTTTCAGAAAATTGGAGGAAAGATACATAAATTAACTCTTAATATTTTTTAAAAATCAAAATGAGTATTTTTTGGTGTGAAAAAAATGAACAATTCAATCCTATATTAAGATGATTATATTAACGGGTCAGGAAGAAATCAAATGATTACTGCTGTTGATGGTGTTTGGGCCTGTTCTCAGAACTCCCTCAGCCTGTGGCTGCCATGGTTTTTAGTAACCCTATGCTGATCTCGGGCCCCATCAACTGTGGCTAGGTGGTCATGAAGCCTGGCCACACGATTTCTGCGAGGTTTACTCATGCAACTGCAAAATGCTTGTGGAACACTGGCCCAGAACACTGAAATTGGTAGTGAATGCAACAGTTCCTTCAGGATGAAAGATACACCATATACGTAAATGCAGAACTGAACTCTGCAAAAGCCGTACACAATAAAAAGTATTCCCGCTGTGAGTCATGCTAAGAAACCTCTCCCTGCTTTTCTGATGAGTGTAGTTTAGACCATATTCTTCCTTAAGACAAAGAATGCCCTTTGATCTTCACAGAAGGCAAGCAGCTGTTGGCCAAGGACTTACCTATCTTTTGGAAAGACATATACAATATATGCTGATTTCAGCTGAGCAAACTTCAGGCGTATACCTGTATTAACCTTCAATTTGATAGCAATCCAGGTTCAGAACAGCGTGACCAACTACTTTGTCATATTCACTAATTATATTTACCAAGCACAGACACATTTGAGGTGCCATGGTTCAAAAGGAGGAGGGGGAATGGGTCCATAGCTCAGTGGTAGAGAACCTGTATTGCATGCAGAAGGTCTCAGTTTCAATCCCTGGCAGCATCTCCAAGTAGGGCAAGGAAAGAATCGTGCCTGAAACCCTGGAGAGCCGCTGCCAGTCAGTGTCGACAGTACTGGGCTAGATGGATGGACCAAGGGTCTGATTCCGTATAAGGCAGCTTCCTATGTTCCTGTGGCGGGGATGAAGAAACAAAACCAGCAGAAAAAAATCTAACCTTAATACTGTAAAGTTACTGATCCTGCTTGTAAGAACAGCATCGTATTCATCGCACACAGTATTACAGACGCTTATATTACAACAGCAATCCTATTCATGTTTACTCAAAAATAAGGGCTTTTCTACATGAGGCTTTTAATCTGCCACTTACCGAGGCAGAGGCTGCTGCTTCTGGATTCTTTGCAGGATTAAGATCGGCTTCTTTACACATGTTTTCTTTCTCTGCCTTTCTATATGTTCCATTACACAACCACTGTGGTATAACAGAATTGTGCAAATAAATACATGAGGATTTCATGCTGCCATTCACAGATAATACCAGACTTTCCTCAATATTAAAAAAAAAGCTGCAGAAATGGTTGCAAAGAACAGGAGAGGCCCTGCCCCTGGAGGATAACTTTATCGTGTAAAGGCCACCCGCAAACTATCATGAGTGAGGAATCACGAGTGCACCATAAATGCCTCTTGTAGAATTTGGCTTTTGGTCTTAGTTTTATGTTTCAATAGATGCTGCTAATTGTATGCAATTCCCTTTTCATTCTTTTACAGATTTTGTAAGCTGCTTTGCACCTCTTAAATGAGACAATAGACTAAGGGATACATTATATAAACAAACATCTGATCTCTTGAAAAAACATTCTAACTGTGCTTGATCTGTTGCTCAGTGACAGCTGAATGAAAGGGATTCAAACCAGTCAGATCACATCCAACAAATTATTCACCCTCACAAGCCCCATTTGATGAATGTTCTGTGGACAAGAAGAGCACTCTTGGTGCATTGGGCTGTAGTATATTATACAATTTAATTCCTGTGAAAAAAGGAAATCAGACTCTGAGCATCTAGAAACTAAAAGGAGACCAGTAACATTAAGAAAAAGGTTATTTGTAAGCCAAAACAACAATAAAAACAAAAATGGGAGTAACCAACTACAAATACTTAGCTATTTAAAAAAGTTAAATACCTATTTTGAGAATAGTCAGATTATTGGTTCATTGTGGAAATCATCTAAAAGCAATCAGGACACAAAAATGTGCCCTACTATGCTTTTAAGTGTGTGCATGTGTGCTTCCAGATAGAGAGCTCCTAGAACCAGCAATCAGAAGATACTGTGCAGCTGTTCTATCTTTTTCTCCTTAACAGATTTTTCTGCATTGAGGAAAAAGGCAGAAGATGCAGTAAGAAAACATGGATGGGGGGGGGTCACAAATAGAAGACAATGACGTCTCCCCCCCCCTCTAAAATTCTGAGAATGAGGCAGGGCAATGGCAACATAAAAGCCTTGTCTGGAAGCACCCTGTGTGTCATATATAAGCACAATTCTGACTGCCCTGTGTAGACTTAGATTTCATAGATCATAGAGTTGGAAGGAGCCTACAAGGCTATCGAGTCCAACCCCCTGCTCAATGCAGGAAACTAGAGGAGGGGTCTCCCATCCAAGTAATAACCAGGCCTGACCCTGCTTAGCTTTCCACGCTCAGACAAGCTGAGCCAGCGTAAGCCACAGGCTTGACAATCAATAAGAGACCAGATCCAGAGGTAACTGAACTGGAATGGGGCATTTCAGAAATTCCATAGAGATGCGGGAAGCAAATAAATCCACCCTATCCAGATTAAAATGATGGCAACAATAATGAACATGAACCAATTAGAAACTTGCGGGAAACTGGCTTCTGTGCCTGAATTTATCTTACTTGATTGGAATATAGGTATGCAAATTACACACCATGGAAGTCAGTGACAAAACATTTATTGATTTCTGTTGAAACTATCACAGACTAATGGAACTGCACAAGCTCTGTATGTAATCAAGTTTCTGGAACAGAAGTCATGTTAGTCCATTATAGCAAAAAGAAAAAAGAAAAAAGATTTTTGTGCACCTTTAAGTCTAACAAGCTTATTGTGGCATGAGCATAACATCTACTGCATGTTTTTTGTCAACTTCCAAAAAGTGTTCCCCACCCTTACCCATGAAAATATATACATCAGCAGACATCCAGCTGCAAAACACTGTCCTGGCCAAGTTGAAAGAAGTGCATCAAACCACTGGAAATATTATTGCTCCTCTGGCAAAGACACCCCTTGTCAATTTGGAAGGTACATTTCCAATTCAACTTGGCAGCAAATACAGAAGGAAATGCCAGAAGAGCTTATCTTTACACCCATAACAATGAGCACAAGGAATATGGTTGCAGACTCTCCGGATTCCAGCTGTAGTGTTTGGCATCTCTGCAGTCAAAACATCTTCCAGAAGAATGCACTCAAGGATCTAAACTTTATCAAGCCTGGTCACCCTGTGCCTTCAAGAGGATGTCCTCCCTTCAACAAAACTAGATAAGCACCCTTACTGTTTTAGGAGTCAAATCTCTTGGCCAGTATTATTGCCATATTTCCCACCCATCTCCACAATAGGTGTTTGAAATAACTTCATCTTTTATAAAAGCCACCATTGTTCAATACATGAAGATAACATTATTGAAGTTATTTGAATCTCTCAGGAAAGATCCCAAGTGCCATGTGTGTGTGTGTCTCCTCTCAGATTTAGCACTCCTGGATGTTGTGAATCAGTGTAGAGATACTTACCAAGGGAGGCTAAGTTGGCCTCCTCTCTGTTGTCCTTTCAGCAGGCAGGCAAAGATGTTTTTATTGAGACAGGCCTTTGGCATAAGGCCTGTCTCTAAGGAGATTTTACTTGGTTGCTGCTCTTTCTTTCTTTTACTATTTTTATTGTGTTTTTAATTTATTTGTTTTTATGTTATGTTTTAATTAAGAATTTGTTTTTAATCTGGATTTTACTGTTTGTTGACTTGAGCATCACATCTGGGCAGAAGGGCAGGGGATAATTTAAATAAGAATTAAATATCTTTTTGTGATAAACCTATGTAAAATCATTCCCAATTTAAGCTGCCTCTTTATTCAATTACCCTATTTAAGGAGGTCAGCCTGAATTGCACCATTGGGGAAGCAATGGCCAACTTAATACGTCGTACCTCAGTCCTGTATCTTGAGTATGCAGAACGGCTCTCATAAGGCTCCAGTATAATCCGCCCCATCAAACTGCCACTATGATGGGCTTAATGCAGCTCTGTTGGTCATGTGCCAGTGCAGCCAGACAACTCACATGAAGCAGCAGTGCTCCTTGTGCCTCACCAAAGAGCAGCCTTCCCTGTCCTGGTGCCCTTCCAGATATTTTGGACAACAACTCCCCACATTCCTGACCATGGGCCGTGCTGGCTGGGACTGGTGGGAGCTGAGGTCCAAAACATCTGGAAGGCACCAGGTTGGGGAAGGCTGCCGAAGAGCATCCAGCAGCAGCTTGTTCTTCTGCAGGCCTCTGATATATAGGCCACTCTCAGGAGAAGTGGAGTGGAGCCAAACACAGGGATCTAGGGAAGAACGAGATGGTGGATGCCTCTAGGTGAGATGAAGGAGGATCTCTGCTGGATATGAACTGCCTGGCTGCTTGGAAGGCTGCTCGGAGCAGCATCCACCAGCTTGGCAGGGGAGCATTTTACTGGAGCTCTATGGAAGCTGCTCCACACTCTTCTGCCTGCACACACACACACACACTCACAGGGTGCAGGGATTGAAACCATTGTCCTTTCTAGCCATTCCTTTCTTTGAATATACTGCTGCACAGGACTATCCACACACATATTCTCACAGTTTCCTTTGTCACTTCCACCGAACTGTAATAGGGAATCCAGGCAATACACTTCTTTAACACAGAAGTAGGTATGACATGAAGGATTATATCTAATTCCCTCTGCGTAGAATTACTCTGATTACATCTTAATATAATAGAACAACCTTGCATTGCCATTTACAGGAATCCACAGAGGAATGCCCTTTCTATGCAGCATATGAAAAATGGAAAGGAAGTTAATAAATGCTGTTGAGCAGCTATATAGATCTTTGAGTCGTGAATAAAACATGGGGCACACACTGGTGTTGTTTAAGTACTCTGTGCACACTTGGATTTGAAATTCATTAGGATCGTTGCAGGCTTTGGGGAGGGAATAAGCTTTGTCTGATTACTGTTCTTATACTGTACCTGGACAGAAGGGGATCAAAATCTTGACTGAAGAAAGGGAGGAGGAGTTCGTGTAATCATCAGCCACTGCCATGTTCTGAGCGATGTCATGGATTTATATCCATCTTTCAATGTGTGCTCATTTTCTTACCCTTCCACAGATATGTCTAGAAGAGTAAAGGTTCACAGAAAATAAGGGTGAACACCACTGATATAGACATTTATATCAGACTATCTGCCATTAAAGCCAACTTTCATCATTGTGCAGACAAAACTATTGGTATTGGATCCTATATATCTATGGACCAGGGGTCCTCAAACTACGGCCCTTGGGACACATCCGTCCCGCTGTGTCTTTTCATCCGTCCCGGTGGCTGATCTAGAGGCTCCTTCTTGCCCTGTTGCTAGCTGATGCTCGGGGTTGGGAAACAGCAAAGGCACAGGCAAAAGTTGCTGCTGCTTCGCTACGGGGAGTAGCGCCTCAGCCTGACGCTCCGGCTCGGGGAAGAGGGAGGAGAATGGGGAGGGGGCATGACATCAGCACGAGCCCACGTGACGTGAGCGCCTCGAGGAGGATGGCTCGGCACCGCTCGTGGTTGCTCTCCAGTTCCCCAAGTTGTGGCGGCGGCAGCGGCTCAAATTTGGGGAAGTCTTAGAGAGGGACACGAGCCGGAGCTGGGGAAATCCCTAAGGGTGCAATCTTATGCATGGTTAGACGAACCAAAAAAAAAAAGTCAGCTTCCCAGAGGGCCGCTCGGGCCGGCCTGTTGGGCCGGATCCGCACAGCTGCCGGCGCCTGGGCCATGGCACATGGCAGGACTGGGCTGGGCAGCCTGCGCAGTGGCCCTCGATGCCCCAGAGCACGCACGCACGCCGCCGCCGGCTCAGTCGTTCCCCTCCCCCACAGGAGACGGCTGCTTCCTGTTGTGTTGCTGCTGCTCTTTTCCCCACCCGCCTTTCCCAGCTCTCCCTGAGCCCCACGCGACACTGGGACGAGGGGGGCAGGAGGGGTGAGGAGGAACGAGGAGCTGCCGCCGCTGCCGCCGCCGCCGCCACAGTGAAAGGATTCAAGGCGCCGCTCTGGACACCAAGCGAGTGAGCAACTGACTGAGGGACCGAGCGAGCGGCACTCGCAGCGACCCCTTCTCGTCCCCCTCCTCCTCCTCCTCCTCCCTCCCATCACTTCCTCCCCCGCCACGTTGCTGCTGCCTCCACCGCCGTCGCCCTGGGGCCGGGCAGGTGACTGGGAAATCGCGGCGCTTGGATGCCTGGAGCCCGCGGCAGAGACCCAGCCCCAAGCCCGCCATGGGGAGGGGAAAGGTGTGTGTGTGTGTGTGTGTGTGTGTGTGTGTGTTGAGTGAAGAGAGAGTGAGACCTCATCATCCTAAACATCTATAACTGAAGGGGGAACAAAGAGAGATATTATTAGGGTGGTATTAGGTCCTAATACCACCACCCTGATAATATCTCTCTTTGTTCCCCCTTCAGTTAAAGATGTACCTTCTCAGGTTCCAAGCCTTCCCCTACTGCACTTTTCTCCACTCCCTCCTATTTGCACCAATTGCACCCCCATCCCAGTCTACACCTTGGTATGTTTAAACTAGGGGTTTAAAGTGAAGAGGCACTTGTGGGAAATGTTGCTAAAGGCAGCCAAAGATCTTGGGCCACCCCTTTGATGCAGGCCTGCAGAGAGAGGCAGCTGAAGTGGAGTCCTATGATGGTGGAGGAGGAGGAGGAGGAGGAGGAGGAGGAGGAGGAGGAGGAGGAGGAGCAGGAGCAGGAGCAGGAGCAGGAGCAGGAGGAAGAGACTGATAATAAACACGAATCGGGAAGGGATGGGGAAATAAAAGAGAACTAGTAAAAAGCGGTGTCAAGAATCCTGAAGAGGAAAAAAGCAAATCTCAGCAGAGCACAAGCAGTGGGTGAATCCCAGTTTCTGTGGGGCACAAGACTTGTTGTCTCCTCAGAAGCAGGACGCTGTCCTGTGAGAACTTTTGCTGTGTTTCAGTGAGGCGGCTCCTGGCTTTGAGAGTTAGGAATGGAGCCTCCATCTGCTGAGGCAGTATACCTCACAAAAACCATTTTTTTACTTGATCCATTTGTTCATATTTTTTTCAAACTATAGTCCGCCCCCCCCCAACAGTCTGAGGGACAATGAACTGGCCCCCTGTTTAAAAAGTTTGAGGACCCCTGCTATAGACAGATAAGATACACACAGAGACATATATAAGGAGGGGGGAGAGAGAAGTCAGACGTGTGTGTGTGTGTATTACAGTAATACCTTGGATTGTAAGTAACTTAGTTTGAGAGTGTTTTGCAAGACAAGCAAATTTTTAAATATTTATTTAATATTCTTTTTTACTTGATAGACAAGCGACGTCTTGCAATACAAGTACTGTAGTACATCTTAGATTAAAAATCTCTGTACATATTTTTGGGGGGGATTTTGTTTTGATATATGAGTGTTTTGGATTACAAGCAAGTTTCCGGAACGAATTATGCTCTCAATCCAAGGCATGACTGTATATATGTACATACATATACATATATATATATATATATACACACACACACACACACACACACACACATATTTAACCAATAGTTCTGTCTGCACAACTATGAAAGATGTGCTTGCTCAGACCAAAGGCCTATCTAGTCCAGCATTCTGTTCCCACAGTGGCCAACCAGGTGCCCTTGGAAGCCCACAATAGAGCATGAATACAATGACTGGGTTCAGACAACATGATAACCCACACTCAAGGGTTGAGTGTGGGTTGTTGATCAACCATGGGTTGTTGTTGAAACATGGCTTATCAAGTTGTTTGAACCTAGCTGAGTTAACAAACCATGGTGAACAACCCATAGTTCTTAACCCAACAACAAACCATGGGTTCTGTTCATGGGTTGCTTTTGGTTAACAAGCCATGGCTTGTTAGCGTAGCTTGGTTCAGACAACACGGTAACCCACATTTCAACAACAACCCACGGTTCAATGACAACCCATACTCAACCCATACTCAACCCTTGAATGTGGGTTATCATGTTGTCTGAACCCAGACAATAGCATCTTCCTGCTCATGTTCCTCAGCAACTGGTATAGAGAAGCATAGCGCTTCTGAACCTGGAGGTAACAAATAGGCATCATGACTACTAACCATTGATAGCCCTATCCTCCATAAATTTGTCTAATTTCCTTTAAAACCACAGTTCTTATGTTGGTGAGTGAGTACTCATTTAATTAACTTCTTCCCTCAGAGGCTTTGCCTCTAACAGTTGCCTCCTTAGCTCAGGCTCCTGTCTCCTTCCCCTCTAATTTTCAGTTTAGCAGTTACCACAGAAATCTGTCTTCTTCCTGGGAATCGTTACTTTGCCATGTAGCCAATCAGATTTGGCTACAGGAAGATGTCACTAAGATTAAGCACAGACAGTTCACAGCAAACACAGCCTGTATCACATTGCTTTCACTGTTAGACAAGTAGTGAGCATGATGTCCCAATGTTATACAGCCAATCAAACCTATGCAATGACATAACTAAGGACAAATAAAGCCAATTCAGAGTAAGGGCAATGCTTCTTGCTTTGCATTGCTCTCACAATGAGCGGACAAGTATTGCTAGTGACAATCGAATCTGGATAGTTTTGAAACAGTCTGAATGTTGAAAGCGGTTGAGAAACTTTCAATTTGAATTTAAAATTGGGAGAGAGGTTCATGGGGAAGGGTAAGTGTTATTTGGGAAGATTGTGTTCTGTCATATTTCTTGATTCCATGACAGGGAATCAAGTATTGAGATTTCTAAGGGAATTCTGAATCTTGGGGATCTCTGGGAAACTTACCACAGTCGAGAATATGAAGTGGGATGTTATATTTTTGGAATTTGGAATTCATCTAATCAAGGGGATGGAAGCATATAAATTGGTCCCTAGGAGGGTGGGGGGTGCACTTTATGATTTATTGTATGTAGTTTTAGTTAAATCTTTGTGTTACTTATTGTTAAAAAATAATAATAATGAAATAAAAAAGAAGGGGGAAATCTTGTGGGTGTGGGGGTTAGAGTAACCTAGATGCCATGAGAGCCACTTTACAGAGTTAGCAACCCTATGCAAATAGGCTCCTTTGAATGGCACCCATATAGCCATACAATGCATGGAATAGCAATACACCCAGATCTATAACCCCGGATCTAGTGTGGGGTGTAGCAATTGCAGGCAACCAGGTGCCTTCCAGAAGTTTTGGACTACGGGTCCCTTAAACCCCAGTCAGCCATTAGCCATGCTGACTGGGAGTGAGGAGAGTTGTAGTCCAATACATCTGGAAGACACCAGGTAGCCTACTCTCTTGGTAGAGCGTTGGACTAGAACTGCGGAGACCCAATTTCAAATCCCCATTCACAGGGCTGCTGCGCCTGCAAGGCAGTTTGGTGCCCTAGGCAAGATCAGATATTTAGCGCCCCCCCTCCCACTTGAGCCCTCCCTCCAGCCCTATGCCCATTATGAAATAAATTTCCCTCCCTGGGAACTGCTGAGCCCCATAGAAAAACTTTGTGGACTTTGAGACTTTTCCTTTGTGTTCATGGCATGCGGAAAGCAAAGAGGCAACATCTGCCCAGCTATGCCAGGAACTCCCAAGGGCCTTCTCCTACTCCATATATATGTAAAAGCCTGTCTCCTCCTGCGGGCAGCACCAGGGATATGAAAAAAGGATGTGAGAGAGGTGTGGTGGCGCTACCTGTGAGGAATAGAGACAAAAGGGCATCTTGCAGCCTGTCCTACCTCGCAGGGTGGAGGTGCAGAGACACCGGTTTGACTCATACACCTTGTGGGTTGCGGGGGGGTGGGGAATGCATGTAGTAGAAACATCTTTCATTTGTTTTTGATTTTTTTTTTACCACTTTTTACAATGCATATTGCAATATTAAATTTATTGTATTAATATAAACTTTCAATAATCAAACTTTACAAATTCTTCAATACTCATGCTGTAACATAGAGTTTTAAACATATATAATTATACAAATAACCAATGGTAATTACCCCCCTACAATTTCAGGGGTTTAGCATCCACCCAACTTGCTGTATTGTGCTTTATAGAGTTAATGAAAATCTTCCTCTGTTTTTTCTTTTTCTTTATGGAGTTGCTGCAGCCTTTCCTCTTATTTTTTGAGATGGCCTTCAAGTGAGCCTTCCTCTCTGTTTTTTCTTCCTGAGTGGCTTAAAGCATTATTTCTCCTTGGAATGGTTTCCAGAATCCTGATATTCACCGTATCCTCAAGTGATAAATAAAATAGGGATGGTGATTTACCAGGGGTAGGCAGACATACCATAAAATAGGGACAACTGAACAACATGCTTCTGGCATTAAAGTCAACATAACGAAGTGGTGGAAATGTTGCTTTGCTGGAGAAGAATTCAGAAGTTAAATACAACAGATTTCAAGCGGAAAGGACACGCCATTAAAAAAAACAAGAACAGAACATACCTTGGTTGGCTTCTCATCCATGTAGCCTGGCAGCCTAGACTTTGAAAGCATTTTGAAGTAAAAGCAGAAGATTGCTGCCACCTACAGACAAAAATAAGTCATTAGATTATTGCTACATTATTATTCAAAAAATCTGTAAATGACAGATCAAACTAGAATGAGCCACAAAACGATTCATTTAAAAATAAGTAGATGGGTCTCTTGTGGGTTTAATATACAGTTGTCTTCATAGCTTTAAAAGTAAACCTTTAAAAATACCACCGTACTTAGGAGTTCCTATATTATTTCACATCTGACTAGAGCCTCACTTATTTGCATGGAAGTAGCAGATGCAGAGTAGCATAACTGAACTCATCCTAAGCAAACAACACGAGGAACTTGAACAATATATTCTGGTGGTTTTCCTTTCCCTCTGGCAGGTGGCTTGACTCCTTTATTTGATTTACATTGCAATCCTACGCAAGTTGACGCATAAGTAACTCACTGGGACTTACTTCCAGGTAAGCTTGAATAGGGTTACAAGTGACCTTAGCTGCTTTATGAGCACCTTTTTGAGGCCTCTGTCCACAGTGATCTGTGGGGAAGTGATGGCGTATTGGTCCTATGATGGCAGGGGGTGGACAAGATGCCAATTTTTTTTGGTCTATTTCAATTCTATGATATTACTGTAGTTTATTTCCATTCTGACTACACTAACATGTACTAAAACAACCAACAGTCTAGCCAGTACAAGAACATAAGAAGAGCCATGCTGGATCCAGGGATGTTGAAGAGTCCTTGGTCTCGAGTCACGAGTCGAGTCACGAGTCTTTGGACCCGAGTCTCGAGTCCAAGTCCTTGGTCCAAAATGGTGACTCACGAGTCACGAGTCCCTCCCAAAGCTGACACCATGAGTCCCTATTAAAATCAGTGGGGGGGGGGGTTTCCCCAACAAAATAAGGCTACTTCAGATGTGTGGCTTAAATAAATTCTAGACACAAGTGTGCCTTTTTTATTTCAAAACTCTGCAACTGATTTTGACAAGAACAGACCAGGCAGACAAACCCAAAATAACCAGGCAGGCAGAGGAGGCAGGGAACCCCAAAGCAGGCAGACAGAGGCGTTTGTCTTGGACAATTCAAACTGTGGAACTGGTTAAGAAGAGACCAGGCAGGCAGAGGAGGCTAGGAACCCCAAACAGGCAGGCAGAGGCAGCCAAACCCAAAATATCTGAAAGGTTGCATTTTAGGAAAATGATTTTAAAAAATAAAATCTTCACTAGCGATCGCAGTTCTTTCCACTCTTTCTGGCACAGCCCAGGGATGTTGAAGGGTCCTTGGTCTCGAGTCCCAAGTCAAGTCTCGAGTCCCATTAAAAATATTGGGACTCGAGTGGGACTCGAGTCAGAGGGGGACTCAGTCCGACTCACGAGTCAAGTCCTGGAGTCTGAGTCCCCATCCCTGGCTGGATCAGACCAAGGTTCCATCTGGTCCAGCATTCTGTTCATACAGCGGTAAACCAGCTACTCACAGGAAACCCACAAGTAGGACATGAGTGCAACAGCACCCTCCCTCCCATGTTCCCCATCAACTGGTGTACATAGGCATACTGCCTCTGATACTGGAGGCAGCATACAGCCATCAGGACTACTAGCCATTGACAGCCTTATCCTCCATGAATTTTTCCATTCCCTTTTTAAAGCCATCCAAATTGGTGGCCATCACTGCATCTTGTAATATCAAAGATAGGGTGAAAGTCCATAGTGATGATTTTATGTGCAACATCAAGAGATTTAGGAATGGAGCTATGATACCCTGTAGAAGAAACAGAATATGAAAGGCAGATGCACAGGTCTTAGAGACTGAACACTTTCGTTGCTGGAAAAGCCGGTATTAAAACATGAATTTAAAATAATTACTCCCCACTAAAAAACTAAACAATTCCAGTTAAATAGCCTGTTTAAAATTGTGCCTGGTAAATTGGTCCAGATTTTTTCATATATTTATATGTAGCATATATTTTAACCATCCATTCATGCCTACTTATGTGGCAATTCATCATACTTTTAAAAAACAAACACGATTAGTCATAGATGACCTCCGCTTATAAACAGATTGGACGCAAGCCAGCAACCCTTGAACATAGCAGAAGGCGGCGTGCCCTGTGCTGTGCTCATGGACCTTTCCCTTCTGCTTCTGCTGCAATTCCCTGAGGTGATCAGCACAATTGCAGTAGGGCATCTGGCCTGATTCCAGTTCCATCTTCCACCTCCCTCACTCCACAGTTAACAGGTTATTTGCAGCAGAGAAGTTGTGAGGGGGTTGGAGGCTAGCCCTGTCCCATCCTACCGATCTGCCCAAGGGTCATGCATGTCCCCCTCACTGTGCACATTTGGTATGCATGAGGAAGGGCTCTATGAATGTCCCAACATAGAATCATAGAATAATAGAGCTGGACGGGGCCTACCAGGCCATCGAGTCCAACCCCCTGCTCAATGCAGGAGCCCAAGTCAAAGCATCCCTGACAGATGGCCGTCCAGCTGCACCTTGAATGCCTCCAGAGTGGGAGAGCCCACCACCTCCCTACGTACATAGAGCTCCCACACAAGGAGGGGATCCTGATTGGTCCAGGATTTTCCCTGACACAGAGCTCTGCATGCGTCCATCGGTACATGCACAAACCCCTTCTCAAATGTGCCAGACTCACAGACAGGGGTGGCGTGGCTGCCACGCCTGCCTGTCTGCCGGCTAGCCTGCACAGCACCACAGCCCCCTCTATCTTTTACACAGTCTAGGAGTTCCATATGCTCAGCCTGTTTGTTGGATGCAAAATTCCCACCTCAGCCATCATTTCAGCTGGCGCTACCTGTTTTCACTTGTCCACTCGCTTTTCTGGCTCAGTGATTCCGCCAGGGTCGCCCATTCATCGAAAACAGATTGCTAAGCACAGATATTTTTATATATTATATTTATACCCTGCCTTTTTTCCTCAAGGAACCCAAGGCGGCTTACATAATCCTCCTCCTCCTCCTCTCCATTTTATCCTCACAACAACCCTGTGAGGTAGGTTAGGCTGAGAGTCCGTGACTGGCCCAAAGTCACCCAGTGAGTTTCATGGCTGAGCGGGGACTAGAACCCGGATCTCCCGAGTCCCAGTCCAACGCTCTCACCACTACGCCACACACACTGGCTCTGACTTATAGACTTAGGCATCTGGCAAAGGGGTACTTTACAGGATTTTTTAAAACCCCAACCTCCAGCACATAGGGCTGGCTACACACACCATGCTCGTTGCCACACTAGAGTCCACACACACATTCACAAAATGAACAATTGACACAGTCAGCGTGAAGGTGCAAATACCTGTCTGGAGTGGGAGGGAGCTTCCCCACTACCCCTCCTCAAACTCATGATCAGCCCTTTCAAAGGTGGTAGCAACAGCCGCCTGTTGAATAGGGAGAACTTGACACCGCTACTTTGAGGTCAGCACACCAGGATATCTAAAATGGGACCATATCCAACCCTTTCACACAATGCCCTTCAAAAATATAATTAAGGCAGATCTTGAAGAGTAAACAATTTAAACGTCATTTTATTTTAGAAATGAAGTGATACAATATTGCAGATATAAGATTGTGGCTTCAGTGAGCTCAGCCCAGGTGTGCAGAGGAACACCCAACGGCAGAGTCTGGATTTTTGAAAAAACAACAGCAAAAACCTGCATCCATTTATGCATTTTATTTTAAGTAATTCAGTCCACATGTTGTTTTGTCTGCCATTGTCTACGGCAAAGAAAGTGGCTCAGCTTGCAATACATAAGAATTTAAATATATTTCCCTCTTTCAGACACGCGCACACCCCACATACAGTACCTGCATTTATTTACTTTCATAAGTACTTAATGCTACCGGTCATCAACTGGGGTGCTTTTTTTTCATTCCAGAATGAAGCAAATTTGTATGTTACTTTATTTTAAATGTTCAGACTGATTTAAAAATACTGAAATAAAAACACAGCATGCACATCAGCGCCTTCTTGGTTCTGGCCTTTGGGGTTTCCTCCCCAAGGAGACTCTTCCAGTGCCTACCTAATTATCCTTTTATTTTTCCAGGCCTTTTAAACCTTTTAGGGGTTAATCCTATGCATGTTTAGACAGAAAAAAGTCCTACAACTCCCAGCATTCCCCAGCCAGCATAGCTGACTGGGGAATGCTGGGAGTTGTAGGACTGTTTTCTGCCTAAACATGCATAGGATTGTGCCCTTAATTGTTTAAAGCTGAGATAGACAACCTTGTGCCCTCCAAATGTCTTAGACTTCAACCCCCACAATCCCTGACTATTAGCTATGCTAGCTTGGGCTTATGGGAGTTGTAGTCCACAACCTCTGGAGGGCCCGAGGTTGCCTACTCCTGGTTTAAAGGCTGCTGGCATTTGTTTGTTATCACTGCTTTTTGTGGCTTGTTTTACAACAGTCTATCTTTATTGTTATTTTTATGTTTGCAAACCACCCTGGAAACTTTGTTACTGAAAGTGCAGTATATCTTGAGAACTTTGTTTAAAGGAGAATAAAAATATCCTAAATAAATCCAAATTCTTATGATAAAGAAGTGAAAGAAGCAAAGTAAATTCTTCCAGAATACGAAACACATTGTATGATTTTGAACAAAGTGTGTCTGACTTTGAAAGGGAATTATGTCTAAATGATGAACATCTTATTTCAAGAATGTATACGCTTTTGTTGAAATTTGAAACTGAGGAAGAGCAAGTGAAGGAATGCATGATAAAATGGGCTCAAAATTTTGGCTATAATATATTAATGACACAATGGGAAAATATGTGGTTAAAAGGTTTGAAATTTACATTATGTTCTAGTCTTAAAGAGAATTTTTATAAGATGATGTATATCGTTGGTATTTGTCTCCAGAGAAATTGGCTAGAATGTATAACGGTGCATCAGATATATGTTGGAAATGTGAACAACAGGAAGGAACCTTTCATCATATGTGGTGGACATGTAAGAAAGCTAAAAAAAATTGGGTAGAAATTCATTTATTAATGCAAAAGATTTTAAAGATTAATTTTCAATTGAAACCAGAGGCTTTTCTATTGGGAATAATGGACTGTCAGCTAGAAGGAAGGTATGGAACTTTATTTTTATACATGACAACGGCAGTGAGTGAGATTACTATATGCACAGAAATGGAAAGGTCCAGCAGTGCCTACGACAGAAGAATGGTTGGTCAAGATGCTGGAGCTGGCAGAGATGGCCAAACTCACATCATTAATCAGAGAAAGGACATCCTTTTTATTGTTAAGTGGAAACCTCTAATCGACTTTTTGCAGAGACTGGAAAATAATGATTTGTTTGTTTGTGGATTTATGGAATAATAAGTGAATTTGGGACAATGGGAAGAAAGAGATTTCTCATTCTGATTATCGAGTAAGAAAAATTATTGTTACCTATATTTGCTGTAGAAGAAAATTGGAGGTCTATTTTGTTTTGTTAATTGTTATATGTTTGATATTATGTGTTTGTTTCACATAGAAATAAAATTAAAATTGCAAAAACAGAATATGAAACACATTGTGGCAGTAGAATGGCCACTTGTGAATCACCAAAGAAAAGAGGGCATGCATCGCCAAAAAAGGGGAACATTGATTATAACAATTTGCATAAAATGTGCATGTGCAAATGCAAATTTAGAAATTATTATTATAATTTAAATAGAAATATAATACATCACACCATAACGGGAAAGACTGTTACCAGGTCACCTGTGTGCCTTGCTCAGCCTGCTGTCCAGGTGGTGTTGATGGGCAACTTCAATGCCCAGCTCATCCTTTTCATGGTGCTTTATCTCTATACTGGACTTGGACTCTACAGTCCTTCAAATAGAGGACACCTTCAAAATAGAGGACAGTTGTCTGGCAGCCCTTCAAATTTATTTATATTTATTTATTTAATTATTTAATTATATTTATACCCCACCTTTTTCCCTGCAAGGAACCCAAGGCAGCTTACATAATCCTCCTCCCCCCCTCCATTTTATCCTCACAACAACCCTGTGAGGTAGGTTAGACTGAGAGTCAGTGCTGGCCCAAAGTCACCCAGTGGGTTTCATGGCCGAGTGGGGACTAGAACCCGGATCTCCTTCCCAGTCCAACACTCTCACCACTAAACCACACTGGCTCTAGAGGACTTCCTTCTGCAAAAGAGGACAAAAGATGGTCACCTTATGTGGCAGTGGTAGGAAAATGAAACCCTGTGTGTATATCAAAGGTTCCCTCTATTTATAATGCCATTAAAGTTACCAGCACATTCTCTGGTAAGCCAACTAATAGTGAACTCTGGAGACTCAGCTGTGTCGACGATATTAATTTTGGAACTGAAACCCTGGAGCAAGATCAAGAGCTTGCTCATCTATATGCAATTCCAACTAACAATTGTTGGCTTTGGTTGTTAGAGCAAAGAAAAGGTCTTGAATTAACTCAGAACAGGTCTGTACTTACTCAAATATACTGATGGACTACAGGACTATAATTGCATATGATTGCCACACAAGGCTCAGACTCTCCCCTTTATCAAATGCGTATCTGATCTGTAGATCATAGCACTTTAGTTGCAGATGTTTGGCTTAATAGAAGATGATTTCATTGCTGCTCTAGACTGTCCCTGCCTGTGCACTGCCAGCTTCCATACTTGTCAACTCAACACCCTTCCTACCAACAGCTCATGTCACAGATCCTTCCATCAACAGAAACAGGAAAGCGAAGAGTGACGCACAGCTGTACATATACTTTTGGTTCCCATCCAAAAGAGGGAGAAGCCACCATATATTGGGTAAGACCACTATTTGGAGAGGTCACTGGAGGAACCACTCATCTATAAAACCAAACCTCTATGGTGCTCTGGCTCTACTTGAGTAGCATTGGTTGTTACTTCTGGTGGTGTCTACATGGTCACATTCCAATTTGTGGCCAGGCTACAGCATTGGAGTCCCAGTGATTTTGGATACTGTTTTTTCTATCTTTGTACTTTGGACCCTAGGTTCTGTGAGAGGTCCCCCCCCCCCCCATGACCTGGACTACAATGAAATAAGAACAGTGACAGTAAATCACTACACGGTGCATTATTACACATTTGGTAGGTCAACACCTCATTTCAAGTAACTTAGGGTGCATGGAAACATACTAAAAACCAGGCAGAGAAACACTGTGGAAGTGCAATCGTAGTAGTTTGGGTACATCTGTACATCTTCTTTCCAGATCATGTGCTGGAAAACTGTTCTGCCTGCTTGCAGTAGAAGCTAGCTGTACATAGCTCTGACTTGCTAGTATCTGTACTGTTACCAACAAACATTCCCCTCTTCAACAGAATGATTTTCAACTTAATGGTTACAATATTTTCATCTAAAAATTAGGCACTAAATGAGCTTTCAAATGCAAAAAATAATGAAAGAAGCTTTAAGCTACAGCAACAGGCACACAGTATGCTTGAAGCTTAAAACATGAAACAAGGGCAAAACTGAAGACTACATGTTAGAATCAGAAGCAAGTCTGTTCACAGTACAAAGATGAGGGCAAGCTGAGCTCAACCCACAAGGGTAAAAATTGCACCAATTCCTTTTAAGGCGCAATCCTCTGCATGTTCAAACAGAAAAAAGTCCTACCATTCTCAGCATTCCACAGCCAGCACTGGTGGCTGGGGAATGCTGGGAGTTGTAGGACATCTTTCTGCCTAAACAGATATAGGATTGCACTCTTAAAGAATTTCCAGAAAGGTAGCCATGTTAGTCTGTTAGATGCATCTGATTATGCAGTCTGATCCACAAAAGCTTATATCATAATGCATTTGTTAGTCTTTAAGATGCTACAAGTTGTTTTTCCTGTTTTAAGGTACATGTATACGACACCCTTGGAAAATCCTTTCTCATAATATACAAATGCTACGTGTATCGCTTAATACAGGGGTACAGAACCTCTTCCAGGCTGAGGGCTGAATTCACTTTAGGAGAAGCTCTCAGGGGCTGCATTCTATGGGTGGGTGGGGCCAAAGGCAAAGGGGTGGGGCCAAAAATACCAGCATATTTTAGTTTAGAGCTCTTCCTGCCAGTAACTAAACCTTAGGAGAGGAATTTCAACCTTTTAGAATGGGGAAAGTTTAGAATCTACAGGGAAATACAGTCATGCCTTGGATTGAGAGCATAATTCATTCTGGAAACGTGCTTGTAATCTAAAACACTCTGATATCAAAATGAAATTCACCCAAAAAAATGTACAGAGATTTTTAATTTAAGCCATACTACAGTACTTGTATTGCAAGACGTCGCTTGTATATCAAGTAAATTTTTTTTAATAAATATTTAAAAATTTGCTTGTCTTGCAAGACGCTCTCAAACCAAGTTACTTGCAATCCAAGTTATTACTGTAGGAGATTAATTTGATAAATTAATTACAGTGTGGGGGCAGCTAGGCCATAGGCCAATGGCAGTGGACATGCTTTGCCTGCCTAAAGTTCCAGGTTCAGTCTTTCTCCATATCTATAATCATTATTTTTTTCCATATAAAATCTTATTGTAAGTGTAACTTAGACAATCTTTCAGACCCAATCACTCTCCATTTAAAATAATTACTTTGTAAATGGAATTGCTTAGTAAGGTGGGCTATAGTCCAGAAAGCTCTTTGGGGCAGATCCAAATGCTGACGCTTGTGTATTGTGGGCCAGAGCTTCTCTCTCTCTTTCTCTCTCTCTCTCTCTTTGCTCCAACAGCAGTTTCTCACCTTCCCCAGAACCAGGGGGGCTACCCCAAGTTTGGTGGCCAATGTGTCAGGCAATGTGTCAGGATTGGGGGGGGGGCTGCTACTGAAAAGAGGGGACTTGGAAGCACAACTACATCCAGGGAGCCCACCAAATGGTCCATCTCTGAATCTTCTCATATCAAGCTTTTCAAACCAAACGTATCCAATTAAAGCAGCATTTTCCCCCATAATTTTATTGTTTCATGATTTATCATTGCTAAAGAGTCCAAACTATGCACAGCAAAAAAACCCCCAAAACATCTCACCACAAGGGAAAAGATTGCTACAATTCTTGCACAATACTTTTCTTTTTTGGTTATGCCAATGCGTGGAAAATAAGGAGAACTGTTAAGGCAAAACGCAGGAACGCCAGCCAGTACATTCTGTTCATTTTTGCTCTTTAAACATCCTCCTCAGTCTTCATGCAATAATTGATACTAATTATTTTCATAACATATTCTAACTCTGTATGTGCCCAGCGAACCGATTCAGTCAGCAGGAGAGAAAAGGGAACATAGCGCTATTTTAATGAACAAACAAAACATGTTGGCTATAACCATGCATCCAGCAACACCTGTCTTATTCTACTGAAGACAAATACATCCTTCCATATAACAGGATTCAGCTTGTTTTGACAGATTCAGGAGCCAGTATTGGGGAGCCGCTAGGCTAGATTAGGAAGCTCCAGATCTGTGCTCTACCCACCCCAACCCCATGTGAGCTACTCAGGAATGCAGATCACAAAGTTTACAGAGCTACACTAAGACTGACAGCTTTTGATTTGAAACAAACAAATAAAATCTGGTTCTTATGCCAAGCAACAGCTGGAGCCTGGATCAGGACAGGGGTGGGGCTACTTAGCGAAATGGTTACGTGAAAGCAATCCCCAGAACTGCCATTGCTACTACACTGCCATGTTATTCCGCTACCATCTGTCATGCCTCCCTTGGCTAAACAGAGCTTGTTGTAGGGTGCCTATACAGAAGAAGTGCACACATGCACCTTGCAGGCTCACATGCAGCCACATTTGAAATGGTGCACTGGGGCCGAGCTCAAGAACCTGGTGGCTGAGCGCACATACATTGGTTCCAGAGTAAACCTTTGCACTAAATGAAATGTGCCGACTGTCACACAAAAACATTCTGGCTGGGGTTGGTCATGTGATTTAAAGGCAAAAGTGATGTTTGTTCTTTTAGAAAACATAACCATCCTAAAACTGGTTGTCAGGTTTAACAGTTCAAAAATGAACCTCACCAGCAGTGGAGCGTGAAATAGCAGGCTATGCTTGAGACAGACCATGCACATGCATTTATGGGCAAGCTCATTCGACTCGAGAGTGCCTTCCGGGTATGTTTAACTACAACTCCCATCATCTCCAGTCAGCATGAGCTCAATAGACTGGTGGCTGAGCACACATGCACTGGTTCCAGATTACGCCCTCACACTAAATGAAATGTACTGACTGTTACACAAAAATTATTCTGGTTGTACTGAAAACAATCTGGCAATTGGGTCAAATTTCCCGCTTTTATACAAAATATACTGGCATCCAGTACAGAAGTTTGAAAAAGGAAAACATCTGCTGGACTATTGTTTGTTTTTGCTTTTTGCTTTTGCTTCCGAGTTGGTTGGCAACCCCAAATTATATTGTCCCAACTCGAGGGTTGTAATGCTAGTATGAACACAAAAGTATTTGGATGCACAAGGTTCTACCAATTAATCTATGGGAAAACAGCGACTATGGAAACAGACCACAAACCACTGGCGACAGCTGAGCCTCAAATCCTGAACATTGTTTCACCAGAACCGTAAGGCTTGGTGTAGACCAGGGATGTATGGATTTTGTTTAATCTGTTCCGTCTGTGTTACACAGATTGTCAGGCGTCTTTCAGTCCATCGTCCTCTCATTGACGGATTTGGATTTTTTCCCCATTGGAAAAGTCCGCAAAAAAGTCTGCCACAGTTTACGGAACTGTGATGTTATGATATTGTGTGTAAATTAATGTGTGTATTGTATATATGGTAAGTATAGTAATGTGTTCCTGTTACGAGTCTATGGCTATAGGTAGGTATTCCATTTGCATCTCTGTATTTTATGGTAGGTTAAGTCTATGGTGAGTGAGAAATGATGGGCAGGAAGAATGGTGGATTTGCATACTGTATGTGAGCTGTTTGGCTGAGAGTGTGAAGGGGGAATGAAGTGTGCATGCTGTGTGAGGCAGATTACATTAGTTAGGAGTTTAGTTAGAGAGTCAGATCGATCAGATTTCATAGATCATAGAGTTGGAAGGAGCCTACAAGGCCATCCAGTCCAACCCCCTGCTCAATGCAGGAAACTAGAGGAGGGGTCTCCCATCCAAGTAATAACCAGGCCTGACCCTGCTTAGCTTTCCACACTCAGACAAGCTGAGCCAGCGTGAGCCACAGATACAGTAGGCCTGTGGCTCACGCTGGCTCAGCTTGTCTGAGCGTGGAAAGCTAAGCAGGATCAGGCCTGGTTATTACTTGGATGGGAGACCCCTCCTCTAATTTCCTGCATTGAGCAGGGGGTTGGACTCGATGGCCTTGTAGGCTCCTTCCAACTCTATGATTCTACAGTAGATTTAGTGAGTCCAGGTATTATTAATGTGAACAGATGGTGAGGGTGGATTTAGAAATAGGATAGGAAATTGAGTAGTATTAATTGAAACTTATGTATTGAACTTATTTCAAGAAACCTTTGTAGTTTAAATTTTACTTTTGTTTGTTAAAGCAACCTGTGTGAGAAGCAGTGCTTTACATATTGTCAGAGGAACCATAAAGGTGTTTATTAACATAAGGTGGGGATAATATAAACCCAGGGACAGTGTGAGAGTTATAAGTCTAAGGGTTATAGACACATCCACAGCTCCAAAAGGAAGGCCCCATGCGGGGTGGGGTGTGACAGGAATGTTTGCTGGCATTCAACATTTTGCATACGTTTCTGATGTCAGTGTACAACAATGAGTAGAGCACACAAAATAAAGATTGCTACACAACAAAAGCTGAAGACAGATCAGAGATATATATAATGTGTTTTTAAGATGTATAAATCTCGACATATTTTCCAGCAACTTTTGTATTTTTGTGTGACTAAATCTGCATACAATTCTGGAAAGTTTAAAAAAAAAAAAAAAAAAAAGGTTCACAAGGCCGCAGAATCCATGTGACTTAGAAGAAGCCGTTCCGCTGTGGAATCCGCAGGTCTGATTCATAGAAATCCAAAGTCATTGGAATCCGTTGCAGATTTCTCCAACATCCCTTGTGTAGACTCCACACTGTAGAATGTTATCACAAAAATCACAGTGTTGCTGGTAGATGTACTAGTGCAAAATGAGGAGGACTGGGATACAAATCTGTTTTATTCCTTTGTAAAGTGAACCGAAATTGACCTTAGTTGACCTGTTTCAGAATCAAAGAGCAAGGTAATTATTGCCATTTAAACTTCATTCTTGAAGCCCTTTGATGTAATATCCCATTAATTTCTTATTAACTGTATGCATGTCTTGCAACATTATCAAGTAGCTCTTGATATATGTCAGCATAATGTGGAGACAACAGCATTACAATGGGGCAGCTATTGTAGACAGCTATTATATAAACAAGAAACAGAAGAAGCCATAGGGAACAAGATCATGAGTGGAAAAAATGTTATCCCAATTCTTTCAGCTAATTCCATGTACTATAAGCAGTACACACACCCTGTGTACTGAGCAATCATTTCTATTTTGAGTGAGAATTTGCTTTGTAGAGGCAGCTTTGGCAGGATGGCCTTGCGCAAAAGAATCTGGGCCATGTTTGTGGTCTAAATTCAAAAAATATAGTCATTTGTTCTGTTTTGGCATGCTCAGCGCTAATAGTCAGAAGGCATTGTTCAGCTACACTTTTTTTTCCTTTTCTTAACAGATATTTCTCTGTAAGAAAAGAGACTGAAGAAGTGGTGGGAAAACATGGATGGATTACAAGTGGATGACTTTGACATTGGGACCTTCCATACAATTCCGTGAATGAGGCAGAGCAATGGCACAATAAAAGCCTCATCTGGAGACACCCTTGGTTACAGAGGTTAATGGAGGGCTTGGCAACCTGTGGCCCTTCAGATGTTATGGCCTACCATTCCCATGCTTCCTCAGCATTGGTCAGGTTGGTTAGGTCTGATGGGAGTTGTAGGCCAAAACATCTGGAAGGCCACAAGTTTCCCAATCCTGGGTTAATGCCTTTCATTTACAAAGCTCCAGATGCATTCAAACACAGCAGAGTATGCCATGCATTTCCTTGGGCAAATCCCTTAGTTAAACCCTTTTGCAACTCCACCTACTTCACTTACAAAATGGAAGTAACATGCCCTTGCCTTGCAACAAGCTTGCATAAGGAATTTGAGATCCTGTGCCGCACATGGGATCTCTGAGAACCGCTCTGAGAGCCTTTTCTGGCTGAAGAGCAGGGTATAAATGCAATAAATAAATAAAATAAATAAATGGCAACAGAATATACCTGGCATATAAGTACCCCATCTCTCCAGGATGACTCATAGACCATAAAATGGTTTGGCATGACTCATGAATATTTTCAATAACTACTACCAAATTGAAGATGTTAGGATATAAATGTTAGGGCATAAAACTGACATGGTGCATTTACAATAGTCAGATTATGCCTCCCAAAATGCGAGATTATAGTATGTACCAGATGAATCTCAAAAGAGTATTATGTGGCATGAACTTTTATAACCTGAAGGTATATCCAACATGCTTTTATCCAACATGCATGCAAGCTGTATCAGGTCACACAATAATATCAGGAGCCAAATTAAGACTGATATCATCTAACCAAATAGAACCCTTGAAACAGAATTTGTAGATAGGCTATCTAGAGCAAAGTATTTCTACAATGAGGCCTATAGCCAACATGGGTTTTTGTTTTGTTTTGTTTTTTGACCTTGAAAGCGCCTATTAGACAAATGCATGCAAGAAGTAACCAGAAACACATGGATGTTTTTTCTTTATTAGAACCTGCCACAGAAGCATTACTGTACTCTAAATCCATGCCTGCATTAGCAACACTAATAACAACAGTAGTGGGAATATTAATGGAATAAAGCTAAAGGGTGTTTTTTGTTTTTTTTTAATGTAATTCAGATGCTGCTAAGTTCTTATCAAAGTTGACTGCTTTCAAGGGACTTAAATAACAGCTATGTTTGAGCTACAGGGTAGCTCTATATTAACTGAAATATAGAAGACCTAATCCTAAATTTGTATTAGAATTCCAGATGTCCAGGATTAGCCTGAACAGTCCAAAACTCAGCTGCCATGCCAAACTCTCCCTGTGTATCTAGGCTGTTTATATATATATAGCTTTGGGGGATTTATTTATTTATTTTAAATAGAAATTAGAGCAAGAAATACAGGCATCTTCCTTGCAGATCGTGCCTCCTCTGCTGTTTTCCCATCATTCAAACGGTAAACTGGGGTCCCTATTTAAATGTGATTAGCCAGCCGTTGGGTTGCTGCATGTGAAACTGGTGGTGCGAGTGCCATGGACACCTGGTTGGAAAAGCTTTTTCCCAAACGCACACGGTCAGTGAAATAAAAACAAAGCATGGATCTCCTTTAGCCGTCCTCCAGCGTTGCTATTGGAGAAGGACTACTACCTCAGCAGCACCATTGGGTAATGGTGCTGCCAACAATACTCTCCTCTCCCCTCCTCCCCCTCCCCGTTCCATTCAGAAAGGGGGGGGAGGAGCTTCCAGGCTGCTCACCCAGATCGGACGTAATTGCCTGTAATCAAACAGAACCAATGACAGCTGATTACATCCGACCTGGGTCAATCCGATTTGACCAACCTAACACAACCTAACACAGGCCTGTGGCTCACGCTGGCCCAGCTTGTCTGAGCGTGGAAAGCTAAGCAGGGTCAGGCCTGGTTATGACTTGGATGGGAGACCCCTCCTCTAGTTTCCTGCATCAAGCAGGGGGTTGGACTCGATAGCCTTGTAGGCTCCTTCCAACTCTATGATCTATGAAATCTATAATCAAAACATAACCCAGATCAGGCCAATCCGATTCTAATACAGGCCTGTGGCTTATGCTGGCTCAGCTTGTCTGAGTGTGGAAAGCTAAGCCGGGTCAGGCCTGGTTATTACTTGGATGGGAGACCTCTCCTCTAGTTTCCTGCATTGAGCAGGGGGTTGGACTCGATGGCCTTGTAGGCCCCTTCCAACTCTATGATCTATGAAATAATTCGGGTTCGAGACGCGATTACGTGCACAGCCCTACTAAAAACCAGTTGCTAAAATGGCTTGGGGTGGGAAAAGTTCTTCATCTGATGCCAAAAAGACCATACTGTAGATGCCAGGTGAGCCTCTTGGGCAAGGCACTGCATGGATGGGGTGCCACTGCTGAAAAGGACCTCTCTTTTCTAGTAACCCAATTGCCTGATTTGGAGGGGGCACCGGGATAAGGGCCTCAGATGATGATCTTAGGGCAGGGGTAGGGAACTTTGGGGAGTCACTTTTGCCCCTGTGGTCCACACTCTTGCCCCTGCCACTCTGTCACCAAATTTGGCAACATCAGCAAAAAAAAAGGTGTTTGCCATCGAATTTCAGTGACAACCTGCTATAGAGGGGTAAAAGCTAACTTTTCAAACTAAATTTGTCTATTTTAGCCTTCTGTATTGGTTTGCTGCCAAAATTCAGCAGCAAATCAATGTTTTTGCAGCTGCCATGAATTTTGGCAGTGCAGTGGTGAGGGGCAGCAGAGGCCACGGGGGGGGGGGGCAGGAGCCACACATTCCACCCCTTCCTCAGGGTTTGGATAAGTAAATATGGGAGGAAGCGCTCTCCTTCATGTAACCTGCTTTCAAGCTATTTCCTGCTGCTCTCATAAAATTATCATCTGTCCAGGGCCGGTGCAAGGCAGTTTGGTGCCCTAGGCAAGATCAGATATTTAGCACCCCCCCCTTCCCACTTGAGCCCTCCCTCCCTCCAGCCCTATACCCATTATGAAATAAAAGTCAATTGGCAAAACCTAAAAAATTTATTATAATAATAAATCATTATCCTCCTCCTTAGCATATTTGATCACTGGGATCCTCTGGTCTGTCTTCCCTCTCTTTC
Source organism: Shinisaurus crocodilurus (assembly GCA_021292165.1). NCBI lineage: Eukaryota > Metazoa > Chordata > Lepidosauria > Squamata > Shinisauridae > Shinisaurus > Shinisaurus crocodilurus. The sequence continues at coordinate 103,139,618 of CM037879.1, read as the reverse complement.
TCCCCCCCTCCTTTTCTTTTCTTACCCCTTCTCTCTCTTTCGTTCTCTCTCTTCTTTTTGTTCCCCTCCCCCTTTACCTTCTTTTTTGTGTGTATGGGCAAAATTTATCTCTCCTCCCCCCCACACACCCCATCTCCTCTCCTGCAAGCTCCTCTTCCCCCCACCCTCTCCAATTTCTACTTTCGCGTGCATGCAAAATTCTGGTTTATTTTTTGCTTCTGATATTTATTATTAAATAAAAAATTATTAAATTTTTTTGTTTCCCCCAGCCCCCCTTCCTCCTCCTCCCCCACCCCTTTTATCATTCTCCCTGGCTAGGGGTGGGGGCTCCTCAGCTTGGGGAGAGTTCACTCTGGTTACCCCCTCTCTTTCTCCCTCCCTCCCTCCCTCCCCCCACCCACTCACCTCCTCTAGCGCTGCCGCCCCCTCCCTCCCTAACCACCCCCTCTTTTCCTCCCCTTATTGCCCCATGTGCTGTACGAGAAAGCAGCTTTGCTAAAGAGACCCACTTGCGAAAGAAACAGGAGCGGCATAAGGCTCGGGCAAGTGGCAGTGGCAGCAGCAGCAGCAGGACGACGGCGAAAAAAAGGAGAGAGCCGAAGTAGCTGCAGCGGGGAAAGAAAAGGAGGGGGGAGGGGGGAAGAAAGAAAGAAAGAAAGAAAGAAAGAGAAAGCAAGCCTGGGGACAACAAAAACAGAAGAAGAGACCAGCACACGGAGAGAGAAAGAAGCGAAGTGAAGGGGGAAAAACCAGGGAGGCTTCTGATTTGGTGTGGTTTCTGCGCCCCATTTAGCCATGCGCCCTAGGCAGCTGCCTAGTTGGCCTAATGGTAGCACCGGCCCTGCATCTGTCCACAACCTAGACATCCAGGAAAAAATGGCAGATGATGCTGTTGCTTATGGAACCTCAGTATTCCAAGGTAGTAAACCTCTGAGTTGCAGATTCCAGGGGGCAAGCAACAGAGAGAAGCTAGTCACCACCATTCCTTCCTTGTGACCCCTCCAGAGACACACAAGTTGGCTGTTGTTATAGACAGAATGCTGGACCAGACTGGTCCCATCCAATAAAGCAAATCATGAGCTCTCTGGCTTACCTCTCACTTCCATCTTCTCTTCTCAAGGAGCATTGTTATTGGCTAGGGCCAAACTACATGTGACTATTTCCCAGTATTTTCATTTTTTACTTTCAAGACGCCTCAAGGGTCTGAATTTGATTAGAGCAGTTAGGTTGGCCAGGTGTCCTTCTTTACAGAGGTTAGTCCTCTATTTGAAGATCTGTCCAGTCCAAGTCAGGTTTAAAGATCAGGAGCCGTAAGAAACCCTAAGAAGGAAGGGCAGAGACCTTGAAGTTGCCCATCAGCAGTAGACCAAGCAGGCACACGGCTCACCTGGTCACAGTGTTCACACTATGGTGAGATGTATTACTGTTAAAATTATAATAATTATTTTGAAATTTGCATCTATACATACAAATTAGCATACACAATTTTGGCACAACCCTGTTTCCTCTTTTTTGGTAATGCATGTCCTCTTTTTGCAGTGGGTAACTGGCCACCCTAAGCACTTTGGGTGAGGTTTTCCCCCTTTCCATCTGCAATGTTTCCCCTACCTAAACTGCCTTCCCTCAGTGTTGCTGTTGGCCTTGCCTCCCTCAGTACTGCTGGTGTAGGACAGAATGATGCTGTACAATCCAATCACCATGCTCCTACCTGCATCCTGGTGGCTGCATTTTGAACCAACCAGGCTGTATTTAACGGCAGCACCATGCTACATTAAGCCAATTCATTTCTAAGGTGATGCAGCATTTTCTCCCTTTTTCACAGCTCCAGACCCATGTGGATAGTCTTCTAAAACACTGCAGCAGGTCAGCAATCAGCCTCTTGCCCACTTGTGCTCTCTGAGAATCTCACAGTAATAACGTAGCAAACTATGCATGTAAATACCTTTCAACAAATTCTCCCAAATGCGTTGCTGGAAGGCCCAGAGTTAAGAATATGCAAGTGAAGATTAGCACAGACTGAGATCCTGACATTATTAGAAGGAAGCAAGTCCTGCCCACATAGATATCAAGGGGACTTAGAACTATGGAGTACTGTAAAAAAACGGGACAGCTAAGGAAAGACAACCATCAGTGGTCTCCCAGAGTGCACAGAGACCTTTTTTTTCCATAGCTAACAAGCAGAATCCCATCCACTTTAGGTCTTCTGGATCACAGCCCATGTTTTCCCAATCAAGGTGCTAGTCAGAGAGACTTCTGTACATGTAAGTGTGTCATGCCAGGAGTATTAATATTAGAAAAGCATGAAAAGTCTGGTGCATTGCTTCTTTCCAGCAATTTTTACAAAATACCAGCAGTGTTGCACTTGTATAGAATTGACATAAGTAAAAGAAGTGACATGAACTGGGCACAGATTCTTGAGGCAAATGCCCTGGAAAGCATTTTAATAAGAAATAGCATCTTTATAGCCTCCTAACTAAGCAGGTCCAACATTTGTTTTCACTTCATTAACCTCCTTTTTGTGCGTGTGCCCCATGAAAAATTGTGAACAATAAACTTACCGTTGCCAACGTCTGGTAACCATTAAGCGGCAGTAGTTCCGTTTCATAACTCTGTAGCCAGTTAGACTTAGAATAAAAGTATACAGCTGACCACAAAAATTAGCTTTGTCCTCATAAAATCTTACCAAAAATGTTGATGGAGGAAAATATGTGACTGAAAACATTTTACACTGAACCGGTTTTGTTTAGCGCCTCATTGCAGCCTGCCTTTGTAAGAGCACTTTAGTTTGATATGGTGCCTTCCTCAGTGGTGAATGATCCTAAAGCACTTGCCAAACAAGAATTGCTTCACAAGTGTAAATTGCTGCATGGCTGGCATGGAGGAAGATGATAACTGATGACAGCAACCACCAAAAAGAACACGATACAACTCTGAAGACAAAGCATTACTTGGGCTACTGCTTGGCAAAAGCCCCCATTGCCAAGGTTCCCATTGGTTGTAGAAAGAGCTCAGATCCACGCCGGCTCAGTTTCTACCCTCTTCCCATCGGAAAATCGCATGTGAAGAGGACAATCTTAGAAAATTAATTACCTTTTGGAAACAGTCTATATCGGGCTAGACAACGTGGTGCCCATAGGTACCAATGCAATCCTGGACACCTTTCTTGCTGTCTGGTGTCTGCCAAGGTGCCCTACCCTCCCAAATGATGATGATGATGATGATGATACATTTTCATACCAGCAGCTGGGATCACTGTGAAATAGGTTTCTGTTGGTGTCGAAAACAGTGGATTCAAAGGAGTTGTTTAGTTTGTTAGGGCTCAGATCCCACCTCTGCCTTGTGCTCAGTCTTATGGGCAGGTTACTTGTTCTTTGCCACACCTCCTATAGCAGCCATTTTGTGGTGTTGCCCAGGACAGCTTCTCAAATGCACACACAGGCCCAAAAAGGTTGCCTACCACTGGTCTATACAGGCGGTGCATGCTGTAGCTTTGGAGTTTGACCTGTTGATGTGTTAAAAGGGTTTACTGCTAATTTGGTGCATGATGAAAATGTGGACAACATACAGCACAAGCAGCTTTTGTGGTAGCTTTGTATTTCCTCCAAATTCTTAGACATTCCAGTTTTCATTTTAAAAGTAAAATTCTAGTTGTCAAACAGTAAAAGCAAGGTACTTTTACTGTTTTAGACACTCACATTTTTTTAAAAAAAAGAATACATGTAATAAGATTTTCCAAAGGTTAACTCCAGTTTTTAAAATTTCAGCTTAATAATCAGAGAACAAGAATGGCAGAAGTTTCAGTATACCAGATGATAGTGCTGAATCATTCATGGTAATGATGTACTTGCATATCAATAAGCAAATTACCTATTGTTCTCTACCATATGGTAGGGAAAATGTGAGGAATCCACTCTGCTGGATTTGGGGTTTTTGTGGGGGAGGGGGAGTTAGGATTTCCCCATTCTAGACCACCTGGAAATGGACCTGGATGGATCCACTTTGGATTCAGAAATCTGTACATTTCAGGACTTGAGATGCATTCACGAAGCAAAAAAAAAAAAAAGCCCAGTTCAATGTGCACTTTTGAAAAGTGTGCAAAGAAAAATGCATACATTTCAAAAATGTGTAAAAACAACCTTTACTCAATGGGTAGATGTTACAAAAATGTATACAATTTGAAAAATGCATACAATTTGAAAAATGCACACATATCTTTAAAAATACACCAAAAAACCCATACAGATTTTTGGGGTGAAAAAAAACCCAACCCAACAACATCTACACGGAATCAGCACGGAATGCACTTAGAGGTGGAAAAAAGAGGAACTGTAATGCACTCTAGGTGGGGCTGCCCTTGCACTTGGTTCAGAAGCTGCCTGTAGCTAATTAAGATGAATGATGAAATGATGGCAGGTGGGTGCTGATGCAGTGCAATCAGTTGCTAGGAAGATTTGGTGAAGGAGGGTGGTTTTAGGCAGATGCCACGCAATGTTTTGCTAGGCAGAAGTTGGGAACTGAGTTCACCCATGAGAACAGGAACAGCAGGGAGTTTTTAGCCTCTCTTGCTACATGACTCGCTAGCCAAACACCTTGAGGAACGAGGAAACCAGCATCTGGGTTTGCATGACATGCTAAGCCAGGGATGGTTAAGTAAACCCTAGAACAAGCCATGGCTTAGCAGTGTGGTTAATTAGCCAAATTTAAACCACCCTGACTAACCCTTCCCTGGTTTGGATGACACGCTAAGCCACTGTGGCTTAATAACCACCATGGCTTACTGTGCCGTGCAAACCCAGTCATTGAGGGAGGGGGCCCATTGAGGGTGTCTTGCCTAAGGGCCCTCCAAAACCTGAAACTAACACTGCATCTGGTCAGCCCCTGTGGGAAACAGGATGCTTGACTAGACGGATCTTTGTTCTGATCTCACAGGGCTCTTCTTAATGAACAAGCCTGCTCCTGTCATGTCTAGTTAGGCTCCAACATAAAATGTCAAAACTCAAAACATGAAGATCCGTGTCGGTACACCAGCACATAGGAAACAAAGCCTCAACTGGGATAAAATGTTAGGCTATGGGAGTTCTGTATCCCTAATCAGGCTGGGGAGAGTTTAGCCTGCAATAGCTAGGGAAGGACATACTGCCTGGGTTCACACGACACACTAAACCTCAGTAGGTTAAGGCCTACTGTGGTTTAGTGTGTCGTCTGAGCCCTGCAGGGTGCTTTAGAAGTGACCTGGTGGTGGCTTCTAAACCGCCCTGCTATGCCACGGTTTGCGGTAGGGTTGAGGAAACCCTTGTAGGTTTAGCATGTTGTCCAAACCCAGATGACATGCTAACCTACCCACAACCCAAAAAGGCACAGAGTCCCTTGTCCAGAGCAGCAAAACAGGCTGCTACTCTGGCCAAAGGGCTCTGGCCAATGACAGCCAGCCAAGTGCCCAAGCGGTGCTTGGCCAGCTGTCATCGGCTTCCCCTCCCCTGGCAGGGCCCCGCCTTGCTCCCCCTCCCCCAGGGCCCCATTCACCACTGCTGTCCGCCGCTGCTCCACTGTTCACCACCATGCGCCTCATCCTCCTCACTTGGGCTGGGTGAAGAGGAGCCGTGTCGGTGGTTCCTCGCAAGGCCACAATAAACCCAGCATTGCAAGGAACTGCCAGGGCCTCGGCGGCTGCATAGTACCCTCAACACATGTGCGCCAAGGCACCGACGCAGCCAGGGCAGGCGGCTTCTTAAGCTTCTTCCTCTGCAGCACCAAGGGAAAACGCAGGCAGCCTTGCAGCACGGGGGTAGGGGAGGCCTCCTCTACCCCCGTGGCATGTAGCCGCCTGTCCAAGGAGGAACGCTAGCACACCAGGTCCTTCCCATGCCTTCTTCCCCTCCCACCTGGGTGCTGAATGGCCCGCTGGTCAATCGGCGTGGCAGGCAGAAGGTAAAGGAAGCCTTCTTCCTGCCCCCCACTAGCACCGGTTAGTGCTGCCCATGAGCACCATGAGCCAGTGCAGGTGGGGCATGGGGGGCAGGAGGGGGGAATTCTCTCTGCCAGGCTGGCGTGTATGTGTGGCGATGTCGGCGGTGAGGGAGGGGCCTTATTGCCTCTGCCACGCGCACTTCCTTTACCTCCCGCCTGGCGTGCCAATAGACTAGTGGGCTGTTCAGGACGGCAGGCAGGAGAGGAAGGAGGCATGGGTAGGAGCCGGTGCACTGGCGTTCCACTCCACGAATGCCAGCACACCGGGCCCTTGGAAAGGCGGCTACCAGGCAAAGGGGTGGAGGAGCTGGCCTCCCCTACCCACGCACCATGTAGCTGCCTGTCCTGCCCGGTTCAGTGGTTGCGTTGGGACCTTGGTCAAGGCCCCCGATGCAGCCAGCGAACCAGGCAAGATGGGCAGTCCCATGCAAGGGGAGAAGGGGACCGAGCCGGGGAAGGGGAGCTGCCGCCATGTTGACGGTCCCACGCAAGGCCAGGTTAAACCCGACCTTGCACGGGACTGCCAACACAGCTCCTCCTCACCCAGCCACAGCGAGGATGAGGCGTGTGGTGGCAAAGGGCAGCGACGGGGACGGCAGATGGCTGTGATGGAGGACGGCAGTGGTGAGGGGGAGCAAGGGGGGCCCAACTGGGAGGGGCACATTGCCCTTGCTCAGCAGGGACGCAACCCCACCGAGCAAGGGCCAGCCTCTGACAGCTGCCAAAAAGTGCCACTTGGGCATTTTTTGGCCACTGTCATCCCCACTCGTCTCCCCGCAGTTGCAGTGCTGTTGCAGTGTCCCCTGGGATACCGACTGGAGGACTGAGGGGAGAGGCGGCACCTCCTGACCCCCGCGGTGCCCAACCATTAGTCAGGCAGAGCCAAGGCCTGGGGCAACTTTGAACCTACAGAGGTTTCAGAACCTCAGTGGGTTTAAAGTGACATGCAAATCCAGCCACTATATAAAGGTATATAACGGCAGTAAAAGGCAGAAGCTTCCTTAGGAGCACTAGTGAGGGCCAAAATAGACATTACTTTAAATCTGTGCCTAACAGCCCCATCTTTTTTCAGTTTCACTCTACAGCAGGTTCAGGGGAGCTGATTCAGATCAGGGCCCTAGTGTGGGATGTAGGGGGGCTTCTAAGATCAAGGTCAGCCCCCCCTTGCACTACTCTACAGTAAAAATGAACAAAAGATGGAGCTACTACACACAGATAAAAATTAATGTCTGTTTCAGCCCTGCATGCCAAAACAGAGAATGGAACAGGAAAGACCTCAAAGTAGGGGTTCTCTTTAGCTCAGGGGCTTGATGCTTCTGTTTCTTGTTTTGTGTCACGCTTGCTGTGCCAGCCATGCTGATCCTGCTCTGCTATTCCATCTGGAGGATCATCAGCAGAAAGATCAGCCTAGACCTATATGTAGCTAGAAGGTGCCAGATGTGGCAATACAGTTTGCTGATAATTGCAAACTCTTCCATTGGGAAACAACCTGGAAGCCCACTACTCCAGAGCAAACATGGGCTGATGGGATGTGCAAACTTTAACTGCTGCTTAGCCATTTTTGCAGCACCCAGAAGCAATAGCAGAACTCATGGTGGTGGCATAAAGTGAATTTATATCAACTTTCAAGTTTTATATTCTTCATTTTGTTATCATTATTACAGTCTTCCCTGAATTTACATTACTATGGAAGGCAAATCTGGCCCATTAAGTTCAAGTGGGTTGAATAAAAATAATAAAAAAACATGGAAGTACTGAAAGATGACAGTACTGGTCAGATTACTAAGCAAGCAAGCTGCTTACATTTTTATTCATCCATCACTTTTACACCACATTACATTTTATAGATATATTCATAATTGGAACCAAATGGCTAATCATTCACTTCCAGCATTAGGAACTTGCTGTTCAGAAACAGCATCTACTTCAGAATAATGCCACAAACACTTTATGGAAATACGACAATTACAATAGTACAGCAATATTCCTCTGAAGTGATAACTAATTCCTACTTAGAGGAATTTTAGCTAGAAATAGTGCCTTATGTTCAATATAAATTGGTAATGTTTGTGACAAAATGGTTGTTGTTGATGTCACAGCATGTGTTAACAATTCATTTATTTTGCAGATACCATGTTCAATTTCGGAAGTTGCAGGCAGCGTAATCAATTGCCATGGTACTTCATTTGTCATCTTAATTTTGTTACGTAGGGCGGAGAACCTGAACCTCATAATAGAGGTATGACCTCATAATAGCTGTTGGTTCTTCCCTTCCCTTTATCAATACTATAAGCCCATAGAGTTCTACATTTGCAGATGATGGTCCCATTGAGGAAACTGAAATAATTATTCTGTTTCATCCTCCTAAAACATTAATAATTTATGCATAGGAGAGTTAAATCATTCTGTTGGCTGGAAGGGTTTAAAAAAATACTTAAGCCTGAAGAGCAAACACAGCTGAAACAGAATCCTAGCAGTCAACCTACATTTTGGTCTGTATGTCATACCCTAAAATTGACGTATGAGCTAGTGCCATTCTAGTTTCCCCAACCTGGTGCCCTCCAGATGTTTTGGACTTCAAGGGGGAGACCAGCCTGACCCCATGCATTGGCCAAAGAAGAAACAACTCCAGGGAACTTGTTTTGCCCTTCCCTGCCAGAAAATAAAAGCAAAGGGGGCGGACATCTATAAGAACCTTGTAAATAAGAACTGGTGCCTGAGTTTTGGTTTCTTCCTCCTCCCTCCCAGTCCCTTTTCCTTTTGTGTCATGTCTTTTAGATTGTCTAATATTAATCTTTGTAAGCTGCTCTGGGAGCATTTTTTGGCTGAAGAGGGGGTAAAAATGCTGTAAATAAATAAACTACCATCAGCCCCAGCCAACATAGCCAATTATGCTGGCAGTTGTAATCCGAAACATCTAGAGGGCATGAAGTTGGGGAAGTCTGCTCTCTCTCTCCCCACACATACACACACACACACACACACACACACACATTTTTGCCTTTGTACTAATGAGCTAAAGAGTAGGCAGCAGGAGAGGCAGAACTCCATGCCATCTCTCTGTCCACAGGCTCTCCTCATCTTTAAGGTTGAACATGCTATAACTAAGCTGCCCATACACATGCTGCCGGTTGGTTACCACAGAAGAGAAATGAAGTAACAAGTCTATTGGCTGCAAGTGGGACAGGCAACCTGGCCCAGTTCCTAGGCCATGTCACCAATATACGGCCACAGGTGGCTTCCTATTTAGACATAGGTCATGATGCTGTGATATCGTGACTAGGGATGGATGGGTCTCTCAAGCTCATCAAGGTTCTCATTTTCCCACCACCAAGTTAATGCCATCCTGGTTCCATACGGTATGTTTTTTCTGCAGATAAATTTGTATGTATTTTTGTGCACATCTTAACGGAAGCAAAAAAAAAAAAAGTGTTTCAGGGGCACACATCGCAAGCTCAGAAATGTATAAACTCCCAGCTTCAAATTGCATTCCAGTCCACATTCAGTTCCAGGAGGCACAGATTGGCTAAATTTGTAAACAAACAAACACCTTGATGGAGCAAATTCATCAGCCATCCCTAGTCATGACACACAGAGGTTGGACAGGAACCTTGTAAATTAAGAGAATTCTAGGGTTTCTCCAAGTCATGAATTTACCCTGACACGTGCATCATCATCCCATTACTATAAAAGTTGCTCCCAGGGCATGATCTGAGGACACACTATGGGGCTACCTTGCTGGAGCTAAGCAGGTTGGAGTCTGGTCAGAACCTGGATGGAAGACTACCTGGGAAACCCACATATGCCATCTTGAGTTCCATGCTGGAAGAAAGCTGGGATAGAAAAGTAAGAAATAAATAAAATAAAGACAGAAACACAGAAGGCCCTCAGGCAATGTCCAGATACAAGAGGAGCTAATACCATCTTCTGCAGTTAAACAAATGATCTCATAAATCCATAGCTAGGAGAACCCTTACTCAACATCTAGTCTATAGCTGGGTGTTATTGAAACCTAGGTAGATATTCTGTGTTTTTTAAAATTATACTCTTGATTTGTAACTTCACGCAGATGCTATCTCTCGTGATTTGTGATGGATGTCATTCAAATTGAAAGAGGGCTGTTTTCCCCATGATTGAATATCCAAGAAAATCCTTATGGGATCTGGCAGGATCTTACAAAGAATTAAACTAATCAAAAAGATAGAGGAAAACATTTGGTTTGAATAATCTCAATATCCAATAGTACCACTGCGCTAGAGGGAACAATCGCTAGCACAATGGGAAAGTAGAGTTTGCTTGTGCAACTGGAAGCTACCCAAAACTACCACTTCTGGAATAGGACAAGTCAGCAGAAGTTGCAGAAGGCAGCTCCACTGACTTGTCCTTTTCCAGAAGTGGTAGTTTTGGATAGTTTCTTGGGTTGCACTATCAAGAGCTACTTTCCCGTTGCATTAGCGGTCAGTCCTGCTAGTGCATGTTTAGAGCTGGCAAATTGCCAGCACTGGATACTGCTCATAGTCACTATGTATGAAGGGTGTTTGAGAAAAGGAATATATTTGAATAAGAACAACAGACATTGCCTTACTAGAAAACTATATCCTTGTAAGTATTTTGTAGTGTTCCAATAAGTTTTTGTTTTATATTTCTTATATTTATTAATTGCCCATCTGTCCGGTCACCCGGCCACCCTATATGCATTAAAAAGTGGTTTGTAGTGTATTTGTAGTAACAGAAACTTTACTTACCTCATCTTTTTAATTCACTCCTTTTTTAACATACCAGGAGGGTAAATAGATTCATTTGTTTATCAGTTATCATTTATTTTTGGGATTTATGCCTATAAAACCATCTACAATTATAACACTGGGGAGGGTTTTAATGAGAAATTTAGAAAGTTTTCGTTTTGTAGTGAAAAACAAGTATATTAGAGCTTGTAAGAGGTTGGTTTGTATTATTAGTTGAGCTTTAGGATTTGTTGTATTAAGGTATGTTCTATGCATGATAACATTTTTTTAAAATATGGATTGTTTAATTATAATGACTATGTATACAATAATCTGCATTATGGCTTTATTTATATAGTAGTAGTGGTTCTCTCAGTGCTGCTTAAGATGTTCATCAAACACATTGGGCATTTCACTATTTTATATAATTATTTTTTTTTCCAGTACCATGTTGAGGTTTGCCTTTTTGTTCATTTTTAAAAAGATTTCAGACAACTCTGGGAGGGAAACCTATTAAGACAAGATGTTTTGCAAGTATTTAGAGGTTAATTAGCCCAGTGAGTACTTTGGGTTGCATAGCAGGCTGTATTGCTACATTGCTTACTGAAACATGTTTGTGTAGCTTCTGTCAGGAGGTGTGTTGTTAGATTTATTTATTTATTTAAAATATTTATGCTGCCTTTCATTACCATAGTGCAGTGTATAAAAGTCATAAAGACAAGAATCAAAATAAAATACAAAAGATAAAAACAGAAACATCTACTGAGCTAGGTATTCAAATCAGCAAATGCCTGGGTAAACAGATGAGTTCTTAACAGGCACCGAGATACCACCAAAGGATGGTGCCTTACCTGTTGCATTGCGGGGGGGGATCCCAAAGGTGGGGTGTCACAACAGAAAAAGCCCTGCCCCTGGTTGCCATCAGATGTACATGTGCAGGCAATGGAATAACCAGGAAGTCCTGGTTGTTCACCAGAAGTGAACATCACCTCACAGAAAAGGCAGGTCGCAGTTCAAATAAATATTCTTTAGGAGATCATATAGACACCTCATGGCCCAAAGATTTCTGATGGGGTTCATGAAAGAAAGTACATACAAGAAAGTAAATTACTGCTATTGCTTGTCATTGCAGCATTTGCAAAATATAGCATTTGCATTTTGCAATGCAATTCACAACCTTAGTTGTCTTTGTCCTCAAAACAGCTCTGAGGTAGAACCTTAAATTTGTTTCACAATGGGGAACTGAAAAAAGTAAGGTGCTGCTGCTACACACATGCAGAGAGCAAGCAGTGCTGGCTCCAGGTTTTTAAGGACCCTTGGGCAAGTCAATGAGTCCACCTTCTCACTGCCATGGTCACCAGCTGCTATTGCTCCTCATCCTCTTTCTTATCACTGCTACCACTTGCTTGCTTGACAGGCAGAGAGCCAGTGAGAAAGTCAGCAGTGGCATCTGCTGCTCCTCCTTTTCACCACCACCGCCTGGGCCAAAGCAAGAGGCAGGTGAACAAGCAGGTTGCAATGCTGAAGAGAAGGAGCAAGTCCAGGGGGTTCTTGTCAGTGGGACCCTGCTGGGGTGTGGGCCCTTGGTGGGTACCCAACCATGCCTACCCTTGATGCTGGCCCTGGGAGAAAAGGTACTTGAAGTTGATGCAGATTTTTTAAACAAGAACATGGAATGGTGGAATTTGCTGCCTTGGTGTTCCTAAAACATACCTTTAATAAACTGCTGTGGACCTAAATGGAATCTTGCTTTCTATGTGCCATGCCAATTGATAGAGGAAAAAGTTGAATGAACTTTCCTTTTATGGTAACCTTCATATCACAAGTCACGTGGCTAGATGTTGTACAGCAGTGATGGCTTGCCTCAGCCAAATGACTTTGTAATTGTTTCTGGCTGGCTGTGTGGCGGTTATTGGGCGCAACCTCTCTCCAGTGGTTTACTGATGATTGTACACACTTTTGTATCGAATTAGTTATAAGGGATGAAATGCTTGTGATGTTAAGGATTTTGGCTGAATCTAACGATCCTGTTTTAATCTCTTCCGATTCAGCAGTGCCAATGGCTAAGGGACAGTTTTAAATTTGATGTATCCATATTTTACAACTTGGTTTTTAGTATATGTGCATTATATTTATAAACAAATAATGTTTATTTGCTGGTCATTGACCGTAATAAAGTTACTTACTTACTATGCTTTAAGGAATTTTATTCATAAAAAACATGCAAACACTAAAACACATATACAACAAACAATAAACACAATTAAAATAGACTTCCAATCTTCTCCACAGCTTAAGCAACCACAGTTATTCTTAAAACATTTTCTGTTAACAAAAAATCACTTCCAGTTACGGGAAAAAAAAAAAAAAAAGGAACCCAAAAGAGGACAAACACAAGAAATCACTCTCCCCAAATGTAGATCAACTATTTAATCTAGTTTAAATTCAACATTTATGAATATACAAAAAAAAAACCTAAAACCCTATAGTTTCATTAAATAGTGTTTTCAATTCCAAAATACAATATTTTAAGAATCCCAACAATAAAAAGTAACAATAAACTATTTAGTAAATCACCACATGACAAAAGTTTTTAGTACTTCCCCCCACACACACACTCTCTAGTACCTAACCATCTAGCCAACACATTTGTCCTATTACAAAAAAGTTACTTACTATGGTAACCTTGTATAAAAGGAACATTATTCAGTTAATGGATTTAACCACGTTCAAGCCTGAATAAGGGCCAACATCTGGTGCTTACTGGATTATTTTGAAACTGATCCCATTAAGAGCAAATACAGTCATGCCTTGGATTGAGAGCATAATTCGTTCTGGAAATGTGCTTGTAATCCAAAACACTCTTATAGCAAAACAAAATCCCCCCAAAAAAATTTGTACAGAGATTTTTAATTTAAGCCGTACTACAGTACTTGTATTGCAAGATGTCGCTTGTATATCAAGTAAAAAAAATTTAAATAAATATTTAAAAATTTGCTTTTCTTGCAAAACGCTCTCAAACCAAGTTACTTGCAATCCAAGGTATTACTGTACATACAAACATACATGGAAGTAAATATGCACTTAACTTCACAACTGATGAATTTCTGAATAGGATCCTACATTTCTTTCAGGTCCTACTCAAAGATTTGGCTTCAGATGTAGCACGTGGATAATTTGCTCTGACCTAAAATGTCAATATATATTATGCGCATGCGCACATGCGCACACATGCACACACACAAGGTCTGCCTTTTTAGATAATCAATTTTCCTCAACATTGTGGCTTATTAAATTTGCAACATTAAAAAGCACTTAACAACTAACAGCACTTAAAACATTATCAATAATGAAAAAGTACTGGCTTTTATTTTAGAGGACAGGATAGATAAGGATACAAAACAGAAGTGGGCAGTATGGAGGAGATGGATTCATTAAGAATATTGTTTTCTCCTGTTTTCTTTTTATGATTTTGTTTTGTTGAAACTTACAATAAAAAATAAATTTGAAAAGAGAGAAAAGAATGTAAGATCTTCAATGATTCCCTGAAAAGGCACATTTAAAATACCTGAAAACAGCTGTATGTTTTTCAATTAATCATACTCTAGTAAAGCACAGTGTTTGATGGGCCTAATGACAGATATGTATACTGCAGCTCTCCTTCTTCCCCACCTACCCATGCAAAAGCTGCAAGGGCTGAGCTGGTGTTTGAAGTTGAAAATTATGTCAAACATATATATTTAAGTTTTATTGTGATCCTTCAGTGCTCAAAGGAGATATTGCACTGTGGTGTTTATACTTGTTCTCTGTAGTCAAGGCATTTATTTTATTTTATTTTATTTATTTATTTATTATATTTATACCCCGCCCTTTTTCCTGCAAGGAACCCAAGGCGGCTTACATAATCCTCCTCCTCCTCCTCTCCATTGTATCCTCACAACAACCCTGTGAGGTAGGTTAGGCTGAGAGTCAGTGACTGGCCCAAAGTCACCCAGTGGGTTTCATGGCTGAGCGGGGACTAGAACCCGGATCTCCCGAGTCCCAGTCCAACACTCTAACCAGTACGCCACACTGGCATAGATGTTGATGAAAGATTTATATACTATCTTTCATCAACATCTATCCCAGGATGGTTGGCAATGAAATTTAAAATCAAAACAATAAAATACACAGTTAAAAACCTGTGGTCCACAGCCTAATTTCTTGCAACCCTCTGCAAGCAATCAGTTCAGACCTCTGGCAAGATTTGTCCCTTGCTTGGAAGCCCAAGGGAGAGAGAAAGAAAAGGAGGTGGTCCATTCCCTTTTGGCTCTGGCCCCACCACTGCTGGTTTTGGGCCCACCTAACACTGGCATGCAGCCCACAATTTATTATCCTCAATGCAGCCCTAAACAGAAAGGGAAATAAAATTCTGTCCCCTGCTCCCAGGTCTAGAGACACACACACCCTGTCCCACTCCAAACAGCTGCCAAGGAAGAGGCAACACTACCATCCTATGATATCTGGGATACTGCAAGAGCCCAGGTTCCCACTAGGTACTGAATAGCAGCTGCTCATTCCTTCTGAAATTCCGATGGTGGAGAGGTCTGGGGAGCCTGCCCTAAATCTAGCTGGCATTGGAGAAGACTGAGCTAGTAGAAAACTAGTAGAAAACACTTCCACTTATACAAGGTGAAACACCAGATTTCCACCAATTCCCCCTACTCACTGGTCCGTCAAAAGCTGCTTGTGTGAAGTCCTCTGGTACATTGTGGCACAGAGGGCTGTGGTAGATGGTGGGAATGGCAAAAATCAGGTGCCCTGGTTTGTGCAAACAGAAGCGCTTTCCACTAGCCTAGGCTTCCCTAACCTGGTGCCTTCCCAATGTGTGTCTGGGGCATGCTGGGAGTTGTAGTCCAACACATCTGGAAGGCACCATATTAAAGAAGGCTGAGCTAGCCCAACATCATCATTGGATACAACCCTCTGAGCAGACCATATTTCATCATTCAACTAAAAAACCGGAAGTTCTACAACTGAGGCATTATTGTAGGTTGGTAGAACAACAGCAACAAAAATCCTGCTGAGTCTCTCAACAATAATTTAGGATGTTCCAGACATAAAATTTCAACTAGCAATATTCTAGTCTTAAGGCGGGGGGAGGGGGAACCCAGGGAGGAATAAGCTGAATTAAAGTAGTTTCCGTATTACGGAGCCAATTCTGAATGTTTGTGGGATGAGAACCATTGGTAGATAAAATGAGAAGAGGGAAAAGATCAGAAAATCTTTCTTGGCGATCAAGAAAAAGTCAAGAGCAGGAATATATGAAATGCATTGAAATTCCATTGCTAATTCCAAGTTTTTCTGTGGCAAGCAACAGATTACTGTGGAAAATCCATTGCTGAATCAAGCTTTAGCCAGTTCTCTATGGGTTTCTATTGTTCACAGCTTTCTGAGTGAATTGTCTCTGTGCATTTATTTTTTGCTCACAGTTGCAATACATCATAAATGTTATATGCTTACACAATCCCATGCATGTCTACTCAGACGTAATTCCCAGTGAGTTCAATGAGACTTACTCCCAGGTAAGTGTGAATAGGATAGCAGCCTTAAAACTACGTAAACACCTAGCCATTTTCATGTGTGTGTATTTTGTTTGAAATTGAGCCACATCATCGGGGTTGAACGTATAAAGCTGTATAAAGCTTAGCCCCCGATGAAATCAACATTTATAATTTTAAACACAGTGCAAAAAAGGGATTGCACAAGGAATTGACAAGACTAAAGGAGGAAATTTGGTGCAGCAGTTAAAAATATTGTGAGAATAAAGTTAGCAGAAGAATACAATACTCATTGCTGTGATGGTGAAAACAATCCCTGCATGGGCATGAATCAACAAAAGGATTTTGGTAAGGCTTCCTGTAATTTAAAAACAATATTCTGGTTTAAGAGAACCATACATTTCAGCTTGAATTCTGCTGTCAACAACAGTGTGGCGTAGTGGTGAGAGTGTTGGACTGGGACTCTAGTCCCCGCTCAGCCATGAAACTCACTGGGTGACTTTGGGCCAGTCACTGACTCTCAGACTAACCTACCTCACAGGGTTATTGTGAGGATACAATGGAGAAGAGGAGGAGGAGGTAAGCTGCCTTGGGTTCCTTGCAGGAAAAAAGGCGGGGTATAAATATAATAAATAAATAAAATAATAAATAAACAAACAACAACAAAATCAGCAGCAGGCCTAGTCAATATGGTTAAAAAACACAATACTGAAACCTACAGATTAAATTATATTAATTTATGACAATGCCAGAAAGAATGATTATTGCCATATAGTTAATCATCTGTGTAAACAAACGTAATTCCCGTTTATGCTTAAATCATACATGAAACAAGTTCAGTTTTTACTTATGCTCACATTATCCTACACTGCCACTCTGTGGCAACTTGTCTGCAAAACAATCAGTGATTTCTGGCAAGATGGGAAAAGGGGGGGGGGATATGAGAGAAAGGCCATGGCAGCAAGCTGGACGTAGCCCACAGAGCTTCCCATTTCCTCCCCCAGATTTTCAAAATAAATTGTAATAGCTATCAGGGAGGGAAGTCTACATAACCAGCGAACACATCTCATGTGTAGTGACTTATATTGGGATATATTTAGGAAGGATCTCTCACTTTAAGAGAAGGACACTCTCACACTGAATAAAATGACTCAAAGAATAAAATGAGGAATAGAAGTGAAAGGAACAAGGACAGAGCAGGCTAGGATAGAGGACTGAGCAGTTTGTTCAATGGGTTGACTCCAGACTTAGTCATACTTAAGATTAGTCCCACTGAAATCAATGGGGCTTAAGTTAATCTGCAAGCACCTTGAAAACAATGCAGTGATTACTAGAAGCCAGCATGGATTTGTCAAGAACAAATCCTGTCAGACTAATCTGATCTCATTTTTTGATCGGGTAACCTCCCTTGTGGACTGTGGGAATGCTGTGGACATTATATACCTGGACTTCAGCAAAGCTTTCGACAAAGTGCCTCATGATATCCTGATTAGTAAGCTAGCTAAGAGTGGGCTAGATGGAACAACTATCAGGTGGATCCACAATTGGCTACAGAATCGGACTCAAAGAGTGCTTATCAATGGTTCCTTCTCAAACTGGGGAGAGGTAACGAGCGGGGTACCACAGGGCTCGGTCCTGGGCCCGGTGCTCTTCAACATTTTTATTAATGACTTGGATGAGGAGGTACAGGGAATGCTTATCAAATTTGCAGATGACACAAAGTTGGGTGGAACAGCTAATACTCTGGAAGACAGAAACAAAATTCAAAGTGACCTCGATAGGCTGGAGCGCTGGGCCGAAAACAACAGAATGAAATTTAACAGGGATAAATGCCAAGTGCTGCACCTAGGGAGAGGAAACCAAATGCAGAGTTACAGAATGGGGGACACTTGGCTCAACAATACTACAAGTGAGAAGGATCTTGGAATTGTGGTAGATCACAAACTGAATATGAGCCAGCAATGCGACGTGGCTGCAAAGAAGGCAAATGCAATTTTGGGCTGTATTAATAGAAGTATAGCTTCCAAATCGCGGGAAGTGATAATTCCCCTTTACTCGGCACTGGTTAGGCCTCATCTTGAGTACTGCATCCAGTTCTGGGCACCTCACTTTCAGAAGGACATAGACAAACTGGAGAGGGTTCAGAGGAGGGCAACAAGGATGATAAAGGGACTGGAAACAAGGCCCTATGAGGAGAGACTGAAAGAACTGGGCATGTTTAGCCTTCAGAAGAGGAGACTGAGGGGAGATATGATCGCACTCTTCCAGTATTTGAAGGGATGTCACACAGAGGAGGGCAAAGATCTCTTCTCGTTCATTCCAGTTTGCAGGACACGGAATAATGGGCTCAAGTTACAGGAACCTAGATTCCACCTAAACATCAGGAAAAATTTCCTGACTGTCAGAGCAATAAGACAATGGAATCAACTACCTAGGGAGGTGGTGGGCTCTCCCAGTCTGGAGGCATTCAAGGTGCGGCTGGACAGACATCTGTCAGAGATGCTTTGACCTGTATTCCTGCATTGAGCAGGGGGTTGGACTCGATGGCCTTGTAGGCCCCTTCCAACTCTACTTTTCTATGATTCTATGATTCTAAGTTAGTCACAACTAACTTAAGTTCCATTGATTCCAATGGGTCTACTCTAAGTATGACTAAGTCGGCACCCAGTCCAATAAAGTTTGAAACTTAAAGTTTGAGTTTCTGAGTAGTTACTTATGACCAACATCAGATTTAGCTCAAGCAGCTCTCAGCTAAGCTGAAAACCGGCAGGAATTGCTGAGGAGCTCAAGTACAGCAGCATTAACAATGCAGTTCTTGCACTGCTACATTAGTTCTTACAATTAAGCAAAAACAACAACAACCTGAAACCGAGTGATAATTCTAAAATAACTGCCTTTTGTGGACTTGAAACCTCTCTAGAACGTGTTCTAATGTGCAACCTTTCAAACATCAGTTATACTTTGAACACTTTCTCCAAAACACGTTTGCCTCCATACTGGAAGACAAGTGACATGAACAGTTGACCTACACTTCAATGTGCCAGCAAATGAACTCATTAAGTCTGGGCTGAAAATTTCCTTTTTCAACCATTCCTTTGTTGGGCTGCAGGCAAAACAACCCCCAAAAGATTGTGGGGGGGGGGGTAAAGAGAAATTTCTCTGAAATTTGCGGGGTGAGAAGGTTGCCACTTTACCACCTGCAACTTTATGAAGTAGCAGAGGAATTAATGTTTTTTTCCCCTTCCTTTTTTAACTTTAAAAAAATTGAAAATCCCTGCACACTCACAGCGGTGCAAGGCTCTCCCTGCAGGCTCCCACCAGCTGCACTTCCTGGAATGCCTTGGGAGCAACGCCACATGTCATTGACCTGGTTTGCACGACATGAGGGTGGTTAATAAGCCACAGTGGCTTATTAACCACCTCTGCGCATGCCGGTTATGTGCTGGCCGATTTACCTAATTGCCCTCACTGGGCGCAGCATGTTGTGCTGTCTGAACCCAAAGAGGGTGAGTGGCTGGGGTGGTTAACAAACCAACCAGAACTCATGCTCTGTGTTGCCCCAATGGCATTACAGAAAATGTGGCCAACAGAAAATGGCACGGCGCATTTTCATAGATCATAGAGTTGGAAGGGGCCTACAAGGCCATCGAGTCCAACCCCCTGCTCAATGCAGGAGACTAGAGGAGGGGTCTCCCATCCAAGTAATAACCAGGCCTGACCCTGCTTAGCTTTCCACGCTCAGACAAGCTGAGCCAGCGTGAGCCACAGGCCTGTACTTTCTCCATAGCTTCCTGCCAGCCACAGTTTCCGGCATGCCCTGTGAGCAACCCAGTGGGTCAGAGGGTAAAGCATGACCAGTATAAAAGACCACAGACTCAAGAAATTAAATGAACAAATGAATTAGTTTGTTGATACATAATGCCTAAAATAGTATCTTCATATGGAAAATAATATTATTAATTTGACGACAGATATAGCAACATTAGTATTCAGAAACTATTACAATTGCTCAGAGAAGGTCATAAGAAAGCAACCATCAAAACAAAGTAAATGGTTTAAGAATGCCATAAGAATAGTATTGAAAACCATCAAAGCAATTTGAATAGTAATCCTAGGCCTACAACTCACTAGATAACACACTACCAGAAGAGTTTGTTTTAGCCTACTAAATATTTATGTCAATATATATTTAGTAGTTTGTCATTCAGTGGAAATGATATATGAGAGGTCTTTCCATATACAAACCAGAAATATTAGAAGTATTAGATCTATTACTACCAGGAATTATTTTCTTTGTCATTAAATGTTTCGTTCACCTGCAATGTGGGACATTGGAATGACACTGGCACCACCTAGGGGTTGACGTTAACAGTATATTGAGGTTTTTGCAACATTTATTCCACACATATTTTTAAGATTAAATATTGTAGGTTTTTTACAATAAAATAGCAAGCAGCGTCAGTCAGCATTCTTGTTCAGAAATTCAGATAATTGCCTCCTCATACCACCCCGAATGGCATAATATGTTCAACTATACAACATTTACAGGGCAAATCCAATGGTCCTAGCTATGTTAGCAGCTGCTACGCAAAGGCTGATGCTGGTGTTGTGTGGTTGCGACCAACTAACAGCATAACAGAAGCCTAACAATGGCTGCCAAAGCAAATGCCCATGTAGCAAGACCGACAGACACTATTGGTTTCCCCTAGTAACTCCACCCCACCAATAATGATATATTCCATTATCCTATACAGAAGGCACCAACCCAGGATGCATGGGGATGGCCAAGCAGCCCCATGATATTACCCAACCCTGAACATGTACAGGTATATATACAAGGCACAACTGGGCAACCAGAAAGAAAACCGTGCGCTCCCCGGCCCAGAGCCCATAGTACAGCAGGCAGGAGCACAGCACTTGATACCTATAGTCACTAACCCCACAGCACCTCATTTGAAAAAGGCTCCTAGCTGCACAAACAACCATCTTTTTACCAGGAAAAAAAAAAGCCATTATCCCATTGGAAAGTAAGAAGTGCAATTTATCTAATCCATTTTAGAAGTCATTAAAGGCATTGTGCTACAGATGGCATGCTTTCTTTAATTTGAGGGGCGGCGGGGGCGAGGACTGCATGCAGCCTGCAGGCTGCATGTTGCCCATCAGAGTTGTAGACTGGAGGGGAAACACCCCCCCCCCCCGCTCCTTTGCCATTTCCAGTCAGACAATCATGATTGGAGTTCCCCATGAACAAAACAAAAGGAAAAGACAACATCTAGTGTGCTTCCAGATAAGGCTTTTATCTCACGCGCCATTGCCCTGCTTTCATGGAATTTTACAGGGGTCCAGATTACAATGACTGGCTTCACAGGACATGACAACCCACTGTGCCAGGCGCGTGGTGGGGAGCAGAGGAGCAGGGATTGCTTCAGCCGGCTACGTCCTCCTCGCTGCAGTGAAGGGGAGGGGAGGACACTACAGCTTGCAGGATAGCCAGCTTCAGCAATCCTTGCTCCCCCACTCCACACCGCCGTTGTGAGTCCTTTCAGCTCGCAGCAGCAGGGAGTGGGGGAAACCTTGGTGCTCCTGCAGGGTCCTCTGGGAAACCCGTGTGAGGACTGAGAGGGGAGAAGGGGGAGGGAGGGGGCATCCTACCCAATCGTCTGCCGGGCACATTTTTGGTAGGGTGGCTTACAAGCCACAGTGTGTAGCTTGCTCTGCAGTGTGGCTTACTGTGTCCTCTGACTCTGAACCCGCCCAATAACTGGGTTCGCATGACATTACAACCCATTGTGGGTTGCTAGCCATGATGGGTTGTCATGTGAACCTGGACCGATTTCCCCAGGGTGGGCTGTTTGTGGGCAAAAAGCCACCCCAACAACCCATGGGCTATTCTAGGGGTTGTCATACCCACGATGGGTTGTTGTGTCATCCAAACCTGGGCAACTGACTCGATCGTGGGTACAGGGAATCAGCTATGGAGCCGCTTGGCAGGAGCAGCAAAAAAACCTTGCCACTCTTGCCAAGAGGCTCCCGGGCGACCACCAGTGCAAGCTGCCCCCAAAGTGCCCAAGCGGCACTTGGGGGCAGCTGGCACTGGCTTCCCCTCCTCCCTACCGCAAACCCGAGCCATTTCGGGCTCACGTTGACTTTTTTCCCTTTTATGTTTTGGGGAGATCCCTGTTTTGACAACCACCAACAGCGCCTTCAAAGTGCCCGAGCTGCATCTTGGAGGGGCTGTCTGTGGCTGTCAGAAACGTTTTTTTTTAAATGCACAAAATAATTTTCAGCATATGTCCCAGTCAAAACCACTCATTGCCCTGTCAAAAAACCCTTTCTAAAGGGACCCAGATTTTTGACAGGTAGCTGTCAAAACTCCTTTTCCTGGAAAAAGGGGGGAGGCAGTGGGGGGAATAAAAGTGCTTTTTTGTGCAAGTATTTTGCTCAATTTTTTTAAAAGGCTCTGACAGTCATGGACAGCCACTCCAAGGTGCCACTCAGGCACTTTGTTTTATTTATTTCTTTCTTTCTTTATTTATATCCTGCCTATATACTATTACTCTAGGCGGCGTACAAAATAACAATCAATTAAACAGATAAATATACAATAAAAACATCTGTTAAACATAAAAAGTACAAAAATTCCATTAAAATTCCATAAAAACAATAAAATTCCATAGTAATATGATATGTTATAAAAGGAAGGCCTGCTGAAATAACAAAGTCTTCAGTGCCTGCTTTAAGACATTCAAAGAAGTCAGCAGGCGTATTTCAAGTGGCAGGCCATTCCACAATTCAGGGGCAGCAAAAGAGAAGGACCTCCGATGAGTAGCTGCCAGTCTCACATTAGGCAGCTGCAACAGATGGCCCTCCGAAGACCTTAAGTGGCGGGGTGGAAGATAGGGGAGGAGGCGCTCCCTAAGGTACCTTGGGCCTAGACCATGTAGGGCTTTAAAGGTAAGAACCAGCACTTTATACTTTGCCCGGAAGCAAATTGGCAGCCAGTGTAAAGATCTTAAGACCGGTGTTATATGGTCTCCACGGGGTGTCCCGGAGACCAACCTGGCCGCCATATTTTGTACTAGTTGAAGCTTCCGAACCAAGTATAAAGGCAGCCCCAAGTAAAGCGCATTACAGAAATCAAGCCTAGAGGTTACCAGCGTGTGCACCACCGTTACTAAGTCCACGTATTCCAGGAATGGGCGTAGCTGGCGAATCAGCCGAAGCTGGTAACAGGCACTTATCACTGTCACCTCCACCTGAGATGCTAGGAGTAGGGTCGGGTCAAGAAGTACCCCCAAGCTACGAACTTGTTCCTTCAAGGGGAGTGCTTCCCCATCTAGAACTGGTTGACAAACCTCAATTCCTGTCAAGGGACTTTGAAGGGACTATCAGTGGCTGTCAAAATGGGGCTCATGAAAGCTGGTTGTCAAGCTAATCTCGGGGGAGGGGGGGAGAGAAATGGTAAAGGGAAAAAAGGCTGCAGCAAGCCAAAAATGGCTCATGTGGCGGGGAGGGGGGCGAAAACTCAGTCCTCCCACAGTGCCCCCTGGGATACCCATGGGAGGATCAAGGGGGGGAGGAAGGAGAGGGAGGGGGGCAATAACCCACAGGGAGCTCAATTGTCTGTCAGGCTCACCGTGGGTTGTTTGCACAACAACTAACCCACCATGGCTTATTGCCAGGGTGGGTTAGCATGATGTGCGAATGCATCCATTGTCTTCCACTCACAGCCCTTCCATGTTTTCTTTGGTCCTTTTTTGCTATCATGAAAAATCCATTAGGAAAAAAAATACAATAGTTGCACAATGTGTTCTGATTGCTAGCACTAGGAGCCCTCCATTTAGAAGCACCCTAGTTCTTCTCCCACAGCCGTTGTTTCATCCCCAGGTACAACCTGCTTAACAAAGGAAGGTCGGTCAGGCCAGTCATAACACTCGGTCAAGTATGCAATGGGCAAAAAGACACTTTATTTTGTCTGCCTTGAACCTACCGTATTTACTTTTACTGAATGGCCTAGAGTTCTATTAACAAAAGCAAAAGGGAGGGAGATTTCCATTCACACTTTATAAACCATGATTCATTGATTTTACAGACCCCTGTCCAGGGCCCAAGTGGGGGGAAAAGGAAATGGGATGATTCAGAAGGAAGTGGGACAGTTTCAACTTGGGAGGAAAAGGGAAGTGGGATGGTTAGGCCAGGCTCAATTGTGCCTGCCTCAAAAGAAGTGAGAAGGCAGCCCACCCTGTCCCAAACTACTTCAAGCATGCACTGTGCAGAAAGGGGGCCCCTGGTGGGCAGAACTCCTAAATGCATGTAAGTCCTCACTCACCATGCACCAGCAAAGGCTATGGGGATTGGGGAGCTCTCTCAGGTACCTTTGCTGGTGAACACCAAGCTGGCCAAACAACCACCTCTAATACAAACTTCCTTGCACTATAAGAGCCAGACAATTTGCAGTGAGAAAAGCAGCAGCTGGAGCTATTTGAAACTTCCTCCAACCAGTTGGTGAGCATTGTCCTGACAACAATATTCCTCCCTGCCCCGCACAGCAGGTATCACTAGGGATCCCAGGCACATGCACACCCTATGGAAGAGTGGGGAGCTGGGCTGACACACACAAAAAGCAGGCTGCTACCCAGTTGCTTTTCCATTCTGAATCTCTCACTCAGCAACTCCTAACGATTACTTACTTAGTCATAGGAAACTGTTGCTATAGGTTTCTCTTATCCGTTGCTTGTGTCTATCCCCATGTTTATTTTGTCTCCATAAGCACCGAGGCAGTCATTCAATGTGAACAGAGACAAGAAACATTTTCCATGCACCAGGGAGCTCACGGCAACACACAAACTGTCTTATTGTCCTCACAAAAACCCAGCAAGGTAGGTTAAATAGAGGGACAGTGACTTGCCCAAGGCAACTCAGTGAGCTTCATGACTGAGTGGGGATTACAACCATGGTGTCCCTTGTCCAAGTCACTACCCTGTACTTGTTCTTCTCAAAAGTGGCACCATTACCACCACACTGTGGGGCAGAAGTCTAGGGTCCTGTGTAGAGATGTACACGTTCTGGAAAGTTTGAAGCCATGGGGAAAAAATTTTTTTTCCTGGGCTGGGGGGCTGGGGAAAAATGGACATTTGGGGTAGAATTGAAAAATATGCCATACTTTTTTTTTTAGTGCTTTTTACAGATCTACTGTTACATTAGTAATACATCAAACGTATTACGCATAACTTGGTTTGCTTATAAAATTATCATTAAAATTAAAAACATTTAAAAGTAAACCATACCCTCCAACATTTCACAGATGAAAATAGGGACACACATGTGAATTTGTAAGAGGTATGGTTATGCAACATGAAGGTGTGATCAAGAGGGTGTGGCCAGGCAACATGAGGGCGTGGCCAAGGGTATAGACAGGCAACCAAAAGGCAGGGTCAGGTACAAAAGTTATTAGAGGAAACACAGAAAATCTTATATAATTATCACAGTATTATATTATATATTATTTTATAATATTTTATAAGTGGGTTTTGTAATTTTTTTTACCTTACTTAAACCCTTAATTGTTGATATCTGGTTAATTGTTGATATCTGGTGTATGGGGGGATCAGTGCTTGTAGGGCAATCTCTTGTTTTAAAATTGTCAGGATTGGCACAAATTCAACAGGTGAAGCTTACCTACCTACCCACCCACCCCACACCCCCAAACATGGAGCTTCAGAGAGAAGGGGAAGTTTCTTGCATTTTCTTCTGACACTGTAAATTCACCTGTTAGAAGCAGAGTCAGCTCTGTTGGAAAATAAAATCTTTGGCAATATAAAGATAGGAATGTGATACATTCCCTCATTCACCTCTCAGTAGGTCCAGGCTTTCACCCAGCTAATCCCTTTCCCAGCAGAGGCAGCAGGTAGAGGCTAGAGCATGTACAGGCGAGTGCGGCACACATCCTCACCTGGTCCTCCCAGCTTAGCAGCGTCTGTTCCCTCCCTGCTTACTGGGGCTGTTCGAGCCTAAGCACTATCTTAAAGGGGCCACGGGCAAAATTGCAGCTAAGCTAAAATTGCAAGTTTAGCTGCAATTTAGCCCATTGTCCCTTTAAGTAGATAGCAGTTGTGGGAGGGAGGGGGATTGGGGACTCTGCATGAGGAAGTGAAAAGCGTGAAGGCTTAAGGGCTTTCGTGAGGGTCCCAGCATTTTCAGGGCAATTGGAGACTATGGTAAACTCAGGGCACAATCCTCTGGGTTGTGTCCTTGCAGACTGAAGCCTCCAAACTTGGGAGTTTTCTGTATATCTAATGCCATCTTCCCGTCCTCCCACCCTGCATATTTTGCTAGATGGTTTTTTTTTAGTGTTGGCGCTTAAGAGGGGGAGGGACGGAGACTGGAAAAGGCTCAGGATAGCGCATATCTTGGGCTCTGATCCCCTCCCTGACCACTGTAACAGTCCCTTCCCCCCCCCACCACTCCGAGCTCATTCCACGCCAGCTGTGAGAGGGGATCCGATTTCTGACTCCGCCTTCCTACGTCAGAGCGCTGTCTGGTTACAGGGCGGTCTATAACTGTATGAAACAAATACATAATACCCGACAGCACAATTGTATACGTGTTTATAGAAGTAAATCTAACTAACTGGGTTTATTTCCAGGGACATGTGTTAACAGGCGTGTAGCCTTACACGAATCTTATGCGTGTCTCCTCAGACATAATTGCCACAGAGTTCAACAGAACTTTCAAATAAGTACTGTATGGAGATGGGACTGCAACCATAATGATAATTAGCTATTACTCCCTTTCTTGTATTTCCTCCGAGTCCACAGCCACATTCGTCCTTCGTTACTGTGGAAAATTCTTCCTCTCCATTATCCCCCTCCCCGCCTCAAACACGCCTCTTCCCCGGCCTTCCATTCTTATTAGGAGAATCTTTCCCCGATTGGCTAGCGCGGCTCGCTATTTTGCATTCCCCGTTGGTGGAAATTTCCGTCTCGCTTTGCTCCCAGCCAATGGGTCTCCTGCAAGCTCTTCCAGGCTTCCTCCAATGAAAGGGAAGAGTTCTCGCTGTTGTGGCATGTGAGGGCCGCGCACGTGGGCTGTTATGTAAAGGGAGGGACGAAGGGCTCACGGCCCCGCGCGTGCCGCCCGCCGCGCCTGCGCAGTTGGCGAAGGGTGGCCAGAGCCGGAGAGGAGAACGGCGACTGAAGCTGCCGCAGCTCACCACGATGAAGCAGCAGCCGGTAGCGTCGGCGGCGAATACAGGTGCTGCTTCCGCGGTCCCCGCCTTCCTTAGTAAACTGTGGGCGCTGGTGGGCGACGCGCCGAGTAACCAGCTCATCACCTGGAGCCAGGTAAGCGCTCCTGAGGGAGGCCAGGCTTTCTCCGTACGCGACGAGGGAGGAGGAAAAGAATCGGCCTTTCCGGACCGAGGGGATTTCACTCTTTCTGTGCCTTTTCTTCCCCCGGCCGCCGCCCATTTTTTCCTTATTGTCTCTTCTGTCGGACAAAAGGCCTGGAGGAGAGAAAGGGAATGAGTCGCTGTGTGGGCGAGGGGGGCGTGGTCAGGCGTTGATCTCGCTTTTATTTTCTAACGGGAGTGGGGGGAGGAAGCCTCGTAGGGTCCGACGACATCCAAAGGACATCGCGGCCTGCGACCGAACCGCCCCCACCCCACGCACATACGCACGCACATGGGAGCGTGGGGACAGGAACGGGAAAGCCTCAGCAGGCACAGGGCCGCGACGCTGGGCTGCCCTGAGCTGGTGAAAACCGGCCTTCTGAAAAGGCACTGAACAGGTATTTTGCTGCGGGTGTGTGAGAGAGAGAAGAAACAAGAAAGTGGCTGTGACGAGCCGCTTCAGACGTGCCTGACTGTAGTACACTTACTGCGGAAACTGATTTACGACAAATGGAGCACGTTTATGTTAAACGTACTGCCCTACGCGTTTTCTTGCACAGAGGCTGCCCCTTGTAGGAAAAATGTCACCTATGGGCAAAAGTTCACACTCAGAATGCGTGTAGTTTGCATGCATAGTGTTGGGTTTGCACACAAAGCCAGGGGTACCAATTTCGTCATGAATATTTACTGCCTGAGTTTAAATGAGCTTGGGAACTATCTAAGAGTGTGAGTGGAGAAGTCCCCGGTTTATGCTTTGTTTTACTTTAGCAGAAACTCAGTGTTTCTAGGTAGCCACTGTTCTCTTAGCCATCCCTCTATGGCAGTGTTCTCCAACTTTGGGTCCCCAGCTACGCTAGCTGGGGCATGCTGGGAATTGTAGGCCAAAAACATCTGGGGACCCAAGGTTGGAGAACACTGCTCTGTGGGGATAGTTGTAGTTCTACTGTCCTTTACAAGATTGTTTTAAATCTAGAGGGGTAGCTATGTCAGTCTATTGTAGCAAAAGCAACAGGCTTGTAACTTAGAGATTGATTGTTATTGTGGGATAAACTTTAATGGACTAGAGTCCATATCATCAGATGCTGTATTGTAAGTATTTCTGAGGTAATTTGGAGCCTTTTGAAGATATGCTGTATAAATGCTAAATATTCTTCTCTTAGGTCTGATTCTAATAATACCAATTTTAGAATAGTAGGCTTATTTTGGCAGGGGAGCGAGATTCAGTAGCTCTGTAGACATGGTATGTGGCTTGAAAAAAAGGCTGCAGAGTAAATAGCTGAGTAACTAGTTCTGCTTTCAGGGATGTACTTAGAAATCATTTCTCTGATACACCCAAAATATTAATTTTAAAAGGACTTACCGTATGTATCTATTCATGAGTGAAACACTTTATTACTCAAGAAGTGAGGTGGTATAAGTGTTGTTAGATCTGTTTACTCGCTAAGTCTCACAGTTGGCCACTGTTAACACAATGCAGGACTAGATGGACCCTTGGTCATGGCTCTTCTTATATCGTTAGGTCTTTTCAGTGTTCTTTTTCTCATAGGAGAGTTGATGCACTCAGATGAGCAAAGTAGTGTGTTAAAAGCCTTTTCACAAAGTTGCCTTAATTACACTTCTTTCCTTTCTGCTTCTACCTCTGCAGTGTAAAACAGTTTATCTGTTTTATTAACACCATGATGGTCTCCGGACTTGTGTACCGTAGATTGGAAAGCAAGGGTGATTGACTTTCACACATAGTCTTTGCATGAGTAAGGCAAATAGAATTCAGATCCTAGGAGACACTCATTTTCTACATTGTCTTTGTGTCATGCGCCCTACCCTGCTAACAGTGACATTTTATTTTTAGCATATGATGAGTTTCTTCCTTGTTCCTAATGTTTGATTCTGAGCTTAGGGGCTGTTTAGTAGGTAAAAATAGTCTGTTCAATCATCGGTCAAAAGGCAGATCAGGGAATAGGAACTCAACCTGTGCTGGGTGGGGTTACTGAAGCTTGCAGCTTGGGTGTACTCGACTCAGCTTTGAACCAGGATGCCCAGGTTTTGGCGGTGACCAGGAGATTGCACAGCTAAGGTTAGTCTGCCAACCGCACCCTTTCCTAGAGATGTCTGCTTTGGACATGGTCACGCTTGCCTTAGTTATCGGTACATCTTGTTTGGACTACTATAACATGTTCTATGTGGGGCTGCTTTTAAAAACTGTCTGAACACTTCAGATGGTCCAGAATGCTGAAACCAGACTGTTGACCTGGAGCTGATTACAGGGAGCATGTTGACTCTGTTGTTTCAACAGCTTCACTGGTGGCTGGTCTGTTTCTAGACACAATTCACAGTGCTGGTTCTGACCTTGGGACTGAGCTACCTGAAAGACTGCCTTCTCCCATACAAGCCTGCATGGGTTTTAAGATCTTTGAGAGAGGCTCTTCTGGTAGCATTGCCTTCAGAGGCATGTTTGGTGGTGACATAAGAGAGGGCATTCTTGGTGACTGCTCCCAGGCTGTGGAACTCCCTGCTGAGGGAGGGTAGGTTTGCTCCCTCTGTTGTCTTTCCACCAGCAGGTAAATACCTTTTTCTTCAAGCAGGCCTTTGGCATGTAAGTGGGTCTGTTGGGTTAGGTGCTGGTTTTATTCTGCTGTTCTGCTTGTGTGTTTTAATGTATTTGTTTTATTGTTTTAATCTAGTTTTTATTTATCTATGATTGTTAGCTGCTTTGATTGCCAAAGGTGGAGTGCAAATCAAATCATCATCATCTTAATGTGTTCTTGCTACCTCCAGGCCACAGGGCCTGCTAGCTGCTATTCTCTCAGACTTATACATATTCAACTTCAGTTAGCTTGCTTACATGAGTTTCCAACCATTGTGACCAAGCACAATATCAAAATTCACAGAAGAGGATGGGTTTGAGACGGTGTCCTCAGCATGCTGATGGCATATCTCTTAAAACCTCTGCATTGACCTTGTGCCTTTTGAACAGATGGTGTGTCAAAAGGAGACCTCATTGTGAAAGGTCAGAGAAAAGTATTGAGATGTATATTGTACTATTAAATGTATTATACTGTTAAATGTATAATACTATACATTTAACAGTATTCAGACTTGTCTAATAAATCAGAATAAATCTGCTGTATCTTTTGGCCTTTAACAAGTTGGATGCCTTTTCAAATCTGCGTGGAATGGCCCAGGGCATGAGTTGCATCATGTGCATTCAGACTGTTTAAGTTAAGCAGGTCTTAGTCTGGTCAGTGCCTTGATAAAAGACTCCCTGGCAATCCTATATATGCCGCCTTGAGCTTTATGGAGGAAAGGCAGGATATAGATATAATAAATTTCCACCAACGATCAAGGAGTTAAGTTAATATTTTTGTGATTGCCAGGTCTCCCAATAGTTCATATTCTATCGTTACTCATTTAGGTATGATCTACAGACTATAATAGGGCTTACCCAGTCTTATTGGACAAGAAAAAAATATATAGAATGGTAGTTCTGTCAAAAATGTCTGTAGAAGCTTCCCCCCCCCCCCTTAAGTTTAACTGTTTTGTTGAATTGATCGATATTTACCTTATAGGCTCTGTGGTACGATTGCCACCTTTCTTGATTTCAGCTATAGAATTACAGTACTGCTGTGTCCTGACTGCAGTATTCTTATACCAAAGAGATATTAGATTTTTCAGATGTATGCCATTATCCACTGGAAATGGTTCAGTGATGTTTCACTAGGTTGGCTCCAATTCTGATCCTCTGCTAGCAGAATGGATTTCTCCCCCCTCCCCCAGATCTGCTCCAGAGGGTTGAGGACTCTCCAGAGCAGATTTAGGGCATGTTCTGGTCCTGCAGGCAGGAGGAGGAGATGAGGAAGTCCACTTGCATGACATTGGATCCAACACACTAAAAGTATCAGACTTCTTAAACTCCTAGAAAATTCTACAAACATCTTAACTTTAGGCTGTAAAAAGTTTAATAAACCATGGACAGTATGCCAGATACCAACTTTAGGTTATCTTTGTAGTCTAATGAATAGTTGTATGAGAAAAGGTTGGCTACTCTTAAGAAATGGCTCTCCTCTTCTAACCATATTATTCAGGTGTTGAGTACCGGTATGTTTTCTTAATTTCAGAATGGCCAGAGTTTCCTTGTGTTGGATGAGCAAAGGTTTGCCAAAGAGATTCTTCCGAAGTACTTCAAGCACAACAACATGGCAAGCTTTGTGAGACAGCTAAATATGTGTGAGTTTTATAGCAATATGTAGTATTCACGTAAATACTTGAATCTACACTTAAAACAACTTTTTATGGGATTTAGTCTTCAGATTGGTTCTATCTTTTTTGGGGGGGGGGAATAATAGATTTCACCTATCACTCAGACTTAATCATCCCTAAGGTCAAGAGTGCAAGCAGAGTTATAAGGCATTATCTGGCTGGAATGACTATGAGAGAAGCAAGCAAAATGTGTGCTGCATATTTGAGTACTCACTGTGCTCAGTCTCTCAAAACAAAAAGCAGGGGGAAGGGTAGTTGATGCTGTGAGAATGGATTCTAAGCAGGGAGCAATTCTCATAGCTGCAGACCTATGAGAATCTGTTCTTAAGTGAGCTTCAGTCATGCCTGACAACTGAAAATAAAATCTGTTTCATAGGGATTTTGAGAATAGAAGCAAGGCAATGATGGGTTGTTTTTGTTTTTTTTAAATCCCATGATGTTGAGAGCATCACCTAAAAAGATGCTATTTTACTCATGTCCTGTTTGTGGGCTTCCCATAAGCATCTGGTTGGCCACAGTGGGAACAGGATGCTGGGCTAGATAGGTCTTTCATTTGATCCAACAGGGCTCTTCTTATGTTTGATATAGCAGAGCTTTTCTGCTGACTGAACGGGAGAGGAGGTGATCTTCACTTATTCCCTCCCCTGCAGTCCCCATCTCTCCCCAAAGAAGGTTGGGGGAGTAAGGGACATGGCAGTGGGGGCTGCAGCAAGGGCAGGGGAAATCAGGGTCAGGCCTGGTTATTACTTGGATGGGAGACCCCTCTAGTTTCCTGCATTGAGCAGGGGGTTGGACTCGATAGCCTTGTAGGCTCCTTCCAACTCTATGATCTATGAAATCCCCCCCAATTTCTGTCAGTGGGGTTCCATTCAGGGATGCTCCCACTGGTGGAATAACTCTGGATCCAACCCATAGTAGTAAAGTTATTTTATTTATTTGAAGTATTTTTTATCCCACTCCTCCAACCGAAAAAGCTCCCAGAACAGCTTACATACAATCAGTAAAACAACACAGCCCCTGCCCCACAGGCTTAGAATCTAAAAAGACAAGACACAAGGAAAAAGGCATGGGAAGGGAAGAGGAAAGTTTTGTCAGTGAAATGCACTAGGTACATCCCCATTGCTCTGCAGACCCACACAACTGCCATAACACTGGCTTGCATTATGTTATGATAGTGCTTGTGTTCCTTTCACTTTTTAAGGCTTAAGGCATACTGATGCTTTAAAGCTTGAACTCCATGTATAACTTCCATGATGCTACCCTGTGCAATATAATATGTGGCTAGCACCTGTCTCTAAGCTAGAAGAATTTTCCATGCAAATGCAGCACTGTAAAAGCTACATGTATGACTGCTTTGTTCTCCCTAGATAAATACTTGGTACCTGTAAAGCTAGAAGGGAAACAAAACAGGATACTTCTATATAGGTTGGTCATGCAGCTGAGATAGTAGCACAGAAACTTGCACAAATGAAGGGTAGCTTTAGCAGAATGGCATTTATTGAAGGCAAAAGGTAGAGCAATTGAATGTGAGTGAAACTTATTTGAACAAAGATGGCCAAGTTTGTTACCTTGTTGTAGAGCTTTGGAGTCTTTCACTCTGTTGAATGAGAACTGTAGCCTTGCATATTCCAGTAGACATTTGTATAATTGATTTTGAGTTGTTGTTTTTCTTTTCTTCTTCAGATGGTTTCCGTAAGGTAGTCCATGTTGACTCTGGCATTGTCAAATTGGAAAGGGATGGCCCTGTTGAGTTCCAGCACCCCTATTTCAAGCAAGGACGGGAAGACTTACTGGAGCATATTAAAAGAAAGGTTAGTGGAAGGATCTGTAGAACCTTTGAACAGTATATCAGTGTGTACAAAATGGTGCAGAAGTTCAGATATATTAGATGTCTCAATCACCACATCATTTTGGTTTCCATTTTTTAAAAGACAGTTAGATTTCAGTTTGCACATAGAGCTCATGATTAAGGCTGTTACTCCACCGTTGTGCAGATTTTTAGGACAGTCGAATTGTTGTAATTCAGCAGTTTCATAATATTTTTAAAGGAAGGAATAACATGTTATTTCCATTTGAAAGATAACATTTGCAGTGTTACTTTTTACAGGTTTCTTCTTCAAGACCTGAAGAAAATAAAATTCGTCAGGAAGACCTTTCTAAAATCATAAGCAGTGCTCAGAAGGTTCAAAGTAAACAAGAGACTATTGAATCCAGGCTCTCTGCTCTGAAGAGGTAAATGTGGTGAGAGCTTATGTGGCATAACTTGATATTCTGGAGGGGCAGCATCAAAATAGGGGGAGCTAAGCTTTAATTATCTAGAATCTTTAGATTTAAAGTCTTCTAGTTTTATCTCATTGCTTGGTTGTTAATGTCACTTTACAGGAAACATTTCCTAGTATTTTATTGAGTTAACTGTTCTTAATTCTTATACTGACTGTAAACATTTTGAAACAGAGAAAATGAATCTCTTTGGCGGGAAGTAGCAGAACTGAGAGCAAAACATCTACAACAGCAGCAGGTTATTCGAAAGGTAATTATGTAACTGTCTCCTGTGATACATGAATTAAGAATTAAAATTCATCTATATAATCAGTGCAAAATTGGGGAGGGGGGGGAGGAGCAAATGTAAAACTGTACTAGCTTCCAGCAGTAAACTTTAGCTGTTGTAAAGAGGGAGAGAGTTTTAGTGCAAACTAGTCGCTCACAGTGACCTGATTTGCACATCACAATAAGCCAGGGTTGCTTGTGCACACTGCCCGATTGCTCCCACTGCCATCAGGAGTGGCTAAACAACCCATGGACCTTTGGTTCATGGTTCGTTTAGTGTGACATGTGAACCCAGACCTATCTTGTCTCTCCCCCGACAAGCCAGAGAAGTAATCTACAGTTTGTTTTGAGATCTCCCGAGTCCCAGTCCAACACTCTCACCACTACGCCATAATGAATAGTAGGTCTGAGGAGCAGCATCCCAAGTCTGCTATTCAACTGCTTCCAAATGTAAATGGATCTAAGTGTAACAGCAAGAGCTGTGAGAAAGCGAAAATAATAAATACTCTTTTCTTTTTCTTTTTTGAGATCTGTGTGTATGCTATCTTACAACGGTTTAAATTGCTCAAAATACAGTGGACAAAAACTTTGAACTCCCACCAGTACTCTGATCACAGTCAAATGCATTCCACAAAAACTGCAGGCAGGAAATTATCCTGGCTCAGCTAAGAATTGGTCATGAGTTTCATACTTGCCAGTATCTGCTAAAGAGGGAGTCACCACCTTTGTGTATTCCCTATGCTGTTTCCCTCACTGTTAAATGTATTGCTTAAGCATTTGTATCTGTAAAATGCTTGCCAAACCTTTCTGTGAAGCCAGTCTTATTGGCTGGCTGTCCTCTTTTTAAGACTCAAAAATTAATAAGGCTTGGTTATATGATGGAAGAAAGATTGCTTGAAACATACTCTAGTGTTTGGTGCAGTGTTGCTTTACCACAAAATCCCTGATTTACTCAAAATATCTTTTGTGATTCTCTGAGCTAAATCCAATGTTGTACAAGTGGAAATCTGCTTGCGCGGCAAGTTTCCCTTCCCTCTTCCACCCTGCACATCCCCCCCCCCCCCCGCCATCTTCTCTGGAGGATCCTCCAGTCCTCTGGAGCACATTTGGGGCTGCAGGGGGGGAGAGGGAATTTGATCCGCTAATAGTGTCTGTTCCACTGGTGGAAGAACATAATTGGATACAGCCCTTTGTGTAACTGTATCTTTCAATTCTTTTAAGATACTAACTTTTGATTTTTAATGGCACATATTCCTGCATGCTTGATGAGTTTCTGTCATATTTCTGTGTACTTGAGATGTAGGGTGTTGGATGTTCATATTGTGTATAAAAATGGGTTCAGTATAGTATATCCATTCTTACTACCATCTCACTTATTTGATATTAAGCAACTGAGGACTTATCTGAAAATTTGTTGTGGTTAATTTCCCTTTATTCTCATAAAATGAAATGCCAACTTTTGCTCTCATGTATAATGAACATTTAGGGCAATTCTATGCATGTCTGCTCACCAAGTAACTCCTATGGAGTTGAATTGGATTTATTTCCAGGTGTGCGTTTAGGATTGCAGCTAAAAGCAACATTCTGTTTTTTTCTGCAGATTGTACAGTTCATTGTTACCCTTGTTCAGAATAACCAACTTGTAAGTCTGAAACGCAAACGGTAAGTATAGCATTTAACATTTTGGAAATGTAATGTTTTCTTTCATGAATACATGTCATTTTTAGAAACTTAATTCAATTTTTTAAAAAATCTTTTCGTTTCTTTTCTGATTTAGCCCATTGCTTCTGAATACTAATGGAGCTCCAAAGTCCAACCTATTCCAGCAGATAGTCACAGAACCAACAGAAAACAAACATCATGTGAGTTAATTGTGAAATATACTTAGGTAAGGTAATGAAAGGTGCTGTTGCCAAATTGGACAGTAACCACAAGCAGGCTGTTCTGACAGGTGAAAAGCAGCTTAAAATGAGAATATGGAGAAACCATGTACCCCTTCACTTTGTAATGAGAGGGAGAGATAGTGGCTGCAGTTCCAAACAGAAGCTTCCATTGTAATGAGCCAGTTTGTGTGTAGACTTCTGAAAGATAAAATATGACCTGGCAGCTTTCTGATAACAATTTAGGCTGGTCCTGGTGTGTACATCACTTGATTTTGATTTTCTTTTCACTAGTAGATAACATTTGATTACTCTTACCTGAATATGTCAACTCTCTCTCTTGAAATATACTGTTTGAATTCAAGATCACCTACTTTAGAACACAAACCATGAATACGAGTATCCAAATATGTAGGGCAAACCATAGTTTATAGGCCATGAGGTGAGACCCATTATTGTGGTTTATTATTAACCACAGTATTTAAGCAGGGCCAGGCCTGGGAGACCCCTCCTCTAGTTTGCTGTATTGAGCAGGGGGTTGGACTCGATAGCCTTGTAGGCTCCTTCCAACTCTATGATCTATGAAATGGGGTGTATTCTTGGACTCGGCCCTGAACTTGGATGCTCAGGCCTCAGCAGTGGCCAGGAGCACATTTGCACAGCTGAGGCTAGTGTGCCAACTGCACCTTTTCCTAAATTGTCTTATCTGGCCATGGTCACACCTCCCTTAGTTACATTCCATTTGGACTACTGTAATATATTCTGTGTGGGGCTGCCTTCAAAAACTGTTCAAAACTTCAGCTGGTCCAAAATTTTGTGGCCAGGCTGTTGACCAGGGAGCATGTGACTCTATTGTTACAGCAACTTCACTGGCTACTTGTCTGTTTCTGGGCAGAATTCAAAGTGCTGGTTATGACTTACAAAGCCCAATAGAGCTTGGGACCAGGTGACCTAAAAGACCACTTTCTCCCATACGAGCCTGCCCGGTTCCTACAGTCTTCTGGAGAGGCCCTTCTTTTGAGACTGCCGCCTTCAGAGGTGCGTTTGGCAGCCCAAGAGAAGGCTTTTTCATTGGCTGCTCCCAGGCTGCGGAACTCCCTCCCAAGGGAGTCTCGGTTTGCTCCCTCTCTGGTCATTCTGCCAGCAAGCAAAGTCTGGTTTATCAAAGAAGGCCTTTGGCCTGTAAGTGGGTCTGTTGGGTTGGATGCTGTATTTAAATTTTTTTTTCTGTAATTGTTATATTTTTATTGTATTGTTTTAATCAAAATTAACTGTGCCTGTAAATCCACCTTGAGTGCCAGTTTTTGGTAGAAAGGCGGGGTTCAACAGCCTGGCCACAATAAATAAAAAGTATGGTTGCGGCAAACCCTCTCCCCACAGACTATATAATACCTGCATTGTTTTTTTAAAAAACTCAGTCCCTCGTTAAAATTTCTTTACAAAGTAACCTTCAGGCTTGCACAAATAAAGTCAAGACCATCCCACTCACGCACAAGAAGGAGGTATCAGCAAACTTGGGGAAACACTGAGGTTTTGCTAGGGCAAAATATTGCTCCCCCTTCTTTTTCTGCCAGTGGCAACACGCCCAATACCTTACTGCTAAATGTGTGCTCCATCTTCATTCTGTGTAAACTAGTTGGAGAGTTGATGCATGGACATTCCAGAATAACTTAAGAATAATGACAACACCATGTTCTTCCATGGGAAAGTCATATTTTCCTTCTGACTGTGGTTTATTTGCATGATGTCTGAATAGATAATTTGTAAATCTAGTTCAAGTAAGTTTCAACTTGAGCTTAACAAGTTTAGTACCTTCTAATTCAGCCTTTCCCAACCTGGTGCCTTCTAGAAGTATTGGCCTACAACTGCCAGCATTCCTGACCATTGGCCATGCTGGCTGGGTCTGATGAGAGTTGAAGTCCAAAACATTTGGAGGGCACTGGGTTGGGAAGGCTGTTCTAATTGTTTCTGATCTTTTTTAAGGAATGGATTATGGCTGATTTTTTAAAAACTAGTTTGTTTCTAACAACTTGTAAATGGGCAGGTACCACACAACAGGACTGATGGCTTAAAGCAGAGAGAACAGCTGTCAGATGATATTATTATTTATGATATCACTGATGATATTGGGGATGAAGAAAAGGCTCCAGTTACTCCAGAAACGAGTGAGGACACAGCTTCAGACTCAAAGTAAGACACTTCTTTAGGTTAGGTGCATAATTGGAATTAAATATACTTGTGCATGCTTCTGTCCTGCTTTAATGCCTGCTCAGGATGTACATTTCTAAAGAGTGTTATTACAAAGACACCATAAGTGATAGCTCTTGTAGTGTGCTAAGAGTATGAA
Source organism: Shinisaurus crocodilurus (assembly GCA_021292165.1). Lineage (NCBI taxonomy): Eukaryota > Metazoa > Chordata > Lepidosauria > Squamata > Shinisauridae > Shinisaurus > Shinisaurus crocodilurus. The sequence continues at coordinate 103,100,967 of CM037879.1, read as the reverse complement.
CTGAAAAGTTGTTTTGGTTCAGATCTCTCAGCAATGAAAACACTAGTTGCAACTCACTACTTTTAGTGACAGCAATAATCCTTTGCCTTACACGGTGCTGGTGTGAACAAGCCAATGTATGTACTTTGGACACTTGAAATGCATTATATAGTTGCTAGGTGTAATTAATTCTCTACTTCCTCTTCCATGAACACCCAAAAAAGAAACTTAATGATATCTTGAACTTCTGACTACTCAGGGCAAGGGGTGCACAACAATAGTGCTATGTAGCTCATAACATGGGAAACAACTTCATAGCTAATTTGTACTTTCAGCTAAGCTGCAAAGGAAAGGTAGCAGTGGTTTCTTTAACTGTAGTCCTACATTTGTATTGCAGCTATAGTCCTGACATTGTAATAGTAGAAGATGACAACGAAGATGACTATGCTCCTATAATTCAAGAAAATCCAAATGGTGAACCACTCCCCATTCCATCCAATGATTCTGTCAGTCCTTCCGCTGATAGCACAAGCCCATTAATGTCGAGTGCTGTTCAGTTAAACAGCCAATCAACCTTAACAGCAGAAGATCCAGTCTCAATGATGGATTCTATACTCAGTGAGAATGGAGTGATCTCACAAAATATCAACCTCCTTGGAAAGTGAGTCACTTTCTTCAAATCATCTTTAAAGTTTCTACTTGCCCTTTTTTCTTTTAAGGGCTTCAGGTTGAACTGAATGAGTATTTAAGATTTGCATTTCTCTGATTTGCTCCTTTCTGAAACCGGTATAATGGGTGGGATTCAAATCTGTCTTCAGTACTCCCCTACTGAATTCAGTCCCCTGAGTACTGAATCCAGTGGTTATTGTACAGGTAGTTTTAGACTAGATGTGCTGCTTGCTTTACGATTTCTTATAGTGACAAATGCCAGCTTAATCTGTGTTCTAAACCCTTCTTAGAGACTGAAGGTCTTCTATAAAAGTACTTTGCATGATCAGTGTGTGTTCCCACTCCTGACAAACACCATGGGTTATTTGCAGATGCCTAGAAAAAGACTATTTCAAATAGTCTTGCTAGGTTGAATGTCCTGTTGAATTTCAAATTGTCTTAATGGTTGTCCTTCTGAGCTTTATATGGTTGTATTTATACACTGTCCTAGATATCTCAGTTTTAGTACCAGCTGGGGGAAATTACATGGCATTAAGCTTTAGATAACTGCAAGTCATGGGGCAAGAAATACTTTCAGATTTTGAGGCATTGGATAGAAAAGAGGTATCTGAATTAATATCTTGAACCAATTTGAAAAACCTTAAGGTTGCATCCAGGGATTTTCACCTTATTTGATATACTTGTACAACATAATGCTTAGAACAGCTAGAGGTTCATGGGCTTTTCTTACATCCTTTTAGGGTGGAACTCCTGGACTACCTCGAGAGCATTGATTGCAGTTTAGAGGATTTCCAGGCCATGCTCTCAGGACGTCAGTTCAGCATTGATCCAGATCTCCTAGTTGATGTAAATATTTGACAGTATTTTCTTTTGGCTTTTATTTTTAACTTCACAACATTTTGTGGAAGAGAAGTACATGTTTGCATTTTTCTTAAGTGTTCATTAAAAGTTCTGTATTAATATCAACTGCAAATCCTTATGGTTTCAGCGAAATCTAGAAAAATAGTGGTTTGTACTTGGAAGTTTTCTGCAGAGTATTTCTCCTGTAGAAAATTTCTACAGATCAGTTTGCAGTTTAAAAATCACTGACTTTATCTCTTGAATATAGAATCTTAAATTGTGATATATTTTGTCTTCAGCTTTTTTCAAGTTCCGTGCAGATGAATCCTACAGGTCATATCAATAGTACAAAAGTAAGTTTTAAATTAGCACAGCAATTGAAAATATGGGGTTATTAGTTAATAGCTAATTGGTCCAGTTAATGGCTTATTAGTATTTTTTTATTTGTGTGTGTCTTAAAGCTATGGTTATAACATTATTTAAAGACATAGCTTTTTTTATTCTTTGCATTTCTGTGCTTTTGAGTACTGGAATTTTGTTAGCCATTTTGAAAAAAATTATACATGTGCATCTTTGGCTTTCAAGTACAGTCATGCCTTGGATTGAGAGCATAATTCGTTCCGGAAACGTGCTTGTAATCCAAAACACTTATATCAAAATGAAATCCCCCAAAAAAATTTGTACAGAGATTTTTAATTTAAGCCGTACTACAGTACTTGTATTGCAAGACGTCGCTTGTATATCAAGTAAAAAAAAATTAAATAAATATTTAAAAATTTGCTTGTCTTGCAAAACGCTCTCAAACCAAGTTACTTGCAATCCAAGGTATTACTGTACTGTCATTTGAGTAGCATATCCTGGCAGGAACATACTACAAGACCAGTATTTTTTAGAGCTGTCAAAAAGTGTTTTTGCTGTTAAAAGGTGGGAAGCACAAGCTGAGAACTGGTTGAAATTGAAATGAGGTTGCATCACTTTATAACGACTTGGCATGAATTTAAATGTGTGGCTTCGGTCTAATCAGTTCAGTATTACCGGGAGTGTGGGGATATGGGTAAGAAATACTATACTTCTGGGTGCCAGGAACTATACATTCCTGAGCATCAGCTTGTTGCAGTTTTCTGTTGGCTATGCTACTGCCTGTTCTAGATACTCAATCCATTTTGTATGCTCTTTAAAACCATTGCAGATTATTTTTGTTGGTCAGGTTTTATCTGTTCCTACGTTAAATAAAAAGTCAGATTTGTGTAATCGTCTCTCTTCATAGGTGGATACAAAGGGAATTGAAACTATGAAGACTAATGGTGCTCAACAAGTCACACAAGATGTGCCTAATTCTAACCCCAAAGCAGGTTGGTACATGAGTTCTGATAATGTAAAAAGTGCTACATTACATACAGTGCCTTGCAGAAGTATTCACACACACCCTTTGACTTTTCCACATTTGTGTGTTAAAACCTGGAATTAAAATGGATTTGATTGGCATTGTTAACACTAAAATAGTTTTATTGTGGCACAAAAGTTAAGTAAACAAAAACTGGTACTTGTTGGTTGCAGAAGTATTCACCCCCTTCCTCTGACTTTCCTAAATAACATCTGGTGCAACCCATTGCCTCCAGAAGTTACTGTAAGTAGTTGAATGGAGTCCACCTGTGTGCAATTCCAGTGCCACATGATTTCAGATTAAATACATCTGTTTCTGGAAGGTCAGAAACAGAGTTTGTCAGAGAGCATATCTATACGAACAGCATCATGAAGACCAAGGAGCTATCAAAACTACTCCAGGATAATGTTGCACAGAAGCACCAATCAGGCCTGGGTTATAAATAAATATCCCAAACTATGAACATCCCCCGGAGCACTGTTAAATCCATTATTACAAAATGGAAAGAATATGGCTCAATCGTGACTCTGGAGAAGGCCATCCACCAGAACTCAGTGACCGGGTAAGGAGGGCGTTAGTCAGAAAAGCAACCAAGGGGCCAATGGTAAATCTGAAGGAGCTGGAGAGATCCACTGCTGAGATGGGAGAAACAGTCCAAGGGACAACTATCACCTGGATTCTCCTCTAAGCTGGGCTTTATGGAAGAGTGGTGAGAAGAAAGCCATTGCTGAAACAAACCAATATCAAAGCCCATTTGGATTTTGCAAAAAGGCACGCGGTGGAGACAGAAGACATGTGAGGAAAGGTTCAATGGTCTGATGAGACTAAAATTGAACTGTTTGGCCCTAATCCAAAGCGCTGTGTGTGGCACAAAGCCAACAGTGCTCATTGGCCTGAGAACACCATCCCCATGGTGGAGCATGGTGGTGGCAGCATCATGTTGTGGGGGTGCTTTTCCTCGGCAGGGACTGGGAAACTGGCCAAGATTGAGGTCAAGATGGATGGAGCTGAATACAGGGCAATTCTATAGGAAAATCTGTTTCAGTCTGCAAGTGACCTGGGACTGGGGTGGAGGTTCACCTTCCAGCAGGACAATGACCCTAAACACACAGCCAAAGTAATACTGGAATTGTTTCAAAACAAGAACCTGAAAGTCTGAGAATGGCCCAGTCAAAGCCCAGACTTCAATCCAATTGAGAATCTGTGGCAAGACTTGAAAGTTGTTGTTCATCAACAGTCCCCATCCAACCTTACAGAGCTGGAGCAATTTTGCCAGGAAGAAGGGGCAAACATTGCAGGATCCAGATGTGCAAAGCTGATAGCCGCTTACCCAAGAAGACTTGCAGGTGTAATTGCTGCCAAAGGTGCTTCTACCAAGTATTGACTCAGCGGGGTGAATACTTATGCAACCAACAAGTGCCAGTTTGTTTTTGTTAGCTTTATTGTGGCACAAAAGTTACTTTGCACTGTCACAGTGTTGAGTATCTTGTGTACATCAAGCGGTAATGCTAATTGAATCCATTTCAATTCCAGGTTGTAATGCAACAAAATGCGGAAAGGTCGGGGGGGGGGGCGTTGAATACTTCTGCAAGGCACTGTAGTTCTCCCTGCTTTCAGAATCTCATCAGCGTACTTTTAGACATGAACAGAATAAGACAGCATAAATCCTTGTATTTCAGATAAGTCTGGATACAGTAAGTTGTAAGATGGTGCTGTATATTGAACAAGTTTTGTTCAGTCTTTTTTATAGGAATAAGTAAATGTTTTGCAGGTGAATTTGGGTAATTATTTTGGTTTGGCTTGTTTCTTCTGCTGTAGATAAACAGCTCATTCAGTATACTGCCTTCCCCCTCCTTGCATTCCTTGATGGAAATCCAGGCTCAGCAGTGGAGAGTACAAATATGACACCTGAATCAGTGTCCTCCATAGATAAACCATTAGAAGTGGATGAACTTCTGGAAAGTAGTCTGGATCCTCAACCAACCCAAAGCAAACTTGTTCGTCTGGAACCATTGACAGAAGCGGAAGCCAGTGAAGCTACACTATTTTATTTGTGTGAACTTGCCCCTGTGCCAATGGACACTGATATGCCTTTGTTGAACAACTAACATGAGATTGCTGAAACAATATTTATTTAGGCTGTTTGAGGTCTATCTTTTGTAATGGCATTTCGTGAAAGCAGCTAATGTGGAACCTGAAACAGTTAATTTTATCACTTTCCCACAAGATGAGTCAAAGAGCAATTTAAACATTTATACAAACCATCAACCGTTATCACTAGTTCATTACACTTCTAGGGCTGTTATATTTTGAATTGTATGTACGGGCAGTCCCCAAGTTAAGAACGTCCGACTTACAGACAACCCATACTTAAGAACAGACTTCTGGGTTCCCTGGCGCTACGTCGTTTACGTAGAGTACATAGTGTCGTATACCACACAATTTGCATAATATATGCAATTTGCGCAAATGCCGATTTAATGTATGGAACGCTATACTGTTCCTACTTACATACAAATTCGACTTGGACATTCTTAAAAACGGATCTCGTTCGTAACCTGGGGACTGTCTGTATTCAGAATACAGCAGGTAATCAGATGCTCTGTATTAACTACTTAGGGTTTTCCTTGTTCACTTTGGTCCTTATGTATGACTGACAAGTAATTCATAAGTAATTTTGGATGAAGTCGTAGCACACTCGAGTTTTATTCTTCTGTACTTTGTTTTCTATTTTTACAACTTTGTTTAAATAAAACTGTGTTAGGGGACCAGAAGTTAACATGATGCTTCTTTGATGCCAGTGTCCAACTTAATTTTGTAGTCATAAAATATCTATATTTCCTTTACACTTCAGCTGTTTTAACATTTCAATTGCTGTTGATGGGGAAGGCTTTAATGTTGCTTTTCTGTGCATTTTTGGAGTGGTGTATTTGTGGGTTAATTGTTCATATGGTTTGCTGGGGGGTTAAGATAACCTCTTCTAGGGGAGGAATTATACATTACAAGGGAAACAGCTTGTCAACCTTGTCTCCTTTTGTAATAGTAATGGGGGAACTCTTAAAGGGGTCATACCTCCAGGCAGTTTTGATTTAAACTTGTATGCCTTGCTGTATGGGTGGACAAATCTGTCCATTTGTTTCTCATTTTTCCATCTTCAGTACATTGTGTCCAATTTCACCACAATCTGCAATTTTAAATGCTCTTTTTCTGTGCCTTTCTCCTAATAGGTAGCATCCAGTTCAACACTACTACTAATGTAAAATGTCATGCAATTATAAGTAACCTCTAGTCCAACACCCGTAGCCCAGAAAATCCATCACACCAGCAAATGCTTGAGGTTGTTTATGGTAGCGGCAAACTGGATACTGCCCAATATATGTATTTTTGCAAGCAATTATTGTCTCAAGTATCAAAATTGGACAGTAAGACCCAGATTGAGCTCACCACCCATAAAGCTCACTCATCTCTGACTATAGGTACAGTATAGGAGACAATGATTAAACAGCCATCTTATGAGAATGTTTATTGATGGTTACAGCATACACCCAAAATTATGAAACATTAAATCTACCTCTAAATAGCATTCATGTTCAACTTAATCAGCCTTTCAGTATATAGTATAAGGTGTTTTGAATGGATTAAAAAATAAAACATCAGCATTAGACACAAAATGCAAAAGAAACCTAATCAGGTTTGCAGATTTAGGATTTTTCAGGTGGAAATTCACTGCCAGCAATGGACACACAGGACTAGCAGCAATACTAAATTATAAAGAATTTTGTAGACCGAAGAAGCAATGACATTTTTGTAGAGAATGTTTAACTGAAAATATAATATCTGCTAACTTATCCAGTAAAGTATTACTGGAAAGAGGCATATACTTCTCACCTTGCAAACTAAGCTATAAAATACCCAATCAAGGAACATTTGAGCCAGAATGGTGCATAAAAGCATGTAGTTGCTGTTTTCTCGCTGCCCTCCCCACACCAAAAACAAGCACAAAACTACTCGTATCTTTCAGTATGGGATACACTAGTTACCAGCAGCAAGAGATGCTAGCCCATCAGTTCTAATTTCTTTCAGTTAGCCCTAACACTAAATAACTTCCAAGTGTTGATTGGGTTAAAAAAGACTTGCTCTTAGTATGAAATGGATACAAAAAAGAATAAAGTCTATAACATGTACTATTAATAGGACTAATATTACACTGCATTCCACTTTTAAAAGCAAACCTGGTCAAAATGGGAGCTATTTTTCATTTCCAGAAAATCCATGTACCGGTAAGTTTCTAACCATTTTAAGTACAACCATAAACATTTACTGCTGTTAACATCCTTTTAATACAAAGACACATGTACAGGAACTAGCTGCTCCTACAGAATGCAAGAGGCTGGTTTCCTGTGTACTCATAGTGGCCTGGGACATCAAACTTTCAATACAGATGTTCCATTGGTTGCTTTAAAAAAATCATGAAAGTGGCTACTTAATCCCATTACGTTCTTTCCCTCCCTACAAGCCCCACTCATTACACTACTTTTTCATCAGCTAAGGCTCATCGTTAAATTTGACATCCCTTTGTTCCTGTCAGTCAATGCGCTGTTCACTCAACAAAACTAGTTCTCCACTCTTATAGATCAGCTACAGCTAACCAAGCATTACACACCTCTGGTATCTGATTTTCATTCAGCATCAGCCTCTCCTAAGCCACCATCCATACATGCTTAAAACTGAGGTAATAACAATAACCTCAAAGGCAAGTAGCCATCAACTGTCTCTCCTGTTCTCTTTCATAGCCCTAATTTCCTCACCTTTCCATAGCACGCATCACAGTTGCAAAGATGACATGAAATTTTTGGCATTCCTTGCTAGACCAAAGCAAACATTGTACCAACTGCACTATTAGAATTAATCTCTTGCAATCAAAGCCAAGGAGATAGAAATAAGCTAGGGCTGTCTTTCACTAACACTCTTCATAGTTCCCCATCTGATTATACAGTAGCTGCAAGCATTTGGCTTTTGAACCTTGGCCTCTTTACATGCATTAAAAATATTTTCTTTTAAAAAATCTACCTTTCACTCAGCATAAGATCAAGGAGTGCTCCAGTAGTACGGCTCAGCCAAATATTTGTGGGGTTCATTTTTTTCAGTGAAAGGTGACATTTCATGGCAAGCAACATGCAGAAAAACCAGTACTCCCCTAGGGTGGGGGAACCACTTTTCAGTGTAAAATTGGAATCTCTCCACCTTTCTTGGTAAGACAATGCCCAGCAGATTGGTGCCTTTAAAACTGGATGCTTCAGACACATTAATGAAGAGAATTAAACAAGTTTGCAACTTGTTTAATGCATAAAAGCCTCCCCATTCTAGCTCAACCCTAGTACACAGAACTAGCAAAGGCCAAAGTAGCTAGAACTGCCAGCATTCTGTTTGTTTAAAAACCACAGAAATGCTCCCATCATGTAGAAAACAGCAGTGGGGGACCCAATTTGAAAAGCACAAAAAGGACATCTAGACCTGATTCACACAACCCATGTTTAAACTACCCAGAGTTTACAACCTAACAAGCCATGGGTTCACTTCATGGGTTGCTTATGGTTAACTACCCATAGTTAATCAATAGTTGTAGGTTCGCAACTATGTGTGGGATTCAGCAACCCACACTAACATAAGCCATGGTTTAGTGTTTGTGCAAACACAGCCATAGATGAGTAGAACTAAATCCTCCTCTGGCCCATGTTTTACCTTTGGCCCCTCTAGCTGCATGCTTCTCCCTCAGCTATGGTCAGCAATATCAGAGCTGCAGTTGGAAGAGAAAAATGCCTGACAGAGGAGCTGTAGGGAGGTACACAAAGGATTTTGCATGCCTCAACTGCACACTCATTGTGCTTTAAAAATAAGATATCCCACCCCCTCTATAAAACTGGGGAAGATCTGTTTTTAAAAACACACGGGATTGTATCCAAAATTGTCATTACGCTAGAGCAAAGCTTTTACCACTTGTGTAAGGTTGAAAATGGGGTTTCTACAAGTGTCAAAATCCAATGCTTGGATTCTGCTTATGCAAGCCATTGCACAAGCACTTTTGCAACTCATTATGACAATCACATTAGGTGCTGCTTGTGTTAATTGGTCCACCAGAACTTGTGAAACTGCTAGTGGACTCTTGTACGTTTTCTGCTAGCAGTATGTGGGATACAATCCATGGAACCAAAGCCATCACATCTGGTTTGGCCCGGAATCTAGTAGTAATCATTACCAAGCTCAATTAGAAAACAGTCACTGAAATGGTAAGATAACATGATCTAAAAGTAATCATGCAGAATAAATACGGTAAATTGCACAGACAGTACACACATGCGCACATATTTACAATTACATCTTAGTATGGAATACTGTTAGCTTCAAATAAGCAAGAAAACAAAATAAAAGCCTTCAGCTGAGATGTTCAGCTTAGTCAAATTCACGGTTTGTTAATACAAGTGGAGCCACCAGTGTCCACACATAGAGAACAATACCAATCCAACTGGAAGATATCTTCACCCAGACAGATGGCCACTTACTGGTCATTGATCCAGAGGTGGGGTCAGGACTGAGAGAGGGGAGAAGGAGACAAAAAAAAAGTTTACTTGATCAGTTGTGGAACAAGATAACATATTTTCTCCATAGATCATCATTTAGGGTTTTTTCTTCCAAAAAAAAGAAAGTAAGCTAGTTTGCAGAAACAGCCCCCACCTGATTTTCAGGTATCTCTCCCTTCTACCTCAGCTCCTGCTCCCCAGCCCACCCTATCCAAAGCCTTGGGAAATGCCTTGCAGGAGAGGATGGGGTAAGGAGGGGTGAGCAAACCAGCTTCTGCCAGCCCCAGTCTGCATGCTTTTCTCTGGACCCAACCTGGAACCCAGCACATGCCTCCCCACTCCCAACCTTACAGGTGATCAACACTATCAGAGCCTACAGCACCACTAATCTGTCAATGAAATGTTGTCTACTCAAGAGTCACCCTTCCATAACTTCCTGTAAGATCTACATACCTGTACCAGTTGGTTAAAGTCATCATGATGTAAAGTGAAGCAAGAAAAAGCATGAAGTGAAAGAATGAATAACTGTAAGTAACGCCATCTTTCTCATTATCAACAGCACAGTGGACATCATCTCCATCATCAAGGGAGCCTTCACTCCTAGGAAGTCCATCTTCTATCAAAGTTGACTCATCGCTGGTTAGTGTCAGTTTATTTACCTGACTGTTATTGGATGTCCGGATGCTGCAGTTACAAAAGTAGGCAGTGCCATTAGATATCTAATTTGGCTATTTTTTAACAACTGAAAACTTGTAAAAGAGTTTCCAAAAGTTCTGCTCACCTTGAGTAGAGAACACACAGTAAAAACAGGATGAGCCCTACAATTCCCTGGGCATCCCACCAATGGACAAATTGGCCCTTGCTTGGAGTGCTTGTGGAGTTATAGCCAATAATGCTCAGCAAGCTTGGATTGCATTGTCTGTCTAGATTGGCACAAACAGAAGAAACAAAGTCAGAATATTCTAATCTACTCAAAGAATATATATTTCTCACTGAAGGTGAATTTATTTATTTAATTAATTATATTTGTTAATCGCCCATCTGGCCGGCGATTATAACTTCTTATAAAATAGAAGCAACATCTAATGTAAATAATACACACATACCATTAAATAGCCATACTAGGTGCTAACATTTTACACACTTTAAAGCTATAACTGTTGTGCCCCTTTTTGTGGAACTATCTCACTTCAGTCAGGCACAGCTTGGGCCTTTCCATACAAAGATTCTTTAGTATGGAAGTAACCATGCTTGTGCGTAGCACTGTAGTAGCATTAACCATACCATCAAGCAACATCCTCATCCCCCTGTAATGGAATGGGGTTGGGTCAGTTTTACTACTGTGCAGTGACAAGAGAGCAGGTATTCACTCAAGTCCTGTAGAGAGGTGTACACAATCCCAAAAGGGGACAGGAACAGGGACACCGAAAAGTTTGTAACTGCAGGACATTCAAGATGATACAGGCACACAGAGCAGGGATCTGTGCTCCCATTTGGGGAGGGACCATAGTGGTAGAGCACACGCTTTGCATGCAAAGTCTCAGGTTCAATCCCCAGCATCTCCTGGTAGGGCTAGGAAAGAATCATGCCTGAAGCCCTGGAGAGCCACTGCCAGTCAGTGTTGACAGTACTGGGCTAGATGGACCAGTGGTCCGACTCAGTATAAGGCAGCTTCCTATGTTGAGAATACCAGAGCAAACCCTTGGAGTTTAGCAGTAAAGCTCTGAATTTTTTGACGTTTATCTCTGTCCTAAAATAGAGGATTGCTGGTGAATGCCAATATTCTGCCATTGGCTAACCCACATAACTGTTGGGCTATGACAAAACATGTTATAAATAACAGATATAGAAGAACTACAACTAAAATTACTCTTTGAATTGTAGTTGATTATACCACCCACATCTTCCTGTGAGGGGTCCTAGTTGCTACTGGCCTCTCTCACAGAAAGACTGGATGTGTCTTGTACCACTAAGCCTGGCATGAGGTTCTGAAGCATGTTAGAGAATAGAAAAGACTCCAAGGTGGGAAGTTGGATTCTGTACCCACGTCCTGATTTCCTTCTCAACAAGGAGAAATAAATTATCTCCCTTATAAAGGAGGGGAAAGTTTGTCTCAGAATTAGTTTTGGCCATTTTATTTATTTATTTATTTATTTATTATACTTATTAATCGCCCATCTGGCCGGTCACCCGGCCACCCTGGGCGATGTACAATTAAAATACAGTAAAAACACAATAAAATATAATGATTAAAACAATAAAACAATTCTTATTAAAAACCTAACCCACCCCATATTCCCGCCTGAACAGCCATGTTTTTAATGCACGGCGGAAGCTCATCACGGAGGGGGCATGGCGAAGGTCACTAGGGAGGGAGTTCCATAATGTGGGGGCCGCCACAGAGAAGGCCCTCTTCCTAGTCCCCACCAGCCTGGCTGCTCTGGCTGATGGGATAAGGAGAAGGCCATCCGTGGCAGACCTTGTTGAGCGGCCCACTTGATGTTGCTGGAGGCGCTCCTTGAGATAAGGAGATTATTATTGTTCACTAACTGCTGGGATGGCTACATACTGCACAGTCTTTTGTTTACCCAGGCTGCAATCCCATACACACACTCAATAGGGCCTTACTGAGTAAATATGCATAGGATTGCACTGTAGGAATAATTTAGATGACCACAGATTCTTTGTAACAATTGAGTATAGCATCTGACCCATGACTTAGCATTGTGACATTTAGTACTTGAATAAGTCTTATTTTTGTTTAACCATTATATGCCTCTTGCTTGAAGCTTTGACTAAACCACAAAGCATCATCTGCTGAAACACATCATGTTTAATATAACAGAACAGAACAAAGGGGTGAGCTGAAAGCCATTTCTAAAAAAACAAGAATGATACACATAGCCCTATGCCAGCTAACTCCATTCTACAGTGAAATCTGGCTGGGCTGATCTTGCTCATAAACTTCCAACATTACCCCAATGTAAGCCTGAAAGCAATAAGCAAAGGAGTATTGCCCAAGCCATTTCTGGAACACAATATTCCACATATAATACCTTTACAAGATTATGAAATCTTCTTACCTGGCTCATTGGTCATTGCTGCCCAGGTTAGATACATTGTATAAACTGTGATCACAGATGACTGCAACAAACCAGATCTTGGTTGCGATTCCTACATGCAGAAAGGGAGCAAAACAATAAAGTAGGAATTTGACAAAATAGTTAGAAGTCACTGCCAGATTCTCAAGCAAATATTCACTAAATATAACCTCATACCTGAATTTTAGGCAAAATTGACATTACAGATGCTCCAATACACAGCAACATATTGACACTGATGAATGCCTTATTTTCAGAACAGCCTTCTGGATAAGTATAATATACGTAAAACAGGACAATTGCCACCAGAGACAGAAGATAGTTCAGTGCTGTGGCAGACAGCAATGCTGTGAAGAAGCAAACAAAAGCAGATTAAAGCAGATTAAGATTTTATCAGCACCTTTGAAACAATGCACAGCTTCTTTTTTTAACTAGTTAAATCATAAAAGAGGCCAATCCATGAACACCAGTAAGATAACCAGACTATTTCCATTAAAAATCTGGCAAAGGGGCAAAATTCTCCATGGGTAGCATATCCAGTACTAAATGGGCATGTACACAAGCTAGATGCACAGGATGGGAAACCCCACACTGAGAAGCAGGCATAAAGAATAGTGTTAATTAGGGGCGGAATGCATCCCCAACTTCAGCAAATTAGTACTGTGAAAGCTGATACGCTCATAGTACCAATCACTGGTGGGTTGGGGGTAGAAAAGTGAGGGCATATGCACAAGTAGATGGGTTCATTTCTTCCCTCCCCTGTGTGAGCAATATCAACAGGATGCTTCTGACAATGCCAATCCCGTTAATTCCTCCCCTTCCAGCAACTAGGGTGTGAAAAGCAATAGCAGTGTTCTGGGCTCATGGCTCCTACAATTGATATTTGAACATCACACATTTCAATCACACTGCATACCTGCATACCAGCATCTTGAATTTCCTTCCTCCATTTTTTCAACCCAGGATTCATTCCAAGAGTGGGCAAAATCAATAAGTAAAACCAGCTGGATAAGAATGAAGCAGAAAGCACCAGCCATGCCTACATAAAACCATACTAAGGAGAAAAATAATGGACAGCAAATTAATTTTACATAAAGAAATTGGTTTCTCAGGTTCAATTTTTTATTACTGGCTGATTCAGAGCCATCAGTATACGTTTTGCCTTAAAGAACTTAATAGGAAAAGAGAGACAAACCCATGCCCCGAAGAGCTTATAACCTAAAACCAAGAATGGGAAAACACAGAGAAGGAAAGGAGGGAGAGGCAAGGAAATAAGAGATAAAAATGGTGAAATGCAATTAATTAAAGTAGATCAGCTGGGAATGAGAATTAAGGGGTTAAACCAAAGGTTTATTGACTTCCTCTAGATCAGTGTTCTTCAACTTTGGGTCCCCAGATGTTTTTGGCCTACAACTCCCAGCATGCCCCAGCCAGCGTAGCATGCTGGGAATTGTAGGCCAAAAACATCTGGGGACCCAAGGTTGGAGAACACTGCTCCAGAGTGACAACTCAAAACATATAGGGTCTGTTTGTACGTCACGACAGCCCACCATGGCTTAATTTACCCATGGGGGCTGTCACATTGTGCAAATCCAGTTGGCAGGGGTTGTTTGAGGGTTAGATAATGCACAAATAACCCTAGAACAAGCCATGTATTATTTGAAGTTTGTCTAATCGTCAAACAGTCCCTGCCGCCTGGGTTTACATGCCACGGCAAGCTGTGCAAAAATGACACCATGGGCTGTTGTGCCGTGTGAACCAGGTCAAAGAATGACTAAATATTTCAGCACAGTTGAATAAAACTACTGAAAACTATTTGCTTGAAATATAATGGTACAATTCTATGCATGTTTAGACAAAAACCATCCTACAACTCCCAGCATTCCCCAGGCAGCCATTGCTGGCTGGAGAATGTTGGGAGTTGTAGGAATTATTTCTGTCTAAACATGCATAGGATTGCACCTTAAATGACTGTTAATGTAATCTTACCTGTTGTAAAGGGTCCCTCTGGAATGAAAAATGCTCCGACTGTAATTGCAACTGCTGTGACAAATTTAAAGAACCAGAATCTGTGGGGTGGAAAAATCAGCACAGCACCATCAAATTCAGGATAATGCCAATATGTTAAAATGTATATTTTTATAAATATTCAAGATAATATGTGCACATCATTTTCATTACTTGAAACAATTAGTGATGTGGGTTTTCTGGAAAATTTTAATTGGAAAATTAAGCTAATTTGCATAGGGTTATCTGCATTGGAAAAATTTTCAGTATGCATCAGAAAATCACTCGAGTGATCTAAGTTATGTTTACAACATACAAGTAAAATAAACAACAAAGCTAAAAAAAAGTACTAGATGTTATTTTTTTGTCCCAATACACAAGTATTTGACCTGAAATATTTGGGGGGGGGGATTAAATCACATAATGTGATTTAAATATTATATTATGTAGACATTTGTATTGGGATACTTGTAAAAATTTAAGAAAGAAATAAAGGTACTGAAAACTGTTGACATGCAAATTCAGCTTTTCCCAACTTGTCGCCCTCCAGATGTGTTGGACTATAACTCTGAGCATCCTGCAGTTTGCATGGCTGGCTGGGGATACTGGGAGTTTTAGTCCAACACATCTGGAAGGCAACACTAATTAATTTTAGGAACTCAAAGCACTGTTCATGATAAGCTTACAACCACTCATCTATTTCAATAATGTTCAAAACTCTTCCACTGAGGGTTTTGGGACACCTTCAGTTTCACTGTCACTACTTATTTGCTCCATTTCACATTGAGACATATACGGTATGTACTTGCTAGGGATAGTCAGCTGAAAAACATTAATTAGAACTTTAAAAATGCCAAGCTTGCCTAATATTGTATTTGCAGTTGGCATCCATTCATTGTTACTAATGAACTTATGAAACAGAGAATGTTCCATGGAAAACAAAGCACTGGAAAATTTCTGCAGAAAATTTCCCACCCCACGTAACTGGAAGCAAAATCATTCAAGTATTGTTATTTATATAGTTTGTGGAGAAAACACAAAGTCACAACATCCCTGAGAGCATGCACATTCAGCAGATACCAGTAGATGTAAACAGAGCCTGCCTTCCATACTGTATTCCTATTAGGGTCTCTGGGTTCCAGTGCAGATCCCCCCAAATGAAGAGAGATTGGACTTCATTCAACAGAATAACAGCCTTGGGAATTATCCTCAGCCATGTACTTGAAGGGTTGTCACAGAGAGGAGGGACAGGATCTCTTCTCGATCATCCCAGTTTGCAGGACACGGAATAATGGGCTCAAGTTACAGGAACCCAGATTCCACCTAAATTCCACCTAGATTCCCCAAGATTTGAACAACTTTCGCCCAGTCTCCAATTTGCCATTTCTGGGCAAGCTGATTGAGCGAGTGGTGGGGGCTCAGTTGAAGGCACATTTGGATGAAGCTGATTATTTAGATCCATGCCAGTCAGGCTTCAGGCCTGGACATGGGACAGAAACGGCCTTGGTCGCCTTGGTGGATGATATGAGGAGGGCTTTGGATAGGGGCGAATGCTCTTTTCTAGTCCTCCTTGATCTCTCAGCGGCTTTTGATACCGTTGACCACGGTATCCTCCTGGACTGCCTGGAGGGGTTGGGCCTGGGACGCACTGTATTGCAGTGGTTCCGGTCCTTCCTCTCTGGAAGGTACCAGAGGGTAGTTCTTGGGGAGGAGGCTTCAGACCCTCGGCCGCTCACTTGTGGGGTGCCGCAGGGTTCCATCCTCTCCCCGATGTTATTTAACATCTACCTGAAGCCGCTGGGAGCTATCATCAGGAGGTTTGGGGTGCACTGTCATCAATATGCGGATGACACACAGCTCTACCTCTCCTTCAAGTCCTCACCAAGGTTGGCTGTTGAAACCCTGTCCAAGTGCCTGGAGGCAGTGGGTGGCTGGATGGGAAGGAACATGCTGAAACTGAACCCCGACAAGACTGAGGTACTTCTGGTGGGAGACAAGGGAAGGTTAGGGGATGTTTACCTGGTGCTGAACGGGGTACATCTACCCCTGAAGGACCAGGTCCGCAGCTTGGGGGTCATTCTAGACTCCCAGCTGTCCATGGAGGCTCAGGTGTCAGCTGTGAGTCGGGCGGCGCTGTATCAGCTCCATCTGATACGGCAGTTGCGCCCCTACCTTCTTAATCATTTGCTCCTATCAGTGGTTCATGCCTTGGTCTCCTCTCGCCTGGACTACTGTAATGCGCTCTACGTGGGGTTACCCTTGAAGACGGTATGGAAGTTGCAGCTGGTACAGAATGCAGCAGCTCGCCTGGTTAAAGGCTGCCGCCGTCGTGATCACATCACTCCAGTGCTCAAAGAATTGCACTGGCTACCAGTTGTTTGCCGAGCCGAATTCAAGGTGTTGGCGTTGACCTTTAAAACCCTGTACGGCTCCGGTCCAGTATATCTCAAGGAGTGTCTCCAGCAACATCAAGTAGGTCGCTCAACAAGATCCGCCACGGATGGCCTTCTCCCTGTCCCATCAGCCAGAGAAACCAGGCAGGTGGGGACTAGGAGGGTCTTTTCTGTGGCAGCCCCCAATTTATGGAACTCTCTCCCCAGTGACCTCTGCTATGCCCCTTCCTTGATTAGCTTCCGCCGGGCATTAAAAATGTGGCTTTTCAGGTGGGAATATGGGGTGGGTTAGGATTTTTAAGTTTTGTTCTGTTTTTAATTGTGTTTTATACTGTGTGTGTGTGTGTATTCCCCCCCTGTATTTTATTGCATTGTACATCGCTCAGAGTGGCCAGATGTCTGGCCAGATGGGCGATTCATATAATAAAATAAATAAATAAATAAATAAATAGAGCAATAAGACAATGGAACCAACTACCTAGGGAGGTGGTGGGCTCTCCCACTCTGGAGGCATTCAAGGTGCAGCTGGACAACCATCTGTCAGGGATGCTTTGATTTGGATTCCTGTGTTGAGCAGGGGGTTGGACTCGATGGCCTTATAGGCCCCTTCCAACTCTATGATTTCTATTATTCTATGTGTCCCATCTCTTAAATAGGAACTTATCCCAAATGGATTGCTATAAAGAATAATTATATACTCCCAGTGCTAGAGAGGTGGCGGCCTATGGCTCTAAATATGCACATCAGGCTACACAGTGTACTACTGCAAGGCTGATCAGTTCAGTCTGCCAGTATCTGAATTTTACAATTACAGTAGACCTGCAGCCAAAGATTTGGCTGTTTATTGAAAGCTAGCATTCAGGTCCCATGAAAATACAAGAACTGACATACTGGTTCAGACCAACTAACTTTCAATAGTGATCGACCAGATGATCCAGGGAAATACACAACCAAAGCACAGTTTGGAGAGCTTTCCCCCATTCTTTGTCTCCAGCATCAGGTGATTTAGGGGTGTATTCTAGTTCAGTGCCATCAAGTTTCACTCCTTACTACTGACAGACCCGTGCTCACATCGTATTGCAATGAATGATGTATTATGTGAAGAAATAAATTTGTTTTGTGTGTCTTGAAACTCCTATCAATTTCACTTGAGAATTTAAGAGTTCTAGTGTTTTGAGACAAAAAAATCACAACCATGCCAGCAAGGTAACTTACAATGCATAGGACTGGGTTGCTAGGAAATCAACCCAGCTCTGACCTCCTATACCCTTCCAAGTAAAAATCGAAGTGCTGCTTTCTTCTATAACATTCTTCACAGCTTCATCCCTTCCTGTTTTCAAAGCAGTATCTTCTTTGTGGCCCTAACAAGAAGGCTCTCTTAAATACTACCTTTGCTCACAATGTACAAGTATGTACATTCTGAGATGCACTCTTGGAGCTGCTTCAAGAATAGGATACTAACATTTCCTTTCCTTAGAGGAGGGATAGGGAATGTGTGGCTATCCAGTTGTTGTTGGATTGCAACTCCCATCATCCCTCACCAATGGCTATGCCAGCTAGGGCTGATGGGACCTGTAGTCAAACGATATCTGGAGGGCCATATGTTCCCCATCTCTGCCTTAGAGACTTCTCAGACAGGTCTTGTTCTGGGTATTTGTGGCCATGGAGTAGAAACTGGAGGTTTCTACTCCAGGGCTCTCCCAAGCTCTAGCCCTGACCTGTTACCTGGCCAAGCAGAAGTAATGCAGTTGGCACATTCTTACTGGAGGAAGTGCCCTGTGCCAAGATGCACTGTGTCCAGGCAGTGGCCTCCGCTCCCACCAGAAGCGCAGCACTTGTTTCACTTCCATCCATCTTTGACTGTGGTCTCTTGAACATCAGTAGAGAAGGTGGTTTGGGGATTCCACAGCTGATGGGGCTCCTTAGCTATGCCTGGGCCCTAATATTGCCCAAAATTGCTAGTTCTAATGGTAACTACGGTATGTTCCAAAATCTGGAGTATCTTCCAGAAGTGGTTTCAAATAATTTCATTTGGCCCAGGTTTTAGTAGTCAGAATAGGTAAATTAGAATGTTAAGACTCGATCTTGTTGAAGTATTTTGTAATATGTTTATATGTTTGGCACTTATGTTGGTTCTTTATTGTTTGTATTTGTGTTGGGTCTGAATGTATTGCAACCTGCTAGTTGTCAAGGATTTCCTTTTCTCCAGGCCTACTCATAAAGGTAAGAGTGTATAGCAACACATTATACAATCAGTTATCTTCTTCTTACCCATTGTGTACTGCTGCCCTTGGATCACTGCTGCTCTTTACCTTGATCATCAATAAGGAGAATAGGAGGAAGAACATGGCCATACCGAAGCACACCCTATACACTGCTTTATACCCTACTAGAACATCACAATTCACATGACCATCACAAAACCCGGGAATCTGCAACAAACAGCATAAAATGGATTAACAGATATTAATGAAGAATCCACATTTTGTGTTTTGTTATGACTATTACTTGAAATTTGTGCAGACTAGGATCCTCTCAAGTCCATAAATAAGTCTAGCAAATTTTAAAATATTAAAATAGCACATAAAATACAGCTCTTTGTATACCCATTCCTGATTTGAAATAGCTAGCTAGCTAACAATACTGGAGGAAGGCCAAGTTTTACTGGCAATCGTTACACTAAAAGACCAGCCCTGTGGCTTACACTGGCTCAACTTGTCTGAGTGTGGAAAGCTAAACAGGGTCAGGCCTGGTTATTACTTGGATGGGAGACCCCTCCTCTAGTTTCCTGCATTGAGCAGGGGGTTGGACTCGATAGCCTTGTAGGCTCCTTCCAACTCTATGATCTATGACCACAATGAAAAGCAGTCATAATGAAAGATCTGGTTCATAGTACAGACAAACAACATTCTAGAATTTTCCCAAATGGAGGGATGGATAGTATATATGAAGAAGCTCTAGTCTAGAGAAAGGAAATGATTCCCCAGAAGAGGTAAGAAACTGCAAGTAAATCCCAAACAACAGTACTTGTTGTCACACCAATTCTAGCATAGATATGTCACCTTCTTTAGTTGCTCTTCCATTCCTGGCATTAGCATTACACATGCTACGCTCACTCCAAGAAGTAAGAAGAATGCATATATTAGCCTTGTTATAGTGGAGTTATTTCCACTGGGGCAGCATCGACATATCAGGCATGGGGCACTGCCACACAAACATGGTATCTGGTGAAAGAAAGCGCAGGAAAAAGGAGTTTGAGAACAATATTAAGAATGATGCTTGGTTAAATATTTGCATATCTACTGATTCCAAGATTACAATATTACATCCACATCAATTAAATACCTTTTCTAATAGCATACCCTATGCTATTTCATCCTGTCTGGTGACTACTTCAAGGGATGGGGTTTTTGTAGTAAAATATTTGCACTTCTGAATAAGAGCTCACTGGGCTTCTGATTCAGTGCTATAACATTAAACCAAAAGCATGGAACAGGTTGTCCGAAAAAACAGAGATGATGTTGCAATACCACTCCTCAAGTGACTCTTAAATGCCCCCACGTACAGTGAAGAAAGCAACAGACTATTTATAAAAAAGTTATTAATCATCTCCCCTACTGCAAGTAGTGCTCAACACCACAGCCAACAAAAAGGCTGCTACACCAGCACTGTGCAACTTCCAGTTTAGGGTAGATATGCTCTTATGCCTGTTTTCAAAGATACAACCTGAATTACAAACATTACTTTAATATCTCCAGAATTAGAAAGTGTCTTTGAGAAAGAAAGAAAGAAAGAAAGAAAGAAAACCTGCAGCTAAACGCTAAACACGTTCAGTCTGTCATAAACTCAACTTTAGTTGAGGTAATCCCAACTGCAACCCTAGTGTATATAAGCACACATTAACTTTTTACTCCGTAACTCCACTACTGAATAGACTACAGTACCACATATACATACACATTTGGCAAACACATTTGAGAGGTTTTTCAGCCCAAGACAAGCTCTCACCCTAATTGAGCAACCTTTCAGATTTCAGCAAGACTGAAACGCCAACATCAGCAAAAAACATAAGCAATGATCTATTACGTTTCCCAGTCTGATCATTTTCTCTTTCCACAGCAGGAACTTATCCCAAAGAGCAAGAAGTCTTTTATTACTTATTTCACTTCAGCCAAACAATGAGCTGACTTTCTACTATTGCTCAAGATACATTTGAATGTTTTTTCTCCCATAAGAATTTACTCAATATTGATTTGGCTCTCAGATGACACTACTTTAATGCAGGGCTTGTCAAAAAGAGGCAGAAACCACACTGACTTTGCTCCTCATTATCATGCACCTCCACAGATGCTCAGAGAATGGTGACTTTGCATGAATAAATTAACAGTATTATAGGATTGGGGCTGAGCTAGATGACTTCTTGGGCTTCCTTCCAATCCTGTGATTGTACAGTCATGCCTTGGATTGAGAGCATAATTCGTTCCGGAAACGTGCTTGTAATCCAAAACACTCTTATATCAAAACGAAATCCCCCCCAAAAAAAATTGTAGAGATTTTTAATTTAAGCCATACTACAGTACTTGTATTGCAAGACGTCGCTTGTATATCAAGTAAAAAATAAATAAATATTTAAAAATTTGCTTGTCTTGCAAAACGCTCTCAAACCAAGTTACTTGCAATCCAAGGTATTACTGTATAAGGAAAACTGCTTAGAAGGTGAAACCCAGTTAGGCCAGGTGCACAATGGGCTGTCCCCTACATTAGGGAGACTCACTGTTAACAAGCAGATACCCCTTCTGTTCAAGATTAGTTGACCCTCTATCAAGAGATAGCCCACAATGACTAGGAAATGGCCAGAAACTGGTCTGGAAGGGGAGAACTATTTTGAAGAAGAGGACATGTCTTCCTTCGCTCACCTTCCCCCTTCCCCTGACTGGAGATGAAGTCATCAAGCTGTGTGTTTGGGTGTAAAAGCTTAAAGTAACAGAGGAAAGGGTCAGGGGACTGAAGTTTTTGGGAAGCCCCAAAAGAATCTTTGAGATACTGCCTATTCTCTTAGAAATCTGATGTGGAAATAATGAACTTCAAGACACCTGTCAGTGTTTACTGATGTACCTCCACCTAAGCCCAACTTGTATATATGTAAATAATCTCAAATATTACAAAATGCCATCAATCTCCAATGACCTCCATCCAAAGAAAACCAAGCACTTCAACCCTGAAACTTCTTACCACTCAGAGAATTGGGATGTGCGTGACAATATCACTCCCACCTGCAGTATAAGATGGTACAAACTTTTGCCAGATATCTTGGAATAAGAAATGAACCAGTTTTCAAAACACAACATTAAAGCCCCTTTAGTTTTGACCCTGCAACATTAGAAAAACTCAAGTTTGAGCCTTTGGGAAGCTATCCATGCTGATGGGAAGAGAAAAAATAACTGAAGATGCCTGTGGTCCAAACATCTGATGAGATCACAAAAAGATGTGGCCAAATGCCACCTATTTCTTCATAGGAAAAGCAAGAAGGGTGTTTAATTGACCAATGTCAAGGGACTAAGTGAAAAGGGCAAGCTTCATCAATCCATTACTTTTCATTACTAATAAGAGTTTTATTTTTCTGTATTGCAGTTTTATTATTGTGTCTGCAACATGGAGAACCCTAATTAGGGTTTGTAAACAGTAAAAATGTAATGCAGAACAATCGGGAAGTGCCTACCAGGATGTGGGGCGATAGATATCTGGGGAAAATGAAGTCAGAGATTTTTACTTTTATTTAAACAAAAAAGGGGACACTCCATAGCCGGGGGATGGGGCGTCGGGGGGGGGGGGGCGTCTGCCTTGTACTACAAAAGGAACGGTGCAGCCAAAGAGCCCCTCAATGCGCCTGCGCCTCTGAAGGTACTGCTGCTTCCAGCCACCGCCCCCCTTCCTTCGCTTCCTCTCCCCCCCGCCCGCCCGCCCTGCGACAGGCCCCTGAGGGAAGGAGGGAAAACGGGAAGCGTCGTGAATCCGGCACATTACCCAGCTCGCCATGGAGCAGAGGCCCAGAACTGCCCCCATCTCGCTCCTCACGGGACGGAGAGTTGCGCGGCGGCCCGATAAAGATGGAGACTACGCCGCAGAACAGCCGAGACTTGTTTACTCCCCAGCCAGCCGTGCTCACTACCGTGAGCTTTGACAACGGCTGCGCGTCACTTCCGGGTGACCGAGGAAATAACGTCACTACACTCGCGTCCCGCTTGAAACATAGATTTAATAAATAAATTCACACATGCTTCGAGCTTCAGGGTTCTTGACCATATATAGTTGCATTATCTCCGTGGAGGAAGCGAAAACTGCCCATAGAGAATAACGGAGAAATCAGGAAAAAAGCGTAGTTGGTTAGGCGACAAGCAGCATGTTCTCGCCCAAAACAAAAAAGCAGTAAAGAGAAGTTCATACTCTAATACATACATATATGATGCATCCGGCCGTGTTGCGATTTTGATAGATAAATTTAAATCGCAAAACTGCTGGATGTGGACCAATGGTCCAGTGTGGGGTAGTGGTGAGAGTGTTGGACTGGGACTCGGGAGATCCGGGTTCTAGTCCCCGCTCGGCCATGAAACTCACTGGGTGACTTTGGGCCAGTCACTGACTCAGCCTAACCTACCTCACAGGGTTGTTGTGAGGATAAAATGGAGAGGAGGAGGAGGATAATGTAAACCGCCTTGGCTTCCTTGAAGGAAAAAAGGCGGGGTATAAATATAATAAATAAATAAATTGAGTACACAGCTTCTGAATGCGAGCACTGGATTTGGATTGGAAGGGATATGAGTGGGAACTTAAATAGATTGAGCTTTGCTACAACTTGAGGGGACCTTTGTGTACAGCCCAACATGCAATGTGGCTATAATGGACTGGATTAGTGTTGACAATTGCAGGGCATTTTTGAAAGATTAACAGTGCAATTCTAGACATGTCTACTAAGAAGACATGCCTACCCACTGAGTTCCATGCAACTCACTCCCAGGGAAGAGTGTAGCCTTTTCAGTGTGTGTGTGTCCCTTATGGAACGATCTCCCCGCTGAGGCCTGCCTGGAGCCAACTCTCATCTTTTCTGCGCCAGGTTAAGACTGCCCTCTTCTCCCAGGCATTTAATGGCATGATGCAGCATTTATGTCAGCTGTTTAAACAGGTATCGTTTGTATTGAAATTATTTTAGCAGTTAAATTGTTTTTCAATTTTGTGTACTGAAAAATCTTGTGCGGTATTTTATTGTATTTGTGGTTTGTCTTTTTGTGTATTGTTGTTGAGAACTGCTCACAGAAAGCTTCAGCTATTGGGTGGTAAAGTAATGAAATACTTAATAACAATAACAACTAGAAAGACCAAGGAGACACTGTTTTCCCACTAAAGAAGACCTCAGTTAGAAAGACCATGAATTCTTTTCTTTGCTTCTACCTGTTTTTTTTCTGGGGGGTATGGTCTGCTGTCCAATCACAGCAGGGAGAGGAAAAATAGGACCTAAAGGAACCAGGAAGTTCCATCTTCACACAATGACATACAGTAAGTGAATTGTTTCTTATCTCTGTGGTTTGGCAGTCGCACTCGGCAAGGCCGCTCGAAGCCAGGGAGAAAGTCATGGTAGTGGGCGGGTCCTCAGTCTGGTAAATCCCGCGGAGGGAGGGTTGTCACATGTCCCTTGAGGCGAAGTTCTTTCCCCATTTACCACCGTGTCAAATCGAAGAGAGGGATAATGGAAAAAGATCTTAAACCTCAGTCCTATGCATGTTTAGACGGGGCGGGGGGGAGCCCTACAGCTCCCAGCATTCCACAGCCAACCATGAATTGTAGGACTTTTTTCCTGTCTAAACATGCATAGGATTGCACCTTGAGAGTGCTTCCATAACGTCGCCCGATATGACGAAATTAGCGCTGCAATGATACATACAAGGGAGCACATGGCACCATGGAACATAATGGGACTTCTGAGAAGACAGGTATGGGATTTCGCACGCGTTACCAAAACAAGAGGAAATGCATCACCAAAAGAGAGCACCGTTTTCCATAAAATTTGCGCATTTATGCTAATTTATAGGTGAAGCTCCATATTTAGAAAGAAAGAATTATTATACTTTAGATAGAAATACCATAAAACTCACCATAGTGGGGGGAAACTGTGACGGGGCAGCTGTGTGCCTCCTCAGTCTGATGTCCTGGGTGCTGTTGATGGATGATTTCAAGGCTGCTCCTTCCCCTTTTACGGTTTTTTGTCTATAAAGCGGACTTGGACTGGACCATCCTTCAAATAAAGATGCCGTCAAATAGAGGACTGTGCTCAGTAATGGTAGGACATATGGCCACCCTGATAGGATTGCTCTATTAGAGCTTTGTGTAGCTCGAAAACCTGTGCACACACCTGATAGAAGTGATGAAAAGAGCAATCCTAATGCCCCAGATATGCTGTCTGGAGGGGATTAGGATGGGGAAGAGGTGCTGCCCCACCACTGGAGAGGAGCTCTGCTGGTGGGGGGCGGGGGCGGGCATGTCCACCACAAAGGCCCCAGTTACACTTGCCGAAAGCTCTGCAGCCATAGATCTACCGCCAGCTATATTTCCACCAATGCCAGGCCCCAAAATGTGGTGGGTCAGAGGCAGCCTTGGATCCAAAGTCCCTTTGTTCCCCTGAGAGGCCCCAGGATCAGGCCCCTCAACTACTCCAGCCTGGAACTGACATGGTGAATTCCTCCTTCCACCTTCTCCCGGAAACCAATGGGGGGGGGAACCCTGCCTCCTCCCACCCTGCGCCCTTTTTATTTATTAATAATTGCTATTCCTACATCTTATTCTGCCCTGTCTCTAAGAAGGACAGGATAATGTACTGTACATGGATTTCCCCCTCACCTGCCATTTTATTCTCAAGTTAAGCCTGAGAGATAAGTTAGACTAAGAGTACACAACAGCAAGAGACGCCATCGTTGAAAACTAGGCAACAAAGCAACATACACACACAACAGGCATATGTGATAAGGAACCGAATCTGTACCAGTTCCAGAAAATGAGCTGCTACCAGTAACTCCAGTGCCCAGGCACCATGAACTTCCAGAAGGATTCACTATATGGCTGCAAACAGTCCTTGCTCATGCACAGTCTCATCTCACTAGCACGAGATACTTACATAAGCAGTTTGCTTTACTTGCACAGTAGTCAGTGACATCACTGGTGTGTGCACCTTCTCCCTTATCAACCTGCTTGGTCGCTGGGGTCATTGCATGAGTTCCACAGGGTGGTTCTGCATGGGCCTGAGGTCTGTTTATAGAGTCCACTCGGATCAGAGCTTTTCGTGTGCAGGCTCCCTCTCTGTGGAGTTGGTAAGCGCCAACATTGCTCTGTTTTTGGTGTCTTCGAAATATTTTTTTTTTATTTAAACAAGACCACTCATGTGGTTTTATTGGTATAATTTGATTTTAAATATTAGTATTTTGAATTTTGACCACCCATCCCCAACACACACACACACACACACACACACAATTCATCACTAAGGAATCTTTATAGAGTGGTTTCTGTATTTTGTAAATATGAATGAATGAATAAGCAATTGTAAGGGATTCAAGCATGTACATAAACGGACACAGCATGAAATGCTACCACTCTGCTCTCAAACTAATAGGAAACAGAGAGAATCAACAAAGAGTGCTGCCAACAGGAAGCAAGGTAAGAACAAAAGGGGAGCAGAAAGGAGAATGGTGCTCAAAACTGATGGTGAAAGTACAAAAGGGACTACCCGTGGGAACACTCTCCAAGGGCAATAAAGCCAGGGCAGCACTGTAACACCTGTGTTATCAGAGTCCCCTTGGTTACTTTGCCGCATGTCTCTGCACTCAAAAATGCTTGCAGTGGGAACTGTTTTACTAACCATGGGAAGGAAGGGAGAGTGGGGTAGCCCTTTCCACAAAGTCCAGTCATCCCTTGTTCCATTGAACATCCCTTTATTATATCGGGGTGTTTTGTTCACAGGATCACCAGTGAGCCCCATCCCACACTCAGCCCTATTGCCATGCTTAGAGGCATGTTAATCCTGTGAAAAGTGCTATGCACAGGAATAGTGAGGGAGGATCATGCTCTTTTCGGTCCAGCAGGCCATTGTAACAAAACCACGCTAATGGAAGCAATGAAAAATCACAGTGAATGACTACAGAACCCAATGACCTGGAATGAACACACACCAGGTAATTTGCCACCCCCCACATGCACGGGGAGGGCAAGAAGCCACGGGGAGGGCCCCAGACACTTCATTCAAAGGCAGCACTTGTCACTCACCCTTGTCAGATCCATCCCACTAACAAGCATCAGTGTAAATATGACTACAGTCCGACTCATAATTCCCCTTCCCGACAGGTGCACCCACAAACAAACATATCCCAGAAAGGCAGGGGTGGGAAACCTGGCCTTGAGTCTGGCCCTCGCCACCCCTGCTGCTGCCCCCACACAGCTGAACTTTTCAGTGCAGCGGCAAAAAGCCCCAGCAGTTTGCCGCCAAGATTCAGCAGCAAACCATGACAGAGGCATGCCCAATTTAGCTTGTTTTCAAGGCCAGATGAACATATGCTCAGGGAAGAGGTGAGCGTATGGGTTGGGGAGTGTGTTCTGAACATAAAGATGCACAGGTGTGGATGCCCATGCATTCGCATACTCTGGGTACAAGCGCATATGAGGAGTGCCCATCGCAGCTGCAAACTAGTGTGCACCAGTATGAACATGCACCCTTATTTCCACAGGCAGCCACCTACAGCGTGGAAGGCGTCCTATGGTCCAGTGCCCCTGAAGGAGGAGCAGGTTCCCCTGCCAGCAAAGCAGTATGAATTGATAGCAATAGCAGTGAAAAACAGAGCATGAGAAGCATTGCTAAGGCAACTTACACAGAACCCACTGGTTTCAAGAAATGCCTTAATAGATGCAGCTTTGTTTCCATAGTAGTGAATACAAGGAGCCCTCCACACACAAGCCTGTCAGCAGTCTACACCCTTGACATGTTAACATTGGCCACAATGGGACACATAAAACTTTAAAGTCCTTAATCTGGCTAAACTGTACCACCTACTACCAAAGAAAGGCAACCATTGTTTTATCAGCCAAATGAAAGCACATCATGTAAGATCCAGTTACATCAACAGCCAAATTTAAAAAAAACCAACCTCACAAGATACTTAGGACACAATCCTGTGCATGTTTAGACAGAAAAAAGTTCTCCAACTTGCAGCATTCCTCCAACCAGCCATGCTGACTGGGGCATGTTGGGAACTGTAGGACTTTTCCCTGTCTAAACATGCATAGGATTGCACCCTTAGGCAGCAATTCTATATACCACCTACCTGGGCATAAGCCCCATTGAAAGTGGTATTATTTACTTCTGATTAGACATATAGAGGATTATGCTGTTAGGCCCTGGTTGTTAAAGCACTTTCTCTCTGGGACAAATGTAGGGGAGAAACTGTCTATACAAATGTAGGGGAGAGCCAGTGTGGCATAGTGGTGAGAGTGTTGGACTGGGACTCAGGAGATCCGGGTTCTAGTCCCCGCTCGGCTATGAAACTCACTGGGTGACTTTGGGCCAGTCACTGACTCTCAGCCTAACCTACCTCACAGGGTTGTTGTGAGGATAAAATGGAGAGGAGAAGGGGGAGGATTATGTAAGCTGCCTTGGGTTCCTTGCAGGAAAAAAGGCTGGGTATAAATATAATAAATAAAATAAATACAAAGCGACACACACAAGCATGGAATTCTGTGTTACATGTGTGGGACATGTTCTAGCAAACGCATTCTAGAAGCATCAAAACAAGACCAATAGAACTACACATTACCTGAACAAAAATGTTCAGGTTATCTTGACAAATGCAAACTTGCATTTGTCAAGATAACATGAATGCAGGAGAAGGAGGACATGTGTTTTGGGGGCGGGTGGGTGTGTAACCTTTCCCATGCCTGTTAATTCCGCCCCCACCCCGCCCTCAGTGCTGTTTAAGTCTTGGAGCCCAGCTGGGGGGGGGGAAGACTTTTAAACAGCCTTGGGAGCAACGTTTGTAGGGGGACAAATCAGTAGGTATGGAAGAGAAAAGCACCCCTGATTCTCCCCTTCAAGTGTGACTCCTGGTGCCATCCCTATATTAGCCTTGAGGCGTTCACAGGCCATATTTTCCTCATAATGTGTAGTTCTGCCCTAACACCTAGAGGTCAGTACAGTAATACCTTGGATTGCAAGTAACTTGGTTTGAGAGCGTTTTGCAAGACAAGCAAATTTTAAAATATTTATTTTAAAAAATTTGACTTGATATACAAGCGACGTCTTGCAATACAAGTACTGTAGTACGGCTTAAATTAAAAATCTCTGTACAAATTTTTTGGGGGGAATTTCATTTTGATATAAGAATGTTTTGGATTACAAGCACGTTTCCGGAACGAATTATGCTCTCAATCCAAGGCATGACTGTATAAGCCAAGAAATGCATGCTCACTTAGATGACCAACTCCCCAGCCTGAAGCAGACTCCCCACCCCCAATTCAGGATATTAATTTGAGAAAGTAATGTCTAATATAAACATTACCACCAATACCTAAGATGTATTTGTGTACCGGCTATTTCTCTAAATGTCATTTCTTTATATGAAAGCTGCACATACGTAACAGCTCTTCCCTAAATGCATCAGTGAAGGTGATTGCCAGTATTTCCAACATTTCCATGACAACAACTAACCATGGTTTCCCAAACTATATTTATTTATTTATTATATTTATACCCAGTGGAAGACCGACAACCTGGTCTTCTGCGCGGGTTCAATGCTAAGGGGGTAGCGAGTCCTGGGGGCGGGCCTTCTCCGAGGTCCCCCAGCGACTATCACCCTTAGCCCAGAACAAAGGGATAACTTATAGCCACAAAAGTATCTTTTATAAAACAAGTTTATTCACAAAATTACCTTCACAAACCCAGACACACGCCAGCAATACAGCTTATCAGTATGGTACAAAGTAGCAAGCAAGAGGTCTCAAGGACACCGTGATTTCAGGGCTCTCAGCTAGTTAGTTCAGCTCGGGCTCCAGCAGAGGCCCGGTCAACCGCATGCTGCTAGCTGGGTTCCCGGCGGAGGTCCGGTCTACCCAAGCGGCTTGTGAGTGATTTCAGCTTGGTTTCCCGGGGGTCCGGTCAACCCAAGCGGCCAGTGATTTCAGCTTGGTTTCCCGGGGGTCCGGTCAACCCAAGCGGCCAGTGTTTTCAGCTAGCTGGAGCACGCCGGGTGCTGCTACCCGGGGTTGCCGATCCCTTCGTTCCCTTACCCCAAGCATGGGGCAAGATTGCTGATCAGGTCCAACAACTCAGTTCCCTTGCGCAGGGTGTTTTATACCTTGGGTTTCAGGTAGCCCCTCCCTCTGCAATCAGGTGGGTGGCCAATCAGGTGAGTTGCCACCCTCCTCAGGTGGGCGGCCAATCAGGTGGGTTGCCACCTTCCCCCTGTGGGGTGGGGTCCCTTTGAAGCCACTTGCTTAATGGTCCCATCTTGTGGTGTTGAATGGTCCTTTCTTATGGGTGCTGAAGGGTCTGCTCTGGCAAGGCATTCAAGTCTTATGTAGATGGGGCTGATATACGAGAGCATTGACGAACCTGGGGATGCTTCCTGCCTTCCCCCCTGGGGTGATTCTATGCAGATGTTGTTTGTCCCTTTTGGTCTCTGTGGAGACTGGCTGTCTCCCCCCCCCTGGGTCTCCTTCCCCCCTCCTTGGTGAGTGTGTGTGTGTCAGAAAGGGGTTTTAGGTTGGCTTTCTCCACATCTCCCCCCCGGGGAGAAGATGGCATTGGGGTCCCACACCCCAATTTCCCATCGACTTGCCCATCACCTGAGAAAGCCCGGGAGAGTGCATCAGCCAAGACATTGTCCTTACCCTTGATGTGCTCAATTTCGAAGTCAAAGTCTTGCAACGCCAGACTCCACCGTAGGAGTTTTTGGTTGTTGCCCTTGACTCTATCTAACCAGCACAGGGGGGAATGGTCAGTCTGCAGGCGGAACCGTCTCCCCCAGAGGTAGGGGCGCAACTTGGTGATGGCCCACACCACGGCCAGGCACTCCTTCTCAATGGTGGCAAGACTACGTTCTCTGGGCAGGAGCTTCTTGCTCAGGTATGCAACGGGGCGCAGCCCTTCTCCCACCTTCTCCTGTAACAACACTGCCCCCATCCCGGCCTCAGAGGCATCCGTCTGTAGAACGAAGGGGGATTCGAAGTCTGGGGCTTGCAGAATGGGAGCTGCCGTGAGGCAGGCTTTTAACCCATCGAAAGCGGTCTGGCAAGCCGCGGTCCACTGGACCCTGTTCGGTTGGCGCTTCTTACAAAGATCAGTCAGAGGGGCTGCTAGCTGACTGAAGTGTGGCACAAACTTCCGATAGTACCCTGCAAGTCCCAGAAAAGCCTGCACCTGTTTTTTGGTTGCGGGTTGGGGCCATTTCTGAACCGACTCGATCTTAGCTTCCATGGGTTTGATGCTCCCCCCTCCGACGCGATGTCCAAGGTACTCAACCTCCCCTAGCCCCACCTGGCACTTCTTTGCTTTCACTGTCAACCCAGCGTCCCGGATCCGCTGGAAGACCCGCCGGACATGCTGCAGATGCTGCTCCCAAGTGGAGCTAAAGATAGCTATGTCATCCAGATAGGCACAGGCAAATTCTCCCAACCCGTTCAGCATTCCATTCACCAGCCTCTGAAAGGTTGACGGACCATTCCGGACTCCGAAGGGAAGAGTGGTGAACTGGAATAAACCCAGGTGTGTGACAAAGGCAGACTTGAGAGCAGCATCCGCGTCCAGCGGAACTTGCCAGTAGCCCTTGGTGAGGTCTAGGGTGGTAATGTACTTGGCCCTCCCTAGTTTCTCCAGCAAGACATCCATGTTGGGGATGGGGTAGGGGTCAGGGACGGTCACCTTGTTGATCTTCCGATAGTCCACACAGAACCGCACCCCCCCATCCCTTTTGGCCACCAGGACAATCGGGGAGGACCATGGGCTAGAACTAGGGACGATCACCCCTAGGTCTAACATGGCTTTGACCTCCTCAGCAATGACCTGAGCATGGGGTCCCACCGCCCGGTATGGCAGAGATTGCAGAGGGGGGCTGTCACCCGTTTGAATGGTGTGCTGGATGAGTGGGGTCCGCCCGGGGCGGTCTGAGAACATGGTCCCAAATTCATCCAGCACCCGCTTCATTTGCTCCCGCTGAGCCTTGGACAGGGCGGGAGACAGTGAGATTTCTTCCATTCCCCCACCATCCCCCCATTCTCCCAACAGATCCCCATCAGCGAAATCCTTATCATTATGTTCCTTCACACAGCCCAGTCCCGCACCCCGGTCCACATACAATTTCAACATATTCACATGAAACACTTTACATTTTCCAGGAGTCCCAGCAAAGAGTATTTTGTAGTTGACTGGTCCAAGTTTCTCAACTACAGTCCCCGGACCATCCCACTTAAGACACAGCTTGTCCGTTTTGAGGGTACGCAGAACCAACACTTTATCACCCACCTCAAAAGTCCGGGCTACTGCGGTTTTATCATACAGCTCCTTTTGCCGCTGCTGGGCTGCCTTCAGATGCTGTTGGGCGGCTTCTCGAACGCTGTGGAGGGTGTCCCGTAGCCGCCGCAGAAAAGTGTGAACCGGCACGGGCGAACTGCCGGCAGCCCCCTCCCATTCCTCCCGCAACAAAGCCAAGGGCCCCTGTAGTTCTCTGCCAAACATCAGTTCATTCGGGGAAAACCCGAGGCTTTCCTGCGGAGCATCTCGGTAGGCAAAGAGGAGGTAGGGTAGGGCTTGGTCCCAAGTTCCCGGGTGACGGCTAGCGTACGCCCGGATCATTTTCCCCAAAGTCTGGTTGAAGCGCTCAACCAGTCCGTTGGTCTCGTGGTGGTAAGGCACCGAAGTTACATGGTCAACCCCCCCCCAGGTCCCACATCTTCTGGAACAGTTTAGACATGAACCCGGTGCCGCAGTCCGACACGACCGTGCGGGGCATTCCTAAGCGGGCAAAGAGAGAGAGCAGAGTCTTAGCCAGGCTGGCTGCAGAGATGGAGGCGAGCGCAAAAGCCTCCGCGTAGTGGGTGGCAAAGTCCACTACCGTCAGTACAAACTTTTTCCCCGTCTTGGTGGGCGGGTTCAGGGGACCCACTATGTCCATAGCAATCCGTTCAAAAGGGATCCCCACCACCGGAAAAGGCTGAAGGGGAGCTCTTGGGTGATCGCGATTGTGTCCCACTCGCTGGCACACATCGCAGGACCGACAGTAAGCCTTAATGTCGGAGGCGATCATGGGCCAGTAGAACCCCTCTGTAATTCGAGCTTGGGTCCGCTTTTGCCCCAGGTGTCCTCCCCATGCCACGTCGTGGGCGAGGTGCAACACGGCGCGGCGGTATCGTTGGGGAACCACCAGTTGCCTTTGCTTGCGCCCCGGTGCCACTTCCCCCTTTGGCTCGAACTCCCGGTACAAAGTTCCATTGTCCCAGACAAATCTTTCCGTGGCAAGGGATACCCCGGGGTCTTGGTTGGCCAGAGCGCGACACTCTCGCAAGGACGGGTCCAGTCGCTGGGCTTCCTTGAATTGGGCTTGTGTCCCAAAGTCTTTAGCCATCTGAGCAAACCCTTCGTTCTTCGGGGGCTCCGCTATGGCCTGGTTTTCTCCGGGGTGCCCCGCAGGGGATGGGGTCACCCCAGGTGGTGGAGGGGGCACGGGCTTAGGCTTTGGGACCGGTGCGGTTACGGGCAGCCCCCCTCGCCTGGCCTGTCCCCGGGTGATGACCCCCATCTTAGCCTTGGCCACCCGGAACGCGAGGTCGTTCCCGATGATGATGCCCCACTCCTTTTGGCGATGGATGATTACGTCTATCTCTCCTTCCCACCCCTGGTACTTGATCCGGACCCAGGCGATGGGGACAGTGATGTCGGGGGAGTTATAGGGTTTGATCGTACACGTACGTCCCGACAAAAGTTGGGACCTCTCTACGCGGTCCCGGGGCAGAGCCGTTACATCTGCCCCAGTGTCCCTATACCCCACCCTGGGAACATTATTGATATAGATGGACTCACAGAATTGCTTGCGGCTCCATCTCAGCTGGTCCGGGGAGGCGATGCGATACAGCAATGCACGGGGTTCAGGACGGTAGGGATCCCACTCCTGGAGTTCCTCCTCGGCACCGCGATCCTCGGGTTGCTTGCATGGAGGGAGAGGACCGACCGTCGCTCGTCGTCGCTGTCGTCGTCCTGAGCGGCTGCAGCACCCGCGACGCGTCCTACTTTCCTCGGCGAGGGACGGGCATCCCGGTTCTTGGGTTGGAGCTTGGGGCAATCCCGCCGCAGGTGTCCCATCTCGTTACAGTGGAAGCATGCCCCAGACCGAGGGTTTTGGTTCCCGTTGGTCCGAGGGGCCTCCCCGCGCCGTCGGGGCAGGCCCTTTTCCGGCTCCGGGTTCTTCTCGGCCACGGCCGCGGAACTTCCCTTGGTGGATGGGGCCGTCTGGTATAGCCCCATCTCGTCAGCCATGATCCCCGCCGCCTCACTGGTACGGGGCCTCTGATCCCTCACGACAGCGGCCAGCTCCTTCGGGATGGTGGTGAAGAACTGCTCCATGGCGAACAGCTCGACAACTTCCTTCAGGGTGGAGGCCCGGGAAGCCTCCACCCAGGACTCGCAGACGTGCATCACCTGGGCTGCCCATGCCACGTGGGTGGTCCCAGGGGAAGGTCTACCCTCTTGAAATCTTCGCCAGCAATGTTCGGCGGAGAGGGTGAAGTGTTGCCTGACCGCTGCCTTGAACGCCTCGTAGCTTGCCGGGGTCTTCCGCAGATGAGCCCCAAGGAGGTCAGCCAGGTCCCCACTGACCTGGGTTTGCAGGGCGGACAACCGCAAGTTGTCGGGGACCCGCTGCTCCTGGCACGCCATTTCAAAAATGGAGAAAAACATCAGGACATCCTGCCCTGGCTTGTAGTAGGGGAACGCCTTGCGGTCCCACGACGGAGCGGGAGGAGCGGAGGGGACAGTCGGGGGAGTTTTCCCCGCCTCAAGCTGCATCTTGGCCAGCTCCATCTGCATCCGGATCATTTCGCGCTCGTGGGCCATCCTCTCCCGCTCGTGTGCCATCCATTCCGAGGGAAGCTCGAAGGGCTCCAGGGGCTCCAGGGGCTCCAGAGGAGCGGGGTCCTCGGTCACCACATCCTCTCTCCCAGCGGTCGGAACTGGGATAGGGCGGCCCCTGGGTCGGGCACCCGGGGCCAGACTTGCCAGCAGCTCCGTCTGCCGGATCAGCGCCGCCAACCCCGGGGTGATGGGGGTTGCGGGCAGGGGCCGCCGTGGCTCAGCTCCCCCAGTCGCTCCGTCAGGCTCTGGGTCGCCCATGGTGATCCTCAGGCTCTTGCTACTTTGGGTCTGGGAGATATTCTGGGCTAATAAGTTATCCCACCGCTGCAACCAAGTGGAAGACCGACAACCTGGTCTTCTGCGCGGGTTCAATGCTAAGGGGGTAGCGAGTCCTGGGGGCGGGCCTTCTCCGAGGTCCCCCAGCGACTATCACCCTTAGCCCAGAACAAAGGGATAACTTATAGCCACAAAAGTATCTTTTATAAAACAAGTTTATTCACAAAATTACCTTCACAAACCCAGACACACGCCAGCAATACAGCTTATCAGTACGGTACAAAGTAGCAAGCAAGAGGTCTCAAGGACACCGTGATTTCAGGGCTCTCAGCTAGTTAGTTCAGCTCGGGCTCCAGCAGAGGCCCGGTCAACCGCATGCTGCTAGCTGGGTTCCCGGCGGAGGTCCGGTCTACCCAAGAGGCTAGCTGGGTTCCCGGCGGAGTTCCGGTCTACCCAAGCGGCTTGTGAGTGATTTCAGCTTGGTTTCCCGGGGGTCCGGTCAACCCAAGCGGCCAGTGATTTCAGCTTGGTTTCCCGGGGGTCCGGTCAACCCAAGCGGCCAGTGATTTCAGCTAGCTGGAGCACGCCGGGTGCTGCTACCCGGGGTTGCCGATCCCTTCGTTCCCTTACCCCAAGCATGGGGCAAGATTGCTGATCAGGTCCAACAACTCAGTTCCCTTGCGCAGGGTGTTTTATACCTTGGGTTTCAGGTAGCCCCTCCCTCTGCAATCAGGTGGGTGGCCAATCAGGTGGGTTGCCACCCTCCTCAGGTGGGCGGCCAATCAGGTGGGTTGCCACCCTCCTCAGGTGGGTGGCCAATCAGGTGGGTTGCCACCTTCCCCCTGTGGGGTGGGGTCCCTTTGAAGCCACTTCCTTAATGGTCCCATCTTGTGATGTTGAATGGTCCTTTCTTATGGGTGCCGAAGGGTCTGCTCTGGCAAGGCATTCAAGTCTTATGTAGATGGGGCTGATATACGAGAGCATTGACGAACCTGGGGATGCTTCCTGCCTTCCCCCTGGGGTGATTCTATGCAGATGTTGTTTGTCCCTCTTGGTCTCTGTGGGGACTGGCTGTCTCCCCCCCCCGGGTCTCCTTCCCCCCTCCTTGGTGAGTGTGTGTGTGTCAGAAAGGGGTTTTAGGTTGGCTTTCTCCACATGCCCCACCTTTTTTCCTGCAAGGAACCCAGGGCAGCTTACATAATCCTCCTCCTCCTCTCCATTTTATTAGGCTGAGAGTCAAGTGACTGGCCCAAAGTCACCCCGTGGGTTTCATGGCCGACCGGGGACTAGAACTCGGATCTCCCGAGTCCCAGTCCAACACTCTCACCACTACGCCACACTGGCTCTTTACATTGTGAGAGGAAGAATTGATTCTTAGGCTACAAGCCTGTACACACTTCTCTAGGAATAAGCCCCATTGAACTCAGTATTTATTTATTTATTTATTTATTACATTTCTATACCATCCAATAGCCAAAGCTCTCTGGGCAATTTTCAAAAGATTAAAACCTTAAAAGTACAATATAAAACAATATAAAAAACATGTACATACAAAAACAATTTAAAACCACCAACAATAAAACAATCCCAGTACTGGTTAAAACCTTATCACATACATAGTCTCCAACTGCCCCGAAAATGCAGGGACTGTCATGAAAACCCTTAAGCCATCCTGGCTTCTCACTTTGTCATGCAGAGTCCCGAATTTAAATTTTTTAAACTTTCCTTAAAGGGGCCATGCCATGGGCAAAATTGCAGCTAAGCTAAAACTGCAAACTGAGTTGCAGTTTTGCCCATGGCATGGCCCCTTTAAGTGTAGCTCTTTTTAGGCTCAAACAGCTCCATGGAGATACCTGCTGAAAAGGAGGCTGCACCTGGTGGTCTATACAGAGGAAGGGAGAGGTGAATGAGGGAATTTATATGATTCCTATCTTTATATTGCCAAAGATTTTATTTCCTAACAGAGCTGACTCTCTGCCTCTAACAGATGAGTTTACAGTGTCAGAAGGAAATGCAAGAAACTTCTTCTCTCTGTAGCTCCATGTTTGGGGGTGTGGGGTGGGTGGGTAAGCTTCACCTGTTGAATTTGTGCCAATCCTGACCATTTTAAAACAGAGATTGAAGAAGAAGAGAAGAGAAGAGACATGCGGCCTGAGAAGGCTGTTGGGGCAGCCCCTCCCCCACCTTCCCTGGGGCTATTTAAGACCTGTGCGCCCTGAGGGAAGGCAGAAGAGAAGCCCAGGCCGGGGAGCAAATGCCATCAGCTCCTGAAACTACCATCACCGGCCTGAGAGGACTGTTGGGGCAGCCCCTCCCCCACCTTCCCTGGTGCTACAGAGGGGAGGCAGAAGAAAAGCCCAGGCCAGGGAGATTGTACCAGCAGCTCCAGAAGAAGCCTTCAGTTGGTCTGAGAGAACTGGTGTATGTTTGGTTTGGGGGGGGGGGGGGACGTTTGTTTTTGTTTGTTTGTTTGTATTTAAACATTGTAAACCGCTTTGGGTGCCTTAGCAGAAAGGCGGTATAGAAATGTAATAAATAAATAAATAAATAGAGATTGCCCTGCAAGCACTGACACACACACCCATGAAAAACACCAGATATCAACAATTAAGGGTTTAAGTAAGGTATTTTAAAAAATTACAAACGCCACTTATAAAATATTATAAAATAATATATAATATAACAATGTAATAATTATAATATATAAGATTTTGTGTGTTTCCTCTAATAACTTTTGTACTTGACCATGCCCTTTGGTTGCCTGGCCACACCCTCTTGCTCACACCTTCATGTTGCTTAACCATACCTCTTACAAATTCACATGTGTGTCCCTATTTTCATCTGTGAAATGTTGGAGGGTATGTTATCATATGCTGACAAATGTCTGGAAGTAGAGAAAAGTCTTAACCTGGTGCCAAAAGGACTTTCTTCTGAGTAGACAAACTTAGGATCATGGTGACCAGCAAAAAAATTATTTCTGTTAAAATATAAATGAAGCCACAAGTCCATTGCTTAAATGCTGAATGGGTTCTGATACTGCATGGTTTATTCTAACTTAGAAGTACATACAATACACAGGAAACAATCTATATATAGAAATAGCCTTGAGAACAGGAACAGCTTATGGATTACTGTGCTTGAAAATACATTCCTTTTTACCTTCTCTTACTGCTGAACTACTTGGTACAACAGGCAGTTGTACAAAATGTAAAAACAAACAAATCACACTGTGATGTGTGTTTATTTAATAGCCGCGTCAGAAGCCAGGATTCAAGCATACTTTGCATGCATGCCACTCTGTATGATGGGGCAGGGGAAAGTGAGTAGATAAATTAAGAAAGTGACTGTAGTAGCTATAGTATAGTTCCTTAACAGACCACCTGGGCCCTCTTCTGTACAATCTTATTTGAAATGAATTTGTTTATTTATTAATCACATTTATTTATTTATTTCATAGCTGAAGCTCTCCGGGCGGTTTACAGCAATTAACAAGACAGTCCCTGCCTGCAGGCTTACAATCTAAAATGACACACAAGGAAAAAGGAATGGGGAGGGAAGAAGGGGGAATATTAATGAATACTCCTGGCAGGGCTGGTGCAATGGCCCTGCTCTCCCTCTCATCTCCCTCCTCTCAGCCTGCTGGAATGGAACTTATACCCCATTCTTCTCCCATGAGCTTCAGGCAATAGATATGTTTCTCTCTCCCCCCCCCCCCCCATTTTGTCCTCAGGATCTGTGAAATAGGTTAAGCCAAAAGATAAATGGCTTGCCCAAGGCTGTCTTGGGAGCTTCCTGGCTGATTGAGGATTTGAATAAAGGATTCTGTGGTCCAAGTTCAACACTGATTTAGTATAGGGGCATGGTGCAGGACAGGAGGCTGAGTTGGTATAGGAGACATCTCCTTACCCAGCAAAATATGAGCTGAAGATCAGGGGGTATTTAAGATGGTACAAGCCAACTCCCCCCACCCCATCCCCAGATTTCATTAATTAAATACATGGTGGGAGCTGTTGAGAGGAAAGAAACATGATGGATGGGGAACAGGAAGCCAAAACGTTCACCCAGAACTAAGAAAACATGACAAAAATGTGACTGCGCTTTTTAAAGACATTGGCTGAAACGTCCCCTCTTTATTTCAGCTGTATCTAACTTTAAGAATGTTACACCTAGAATGCTTGTGTGACATACCTTAGGGAGCCTTAGCCCTTTCCTTTAATGTGGTACCCTTGGGGGATCACTAAGTAAGGCAATTTAAATGGGTTTTGGGTTGCCCCAGATTTACTGCGGGGACTAAATCTACCCTTAATTGTCCCAGTAAATTAGTAGATGCCACCACCTACTGAATTAACAGAGCAGTAGGGCTCTGGGGTATCTTGACTGGAGTGATCTGACTGGGTACCGAGTCACCATTCTGCCTGCTCCCCTCTTCTGCCACTCCCCACAAGTGTTAACATATACTTGTTCAGGAGGTGAAAATACGGTGGCTCAGAATCAGAACACATTTGATGACTTCAAGATTTATTAACAAGATCATGCAGAATATAACCAGAAAGAGTCCTGTGGCACCTTAGACTAACAAATATAAGCTTCCGTGGACTACAGTCCAGTTCATCAGACGCAATTGATAAATATATGTGTCTGATGAAGTGGACTGTAGTCCAAAAAAGTTTATGCTATAATAAATATGCTAGTCTTTAAGGTGCCAAAAGACTCTTTGTTGTTTTTGCTGCAACAGACTAACATGGCTCTCTCTCTGGAAACAGAATATAACATTGCAGGTGAGAGTGCTGGACTGGGACTCGGGAGATCCGGGTTCTAGTCCCTGCTCGGCAATGAAACTCGCTGGGTGACTTTGGGCCAGTCACTGACTCTCAGCCTAACCTACCTCACAGGGTTGTTGTGAGGATAAAATGGAGAGGAGGAGGAGGATTATGTAAGCCGCCTTGGGTTCCTTGTAGGAAGAAAGGCGGGGTATAAATGTAATAAATAAATAAATAACTCCTAAGACACCTAAACTCATAAACAGACCCTAGCTGGTACAATAGGCAGGTACTTCCTTTTTTACATGCCAATAAAACCATGAGTTTAAATAAGGAAGGAAGGAAAACAGGAAGGAATGTTGAGATCCGGATGTACAAAAGGTTAACTTTACAAAATTATATGCCAACATTTTAGGTGGCCATATTTTTTGGTATTAACCAAGTATAATTTTAAAAATACTTCACATGAAACACTAATTCAGTTTGAAAGATGGCTAAATCTGTATCCAGTGCTATCTTCCAATATGTGTAAACCCCAAACTCTTAATTGTGTCTAACATTCTAATAGGAAATCGTTAATCCATTATATGCATTTGAACTACACTTGTAAGTTTGGTACCACCTACCACTTTGAGTTGGGGGATGCTTATTTTGATGCTAGTTTCTGTGATTAAAAGTACATGGCTGCTGACGTTGTAACAGCACAATATGAGTGCTTCCAGACAGATGGCTCATAGCACCACCAATCAAAAGATATTGTGCAGCTAGTCCACCTTTTCCTCCTTAACAGATTTTTTTGTGGGAAGAAAAAAGACAGAAGACCCAGTGGGAAAGCATGAGAGCATTACAAATGGAAGACAACATTGTCTGGACCCGCCAGTAAAATTCTGTGAACAAGAAGTGATTGCATAATGAAAGCCTTGTCTGGAAACACCATATGATTGTGAGCTATCCTCAAGTGACCAGTTGGCATAGCTTTGCCAGGATACGTCGACTCCTTATTTATCCCTTGCATGTGATAACATACGTATGCTGGGAGATTAGTTGTATCTCCTGTACAAACAGGCTTTTTATTTGACAAAGACACGCACCTAAAAATAGGCTGTGGAATCTGGATATTTTTGGCTATGGCTTAATAGGTCAAATAGTAGCCAAGACATTTTAAATCTAAATGGCCCTGCAGTTTTGTGCCTAATCACCAAAGATGAGCTTACACACAAATGTCAAGCCCATATGGTACTCCAATGTATCTGTTTCCTGGATACTTTCTCTGTTCCAGTTGACTAATTAGATGCTTACAACACTCCTTGCTGAATTTGGAAAGTAACGTTTTTCCAAAATCTATGCATGCCAGTCATGGAACATTATGAACAGTATTTAGGTACACATTTCAAGTGAATTCAAGAGGCTGAAGCCAGCAAGACATTTAACTTCTGGTTTCAGAAATGCTTCCAAGTTCCAAAAGCAGCTTGCCTTGAGGTACAGAGGGTGGAAGACGAAGGACACCTTGTGGGGTCGGGGGGGGGGCAGTCAAAAGCTCTGTTGGACAAAGAGCTGAGCAAGATCTTTGTACTGTGGCCATTAAAAAATGTTCTTCTATTAATTCCAAATTGCTAGTTAGGATAGGAGAGTTATTTATTTATTTGCATTTTGATCAAATAATGCGTAGTGTAGCTTTTATTTATTTATTTATTTATTATATTTGTTAATCGCCCATCTGGCTGGTCTACATGAGCAGAATCCCCAGACTGCCCTTTGGACCCAACCTCCAGTACATGCACTCAATAAACTTGGTCTCCTGGAGGGGGAGTCTGGTAAGGACCAAGGACTCCCAGTAGATAACTGCCACTCCCCCTCCCCGTCCCCCAACCCTTGGTTGCTGGGCATACGAAAACCCAGCCGGACACAAGGCCGCCAGAGTTGAAGCAGCAGCCTCGTCCAGCCAGGTTTCCGTAATACATGCCAGGTCCGCACCCTCATCCAGGATCATGTCATGGATTACAGATGTTTTTTGGGTAACGGACCTGGTTTACAATGCATTGTACTAACAAACACACATATATACGCAAACCTGAAACCCACACAATCCAGCAGACCTTAGTATTCTGGACAATGGAGGAGATCAAAGTGTGCTTTCTTTCAATTCTGCAGTCCCATGCCAACTGGAGCCAAGTATTCTTTCTGACAGGGAAGGAAAACCAAGCTCCCTGGAGCTACTCCCTGTCTGTCTGATGAATGAGGCTAGTCTGGTCTTATATTTGCTGTTATGTTCTTCTTGGGAGACAGGGGGTGCAATTTCCCAGTGACCTTTGGTCCCCTGGCTGATGGCAAAGGCCAGGGTGTGCTTCCCTTCATCTCAAATCTGACTCAAATCGGAAATGAAATGACTCTGAGATTGAGCTTTTGTTACCACCAGGCTCATAGTCTCCCAGTGCACCTCTTTCTTCCTGACAACCCTAAGGAGTTTGCCTCTGTTGTATGTTACATCACTGTCTTCTTCTGCAGGTTCTCCTGCATCTCCCACAAGATAAATTCAATAAGGAGGGTGGTGGGGTGGATTGCCAGACTGTATGACTCCCTGCCATATCTGTTGACATTCCATGAATGGATAAGTGAAGAGGAATCATAGCATCTCCACCAAGTGGACCTCTGCAAGGACAAATATCGGTAACACCTACACTATTCCTGTCCATCGTTCTGTGTCCTTCTACCTTTGGAAGGCAACTTCCAGCTGTGCTTTGACCTTTACCAGCTTGCTGCTGAAATGCTTGATGAGCTCTCTAAGCAGGTAGTATATGTCAGAACACCCAAATGAATCTTTGGCAGCTCCTCCCAGCAAGTTCCTTCCAAGAAGCTCCTCCAAGAGCTCCTTCAGGGTGGGGGAGTATGTGTGAAAACCACAGCAAGGTTGTAGTAATTGTCCTGAATGATGCTCCAATACAGTGGAAGAGGAGCTACAGCTTCTCTAGGGGTTCCCTCACAGACAAATTGTTGCATTCAGATGAAGCAAAGATCTGTCCCACCAAGGTGACAGGCAAGTTTAGACTTTTCTCCTGCACCTGGGTGCTGTATGCTGGAACCCCAAAGTGTCTGCCCATGGATTCTGTAGCATGTTACACCACTGACTTTTTCTGCAGGTTCTTCTGAATCTACCACAGGAGAACCAACAGGGAGGGTGGTGGGGTGGATTGCCAAACTGTATGTCTCCATGCCATATCTGTAGACATTCACTGAATAAATGAGTGAAGAGGAATTCTATCACTTCCACCTAGTTGTCTGTTGTAAGAACAGCAATGGCAGAAACAGCCATGTTGTTCCTGTCCATCATAGATTTCATAGATCATAGAGCTGGAAGGAACCTACAAGGCTATCGAGTCCAACCCCCTGCTCAATTTAGGAAACTAGAGGAGGGGTCTCCCATCCAAGTAATAACCAGGCCTGACCCTGCTTAGCTTTCCACACTCAGACAAGCTGAGCCAGCGTAACTCTGCTGTCCTTTCAGCTTTAGAAGAAGACTTCCAGAAGTGCTTGGATCTTTGCCACTTTGCCACTGAGCTGCTTGCTGAGATCTCTGAACAAGCAGTAGATGTCAGAGAACCCAAAAGAATCTTGGGTGGAGAGAGAACTACCGAAGATTCTTGGGTCAGAGAATCCAAAGGAATCTATGGAGCTCCCAGGAAGCTCGTAGTCTCCAGTTCCGGGGGGGGGGGGGATGCATTGCACCAAGGACCACAACCAGGTTGTAGTAATTGTCCTGAACAATGCTTCCGGTATAAAATTCAGCTTCCAGACTGAGAGTGCCTTTTTTATTACCTCTTGGCCCCAATAAAAATGCAGCTGTACTTTCTCACTGTGGTGCAGGATGGGAAGAAGGCTGCACAGGACAGCTGCTGCTTGCTCCTCACAGCCCATTTTTCATTCCAGAGTGAAGCTGCTGTGGGAGTGGCCAGTTGGGAGTGGATGGAACTAGAGTGAGTGTGGCTGGTTACCGAGCAGACAATGCAGGACAAAGGGGAGCTATGGCAGTTCGAGTGGACCATTCGGGCATTTTGAAGGAGCTGTCAGTGGCTGTCAAAATGGGGATTGTGAAAGCTG
Source organism: Shinisaurus crocodilurus (assembly GCA_021292165.1). Classification (NCBI taxonomy): domain Eukaryota; kingdom Metazoa; phylum Chordata; class Lepidosauria; order Squamata; family Shinisauridae; genus Shinisaurus; species Shinisaurus crocodilurus. The sequence continues at coordinate 103,056,734 of CM037879.1, read as the reverse complement.
GCTGTCAAGCTGACTTTTGTGATCTCCAAGAGGGGAAAATAAGGTAAAAGGAAAAAAAGCTGTGGCAAGCCCAAAATGGCTTGCAATTGTGGCGGGGAGGGGGGGGGATATAGCTTGGTCTTCCCATGGTGTCCCCTGGGATACCTGTAGGAGGACCAAGAGGGAGGGGGGACCACGGTGAGCCCAGTCATCTGTCGGTCTCACTGTGGGTTGTTCGCACAACAACCAACCCACCGTGGCTTATTGCCACTTGCCAGGGTGGGTTATTGTGATGTGTGAATGCACCCTACTGTTAACCTTCTAGGATGCTCTGTGCAAAATGAGAATGGCAGTGTCATTGGGATGGCAGGCCTTTTGCAAGCCTTGAGACCCTGAAGAAGGACACAGACATTGTATAAAGTGACACCCAAAATATACCAACCACACAGGAGGAAAACAGGAGGGACATTAGATTAGCTTGTAAAATCTAGTGATCAGATATTGCTTCAAATTCTGATGGGGGGAAAACTAGAAACAATAGCTAGAAACAATACAATAACTTTCAAATACCCAGGCACTGGCAGATGCCTTACCTTGGCACCCTATAGACTTGTCTCTCTCTGCCCATTATTGTTTGTTATTTATTTGCACAATAACAAACATCCTTTAGTAAGGAAGTTGAGTATTGTGGCCATGCAATGCAACCTGATGCCTTCTTATTCCTAAACCCTATGGTATCCAGTGGGACATACTCCCTAGCGTGTGTGTGTATCAGTATCATCACCATCCATTTATTTGTACGTCATTTTTGCCCAAGATTGTGCTCAAAGTGTCTCTCAACATTGTGTGTGTGTGTTTAGAATTGTGTTTAGGATTATAATTTTGCTCAAATTAAGGCCTGCCACCAGGCCTTTTAGAAAGCAAATCCTCTTCCTTCTGCAGCTGGTACCTTTCAGAATTCTTGAATATAGTCCCCAGTCTTTAGTTATCACGAATACACACTCAACCACTTAGATAAGCTACTTTCCAGTTGCAAGTCTGCTCAATTGTATGATTAACCTTGGACCAATATATTTATATCTTCAAGGCACAGAGCAGATTACGTACTTCGTTTCCTAAGTGTACCTTGTCAGCATCAGTGAGGAACCTGTTAAATAAGTGCACAGATAGTAAATCATGATAAACATCCTGAAATAGAAAAGATGGTTGTTCATTCAAGACAAGCCTGCAGGAAATGATTGGCTGTAGCTATTTATGAAAGGAGCAAACCCCCATGAGGAAGTTTAGCTGAAGGAGTCAAGGGATGGGACAGTGTCTTGAAAAGCTTTACCTTAGGCCTCTGTTCTTGATCTAAAATTGGACCTTTAGAACATCAGCCCAATGTTTTTATAATTTATAAACTTGTTCTGGGGAAGTACATCACTCATGAGTAAACAGAGCCCGAATAGCCTCTAGTGATTGTATCCTAACAATATAAACCTACTCATGATTCTGGTTGCTTTTATGGCTCTACTCGAAATGTTATTCTTTATATCTGCAATTAATATTTCCATTGCATTTTAGACATCAACCACTTACACCCAATGCTGAAATGGAAGATAACTCAATCATTTCACAGTAAAATTCACATTTTGAGGGGATACATTCAAACTATGTTTCCATTCTGGCTTTGTGAAATGTGGAGTGGTAATGTTCATCTTTGCAATTCCTACGATCGTTTCCTTGTGTCTGTTCCAGCACTTGTTATAGCTTTCCATTTTGCACCATCACACTTTTGAGTGTGTGGGTGTGAGCACTTGTTTTGCTTTTCCATTTATGGCCATTTTGCAATGCTTGAATGTTTCAGCCACACAATAGTCAGTTGAGCATTTATAACCAACTCAGCCTATCATGTCCATGTGTCTCACACATATTACCAAACACCAGAGAATATGCACATCTAGCAATCACACACATTTGTTTAATTGACTCTGACTTTTAGTAAACTTTTTACCCAGCAGATTTGATAAGAGGTTCATGAATATATTTAAATACATTTGTCTCACATTATTTGACACCTTGCTTATTTTCAGGAAGAATCAAGCAATATGCAGCCATTTTTAATAGTGTACTCAGCTTGCAGAGCTATGCTTGTAGCTAATTAATCCCAGTTGGTTTTACATTCATCAGAATTCAATAGGAGAGAAATAATAAGAGCAAAAAAAAATTAAAAATCACTCCACCACCTTATGATATCCTCACTTTGTCAGTACCACGGAGATGAGGTGGTGATTATATTAATTATCAAAGGAACTGCCTGGCTCTTCATCATAGTAATAATTTAAAATGCATGTCTTTATCTCTAATTGTACTTCCAAATGACATTGTAATTGCCTGTTCACTGCTGGGAGCATGTTTGCATGTGGAAATGCCTACCACCACGTGGCCCTTGATCATCCAATTCAGGGCTAGGTTCATGCCATAAATAATCATTAACACTGAGGCCCTGATCCAGCTGAAAGTAGTTATCACTAAATCTCACTGAAAGTGACTGACTTGTTTCAAATTTTGACTTGATTCTGTTTCAATAGAACATGCAGTGTAAAGGCATGTTTACTCAGAAGTACGTCCCATTGTGTTCAATAGAGCTTACTCCCAGGAAAGTGTGCATATGATTGCACCATTAGGCCCAACTAACTTTAGCTGAATTGGGGTCTAAGATGTTCCAGGCGGTAGATTCATTCATTTCATTTCTATACTGCCCAATAGCCAAAGCTCTCTGGGCAATTCTTAAAAATGACAGCCCACAAATACAAGATAATAAAAACATAACATAAAATATTTAACATACAACATTTAAAAGACAATTTAAAACAGTTTTTAAAAAAACAAACAGTTACAAATAAGATACCAGAACCTGAAAAAGTAACTAGCATATATGTCCCATCATATGCTGTCAAATGGGGGAAAGTCTTAACCTGGCGCCGAAAAGATGACAATGTTTGTTGATGCATGTATTTATTATTTATTTATTATTTATTTATTTCATTTTTATACCGCCCAATAGCCGAAGCTCTCTGGGCGGTTTACAGCAATTAACAAGACAGTCCCTGCCCGCAGGCTTACAATCTAAAAAGACACGACACACAAGGAAAAAGGAATGGGGAGGGAAGAAGGGGGAATATTAATTAATGCTCCTGGCAGGGCTGGTGGAATGGCCCTGTGCGGAGCTCTTCTCCCTCCTCTCAGCCTGCTGGAATGGCTGGTGGTGGTGGCAGTTGAGGCAGTTGAGCCTTCAGGAGGGCGGCCTTTCAGCAGGGCTGGTGGAATGGCCCTGCCTGCACTCATCTCTCTCCTCTCAGCCTGCTGGAATCATGTCCTAGTTGTGGGCTCCCTAGAAACATCTAAATACAAAGTCAGATTTGTCGATTTCTGCTCCACAACTGGAGCTCTTGAGAATCCCCCCATTTCCAACCACTGCGCAGCGCTTGAAGGGATAATCTAGAGGCTGCGACTGAAAACAAAAACAATGGTAGGTGTGTGGACGTCCTGCTCTCACCTCACAAAATGCGCTTGTCTCCATTTTCTTATATCTGTTTAGGCCACTGACTGGTAGTAGCTCTCCAGGGTGTCTAAGAGTAGGTAGGGTCTTTTACCAGCCCTACCTGGAGATATCAGGGATTGAATCTGGGGGTTTCTACTTGCAAAGCACGTGCGCTACCATTGGGCTATGGCCAATCACCCTGCTTTAGGTAGGCTGTCCCCTGCCTTTTTTCTCAAGCACCTTGCCTGTTCACAATCACATATTCTGTCCTTTGAACAACAACTGTTAATACATTTTACATCTTGAAAATGAAGAGCCTCTGTGATTGACCAGCCAATCAGCACTATGCAAATCCACCACCTGCTGCAAATGAGACAAACAAGTCCCCACCGAGCTAGAGTTAGGGTGGATAGGCAACCTTTCTAGCCCTGAGGGTCATATGCAATTCCAGGTGGTGGGTTGGAGCTGCACATGCGCACACATACATCTCAGCATGCAGCAGGGATGGGGACTCGGACTCGAGGACCCGACTCGTGAGTCGGACTGAGTCCTCCCTCTGACTCGACTCGGACTCGAGTCCCAATATTTTTAATGGGACTCGAGACTCGACTCGGGACTCGAGACCAAGGACTCCTCAACATCCCTGGGCTGTGCCAGAAGGAGTGGAGAGGAGCGTGATTGCCGGCGAAGAGCGCATGGAAGCGAGGTGTGCCGCTGCTCGGCCACTATGGACGGCTACCAGGAGTGCAGCCCCAACAGTGTGTCAAGATTTATTTTGATTGATGTGTTGCGTACTTGGGAGAGGCAGAGGAAGGACCTGAGATTACTGTGTATGGCTGCTCTGAGTGTGAAGTAGCCTTATTTTGTTGGGAAAAAACCCCATTGATTTTAATAGGGACTCGTGGAGTCAGCTTTGGGAGTGACTCGTGACTCGCGAGTCACCATTTTGGACCAAGGACTCGGACTCGGACTCGAGACTCGGGTCCAAAGACTCGTGACTCGACTCGTGACTCGAGACCAAGGACTCTTCAACATCCCTGGCATGCAGGGCTGAGGAGGTTGAAAGGGGATGGGACTGAGGGGTCAGATCACTCCTCCTGACCCCACTGATCCTGCTGCAGATTGCTAACCCACTGTATCTACTTTTGACTTCATAGCAGAATTGAGATCTGAGCACTATGCGAAGAGCGTTTCCTTTCCTGTTTTTCTGCTACATAACCTCTAGGTGGTGGTACAGAGGAATAGCATAATTACACAAGTGGATCAAGCATTTTCTTTTGCTTTTACAAATAATACCACATTTTCCCTGTTCTAAAAAAAAAATGCTGAACGTGCTGTTTAAAAACAGAAGCAAAACTGGAGGATCACAATGTTGTCTAAAGAACAATAAACAACCGTGGGTAGGGAATGACAACTTCACAATAAATGCCTGATTTAGAAAAGCTAATAGTAGTGAGGGAACAGCGATCTTTGCATCAGGATTGCTGGCAGGAGGGCAAGGCTTTAACCTTACCCTCCTTGCAGTGATCCTGATGCAGATGTCTGTTTCCTCATTGCAAAGAACACCAGGGATACATTGATCTGCATGAAGATTCCTGGGGAGGTAGAGAGGCTTCCCCGCTATTAGCAGCAGGAAAAGAGTGATCTGTTTCCTGACCCCCATAGCTGATGGCTGATCAGCTGGGTGGTGGAGAAAAGTGTGCAGGGCACCTTGCTGCTCTGCGGGCCACAGAGAGAGCAGCCACAGGCCACTTGCGTCCCATGGGTTGCCCTTCTGCGATCTAGAGGAAGAGATGCAGGCCTGTGGCTCACGCTGGCTCAGCTTGTCTGAGCGTGGAAAGCTAAGCAGGGTCAAGCCTGGTTATTACTTGGATGGGAGACCCCTCCTCTAGTTCCCTGCATTGAGCAGGGGGTTGGACTCGATAGCCTTGTAGGCTCCTTCCAACTCTATGATCTATGAAGTCTATGATTGATGTGTGTGCCCAAAATGCAATGAGTGTGCTTTCACAGTAGAGTCGTTGCTCAAATAAATGTACACCTGTACATTTCCACATGTGGAGAAATCAAGTGATGCACACGGACCTCGGAATACAAGTATTCAAGTGTATGCATCATTGCATGAACAATTCCAAGGGTGATGCCACGAGAACACGAGAACTGACTGTTAAGTTGCAGTAGCGGCTGGTGGCTCCAATGTCAGCAGGGCTGTATACTCCTCTGGATTTCACTCTGGACTTTTAAGGAGCTATCCATGGTACTGAACCTATTTTGGAGGGATATGGTTCAGCACCATGGATAGCTCCTTAAAAGTTGGCCGTAAAATCCAAAGTGGAGACACAGCCCCGCTCACATTGGATCCACCAGCCTCCATGATCACCATCAATCTGCAAAGAGGTCATGGATATGTATTTAAACCACAGTCCTAAACACTCATACTTGGAGTCAGTTCTGTTGAGCTCAGTTGGACTTAAATGGAAGTAAATAGCTTTAATCAGCCCCAACCTCAACATGCAATGCCCTTGAGCCACTGCTGGGCTCCCAATACCCTAACAGGGGCTCCTGCTGATGCTTGCCCTGATTCCCTCTTTAACAGACATTCTGATCTGATGTTTGCCAGGCAGTTGGGCCGGGGAGAAGCCATTTTAATTTTTCACACGGCCTCTGACGTCCGTGTGGAAATTAAAATGGTGGCTCCTCCAGCACAGCACTGCTATGATCCACTGCTGTTGCTACCATCAGCTAAGCCAGGGGGTCCCACTGATCACATAGGAAAGAGAGCACCAGAGGCCACTTTGCAGAGGACCCTCTCAAAACTGGAGCTGCCTTATTATTGCGCTGTAAATATTTCCCCCCGCCCCATAGAATGAACTGAAAAAAGTACTAGAGGAGATAGAAACAAAGCCAAGACAGATACATAGCCACACTGTGAATGAGGAGGCAGATGCATGTCAAGCATGTTATGATCATCAATTATTTGCAACTCTTCATAACTTGATTATATACCTTTCCTTCCTCTACTGGTCCCTGTTGACACATATTCTGCTTCTCATAGGCCACTATTTATAACGTTGCTTCTTTCAGGAAATTCTTCTCCTTGTAATCCTGATTTCTGACTGCTCTTACATAATTCTTTGCAAAAACTGCAGATCAGACACAAGCTGGGTTGAGTGAATTTATGGAAATTAGCTAGTGAAGAAAGATCTTGGCAAGAACATTAATACATCTGAGGAGGGGGGGAAACATCAAAGAGGGGGAAAGTCAGCTTGTCTCCAGGAGTCTGCTGAATACATTAAAAAAAAAAAAAAAGGCTTTGCAAATGAATCATGGTAGAGGTAAACCAGGCTAGAGATGATTCAGGTGGTAAAATGGGATAGCAATACTCAGCTGTATTACAAATCAAACACCATTTCCTCTAATATTCTTCTCCAGCGCAGAATATAAACACCTTACTCTTGCTGAAATTGTAATTATTTCATTTATTTATTAAAATATTTTTATCCCGCTCTTGGAGCATCTTGTATGCAATCAGTAAAACATGCCAGACCCTGTCCATAGACTTACAATCTAAAAATAAAAATAAAAATAAATGACACACAAGGAAAAAGGAATGGGGAGGGAAGAGAGGAAACAATTAAGTCTTTCAACAGGGCTGCTGGAATGGCCCTGCTTCCCCTCTCATTTCCCTCTGTACTCCCGGCAAGAATGGCTGGTGACTGTTGAGGAAGGAAGAGCCATCAGGAGGGAGGCCCTTCAGCGGGGCGGATGAAATGGCTCTGTCTGCCCTCTCATCTCCAGGGCTGGTGCAAGCCCTCCCACTGCCTGAGGTGGGAGAGAACACACATGCCTCTGCCCACCCCTGCGGTGTCTCCCTAGCACCCCTGCATCTGCCAGCCCACCGCTGCATCTCCCCCACACTACACCCTGCCATATCTCCCGCCACCTCCCAACCCCCTCCCGCCGTGTCTCCCACGTCCCACCTACCCTCCCATCACCATCGCCACCTGGCGATTTCCAGGGACACCCGTCCCACAATGCCTGGCTCTGAGGAAGGACCCGTCAGTCAGGCATTTGGGGCTGGCTGGCTCTCCGAAGAGATGCACTGGCTGCTTTTTACAGCCGATGTGGCTCTTCAGAGAACAAGCCCACCTACCCAGCATCTTGCTCTGAGAGAATCCACAGAGCAAGTCAGAGGTTAGGTGGTGACTGTTCCAGAGAGCCCCACCACAGAGGGAGAAAGCGGATGGCAGAGCTCTCTGGAGAACCTGCTGCAGTGCCACCAGGCGGCCGCTCTGGAGAGTCCTATCGGCTCCACTCTTCCACTGGGGCAAATGCCACAGCAGGACTGCATTTGGAAGAGCTCTCAGGAGCACCTGCCCACTCAAGCACCTGTATGTTCAGCAGCACCCGTGGGGGGCCCTCCTGGTGGCGGGTGGAGCATGCAATTCACTGCTCCTCCCTGTGGCCTGAGGCGGGGAATTCACTCATGGGAGGGCCGGCCCTGCTCATCTCCCTCTGATTACCAGGAACTTCATCAAGGGTGAACAACTTGTGGCCCTCAAGATGTTTTGGCCTACAACTCCCATGATCCCTCACTACGGCCAATGGGAGATGTAGGCCAAAACATCTGGAGGGCCATATGTTGCCCACCCCTGAACTACATGACCAGATCATCCAATCAAGCAGCCTTTTCTTTGGTGAGTATCCTCTATTCAGGTCCTTTCTCTTGTTTCTTGCAAACATTTTGTGTTGTCCCCCATCCAGATCTATAACTGTTTCTTGTTCCCAGATATCTTTGATTGACTCTCTTCAGCAGGGCTGGTGCTGGGAACTACAATTCCCAGGGGCAATACAATAAAGTTGATATGGATGTGCTGACATTATGAACAAGGAAAGAACTCTTAGAAAACAGCCCAGTTTTCCCAAACAGTTGCAGAGAGTTTGTGTTACTTTAGGAATGAGACAGGGTGGGAGCGGGGGCGGGGTTCACCCATTGCTAACTTTTTTAAAAAGGTGCCCTTGTTTCTTTGCAGCTTTAGAAGTCCATTTTGTGCTCTGACCCTTCCATAAATATGTACAGAAGCATGAAATGAGCTAATTTTGGAAGTGTATACTTTGAACAGATGCTTGAATAAAGGAAATGTAATCGCTTCCTCTTGGAGCGGTGAACTTTGTTTAATGGACTCTTCTCTTCTCGCTGCTACTGTTAGCCTGACACTTTAGAGCTGCTAGATCAAAGTAGAACCCCTTGCAAGATCCTGGTTTCTGTGCAAATTAAGGCTATAATCCTATGCCTTTTTACTTGAAAGTAAGCCCCATTGAATTCAATGGGATTTACTTTCCAGAGTGAGGGACAGAACAAGCTGAGGCGTGGTTGCAGGTGAAGCGCTGCAGGGTACAGGGTTTCTGTCCGGGCTGGGATCTGATGCAGGGCACTGCATCTTCGTGGTCTCTGTACAGATGACCACTCAAAGAACCACAGTTACAGGTAAGCAATCTGTTCTTCTGCCTTGTAGAGGTGTGTACTATTTGCCTTCATTTATGCTCTGCTAATGTTTTTGTAAATAAAGCAGATGTCTCCAGTGTTCTTCCTTCCAAATGATAGTGAGGCTGCAATCCTATACCTACCTACCTGGAAATAAGCCTCATTGAGTTCAATGAGACTGATTTTGGAGTAGTCACATATTGAATTGTACTGTCCTAAGAATATAATGCTAAAATAACAGAGGGGAGGTCCATCTATTCTCATGGCAGGTGCTTAATTCTGAAATGAGAGGATCCAGGACTGCTCAATGCTGCCCAGAAGTCACACCCTCTGAACTGTAATCCCCTATTTCCTAATCATGTGTGCTGGGAGTTTGGGGTAATAGCATGCATGGTTAGTCACCAGTGAAACAGTTACACATTTAGGTAATTCTAGACATGGGACTAAGGCTGCAATGCTATACACACTTACCTGGGAGTAAGCCCCTGCTTCACAGAGTTGTTGTGAGGATAAAATGGAGAGGATGAGGACCATGTAAGCCACCCTGGGTTTCTTGCAGGAAAAAGGCAGGATATAAATATAATAAAATAAATAAATAAATAAATAAATAAATAAAATAAGCCCCATTGGACTCAATGGGGTTTACTTCTGAGTAGACATGTATAGGATTGCACTGTTAACAGTCTTATAGGGGCTCGTCTTTTCAGATAGTAATGTGTATTCCTTTACTTACTTCAAAATGAGGTAAGCCAGCCTTATTACATTTGTGGGCCCTAGGCTTCTGCCACAAAGCTGAGTTTGTGGGGTAAGGTAAATACACTTAAGATGAATACTATACCTTGGACTGTTTATGTTATACATGGGATTCCATAAGAAGAGCCATGCTTGATCATCAGACCAAGGCTCCATCTGTTCCAGCATTCTGTTCACACAGTGGCCAACCAACTGCCCAAGGGAAACCCACAAGCAGGACATGAATGAAACAGAACCCTCCTGCCCATGTTGCCCAGCAACTAATGTACATAGGCATACTGCCTCTGATCCTGGAGGTAGCATATAGCCATCAGGACTAGTAGCCATTGATAGCCTTATCCTCCATGAATTTTTCCAATCCCTTTTTAAAGCCATCCAAATCCCCTTATCTACAGTATACCTGACAAATATTTTCAAAAAATCAGTGCTTTGTTTCATAAATGGGGGGGGGGGCTCCTCTCCACCAATATTATCTCTGAATAAGATGCAACTTCCAAATAAAGAAGGTGGATTTGGTTTTCTGGATCTTGCCTTATGTCATGAGCAGATGCTTATCTGCTGACTTGTACTGAATTTTGGTCTTTCCTGTCTGCTTCAGATCTACATCCTTGGTCAGTTTTGGAATCTTCTTGTCCGATTCCTCTCTCTAAATGGATGGCATTAGGTTCTAGACATACAAGAATGCATAGGGCTCCTCCCACGTTTTCTACAGTTAGAGATATATGGCATATAATGTCACATCAATTACAGTTTGATTCATTTTCTCATACTAAATTGGTATCATATCCAGATCTAAAAATGGGTAGGAACATGTTTTTATGGCGGACATGGACAGATATGGCAACTTATACTTTGGATCAACAGGTGGGTGCCGATGAGTTTTTGTCATTTTCTATCTTGTGTGCCAAAGATTACTTGCCAGCTATGGCTGAGTGGCAATACTTGCAATTGCAGCACTCAATGTCTATGTTTGGCCTGGCCGCTTTTACAACAACAGACTCTCTGTCATTATCAGAGCACTTATTGAGGCTGGTCAGGCAAAGTGACCCACGATCCATGTCTATAAATACTTGTGATTGGTGAATAAATATGATATACAGAGTTTTAAACAGAAATTGAATAGGGAATTGGATTGTCCCATTCTCCCTAATCGGTGGATTGCCACTTTGGCATCTAGACGTACAGATCCTAGGCTGTGTCTTATTCAGCAAAACCTTTTGTTTCATGTCTATTGGACAACACAATGTCTCTTCAATAAGGGATTGTCTAAGTTGGCTAATTGCTGGTGGGGTAATGCAGCTAATGGCTCTTTTAAATATGTTTTGGCAGTCAAGCAGCTGCTTCTTTTTGGGAGGAGGTTATTATATGGATAAATTTTGTACTGGAACAGTCTTTAATATTTGCTGATGAACACACCCTTTTAAATTATTTACCTGCTTCATGGAAATTAACAATTGGTCAACATAAATGGATTCTCTGTGCCCTTTTGACAGCTAAAATACATACTGATATTATAACATTGGAAGGATAAGCACTCACCTCCTATAATGCAATGGATTGAGGACCTTACAACTCTTTCAATATTCAAATGGGTGGCATATGGATACCACCTTCAAATGGATACTTACCGGTATGTGAATATATGGTTCACTTTTGCTGTATAATTGCTAGTAAGTTGTATTTTCATATATATGCATTTTATATGTATTCATTGCTAGGGATATATACAAATGTATGTATGTATATTTAAACAAACTTTATAAAAATTAGGTAAGCCAGCCTTGTTACATTTGGGGGCCCTGGACTTCTGCCTCAAAAGTCCTGCCCTGCCTGCATCATAACAGGATTGTAAGCCCCCAGGCAGGAACTGTCAACCTGTTTATCTTTGTAAGCTGCTCTGGGAGCCTTTTTGGCTAAAGGGCAGGGTATAAAGGCTGCAAATAAATAAATAAAGGCACTTTATGCCTAGGATCTCTAGGACTGCAATATTTGATAGATAAGATACATTAGGTAAATTAACTGATAGATAAGATACATTAAGTAAAATGTTTGACTGACTAAAAAGGTGCCCTGATTAATCAGGATATATATGAAAATATATTATTTGAATACTACTTATAAAAACTGCTGTTGGATGGTCAGTACCATCTTAAAAGATGCATTCTCCATTCATTTTCACAAGAGGGAATGCTTCTCTTCTAAGATTAGGCCTGGTACAATACACAACACACACACACACACAATATAAAATCAAAACATGCTCTTCGCTTCACAAGTATTGTTCGACTCATATGGGAATTTAATCAGTTAATTGAACAAAACTTATATGATTAAAGACTGAAATCCTATTCTTACTTATAGTACTCCCAGGTAATTGTGGATAGGACTGCAGCATAAAATCACTAGAGGTGTGATCTTATGAGGGTTTAGTCAGAAAAAAAAAGTCCTACACCCATGTTGGGAGTTGTAGGACTTTTTTCTGTCTAAACATGAATAGGATTGCACCCTAAAATTCATTAATGGAATGAAAGCCTTCATGATTACTTGACATGTCCTGCTAACTGACAAAACAGTTGTGGCCGGCTCAAATTATGCTCTGAGATTTGGACACTGTGTATGCCTGCTTTAAAAGGCAATAGAATCCCAACTCAGCTCTTCCACACAGACTCTACAGGATCCGTCTCCCCCTATCCCCTGTCGTTTGAGATTTGATCGATTATCTCTCGTTATCATAGCGCTAGAGTACAGAATCTGCACACAACCAGTAATCGAGTGTACAGTATTTGAAATACCCTTAGTAACGCGCCTCTGCCCGATCCCGCCCACAAACCAACTGGGATTTACTAAGCGACAGTATAAGAGGGGGGAAAGAGGGAGAGAAAGAGAGAGAGAAAATTCGGCTCACAAGAAACCGGTTACAAGGAAACTTCGGGTCTCCCTCACCCCGCCTCCTCTGTAGTTTCAGGAGATCCAGTTTCTGTAGTTTATGGATTTTTACAGCGGCCGGGCTGGAAACAGGAAAGCAAAGGCAGCCTGTAATCCCGTCCCCTCTGGGGACTGGCAGGAAGGATTTCATAGGATCTCCTAAAGAAGCCGCCGAGACCGAGTTCCCGCCTCCTCCTTTCCCCTTTCCTCATTCATCCCTATCGCCAGCAGCCTGGTACATTATGAGCGGCTCCTTCCTGGTTGTTCGCAAGATTGCCTCTTTGGACCGCCAGCGTCGGAAGCTTGCGAGCTAAGCGAAGCGAGGCAAAGCCGAGGGGAAAGTCCTTTGCTGCGAGCGCCTCTCGGGGCTACTCCACTCCTCCTCCTCCTCTTCCTCCTACTCGGTACGTGTGAAGTCCCGGACAGGGCTTGTCGCCCCGAGGCTGCGTCGAGGCAAAGTTTTCCTTTGCGGTCCGTCGGCGATGATGCGGGTCTGGCGGGCTTAAGGCTCGCAAACGGGGGCGCCATCGAGAATGGTCTCTCTCTCTCTCTCTCTCTCTCTCTCTCTCTCTCCTAATATGTTGTTGCGTTTACGCAGTCCGGACGATCTCCTCCCGGTGGAACGTACAAAGTGCCTTTGGAAAAGAGCTCGCGCTCGCTCGCCCCTTTTCTCTCGGCACCCGAAAGCCCTCGCCCCCTGGCAAGGAAGGGCTTGCCCTTGTGTCTCGGCGGAACTCCTGGCGGAGGATTTCCTCCTCCGTGCATTCGTAGTAATAATGCTTCTCGGGTTCTTGCCTCTGGCTCGGCGGCGGCGGCGGGGGGCACGTTGTGATGGGCTGTTCTTCTCAATAGCTTGAGAGTTTGTGGCATGGGAGCGAACCTCTTCAGGGGGAAGCGTGCCCCCGCCTGCTGTCAAGCGCGATCCGGCGGAGAGAGGGGTGTGTGTCAGTCGCGATGGTTTCTTTTGAAGTCTCTTTTGCACTCTTTTCGTGTGCACGTGTGAATGTTGTTAATTCTGACTAGAAAGCGGAAGAGAGATTTCTTTTAAAACCGAATGTATGTTCTAGCCAGTGGAAGTATTATAGCAGCAGGCGCTGGAAGTACACATGCCACCAATCCCCCCCGCCCCGCGCGCAAAATTCTCCTTAGCTAAATCCCACAGGTAGGCAATTCTGGCTACAGTCCCAACACGCTTACCCTGGAGAACATCGCACTGAATTTAATGGGACTTCGTTCTGGGTATACACCATTAATAGTTTTCTTCTGATCGGCTGCTCTTGGAGGCTAATTGTTCATTCCTGCACCCCCTTCTGGAGTAGAAAGTTGCTTTACCCTGTGAGGTAGTTTAGGCTGAGAGATAGTGACTTGTCCAAGACCACACTGTAATCCTTTTAGCTTCATTTCTAGAATTATAGACATGCTCTTGTTTCTTATGAATGAATGATGGGCGTCACAACCCGCAACCCTTATCAGCTGCCCATGTTTCATGGTAAAGCGAAAGAACTCTGCACATTATCAGAGGCACTCTTTAATGATTTCACATTGGTACTGAAAATGACTTTGCGGTTTGAGTCCTGCTGAGCACCAGATTGTAGTAGGGTAGATGTGGTGTACTTGCTAAAAGGTGAACTGGAGAGTCTTGATTGACATTTCTTCTCAGCCATGAGCAGACTAGGCAAAACACTGCTAGCTCCCCCTCCATCATCGACAATATGGGGGTGATAATAGTGGTCTGCCTTGCAGGATTGTTGTAAGAATCACTGAGCTGATTACCAGGACATGGGGCTGGTCACCTTGGGCTGCCTTTTGATTTGTTCTGTAGGCAGTCAGCCCTTTCCTAAGCCCTGCTACAACAAGCTAGTGTATTTTTTGCAGCCCTCCCTGGCCTCGTTCCACAGATTTCCATCATAGTTGTGCCAACGAGGGTCCTTTCACAGGGGGTGCTGTGTGTCAGACAAAATAATGTATTGCCAAGGAAATTGCTCTCAACTGGGGTGTTATTCCCTGCAGGGGAGGAAACAGCTGCACAAGGAGCGCTGAGACTACTGACACATCCTCGCTTAGCCCAGAAGATAAGTAGGCAACTGATAGGAAGAAGGGAGGGCATAATTATTTTGACACGTTAGGTTGTCACGGCTGGGGAGAAGAAGAGTTATATTGCCATAAACACTAATTGGATGATTTCAGCTGGTCATCCAGCAGTGAGGCATGGGAATGAAGGGAGGCCTCGGTTTGTAGTACCGGTAATACTCTTTAGGTACAGCCTTGGTCCAACCTGGTGCCCTCCAAATGTGTTTGACTGCAACTCCCATCATCCCCAGCCAGCATTGGAGTTGTACTTCAACATATCTGGAGGGCACCAGGTTGGGGAAGACTGCTTTACGACCTCTCCTATAATTAGGAAAGGTGTCAGATATCCATCACCCTCTGCCCTGGAAACTCTTTAATGCTCATGCCAGAATGGAGGCCAGTTCTATTTACTGATTTGTGAGAGAAAGGAAGTTTATTATTGCTCTCTCCTTTGTCTTATGTCACTTGATCTGTTCTAAGATCTGGCATGGAAATGCTTTCTAAGGCATAGAGTCTAAGCCAATCATATATACTAACAGCGAACTCAATTATCAGAGTGCCGATCGTTATGTAGCCAAAATGGCACCTCCATGCACAACAGGAACCCCAAGCATTGCAGAAGTAGCAAAACAACATCATAATACTTTGGGAATGGGGGGGGGAACCCCTAAGGTGGGGGTTCCCTCTCCAATGAGAACTGAGCATGCTCACTGGACACAGGATGTTAACTGATGAGTTGTGGAGGTGGAGAAGAAACAGAAAAGGAGTGGGATGGAATGGAATATCCTGTAAAAGGGCATGCATGACTGGCTGGCTGGCTAGAACCCTGAACAGAAGCACCTCACACTGCAACATTTTGTTACAAGTTCCACTTTGATGTTTTAATTGATTCTGCAATCAGTTAGTATGCATTCCTCTATAGGTAATATGTGAATTACACATATGAAACTTGATTTTAATCAAAATTTGAATCTGTCTTCTTCTCCCCTCCCCCCTTGGTGATTGTAACCATGCGTAATTTAAATCTCCAGGACAAGAGACCAATCCATCCTGATGTCCATGCCCAGGGATAAGCCTGGTTCTGCACACAAGCCTTCCTTGTCACAAGCCAGTTGGGGAAAAGGTGTGCTCAGAGACATTCCTTTCTAAAAGCAGCTTGCGAGGAAAAAAGTTGTTTGCTTAGCAAAGTATTGACCGTAATGAGTGTATGATCTTTTATCCAGCTGCAATTCAAATAGTTCCTCTTTTCCATGATCAGCTGAGTCAGAGGAAGTACATAATTTCCCATGCTTGGTTTATATACAGCAGTAAAATAACTCACAAGACCCCCATGGATGCAGCACCTTTCCCCGTAATGCAAGGTGTAGAACCTCAGGCCTAAAGGCCAAATCTGGCCCTTCTGGGGTCCCAATCCATCCATCCAGGGTTCTCCAAATGACGATGCCCTTTTCCGTGGCCCCAACCCCTCCCCTGCAACCACCTTTCTGTGTGTGTGTGTGTGTGTGTGGTTTCCTGGCTTCTGTGCAGCATTTTCCACATTCTAAAAAATTGAGAAAATTTCATAGTGTATAGCTCTTACTGGCAGGGAATGGGAGGCTTAGAATCATAGGTAGGGTTGGAAGGGGCCTATTATAAGGCCATCGAGTCCAACCCCCTGCTCAATGCAGGAGAACAGATGTGGGCAGCCCAGGCAGTCACCCATCCAAGCACTGACCCGGCTCATACCTGCTTAGCTTCAGCATGTGGCCTGCATTATGTGCTCTCGAAGCACTCAGGCTAAGTTTCATGACTGAATGGAAGGAGGAACTCTCTGGATGGGGATTTGGGAGGTGTGCACAGGCCTCCCCGTTCCCTACTGTAAAGGCCTGGTGTGGTGCCTCTGCGGACACCAAGAAGAGGGAGTGGGGAGGAAACAGGGCTCTGTCTGTTCGTTGCTGTAGGGATCCCTTGCACTTGCACCTGCAGGGACTGGGTCAAGCCCAATGTATTTCTCCAAAATATATTTTATCATGGCAATTCAGAACTGCTGCCTCTCGAACAACGTGATTATTGGGCTATGAACTTCAAATACAATCTTTGGTGACCTGAAGCTTATCTCTTCGGGCTTTGTGAGTTGCTTCACATGGCAACTATGTTTGACATATTATATTTTTTCCTGCTGCAGGACCAGGCAGAATTCAAGAGGTGCAGCTTCTTTTGGCATGGGGGCTACCGTGATGGGGGAAATAGTGCATCTTTTAAATTCCTGCTTTTTGTGCAGCTGAGAGAGACACTAGTATATTCTCTTAGCAGCTCCAGGGATGAATTTGTTCTGGATTATATTTAGGAATGGCTCCCCCACCCCTGTTCAAAAATGTTGCAACTTTTATTATTTGCCCAAGATGCTCAGATAAATGGAAAAGGTATTAACTCCCTTTTAGCTGTGTTGGAGAGAGTGATGCCTTCTGTGTTGTACCTTTAATAATGCATACTCAGTTTTCCTTTTAATAAGTCTGCATTGATCTTTGTACTTTACAGAGCATATTTTAAACCACAATTTGCACTTCAGTCTTGCTACAGAATAATATACATTACTGTCAGATTTAGTAATTTCACGATAAACTTTGTATTAGGATTCCATACATACACATAGCAACTTGTTAATCATATGTTCAAAGCCTGTTGCAGTTTATACAGGGTCCTGAGATTTTGAATGTATTCTGCTCAACACAGATGCCTCGGGGATGAAGCTTCCCTTGACTTCATTTTTATTTGAATTGCTAATATTCCTTTTGAAATGGCTAAGTTAAATCGCTTGAGTATCTCTATATGCTTTGACCTTAATGAAAAACAGGATTGTAACTGATACAAGCTCTTTAAAATATGCAAAGAAACCCGCCCCCACACTACCAAATCCCTCCAACCAAATCTAGTATTTCTTAATGCAATGTAAAAACAAGTGGCTTTGCTCTTTAAACAAAACAACAATTTCTAGGTTTTAATTTTTTGTGATATGGGATATTTTACACCAATTTACAGTGAAATCCTATGCATGTCCACTCAGAAATAAGCCCCATTGAGTTCAGTGGGACTTACTCCCAGGTAAGGATGTATAGGATTGCAGCCTTAATCTTCTTAAAGGAGTTGCAAACCCCAGAGCCTTGTAAAATATGTTCTTTTTCTGAAATATAGTATAAATAAATAAATAAATGAGCTTTAAGAAATCCTGTGTTAGGATGTTTGTAGCTGTGCCGCTTCTACAGAATGAGAGGTGATTGTCCCCAGTACAGCAAAGGTCAGCCTTCCAGGAGCAGTGAACTATCCCTTTCATTTAGCCACTGGTATTCCATGCCCTGCATATTTTATACAACCTCTGCTTGCTCAAGGAGCCCCCTTTTCTCCCCTTGTTGGCTTGGATGAATCCAGTATACACACCCTAATCCTTCCTCAATAAGGAATAAGAAAAGCCCTGCTGGATCAGACCAAAGGCCTGCATCCTGCTTCTTCCAATGGCCAACCTGATTCCTCCAGAAAACCCACAAGCAGGACATGGAGGCAAGAGCCTTCTCTCACTGTTGCTCCCCAGAAACTGATATTTAGTGGCTATTTATTTCTTTAAAACCTTTGTATCCCACCTTTCCTTAAGGCCAAGGCAGCTAACAATTCAAAAACAAGGCACATGTCAGAATAAATTTGAATCTACCGACAAAAAACAAAGTTAAAACCAAGATGCGGAAAATTAAAACAATTAAAAAGCACCCAGTAAAACAAGAGCGAGACAGAGACAGTATCAAAACTGAACACCAAACATCTCACAGCAGAGTAAAACAACAACCAGACGTATCAGTTTTTATGGCCAAAGAGTGTTTCTAAGAAGGAAGGCTTTTGCCACATGGTGGAAGATCATCATGTCTCTGAACCACTTTCATTTCATGTAAAGTAGTTGAGAGAATCAATGCATGGATATATCAGAATAATTTATTTAAGAATAATGACAGTTTCATGTTATTTCATGGAGAAATCATTGAATTTTCCTTATATGGCAGCCTTAAAGAAAACCTGAGTACACAAAGCTAATGAAAACAAAATGAGCATGTCTAGCAGAATAGGTATCAATACTCTCGGTGAGGATAAATTCAATTTCATAGACAGGAAGACTGCCTAGATAGTAACACCTGAGATGACCTGTTACCACAACCATGGTGTCACTCACAACCTTAGTGGTAGTTTGTTTACACGAAAATCGTAAGACCTGTTTTGACAAATGTATAGTTTGAATTTGAAAAAAGCAAGGATATTCTTCTAAGATTCACCTGCAGTGAATCACTGAAATGTAATACATTGAATACATTCTCTAGGATCCTTACACTGACTGAAGTCTGATTGAAACATGATGAAGCTGAATCAAAAGCATTTACCTGTGCTGGTGTTCCAAACATGTGCTATCTCATTTAATAGATAATAGGGATGGATAACTCTGTAGATTTTGGTTTCATCGGGATTGTTGGGGGGGGGGTGGGCTAGGTCAAGCTTGCTCTGTCCCATTTCTATACAAGCTTGCAATTATTATTATTTAAACATCCATACAGAAATTCGTACTTCTTTTGTGCACGTATTTCATAATGTGTGCATTAATGTGTGCATTTTAAAAGTATGCATTTCCCCAAATGCTTTACATTGCTGAAATGCTGCTTTGTGCATACTTTTTCTAAAATATATGCATTTTGTGCGCATTTCCCCCATATGTGCTCATTTTTGTGTGCATTTTCCATGAGATGAGCTGCATCGGAAAGTTTGCAAAAATTTGGATTTCGGAACATAACTCTGTCTTGACTTGTTGAAAAGCTCAGGAGGTGCAAGTGGGGTAAATCCATAAAAGAAAAACACGCACCTCAGAGTGAATCTCACCCATCCCTGTTATTGCATGGACTAGAACATTTGCATGCAGCATCACTCTAGCCAGTGCGTTTTCTTTCTGTGCATCTATCTGTTATACAGGATGACTGTTGCATAAAACACTTTAATAGGCAAATGCTTTCTGCATGTCCCATTTCTTGCATTTAATTTGGCCTTAATGCTGTAGCGTTGTGTTACATTCAAGTGCATTGCTGCTGTTGATCTTCTCGCTTGTGATGCCCCTGTGACATGGCTTAATATTTTGCTGTGTTCATGTTTTTGGATTTCCTTTACTGGTAGATAAAAATATTGCAGCTGATAACCAAAGTACAAATGTGTGTGGTGTTAAAGTAATATTTTACTGAAGATTGCTGATAAAACTTGATAATATACAAGGAACACAAAACAAAGTTGTTAAAGAAAGGGTCTTACAAATACACCATTGTAACTGTTGGCAGTATCTTCAATGATTATCTAAAGAACCCCCTGTAATCTGGCAGGATTTGATACTTGTATGTCTAGCTTTGGAACAATGTCTCTTAAGGGAGTATCCATCTTCTTAAACACCTAAGGAATGTGATTTTAAGCAATCCCAGTCAATTTGCATACTAGCCAATTGTTCTTACAGTTAGGAAGATTCTATGCTGAACATTACCTCCTTGCAATTTAAACCAACTGCCTCTTTTTCGATAAAACAGAACCGAAGGATTGAAGTACCACTGTACAGGTTATAAACACAATTGGCTATTTTTAGTTGAGCCTGAATGCTAGACAAAAGAATAATATAGCGGTGGCCCCTTGGACCTTAACAGCCCCCCTGCATCCTAGAAACCGCCATAAGCAAGTTCAGCTTGCTCTTCTGGGGGGCATCAGAAACATGACCTTTGACCCTCTATAAACTGGTCTTGGCCTACCATTATCCCTCCCTCAGTTTCTCTTAGGGATCTGCAAATTCATTAGTGGGTTATTTATTCCCCCCCCCAAAGGGGCACTCAGGAGTCTCAGGATGATGTCCCATAAAATAATGCTTTCCTGACAAATTTAAATCCGATTCCAACCTGCTTAGACTGGGATTGTCATCTCCCAGTCAAGGAATTTTGAGAATTACAAGTCTATGAGGGAGGGAACTCTTAACAAAGATTTCTAATTACTTAGTCTCTCTAGGCTACAATTCCCAGAGTTAAAACTGACCTACCTGTGTTGTGTAGAAATACCCTACTGTGTTGTGTAGAAATACCCTACTGTAGCTCAACTATAGTAAAA
Source organism: Shinisaurus crocodilurus (assembly GCA_021292165.1). Lineage (NCBI taxonomy): Eukaryota > Metazoa > Chordata > Lepidosauria > Squamata > Shinisauridae > Shinisaurus > Shinisaurus crocodilurus. The sequence goes on along the minus strand of CM037879.1, from coordinate 103,035,864 downwards.
TAAGCAAAGAGCTTTATTTTGGAAGATACAAGATGTTGGGTGGTGGGAAAAAGTAAAGTTTAACAAAAGGGGCTGTATAGAAAAGAAACACATTGAAATTTGTAACTCAAAATGCAAGCACATTGTTTCATGTCTTTCCTTAAGAGCAGTGATAAAGGAAAATGAGTATGAGCAACCTTTCTTGCCCCCACCCCGGGAGCTGTAATGTGGAATGTCACGGCACTAGTAGCGATTGACTAAATGTTGAGTTTTTAAATGGCCAATGAGTCTAAAGTGCACCGTATTGCCATTCCGACCTCCACTTTTGTTCAGGTGCTTACGTCAGGATGTGCACGTCTATCTGTGGTAACACCCTAGATCTCTTAGTTTTGGAAGCTGCATCTCTTGTGGCAAGGTTCTACCTCCTCATAGTTCTGTGTCATTTCCAAGTTTTCTCTCTTTGTCTACCTGAATAAAGAAAGGAATAAGACCAACCTTAAGGGAGACTTTTACCACTTCTATTACGAAACTTTGCCTTTTGTCCACAAATGTTTGTTTATGGTTTATCAGCCAGGTTACAGCCCATGTGACAGCAGCTGTAGCCAAGCTGATTAGAATTAGATTTAGAGAATGGCTGCTATAAGGCGCTGAATTGAAAGCTTAACTGAAATAAAATACAATGACCTGGTTCGCACGACACGACTACCCATCATGGGTAACCAGCCACGGTGGGTTGTTGTATTGTCTGAACCCAGACCGCTTCCTGCAGGGTGACTTATTTTTTGGCAACAAGCCACCCTGACAACCCATGGCTTGTTCTAGGAGTTGTTTAATCCAGTATGCGGTTACTGGGGGGTCCCCGACAGTTTTAAAAAACCCAAACCCTGAGAAGGTGGCTGAATGGGATGGAGTGAATGGGGCCCCATGGGAGTGGTGTCAGCACCAGCTGGTGCCCCGTTTGCTCCATCCTGGTCTGCCACCTCTGTTTTATTTATTTGTTTATTATATTTATTAATTGCCCATCTGGCCAGCCACCCGGCCACCCTGGGCGATGTACAATTAAAACAATACAATAAAATATAATAATTAAAACAGTATTAAAAATTCTTTTAAAATCCTAACCCACCCCATATTCCCACCTGAAATACCATGTTTTTAATGCACGATGGAAGCTCATCACAGAGGGGGCATGGCGAAGGTCACTAGGGAGGGAGTTCCATAACGTGGGGGCCACCACAGAGAAGACCCTCTTCCTAGTCCCCACCAGCCTGGCTGCTCTGGCTGCTCTGGCTGATGGGATAAGGAGAAAGCCGTCCATGGCAGATCTTGTTGAGCGGCCTACTTGTAAGTGTTTGTTCCGTAGCTGGAGAGTTGGGGAAGTGTTGAAAAGGTGGAGGGCACTGAGAAGTGTCAGTGCAGTACTTAAAAGCGAGAGGATCACATTGCCAAAGGGGAGAGATTGTGCCCCCCTTTTGGTGCACCTACTTTTGCCCCTTTCCCCGCCTTTTGGTGCTTTTCAATTGGCAGCTCGGCAATTGGACCCTGGCAACTGTGCACAGATTAGCCTATATGTAGTCTTGCCTTGTAAGTTTCCATGTATGTTACCTACTCCACTTCACTTCTCCTTTGACAGCTGAAACATGCAAGAAAATTGACCAGACAAGACGACACATATCGGACAGCTGTAAGAATGCTGTAAGAAAGACTGACAAAAAATAAAAAATAAATTATGATCACATTTGCCCAATTTTCTGGGGCTGAACAAGTAATTAAAAAAATATGACCCCAATTGTGCATTTTGAGTCTCATAATTTATTTATTTTTTAAGCGGCAAACAAAAAGGTGTAGCAATCGGAGCGGGGAGGGGGAGAAAAGATGGAGGACTGAGGGGGAAGGAGCAGGAGAACAAGCTACGGTGCGCCTGATCATCTGTCGGGCGCACCGTGGATTGTCATGAATAACACACACTGTGTAGCTTATTCATAGGGTGGTTTAGCATGTCATGCAAACTCGCCCAATATATCAACCACTTCCCCATCGCTTACTAATTTGAATTGGGGAAATGTGTCAGATTTGTCTGGGCAGGTCTGGAAACCCATTTTCCATTTGCTTATCTTTGATGCTTTTGAAATCTCCTAGATGTTTGGTGATTTTTCTTCCTCAGTATTTGAGGAGAGGAGTTGACATGCTTATGGTATATTAAGATAGCAAGACGGCTTTTTTAGTTCTTCGCTTTTCGTTCTTGTTAAAATGATGTGCTCTTCTCTAGTTTTCTGTTATAACCTGCTTATAGCCCACCCCAAGCCTTTCTCCCAGTTCTTTTGTATAGCTAGATGTCTTGCTGGTGGCCGTGTTTCCCTCCAGCAAGCAGGAGTTGAACCTTTTTTTTATTACGGCATGCTGATTTATTCAAATAAAAATTCATAGAGTTTGCTGAATTGTTCAGGTGTCCGGTCATTATCCACCTGGATCAAACATTCATTAGGCTTTAAAGCCATGCATTAGGAATGGCTACCAATGCTAGTTCAGGGCAAATGTCACAGTAATACGCAAGGGAGTGGGGGAGCCCACAGAGATACTTCACAGTAAACACTACATGGCCTGGCAGGTGTTGAGTGCGAATGAAGGAAATCACTTCATGAATAATGCTTTGTGTTTGAGTTGACGTCATTAGCAGCTATGTTATTGAGAGAGATTGTGCCATAAGAGCACAGTCCAAAGTCAAAGTCAGTACTGGCATTAGACTGTGCCGACGACATGCTGTCTCTGAAGTAGGGTGTTATGAAAATGGGAAAGTATACATACCCCCCCCCCCAAATGTTGATTTCAGGAAATGACCCTGCTGAAACCCTCCGTCTCTGGCTCTGTCTACTCCTGGTGAACAATGATTAAGAATTATTTTTAAAGCCCAGATTCTGGACTGTTTCCTGCAAGCCCTCAGAATAGAACTAGGAGCCTATTCTGGATCTAGAAATGGCTGGTTATAAAACTGATGATAATCTGGTTTGCTACAGCAGTGAAAGTCACAAAGCTAGCCAAGTTTCCATTATTTCACATGAATTGACCTGAACAAGAAGCGATAATATCCTTAAGTGGGTAGTTAGTGAAGATTAACAAACGAAGCAAGAGCTGCTCTCATAGGTTTTCATCTCTCAGTGCTTTTCTGTCTCTACTAAAGTGCTTTCTAGTGTTCAAGCCAATACAATTAATATCATGCAGCCCTTGATTTTATAGGTAAAAGAGTTGGGCACTTGGAGAAATTCAGATCTTTACATGAGCTGTCAAGTTGTTAGCAACAACATTTACTTCCCCAGTTACAGTTTTCAAGATCTGTGTCTGTTTCAAGGGGCAGGAAATTTGGAGGGAAAGCCTACATTGAAATTTCAATGTCTTAATGAGTAGGCCTTAAAAGGGGGTGGGGGAGTTGGTTTGGGGTTTTTTTTTATTCTCAATGTTTTTTCTTTTTAATTTGAAAAGGAGGGTAGAGTTTGATATGGGGTGGGGGGAATAGGACATTTTAAAAATTCCTTTCTCCCTTTCATATTCATACCCCAATTCCTTGAAGATAAAAACTGCAAATAGAGGCCGTCACCCAGACACTTCCTTTAGGTACCCCCAAGGCCAGCATCTAGGGTAGGCATGCTTGGGCACCTGCAGAAGGCCCACACCCCACTCACAAGAAACCCCTGGAGTTGCTCCTCCTCTTCAAAACTGCAACCTACCTGTTCACCTGCCTCTTGCTCTGGCCCAGATCATGGTGGTGGTGAGATCAGCAGTAAATACTGCTGCCTACTACTCACTGGCCCTCTGCACCTGTCAAGCAAGCAAGTGATGAGAAAGGGAATGAGGAGCAATAGTGGCTGATGACAATGGTGGTGAGAAGGTAGACTCACTGAGGGAGCCCTTTGAAGGTGTCTTGCTCAAGGGCCCTCCGAAACCTGGAGGCAGCACTGGGTACTCCTAAAGGTTTGGACATGCTTTTGATTTTTTTCCTTTTCTTCAACAACGTTTCAAGCTACATGACGGATTTTGGAATTCTGTCCTGTGGCAAGGGGGTGACTAGCGGTGGAGGCGGTATCAACTGCTGTTTGGAAAAAAGTGAAAAATACTTGTGGAGCCCGTGGAATTGACAACACAGCCCTAGGCTTGTCTGCTCACGTGCAAGTCCCAATGTTTTTAGCTGTTTAGGGTAACAGCCTAACAGCACAAACCTGTGCATGTTTACACAGAAGGAAGTCCTACTGTGTTCAGTAGGGCTTCCTTCCCAGGTAAGTGTGCATAAGATTGAGTAAACTTGTATAGGATTGCAGAGTAAGTCTTGCAATTCTCTGAACTGAAGCCTTAATTTCAGTATGTAATTTCCTTGTTATAGAGGTAACACAGCCAAGATTGCAAGATAGGGATCCAGTAGTGGAACACATAGAGCCGGTTCACACGCAATGAACAACCCATGGGTTGTTAACCATGAGTTGTTTGGGAGCATGTGGGAATGAGCAAGTGTCCTTGGGTTGTTCTCTGATGTGAGAACCCAGAACCCTGGGTTGTTGAGGGAGAAACAGCCAAGAGTTTTAACTCATGGTTTGTGTGGAGAAAGCCTGAGCATACACACAGTGACATAAACCCTGACACAGTTTCCCCTTGGTAACCACACATAGTTTTCCCTTGGCAACCCCTGTCTGCATAATCCCCACCCAGGGGACAGGAGATGCAAGTCTTGCCAAGACAGGTAATACGTGACTCCATCTACATATCCTCAATGGGGCACATCTGCCCGAATCCACAAAAAGAAGCATGGACCATCCAGAGGTGAAGTCTCAAAGAGCTGCGGAGTATCCCCTATGGGGCACCAGTCAATCTAAGGCGCCACCTTTTCCCGGGCAGGAATAAGCCCACCTGATCACTAAGGGGCAGGAATAAGCCCACCTGATCGTCAGGGGGCGGGGAGGGGGAGTATGGGGTAGAAAACACCTCTGCCAGCCCTAAAAGAGTTGTTGGGATCACGGGACAGCTGTCATCTTTCAACCCTAGCTTTGGCTAGCCCAAGCAGCTTCTTTCCCCAAGCGCGGACGGGCTCGGAGTCAGGCTATGCAGGCCGCTATGTAAACTTCGTAAGTGTAAAGTCTTTGGTGCGAGGTAGCTCTCTTCATTTAATATGCTAAGCCTGTAGAATTGAACATTTCCACTCCGTCAGGTCACGACCTGGTTTTGTTTATGTTGTAGTATTCCTGGAAGTCTATTAGTTCCGCTCCATTAATAAAAGTCTATTCTTTGGTCTAAATATGGTTGCGAGTGATCTTTAGGTCGCGGTTGGTTTAAATCGCTTGATATCCCTTTGAAGGGCAATATCTCAGTGCCGGTTAACCCGTTAAGTGCCGAACCCGCACAGAAGACCCGGTTGCTGGTCTTCCACAGTTTGTTCTTGGGTCAAACCTCTGGGTTGTTTCTCCCTCAGCAACCCAGAGTTCCAGGTTTGCATGTCATGGAGAACAACCAGGAAAGGACATCCCTGGATTATTTAGAGCAGCGGAAATGGACAAGTGGTCGTGAGTCAGCACGCTCGCTTGCTCCTGTGTACTCCTCAGCAAGTCACATTTCTTTAACCATGGGTTGTTCATTGCATGCAAACCGGGTCATATTGTACAACATATGAAAGTGGCATTTGTTTCCCAAATCTTTTCCAATACCAGCTGTAGAGTTAGATATGGTTTTCAATTATTCTGATTCTTTGAAACTCAGTTATTCTGATTCTTTACAACTCAAGTTTCTCTAATAAAATGTATTGCTTTAGCTTTCTGTCTGTTTTCTCCCTGTGTCACAAAATGCAGACATTACATGAAACTCATGAGCTGGAACATTTATTTAGTACTGTGGGCTGTCATGAGTCATAAGCAGGAAGACGGCAGCCAATTCTGATTTTTCTGTTTACACCTTGATTCAACAAAGTGGACCCAGTTCCTGGGTAGCAGTTTCATGTTTTGCTTTTTACAGTATGCCATTTGGACATAAGGCAGTTGACTAAGCGCACAAAATTGAAAACCAGAGATAAAATCAGTAGAAATGGCTAGGATGTAACAGGCTGTAAAAGTGACAGTCCATAATATATTTTAAAGATTATTGTTGTTCAAATGGATTCTCACATTGCCCTTAGTGAAAGCATTCTATTTAAAAATTACATACTGCCTAAAAGAAATATTTGTTCTAGGTCTGTTTCATACTGGGATTTCCTTTTATGTTTGCACAGCAGTTTGTCTTTCTAGTTCAGTGGTATTCTGTTGCTTCCACGGTACAAAGTGTGGCAAAGTACACACCCACCAGTCCCCTTCCAAAACAGGAAAATTGCAACTTTTATCTTGTTTTGTATTTAATAAAATAAAGATCCTATCTGTCATATTTATAAAGAAAACTGGTAATATAGTTTATTCAAAAAGCTCAGGAAGCAGATAGCCCAAATCTATTACTTTATAATTCTCATTATTTCTAAGCCAGCTCATGAAAAACGGGTTCATTGATTTTGAACATTTAACACTAGAACTCTATTGCCAAGGAATAATTTGCCTTGTTTCTGCAATAAAGCAAACTACCAATGTCTGTATTTTTAGTTAGCATTGAGCATTCCTCAAAAGCAGAACTCGGTGCATAAAGGATCCTGCCCACCTTTTGCTTACTTCTGGGTAGGCAGTCAATCATATTTGCCTTTTGATACAGAGATATCCACAACAAACCCTCTTGACTTGAATAATATAACACATAAGGTACAATAGCATCTTATCCGTACATTTTGAAAAGAGCTTTCCCTTACGAGTTTAGGGCTTTAAATATATATATATAAAAGCTAGATGTTTTTGTACTCTGAGAAGAGCAAATATAAAAAATTCAGCAGCACCAGCATTCTTGTTCTTAACACACAGTCTTTAAATGGCTTCTCAGAGTGGGAGAGTGCCCTGAAAGCTCATGCTAATGAAGTCTCCAGAGGAGATGGGAGTTCTTTGCTAATCTGCTATTAGGATTTATTTAAGGCTGCCTGAAAGATGGATTGTGTCTATTACTGATCTGGCCACAGTTATATAAACAGGTGGAAAGATCTTCCCTGTTTTAAAGTTGTAGGGTGCAACTAGATGTTTTTTTTTAAAATGTATTTGAATGAACGTGTGTTTTCTGAGAAGTACGGTATATAGAAATCCACATTTAAGAAGCAGGTTATATTTCCCTCCCATTGCTTAGAAACTTTTCACCAAGGCTATTTGCCTTGGAGGAGTTTAAAAGCTTAAAAGGATTTGTAGACTGTGTGTGTATATCTTGAATAAATAGTTATCTTCTTTGCCTTGCCTTGCCAAATGTTGTGAATAAATTATATCGATTCTCCCCCCAAAAACCCTAGAACGTTTCTGATCTACTAATTTCATTCTCTGTGTTAGTTTAGGGTTATTAATCCAAACACAGCACTCTAACAGGTTACCAAGGAATATGTGGAGAGAAAGCCTGAGCACACTGCTGAACCCTGACATATTGAACCCTGACATGTTTTCCCCCTTTTCCGCTGTCACCCCTCTGTCTACATAATCCCCACCTGGGGCACAGGAGACACAATTCTGGGCAGACCGGTTATACATAAGCCACATCTGCCACATCTGCATACCTTCAACGGGGCACATTTACACTTCCCTCAAGGAAACGCATAACATTCCGGAGGTGGGGGGCGCAGTCTCAAAGAGCTGCAAAGTACCCCAAAGTACCCAGGACATGCCAGCACCCGAAAGGCGCCACCACCCCGTGGGGCGGGACCAGCCCACCTGATAATCAAGGGCGGGGAGGGGGAGGGGGAGGGTAGAAAAGATACGTGCCAAAGAACAAAGGGTTGTTGGGAACACGGTGCAGGTTTGCACGGGTCAGGTCGCTAGCTCTGGCTAGGGCCAAGCAACTTCCAACCCCGGGAAGGGCGCCCGGTGATCAGCAAAGCAAACCGCTATGCTAGAATCCAGAGTCAGAGTCTCTGGTGTCAGGTAATATTCTGCATTCGAGCAAAGCCTACCTAGAAAGCAAATTGAATACGTTTCCTATTGACTGCTATGTTTATACTGTGAAATTCCTGTAGTCTATTAGTTCTGCTCCATTAAACTCTTGAAACTGACTAGCTTGTGGCTTCCCTGTGTTTCTGAGGGGATTCCTTGTCAATATCACTCACAGCTAAAAAGTAAAGGTTTTGACAGCTGCGTACAGGCCAGGGCATGACTTCAGTGCTGGTAAACCCTAAGGTGCTGAACCCACGCAACGGACCAGGTTCGGTCCTCCACAGAATATTTGCAACAGAATATGCTCTGGCTGTGAATAGGATGTCTTCAGTGAGAAACAGATGGCCTCTCTCTTCTTTATTCTTCGTTTGTTTTGTTTTGTTTTGAAGCTTCATTCATATCGAATCCTTCCTGAAATAAAGGACTGACCCAGATTCCATTTTTGATATAAATTAATGGCTTTTAGGGGCCTTGCTAAAAAAAAAAGGTAGAAGAAATCACACTGAATATGACATACAGTATTTAAATAATGGAGAGTGGGGTGTGTTAGGGGGACCAGTGTTGGGCCATGGTGTCTAGAATTATGGCAAATCTGTACACTTTATATTTTATGGTGGCTTTATTTTTATTTTCTTCCACAATAAAGAATAGCTTTTTGAACTAAGTTATAAAAAGGGTTTCTAGGATTGTTCTAAAAAGCAGCAGGGGAGAGAAGTGCAACTTGCTCAGACTTCCTCTACCCTTCTCTCTTTGCATGTCCCAAGAAGGTAGGAATCCTACTGGCCAGAATAGTGGAAGATCAGTTGCATGCTGTAGTAGTTAATACGAAAGGTGGAGTTTCCCCCCTCTCACTTAGCTATGTCATTACCTACATGTAGTAAAATGGGATGCCCATATGCAGATACTCCAAGAGCCTAAATGAGGTATAGGACAGGATAGGAAGGTCATCAGATCCTACTGTTGGAGAAAAAAATATATATTGGGGGATTGGAATGAAGCCTTGCCTCCCCCCCAGACTCCAGAAAGCACCCACAGAAGGAAGGTAGTGCATGTGAGATTTCTTCAAGTGATGAGTGATTCCTGCTAGCCAAGGGTAGTTTGCAGATGCTTTGAGGCGCAGGGAATAGTGTTGCCTAAGATGAGCGAGTAGCCCCAGTATATGACCCTATAGTTCAGTTCTAGGGCCCAGTCCCAAACTCAGCTGCTAGGACTTTAGTTGGGAGGGTCAGGAGGAGCACACCAATCCATATTTTTAATTATTTATATTTGTATCCTGCCCTTCCTCGCAAGGAGCCCAGGGCAGCTAACAACCCATATAAAAACAATACAACACAACACATGAACACTATTAAAATCAAAACTCAAAAATTACAAATACACATTAAAATACAATGAAACCATCACTACAACACCAGAAGAGAACCCCCTCCCACCTGCCTAAACCCCAAATGTTTGTACAAATATTTATTTATTTATGTGATTTGTGCCCCACTTTTCTACCAAGAAAATGACACTCAAGGAGGCTCAGTCTTTAACTGGTGCCTGAATGTGTGGGAGTTCCAGAGTTGGGGTGCCGCCACTGAGAAGGCTCTGCCATGTGTGGTAGCCCCATGGGGCCACGTTCCTCAAGGGGCACAACAAGCAAAGCCTCCCCAGCCAATGGCCTCCTACTGGCCCAAATCATCCTCCATCCCTTTCCCCCTCCATAATTAACTGGGCTGTTGAGCAGGCCTGCCTGGTCTCATCCCCTGCAGTATCCTTTGAGGATAGGCGCCTCCGAAGCGTACAGCAAGGGAATGGGGTTATGCTTCTGGGAAGGACCACACCACACCTGTATAGATCCACCTCAACCCCAAGTTCTCTGAAGGAGAGGGGAATTGGGGGGAAAGGCAGGAGCAAAGAAACAAATCTTCCTCGCCTGCCATTTTTTGCACATCCCTACCTGTTCATCAAAGTAATTTTAAAAAACAAAAGGCATCATGCCTTTTAAAAACGGAAGTAAAGATTAGATTTTAAATATTTTAAATTCTGCAAAGCTTTTCAGAGACTGTTTTAGTGGAGAAAAGGAGTCTCTGAGGGTTCCTACACACACACTACACACGCCTGCACACACACACACACGCACACGCCTCCTCATGTGTAAACCAAGTAAGGCTGGGAGGAGGCGATGGCGCCTGGAAGTCCTGAAAGCCGGAGACCCGGCTTTCAAATGCAAATGTAGTTCAGGCCCAGTAAGTCATGAGTCATGAGTCCCCCTCCCCCTGTCTGGCCAGGTGAAGTGCATCCTGATTGGCTAAGAGGCAGCAGAGCTACAGAGAGGAGGGGAGGGGGGGAAAGGTATATTTCCAACGTGTGGGTTTTGGTCTTTGTCTTTGTTCGTCGCGTGGTTGCTGGCTGTGGAGCAATGGCAGCAAGCCAAGCAGAGGCCCAAGCCTTCGGGCGGCCTCAGGATCCGACCCCAGGTAGCTCCTGGTGAAATTAGCTGAATGAGGGCTTTGGCAAGGCAGGCCTTGTGGAGGGCTACCCATCTCGGACCTTTGGGTAGGTGAAGTAGTCCCCCCGGGCGGCAAGGCTGTGCTGGATCCAACCCTGGAAGAGAACTGACCCCCAGGTAACAGAGTGTGTGCCTGGGAGATATAAAGAATCAGGTTTTGTTATTTTGTAGCTTTACTCTGTGTACCAAAGTGTCTCTCTAATTTTGTGTGCTTCTCTCATTTCCCTATTCTTGTTGTAAAATGCTACCAGAATAAACCTCCTTTGGTTTTTTACCCCACCTGGTGTTTGTGGATTGCTCTGTGGTTCCAGCAACTAAATCCAGGTTACAGTCATAAAGGCAAGTCCCTGAACAGAGATTCAAGTAGGATTGCTTGGCAGTCTGGTAAATTTAGATCTCTGGGGGTCTTGGGTCCTTTGGGGTAGGAAAGGGTGGGGTTGTGGCGGGTCAGCCAGCCCCCCCTTCCTCCACAGTTTTCTTTTCGCTGAAAGCATTTTATGGTGAGACACACAGGTGTTTCTCCCATGTACCGGTACATTACACAGTTACTATTATTTTTCTTCTGAAACAGTTATTGTGTCCCGTTTAAAAGACAGTTCGGCCTGGCGTGCAGTGTAGATTCCCCCCCATCCAGTGCTGGGAGTGGTGTCTGTAAAAGAGGAATAGAACTGTTGCACCAGTTCCAACAGCAAAGCCACCTGGGTCATTGTAAGCTTTCAGTTCTGTTCTGTTCCGCTTATATTTGCTGTGAAGTGGAACGAAGGTGCTGTGGGGCAATGCTGGCAGGGAAGCTGGGGAGCTCTCAGTTCTTATTAGGAGGGTTCAAAAAGGTGGGGTGCTTTTTTTGAAGCCCTGTCTTATAATGCAAGTTCATTGCTGTGTGTCAGTATATTAAGTGGGAGGTTTTATCATAGTCCTAAAAGCTGCCGATTGTGTTCTTCTTCTACCCATTGAATCTACACAACAAAGCAATTTGGGGACCTGGTTCCGTGCTCATTGTGGTTGACACAGGCTGTCAACTGATCACAGTGGCTCTTGGGTCAGAGCCGTTAAAAGGAACAACAACAATAACCCCGCAAAAGTAGTTAAGAGATCTTCAGGTCTTTAATCTCTCTTGAGTCTTATACACGGGGCACGATCGATGCACACTTACATCTTGTTAATTTGCATGGGAAAGCTGAGTAGGTGCTTGACTCTACTGATATGGATGGGACTGGCTGGATTTTACTGCATGGAACTTTCTGCACAATTTCCGTATCTTACAATTTACCGCATTGCTTATACTGCCACCTAAGACTATAAGAAGTCAGAGTTTTCTTTGTAAGTTGCCCTCTCCCCCGCCACCCCATCTCTGCTCTCGTTTTCTTTTCATTTCACCATAGTTGTCTTTAGTAGAAGGGCTCATATAGCCTGATACCTTTAGGCAGGGACGGTGCTAGGTACCAAAAAGGTCCAGGGCTCAGGCCCACAGGACAAAAAAAAAAAAAGGCACAGATTTGCATATGCTAATTTACATATGCTCTAAAGTCTCTCTCTCTCCATCTGTGTTTTTAAAGGACCCTGTCTCCTAAGGGCACCCCTATTTATAAAAAGGTATATATGGACAGGGGAGAAGAGGGCAATTGATTTCAGGGGGGGGACCCTCAGGCAGAAAGATTCAAAGGAGGGGCAACAGGAGGTGAAGCACATGTGGGCAAAATGCCAGCTAATCCAGGGGGATCAGATGTAACAGAGATCATCAGGGCCCCTGTACCTTTATATTTCAGCAAGTGCCCATGGACAGCAGGGTGGTGGGGCAGATGGCATCCCTGAGATTCAGGGCTCCGGATGAAAGATTTGGAGCTCCAGCCCTAATGGGCCACCCCCTAACACTGCCTCTGCCTTTAGGAAATCAGATAGAGCATCCATCTTTCTTAATGCACAGTTGAAGTGGTAAGCCAATTGTGGGTCACTTAATAAATCTGCCTGTTATGTATCTAGATGGGGGTTGATTGATTGTTTTGTGAAGCATTTACCTTTAAGAACTTTAGTAATAAATGCCAAAAGAATAATATGCAACAAAGAACTTATGCAGTAAAAGAGTAGGAAAATAACCTTTTAGCTGCAGCTTTGAGTGACTCTTCTCCATGTATGTAATTTTTCTTTAACTGTGTGTATAAAAGTCAAGCATCCTTACAAATTAGGCTGCAAACTCATGGAGCCCTTTTTAGATGGGACATAATAAACACTTGAACAAAAGTGTTTCCCATGAAGTGGAAGCTGGATCTCAGGTTTTCAAGAGCCATTGTTGTAAGTGGAAAGTGTTAACAATAGAGTAGGGAGAACAAGGTTTATGAATTCTGTCTTGCAATTGTATCCCAAGGTCTGTGCTTCCACATTCCCCATCACTTTCGTGGGCTGTTGTCTAGATTGTAAATGATCGGCAGAGACTTGTATTGAAGAACACAAGAAGAGCCTTGTTGAATCAGACCAAAGGCCATAAAACTATTTCAACATCCTGTTTCCCACAATGACTGAATCACAATATAAAAGAGGTGGGGGGGGCCCCTGCAAATTTTATTTAAAAAATAACTTTGTTAAAAAAAATAAACACAATAATAAAATGGAATATAAATAGGTTCACAAAACACACACACACACACACACACAAATACAACATTTCAGTTGTCAAAATAGCAGTAGAACAACTTTTAGCCTGAGTGGTCAGGAAAATATTCCTCTTGGTTGGACTGGGGTCCCACAGTATGGCTGTGGGAAGCCCACTAGGAGGACTCTCCTGCTGTTGTTCACCAGCAACTTTTTTTTACAAAAAAAAAATACAGTACACAGCATTAGGTGCTTGTCCAAGTGCAGACTGTGGTTTCATAATTAAGCAGATCAGCTCTTCAGTTTCCCAAACTCGGTGAAATAGAAGTAAGCATCAAGAAACAGAAGTAAGAATCAAGAAAGTATATTTGAAACCTATTCTAACAAAGTGATGCTGCCACGGGAAAGGCAGAGATAGCCTTCATTGGATGTATGGAATGGCAATTGCTCCAGTGAAAGAATTGTCATGACGTCAGGGATGGAAACCCACCACAGGGAGCATGCCCAAGAGAAGCCAAAGGCAGGTGGCTCGCCTGGCAGTGCTGGCTCAGCCTCTCAGTTTGGGAGCAAGGGCAGCGAAGAAGACTGAATGGAGGTGGATCATGTGAGCATCCAGACAAGGCTTAATCTCTCCTGCTTGTAAAATTAACCTCGTAGTTAAAATAAAATGTAACCCTCTAGCGGAGGGACCTTAGGAAAGTAAAAAAGCTTATGGAAACTGTGAAGAAAAGCAGACAAGAGTCTGGGTGTCCTTCTCCACCACACACATGTAAACAAGTGTAATCCCAGCTGGAGGCTGGGAACCTCATGCAAATGTACATACATAATTCCTCTGATGGCTCTGGGCCACCTCAGAATCTCCTGCAAATGTACATAGTTTTCTTTTATAGTTCTGTGCCAACTCAGAGTCTCCCATGTATTCACATGCAAATGTTCCCCAAGCACTCTAGTCATGGTCAGGAGTTCACCCCTCTGACACCTAGGAGCCACCCCTCCCCTGCCTAGCCCAGATGAAATTCATCCTGATTGGCCAAGGACAGCCAGGCTACTGGAAGGAGGGGCGAGGGAGGAAATTGATACTGCCAGCCGTGGCTTCTGGGTTTGGTTGTTGTTGTCTGGACGCGAAGGAGCGCGGAGTAGGGCTTTTGTTGAGGCAGGCCCTAAGAAGACCAACCCCCCAGGCAAAGAGTAAGTGCCTGGGTGTTTATATAGTAAAGGAACTAGATTTGTTGTTTTGTAGCTCTACTTGTGTATACCAAAGTGTCTCCCCACCTTTCCCCCTTCCCTCATTTCCCACCTTTTATTGTAATCGGTTTACTTTAAATAAACTTTCCTGGTTCTACCCCACACGGTGTGTGTAGTTCCTCTGTGGTTCAGTGCTCAATCCAGTGTATAGACCAAGGGCAAAGCCCTGAGAGAATCAGTGTCAAGGTGGCAGAGCCAAGGCTGGCAGTTTTGCACCTTTGATCCCTCATCTTGAGATAAAGGACTGGTTGCAGTCCTTCACAGAAACAGACTTTGCCTCACTCTAGTAATCAAGAGAAACATAGGCATCTGCTGTTCTATATTGCATATATTTGGAGGGGAAGAAGCCTTAATTTCCTGGCCTAACCAAGACACAAATTGGGGGAAGTTGAGGTAGCAGCTGGTCACACCTCCACTGGCTGCTGACAGTGGGCACATTTGTACATCATGCCAACCCACCCTGGCAATAAGCCACGGTGAGTTGGTTGTTGTGTGAACAACAGACGGTGCACCTAACAGACTGATCGGGCTTACCATGGGCTGTTTGTCTCTCCCCCTCGGTCCTCCCGCAGGTATCCCAGGGGACCCCGTAGGAGGACAGATTTGTCTGCTTACTGTGTTTTTTTATAGGAATATATGCAGGCATGAATGCCTGTGTTCCCTTCAAAAAAGCCATGGGGAGCCCTGTCCAAAAAACAAAACAAAAACCTTTTAAAAGGAGCCAGAGTTTTGATAGCTAGCTGTCAAAACTGTCAGCTCCCTTAAAAAGGGGGTGGCTTGCACTTTTCCACCTTCCTCAGTACCTAGAATCTTATGAAAGTGTGGGAAACTGAGAGAACCCTCAGAGGAGCCAGATCCCCCCAAAAAACCTTGAGGATCTCACTGTGAAGAGGGTGTCTGACTGACCACCACCTTTTTGCGAGCAAATATCACTCGTGGCTTTGGTTACTCTTGATAGCTCGCCTTTTGACAGCTGTCATGGCAAACCAAAGTTAAAAATAAAGCTCGTGGCAGCCTCTCTGGGTCAATGCCCATAGGGGTGCCTACTGCACTTTGACAGCACGCACCCCCCTGTACATTGCCCAGGCAAGGCATGCCTTTTCAGACTTGTGCAAGTGCGCACTTGCGTGCGTCCGACTAAAACAAATAGTAAAAAAAAAAATTGAGCATATTTGGGATGCAAAAAAATAATTTTAAAAGGGGGTGATGAACCAGTGACAGACCCTCCAATGTGCCACTTGGGCAGTTTGAAGGGGCCGTCACTCAAATTGGAGATAAATTTTTATAATCTCCAAAAAAGGGGGAGGAAGGGTAAAAGGGGCAAAAAAAGCCACCGCAAATGCAAAAGGGCTTGCAGTCATGGTGAGGGGCACCAAGCCAGTGACGGTCACCCCAAAGTGCCGCTTGGGCACTTGTGGGGTGGCTGTCATGGCGGTGGCCTGGGTGAACTTGGCAAGAGTGGCAAGGGGGTTTTGCCGCTCTTGTCGAAAGGCTTGCTCACTGCTTCCCTGTACCCATGATGGTGTCAGTCGCCTATGTTTGGATGACATGACAACCCATCTTGGGTACAATAACCCCTAAAACAAGTTACAGGTTGTCAGGGTGGCTTGTTGCCCTCAAACAAGCCACCCTCTGGGAAACAGTCTGGGGTCGCACGACATGACCACCCACTGTAGCTTGTCCCCCACAATAGGTTGTCGTGTTGTGCGAACCCAGTCATTGTCTGTCTCTGGATGCCACCTTACACTTTGAGAATGACTGGAGTATAGCAGTGTCCTTGGCCAGCCAACTGAGACTTTCATCAAGATCCTTTTATTGTGGTTCCCTTTTAGCTTTACCTTGCCATGTCAAACTCTATGGGTCTTTTACTGACAGCTAAGTAAATATTGTGAGAAAACTGTGGGATAGGTTTAGTTTTTCTTTTGTAGAAAAAGAAGAAGAAAAAGTTTTATTAAGTGAGCAGTTTCCTTAGAGCCCTCAAAGCTATCAATGTTGGTGTTCTACTCACTGAATTTACACCATGAAACTATTTGGGAACCTTGTTCAATGTTCTTTGTTGTTGACAGGCTCTCCACTTTTCACAGTGGTTCTTGGGTGAGACCAAATACCTTTTTCATATACATTCCAACTTGGCATACCATACACTGCTCATAAACTCCATTTACATACTTGGGAGAAAACAAGAAGTGGCACCAGGAGATCTGTGATCAGATCTTTCTCTGTTTTGGGAAAATTCAATAGTACCGAGTAGAGCATTTCAAATCCAGTTGGGACCTTGGCACTGGAGAAGAGCCATTTTCTCCCTCCGCCATTTTTCCAATGAAAATCTCTGGTCAGTTTTAAGAGTGATGTGTTAGAATCCCTGATCTATGATAAGCACATGTAGATTTGTATTTATTTATTCATATATCTCAGTATATGGCACCATTTTGTGTCTGGCTCTGGTTGGTAGATCCTGGCATTCTAATAAAAAGCTAAATAAACCACACAGACTTGAAGGCTGCCCACCCCTGACCTAAAACATCAGACATGCTTTCCAACCAGAGCTGTTAGGAGGTACAATTTTCTGTGTCCTCTCTACCACAGCTTGAACTTCCCTAAATCCTAGTTCATACTGGATTCAAAAGTTTCAGTATTGCAAAGTCTTTGTGAAGAGATGACAGGAAAAAGAGGGCTCAGTAGTGAACTTCATATGGTGAGTGTTGACAGAAATGGATCCAAAATGTGGCCACTGAGAAACAAGAGGGAGACACTGCCATGCTTGGAAGAACCCCGAGGTTTGCAGAAGTACAAAATAGCTCTTTTTAAAAAAAAAGCCTGAGGGGCAACCTTCCCCCCACCCCCAGAATAGCCTGATGAGGACTGAACGTGCTCAGTAGTAGCCGTGGAATGTTGAGTGTCTGGAAAACCAGAAAACCATGGGGGAGGGAATAGAATGCCCTGCTTCAGCTCCTTACAGCTTTTAGTATCCAGGAGGAAGACAGCCTGAACTGGAGCACTCCTGTTTGAGGTGATGATACACCGCAACATTTTATTGCAGGTCCCGCTTGTACTATGTTATCACGGAACTGTGTTGTTAGCAAACCAAGATGATGTGGAGCACACTTTGGGAAACACTGAGGATGATCATGAAATGGGGAGCCAAGAAGCCAGAGTGTTAAAACCCAAAGAGATGGATGAATGGGATGTAGGTTTATGGCTTTCCTTTGGATTAGCCTCATCCCACCAACCCGTTCCTTCCCCTGCATTGTGTGCATTTGTATGTGCAGGTGGAAGGCAGTGAGCCAGAGCAGAAGGCAGCTCTGCGATTCAGATGAATTAAGCACTCACACCTTTTAACCGTTTGCAAATGGAAACTTGTAGAGACACCGAGACAGGGATAAGTGCAGCTTCCTTAATTACATGTCAAGTGGAAGGTTGTCATTTAGCAGGCAACCACACTGACAAAATGACTTTCAAAAGCCAGAACTTCAAACAAAATACATTATAATGCATTAAGGTGTGGATAGTAAGAAGGTATTCTTCAGGGGGAAAGGATGTGTTAGTTTTAGTGAGCAGTCATGCATTAAATGGTAATGGAGACCATCACCATATAGGATGTGGAAGGAAGGCCAGGCTACAAGGGAAGAGTACAGGAAGGTAGCACAGAACTTCAGGAATAGTGTCAGGAAGTCTAAAGCTGAGAATGAGCTGAGGCTAGCGAGGGATGCTAAAAGCAACAAAAAAACGTTCTTCAGATATGTACATAGTAAAAGACAAAGGAAAGAAATGGTGGTTCAACTATGCAGTGAGGATGGCAAAATGATAACAGATGACAAAGAAAAGGCAGAAGTGTTCAATTCTTACTTTGGCTCGGTCTCCTCCCAAAAGAGGGTCTATTTTCCCCCTGGCAAACCTGAAGTGCAGACTGAAGGGGCAGGATTGCAGCTTGAGATTGACAGGCAAATGGTCAGGGAACACCTGATTATTTTGAATAAGTTCAAATCTCCAGGACCCGACAAACTGCATCCTAGAGTAATAAAGGAACTGGCAGAAGAACTCTCAGGATCACTGTCAGAATCATTATTTTTGAGAAATCATGGAGGACAGGTGAAGTGCCAGATGACTGGAGGAGGGTTAATGTTCCTATCTTCAAAAAGGGCAAGAAGGAGGAACCTGGGAACTACAGGCCAGTCAGTCTGACATCAATTCCTGGGAAATTTCTGGAACAGATTATAAAGTAGTCTGCAAGCACCTTGAAAAAAATGCAGTGATTACTAGAAGCCAACATGATTTGTCAAGAACAAATCCTGCCAGACCAATCTGATCTCATTTTTTGATCAGGTAACCTCCCTTGTGGACTGTGGGAATGCTGTGGACATAATATATCTTGACTTCAGCAAAGCTTTCGACAAGGTGCCTCATGATATCCTGGTTAGCAAACTAGCTAAAAGTGGGCTAGATGGAACAACTATCAGGTGGATCCACAGTTGGCTACAGAATTGGACTCAAAGAGTGCTTATCAATGGTACCTTCTCAAGCTGGGGAGAGGTAATGAGCAGGGTACCGGCCGCAGGGCTCGGTCCTGGGCCCAGTGCTCTTCAACATTTTTATTAAAGACTTGGATGAGGAGGTGCAGGGAATGCTTATCAAATTTGCAGGTGACACAAAATTGCATGGAACAGCTAATACTCTGGAAGACAAACAAAATTCAAAGTGATCTCGATAGGCTGGAATGCTAGGCTGAAACCAACAGAATGAAATTTAATAGGGATAAATGCCAAGTGCTGCACCTAGGAAAAAGAAACCAACTGCACAGTTACACGATGGGGGATACTTGGCTCAACAATACTACAAGTGAGAAGGATCTTGGAATTGTTGTAGATCACAAGCTGAATATGAGCCAGCAATGTGATCTGGCTGCAAAAAAGGCAAATGCTATTTTGGGCTGCATTAATAGAAGTATAGCTTCCAAATCGCGGGAAGTACTAGTTCCCCTCTACTCAGCACTAGTTAGGCCTCATCTTGAGTACTGCATCCAGTTCTGGGCACCACACTTTAAGAAGGATGTAGACAAACTGGAGAGGGTTCAGAGGAGGGCAACAAAGATGATAGGGGACTGGAAACAAGGCCCTATGAGGAGAGACTGAAAGAACTGGGCATGTTTAGCCTTCAGAAGAGAAGACTGAGGGGAGATATGATAGCACTCTTCAAGTACTTGAAAGGTTGTCACACAGAGGAGGGCCAGGATCTCTTCTTGATCATCCCAGATTGCAGGACATGGAATAATGGGCTCAAGTTACAGGAAGCCAGATTCTGCCTGGACATCAGGAAAAAAATCCTGAGTGTTAGAGCAATATGCCAATGGAACCAACTACCTAGGGAGGCGGTGGGCTCTCCCACTCTGGAGGCATTCAAGGTGCAGCTGGACAGCCATCTGTCAGGGATGCTTTGACTTGGGTTCCTGCATTGAGCGGGGGGGTTGGACTCGATGGCCTTATAGGCCCCTTCCAACTCTACTGTTCTATGATTCTATATATTATCTGGAAGCAGGATAATTAAATTGAATGCCTTCTATGTTTATTCTCTTAGATATTTTTTATAATACTTTTAAAATAAGAATGAAAGTTAAATACTACATATATTCATTTGTTTTTTGAGAAAAATAGGGGGGGAGGTTAAAAATAGGGTGGAGAGGTCAACTAATGTTCCATTTTATAACTGAGGGCCAATTGCATTGTAAAGTATGTACATGTGTCTTAAAGGGACTTTTAAGAAAAATCGTCACCCTACTGTGGGTTGCTGCTTTCCTGTAGGTTAGGTTTCCTTCTGTGCCTTTGCAATGTACCGTATACATTGATAGTACAGTCTCTAGCCCAATTTAGGCATTAGCGCAAATGTGCAAGGTGAGAGAGAGTGCATCCTCTCTCATGGAGGGTGACTGTCTGAAGAGGAGAGCTTCCTCTATCTGTGAAGGCTCTCCACATGAGACAAAACGCTGGAAAATCAATAAATGTGCCAAAGTGCTGTTATCCTCTTTAGGGCACAATCCAGAAAGGTTAACAACTCCCAGCATGCCCCAGCCACCCATGTTGGCTGGGGCATGCTGAGTGTTGTAGACCTTTCTTCTGTCTAAGCATGCATAGGATTGCACCTTTAATCTTTTTGAGTGTGGATCATTTTGGGAATTGCTTTCTTAGCCATAGATGCTCTATTAGCCAATGTTAAAAAGTTCCTTTTAGCAAATGTGTGTCTAGTGAGAACATGCACAGTTTTGTACAATAGACACAAGAATTAGGACTCTCAGGACTCAAGGCCCATGCATCAATGTTCTGTAGGCTTGTCTAGTTCAGTGGCACTATTCAATTGCTCAGAGAGATGCACATAGTGTGTATTCGCTGGATGAGGCCCAAGAACTGAGCATCGGTTGAGTGGTCTGTATTTCGGTGAGGATTACAATTTGTAAAGTACTTTTGCAAACTTCTGAGCCCAGAAAGTGCAAAGGCCTGAGCTTGCTTATATACGTAGCATTCAAGTAAGAAAAGGGGGTGTTTGTGACCAAAGAATATTTTTACCGTGTACATGCATGTATTATTATATATAAAACTCAAGGCCAAATCAGGTTACCATAATAGATTATATGGGAAATAACATCACATTGAAAGTAATCAATAGGGCATTTTTTATGAAGCTTTATAACTGAAACTTCCTTCGCTACTACAAACATGTAGCATAATCACCCCTTTTAAACATATTTGGGTTTTTAAAAGGACATTTTTCCTAGGGCAACTGTCATTGGTTCCAGCCATAGTCCCATACTTTAAACACAGTAGCAATAGTAGTTCAGGTACACCCCTTTTCCTTGAGAATGGCTATCCTCCCCCCCCACACACACACACAGAAAGTTCCCCCTATAATAAGGGTAGGCAACTTCCGCCGGTCTGAGGGCACTTCCCCATTCCAGAAACAAGCATTTCTGTTCATTTTTGGCTTATTTTTAGAACTGCAAAGGCCCTGACACAATAACATACTACCTTATGTGTATACTTAGCAGGAATCTGGAGCTAATTTTAGTTCCCAGTGCTCCATACATATAATTTAAAAGATTATGTATTTCTATCTCATATGTTTAACATGCTAATCTTGTAAGATGAGAAATAGCCCTGAATCTCCTTGAGCCAAGGAGAGGAAAACCCCCTCTAGGACAGTGTCTGTATCAAGCACACCTCTAATTCAAAGCTCTCTCTGTGTGTATCTGTTTCTGAATATACCTGTACAAAATCCCTGTACAAAATTCTTTCTTTGCGTATCTTGAGCCTTGTGTGTGGTTCTGTGGCTACCGTACATGTGCATTTCATCCTGTGTGCATTGTGATGCATTGGTTTGTAATATTAATGAATGTATGCAAACACATTTGTACTAACAGGAGCTATTTGATTTCTGCTGAGTGTGATGTATGAATAAGCATGCTTGTTAGTGTTATAATGTATTCACGGTGTCAGGCTTTAAAAAAAATCAAAGCCCTCTCCAAGCCTCAGTCTCAGTTCATTTGCCTCTTTCCCACATGTCTTTAACAAGGCTGAAGAACTTGTATTGTGTGATTCTTCAAGTTTATTCGCTCACCCCCAGGTCATTTCAGATTTAATTTCCCTGTTTAGTGAAATCGTGTTCCTCAGTAATAATGAAATGACTGTGCATGTTTGTGGGCTTATTTACAATAAGTAGATTCTTATTGAAAAATCTGGGAATTAGTTCCATCATTATCAGTTAGCCAACAAGTGCTAGATTGACATGGATACCGTAGTTTGTTTGCAGAGTTGATCTGGAACTGGGGTAGAGCCCTTGCGCATCTTGTTTGCTGTGAGCAAACAGCGATCCAGGCTCAATAAAGTAGCAGCTATGTTTTCAACATTTATATGAATTAGCCATATGGCAGAATGTGGATCTCACAGTCTGAACATATTTGTTCTTGACAAAGAGAAGCATTGAATCGTGTGATCTTTTAACCCGCATTTTGAAGTGGTACCATTCCAAAAGAATGGTATCATGTGCCTTTTCTGAATGTGATGATGATTTGCTCTCCGTTGAATGGAGTTCACTAATTTAGGGCGCAATCCTATGCATGTTTAAACAGAAAAAAGGCCTACCCCTCCCAGCTGGAAGCATAGGATTGCACCCTTACTGAATTACCCCGGGTCAGTCTTTTCATGCTGCTGACTGAAGACTGCTTTTAGGATATGCCACATGTATAAAAAAGTGTTCTTGTTGTTGCCATCAGTTATAGTAGCGACACAAGTGTCTCTGCCCCAATGATACTGTGTATCTCCTCCCCCTGCCCCACTAGCCTGGAAATGTGTATGGGGTGGTGGTGGAAGTGGGGGACAAAACTGACTTTTTTGTAACATTGCTGAAGAAGCGTGGATTAATCATACCACCAAATTACACAGACACCATAATGTCTGAAGCTGCTTGCAATAGATGGTGAAGGTTCCTTTTAAAGGCTCTGAGATGCAAACTTACCTAAAGGAGTGAAGTGCCCTAAATTCGATTGCACCAGATTTGTGTTGCTAAACATATTGCAATACCTGGGAGTTTTTGGAGTGCATTAATAATATATTATCTAGAAAGCAAACATAGTGCCATGCAGTGCCTCTTTTTCCTTATTTGATGTGTGGCAAAATATTGTCATCTCTCTTGATGTATTTCATCCTTCTTAATGAGCAAGCCAACATTACAGGCTCATAAATATCTCTCTCCCTGAGCAGGCATTTCTTTTTGTTGTGTGAAACTCAACAGTACCTTCTTGTTTACCACCTAGTTGTACTTTTTGTTAGCTTTCTTCTTTATTATGCATGTAGTAGTCTTCCACTTCTAGACCTTTGCCAGAATAGTTCATTCTCACCTGGCTAAAGTAATGTAGGTGTAGGCTCTATCTATCTATCTATCTATCTTTATTTATTTATTTATTTATTTATTATATTATATTTATATCCCACCTTTTTTCCTGCAAGGAACCCAAGGCAGCTTACACAATCCTCCTGCTCCTCTCCATTTTATCCTCACAACAGCCCTGTGTAGGTGAGGCTGAGAGTTCCTGACTGGCCCAAAGTTACCCAGGGACTGAGTGGGGGACTAGAACCCGGATCTCCTGAGTCCCAGTCCAACACTCTCACCACTATGCCACTCTGTAGTAACTCAGTGGTTGGAGCAGGAATATTGTATTGCCAATTTTTAATTGCCCAAATTCTATACAGCACCTTCTCTCTACACACTTGAAGACATGCATCACATCTTTTACCAAATTTGCATATGGCCTGTTTAACTTGATCAGTTGTAGTTATGATTGGTTGTTACCATGGCAAGGGTATCACTTGATAACCTTGCTTCTGTTGATAGGCAGCATGTTTAGACAACATTACCATTTCTGACTGTGATTGCTGTTTCTGAAAACCATGTTATGGTATAAGAGTTGCAGTTATCAAATGATAGTGTGTTTCTCCCCCATATTTTGATTTATATTTTTATCACTATTCTCCAATTCAGTATACCGTAATTGTATTTAGAACAAGACTACAGTGAGACTGAGAACTAGTGTAGTGTAATAGTTAAAGTATTATGACCAACTGTAGTCTTTCTTTTCATTACAAAATTCACAATGCATGTTTGAATATGAAACACAGTATTAATTGCAAATTACCTTCTATAGTTGTAATACAATAACAATGCAATCCTATGCATGCCTACTCAGAAGTAAGCCCCATTGAGCTCAGTGATACTGACATCCATGAAAGTGTGTTATAGGGTTGCAACCTAAGTTAATTTCAATTAATCAGTTATCAACCAGGACTTGTATAACCATTGCTGAACAATACATCTTCTGACTTTCATTAATCTTGGTGCTATCACTAGATGAAAATGAGCCTAACTTCACTCTTCCTTCCCATTTTTTTCAAATGACCCCAGATTATATTTTACATACCCACATACCGTAATTGAATGCTTTCAATTGACCTATAGTAGGAATTCAACAGATGTAGGTTGTCTGAAGGCTCTTGGTGTGCAATGAACTTTGCTGCCACTCTGCTATCAGCAAACTAGATGTTTTATTTATTTATTTATTTATTATATTTATACCCCACCTTTTTTCCTTCAAGGAACCCAAGGCGGCTTACATAATCCTCCTCCTTCTCCCCATTTTATCCTCACAACAACCCTGTGAGGTAGGTTAAGCCTTATTTACTGCATTTTTATCTTGCTTTCCAGATAGTTATTGTCTCCTGAAGCAGCTCACATCAATAAAGAGAGGGTCCCCACCACCACCATCAGGCTTACAAAATAAAATGACAAGACACACCAGGGAAGGGGAGTGGACAGAAAAGGAAGAGGAGATCAAAGCCAGAGCTGTACGTGGGCATTTAAATGCACTTTGGGCCAGGCTGATCTTCCCTTTCTGCTGTTCCTGCTTGAATAGCAATTGCTGGCTATTGAGCTTATGGATGGGCCCACCGTGTTCTTTTCACTTCCTTCTGCAGTCCCAGGGCAACCATCAGTTGGAGCCAAGTGCTCTTTCTGACAGGGAGCGGGGAGTTGGGTGAGCCCTCTGCAACTGCTCCTTCTCTGACTGATAGATGGGCTCGGTTGGTATCCCCTTGGTTTTACATGATTCTTGGGAAGCAGCAGATGCAGCCTCCCAGTGGTCCAAGGTCCCTTGGCTGATGGCAGTTTCACCCAGCATGATTGCCACAAAGGCCACCGTTTCTTGGACATAATCTATTTCTACTGGATTTTGACTCCATAATTACTGCACGAGTCATCATTTACCCAGGATACCATGTCAGAAAGGTTACGATCCACATTAATAGCTCTCCTCAACTTTGCAAGTGAGACATGAATGAAAAAGAGGAACATGGTGGGCAAAAATAACCATTTGCTCTCCTTTGGATAAAGTGGGAGCATCGAGAGAGCAGGGGAAGAAAGTCATCAGGAACCTTGTGGCAACATGCAGAAAAGGAGACTGTTGGTTGGGGATAATGAGGATTAACTGTTACTGGGGAAGCAAGATTGTGAGAAGGCAAATGACTAAGCTCATCACATCAAATCTTCCAGTTTTACTTTGGTGACAGGTTGCTTCATAAAGTAGGACTAACAGGTACCGTAATCCTCTGGAGCAGATGTGGGGGGAGAGGGAATTGTCAAGAATTGCCTCCCTTCCCGTTCCACTGCTGGATGCCTTCCAGCTGTGAAGTGACCACCACTGGAAACAACAGATTACATTTTTATGCCACGCTTCCTCCATGGAGGAATCCATGGTTCGACAGCCCCATTTAATCCTCATAACAACCCTGTGATGTACGTTAGGCTCATGGAGGATAAGGTTATCAATGGCTCCTAGTCATGATGACTGTATGTGACCTCCAGTATCAGAGGCAGTATGCTTGTGGGCTTCCCATTGAGGATGTGGTTGTCTAATATGGGAACAGAATGATGGACTAGATAGGCCTTTGGTCTGATCCAGCATGGCTCATCTTATGTTCTTAAGTCCTGGAGCTGCTTGCTCAGGAGCCCCATGGGCCCCATATGTGCCTACCAAATATTCAGATGGACACCAGTGTTGTGGAAAAATTATCTACTGCTTTGTGTTTTGGAGAGGTTCTTAGAGAGGAAAGTTTATTAGTGAATTCACGGATGGCATCTGAGCACAGTCAGGAATGCCAATATGGCTCAGTACTCTTTAGCATAACACAGAAGGGGCCAGACTCAATCAATAGATGGTTGATTGGCCCTCAGGGTTGTTCCTGGAAAGTCAAGGAAAGTGTCTGACTTACCCTTCCAGGCTTTCTCTGATAAACTGAAGCCTGAACAAAATTTACTTCTACACCAGAGTTCTTGCTCCATACGTCCTCTCACCCCACCCTAATATCTTCTAAGATAAGACAGGTGGGTTCATAAGACAGGGCATGTTCATTGTGGTTATGGAATGCTCCCCTTGGTTGTTTCAGAGGGCAAAACTAGGTTATTAAGTTCAAGCAGATGTTTTCATAGTGCCTTTATTGCTGATGTTTTGCTGGTGTAATTTGTTCTCTTTTTTAAAATGGCTTTACAACATTTTATAATTGTGTTGTTGTTGTTGTTGTTGTTGTTGTTGTTGTTAGCCGCCTTGTGGGGAGGGGTTCAAATAGAAAGGTATAAATATTTTTAATATCCCCTTCCCTGAGAAGAACAAAATTGATTTGTGTGGAATGTTTCTGAACCTATTATTTTCTACCACTGCAAATACCTTGTGAAGGAAAACCTTAATTAGGTTTCTTGACGTTTATGCTTGCCAAGCGTGGGTAATTAAAACACGTATTCAGTTTAGTATTGATAAATATATGCCTTCTCTTTGATCCAAGATGTTGTGAGATGCTCTTTTTGGCTATTTATCTTAATTTGATTTCATTAGTGGATAATAAAAGATAACATCTTGTCAATTTCATTCAATAAAATGGTAGCAAATTATCTACTTAGGATGTTATGATTTAGAACATTTTGGGTGGTGATAAGGGTGTTGTGCAGTTGGAGTCTCTCACCCTTCCTCTCTCTAAGAAGGGGTGTGAGAGAAGGGAGGCAAATCATTTGTATGAACAAATGATAGAAAAAGGTAAGCAACCAAGATTCTGCATTCCTCCTAGAAGTGCATCTGTGCCAGTATCAGCTGCAGCCATGTTCATTTGCATTGCCCTGGTTCAGACGACATGACAACTCGTCGTGGGTAACTAGGCATGGCGGGTTGTCATGTCATGCAAACCCAGCACGCTTCACCAACGTTGGCTTGTTGTTGTTTTTTCAAACAAGCCGCGCTGAGAACTCATGGGCTGTTCTAGAATTTGTTTTACCCATGGTGGGTTGTTGTGTTGTCTGAACTTGGGCGACCGATCCCACCATGGGTAAAGTGAAGTGGCGAGTGAGGCAAGAGCGGCAAAAAAGCCCTTGCCACTCTTGGCGAGCTCTTAGACCATCCCAGTCAAACATCACCCATTGCCCTGTCAAAGCCTCCTTCTAAAGTGGACAGCAAGCTGTCAAAACTCCTTTTTCCCTGAAAAGGGGGTGGGATGCAATTTTGCACTTTCCTGAGCAGCTGCTAGAGTCTTGGGGAAAGGAGCAAAATGTACATCACCCTGAGGACTGTCAGGGGGGGGGGGGAGATGAGGATCTCGCTGTGAAGGAGGTGTAAATCTTTCCACCCCCTTTTCACAAGCAAAGATTTCTCATCCCTTTGCTTCTCCTTGACAGCTCGCCTTTTGACAGCTGTCAGGGGAAAGCAAAGGAGGGGAGGGACTATTTTTAGCCTCTCTGGGTCAATGTCCAGGGTTGGTACCTACTGTACTTTGACAGCAGGTACCCCCAAGACATTGCCCAGGCGAGGCTACCCATTTTAGACCTCCGCAAATGCACACCTCCACACTTGCGCAAGTCCGACTATACAAAGATTTTTTTTTACATTCCGAAAAAAATTGCACACATTTGGAGTGCAAGTTTTAATTATTTTTTTTTAAAGGGGTGGCCAACCAGTGTCAGCCCCTCTAATGTGCCGCTTGGCTCTTCAGAGTGGCTGTCACTGGCTCCCAAATTGGAAATTGCGAAAGGTGATCTCCGAAAAAAAGGGGGGGGGAGTTAAAAGGGAAAAAAGCCACGGACAGCCAAAAAATGGGTTGTGATCACAGCAAGGAGGGGGAAACAAGTTGGTCCTGCCACAGTGTCCCCTGGGATACTGACTGGAGGACTGATAGGGAAGGAGGGGGAGAGCAACCCACAGTGAGCCCAGCCATCTGTCAGGCACACAGTGGGTTGTTCGTGAAACAACCCACCCACCATGGCTTATTGCCAGAGTGGGTTAACATGACGTGCGAACCTGCCCATTATGTTAATTTTAACACAGGAGCTATAGATTTGGAGACAACAGATTAAATGGCAGGCAGTAACACATGCTACAGGATGAGCCAGTTAGTTGCTTTATATGCAATCCAACACTGTGCAGAGGCTATTTTGGTTTTTTAACCAAAGAGATCTGGGTTCAGAATTGTCCAGCTCACTGTGTGACCCTGGGCCACACAAGAACCCAAGTCCCTGGAGCCCTCTTCAGGCATTCTCCTCCTGAACGCATCAGGGTTTAAAACAGTGTTCTCCAACCTTGGGTCCCCAGATGTTTTTGGCCTACAACTCCCAGCATGCTGGCTGGGGCATGCTGGGAGTTGTAGGCCAAAAAGGTCTGGGGACCCAAGGTTGGAGAACACTGTTTTAAAGTGTGTATAGGGAGACAGGGCCATGCACATTGGTCTCTCCCCCTTTGGCAAGCCCCAGTCTACCACCCAGGGATGTGTGTCAGGGTAAAGAAGAAAACTAGGCATGCTACTTTGCGCTTCTTGGAGAATGAGATGCCAGTAACTTGGCAAAGCTTCCAAGAAGAGCATACATGGTTACAAGCTAATGGAGGTTCTATTTACCGGTATGCTTTTAAATAAAAGGATAAATACTACAATTGCCAAGCTCATATATTATATGAACAATTCTCAAGCTCACATATTATAGGGCCGCAGTTGTGGCCCTATATTAAGGGTGAGTTATAACATTCCACCGTTATAAACAGAAATTGGGGAGGGGACACGATAGATTCTGTGATATATACTCAGAAAATGACTGAGAGGATTGAAAGTTGAAAGACTAAGAGTACTGAAAGCGCACCCCCAAATGTGTGCAAATTTTTTCAGATTTTTTTAAAAATTATTTGTATCATTAGAGTTATGCAAATGCGGAGGTGCACAGGTCTAAAATGGGCAGCCTCACCTGGGCAATGTCTTGGGGGGGTGGTACCTGCTGTCAAAGTGTAGCAGGTACCAACCCTGGACATTGACCCAGGGAGGCTCCAAATAGTTCCCCCCCCTTTGCTTTCCCCTGACAGCGGTCAAAAGGTGAGCTGTAGGAGAGGTTGGTTTGAGGATGGTCTGTGCCAATTTTGTGGTAGAAAGGGTAAGAAATGGTGTATTTATAGGAGCTTAAAGTTTGATGAGTGACCTCCAGCAGTTTGACAGGTATTGTCTGTTCCCCCCCCCCCTATACTTTGCTGGGGTTAAATTTATCGGCCGATTTCCTTTGTACTGCATCTTTTGGGAAACCATTTGTTGTGTCAGGTCATGGGGAAGGTCTAGTATGGGTGTGGCCCTCAACAGTTGTAATTTCCCAGCATTTTGGAGTTTGAATGAACATGAAAAGCCCTTAACACAACATGTTAAACCAAACTTTTCTTAATTAATTGAATATAGACAGTGCGGATCGCTTGAATTTTGGTAGATACAGAAGATAGGTTGCCATTTCTTTGGCCTCCAGTGACATTGACACCTGGCTGCATAGTTTCTGTAGAGTTGACCTTGTGGATTTCTATAGCATAATAAGTTGATATGTTGATGTAAAGCAGGTGGTGTTTATATCCAGGATGGGCTTGATACAGGGATTCATAAGTTTAATTATGCCAGCACTGGAATAACACAGCAAACTGGGCATTGGGAGTGAAATGATTTATTACCTATCAATTCACAGGGGGCTAGGAAGGCTAAATGTGGTGGTTCACAAATGGAATGAAATGCTGAGCGAGTAACTGTGCAGGTGTGGTTATTTGCAAAAGTCTTCATTTCTGAGGCAGAAGCTCCCACGAAGGGAAATATATTTGTGGAGTACGAGCTTCTAAAAGAGACAGATTCCCCAATTGCTAGCACATTTTCTGGCAGATTATTTGGTTGTGTCAGAATGTGCTGCTCAATAAGTGTCCTGAAGTCGTGGCCCTATCATCATCATCATCATCATCATCATCAAAAATTTATTTCTTACCCGCCTTTCCATCTAGATCGAGGCGGGGAGCAGCAGAAAATATAAAATACATAAACTAATCTTAAAACATCTTAAAAACATCTTTAAAACATCCTAAAGGCATCCTAAAATTCCACTGGATAGGCCTGCCAGAAGAGATCAGTCTTTATGGCTTTTTTAAATTCCAAAAGACTGGTGAGTTGGCGAATCTCCTCCGGCAGGCCATTCCATAATCTGGGAGCAGCAGAAGAGAAGGTCCTCTGGGTAATACCTGTCAGCCTAGTTTTGGCTGACTGAAGTAAATTCTTCCCAGAGTGTGCGGGGTGGATTGTATGGGAGAAGGCGATCTCGTAGGTAGCCTGGACCCAAACCATGTAGGGCTTTAAAGGTAATAACCAACACTTTATACTTCGCCCAGAAACTGATTGGCAGCCAGTGGAGTGCTTTTAAAACTGGTGTGATGTGGGCACCACTAGGTGTACCAGTAACCAGTCTGGCTGCCATATTTTGCACTAGTTGAAGTTTCCGGACTAGGTATAAAGGTAGCCCTATGTACAGCACATTGCAGAAGTAGAGCCTCGAAGTTACCAGCACGTGCACTACCGTCTTTAGGTCTTCCGACTCTAGGAAGGGGTGCAGCTGGCGTATCAGCCGAATGGCATGAAAGGAGGAGAATAAGGAAAGTGAGTCAATGAAGAGGCTTCGGGGAAGGAGGGAGGTGATAAGGGGCGTTTAACGAATCTCTGAAATGAGGACATGTTGGCACTCAAATCCAACAGCAGCTTTAATACAATATTTACCAATGGAAACTACAGGCCAAAAATAGTTAAGCGCTATGTTGAAAAATAGTTTGGCAGCAAAGAAATGAGTTCCTTCTCTTTCTAACTCAAGTCTTATTTCATGTGAAAAATGTAATTGTGTGTGTGTTTTTAAGCATTTGAAAGCACAATATGTCTGCATGAAGTCAATAGAGCACAGGGCTTCTACATACAATGCAGAAGGCTGGTTAAGATTGGTGCCTTAGAATATTGAACCATATCACTATCTACATTATAAGAATTTACTGCATTCATTTATTTGATTTGTATCCCCCTTTTTGACCAGAGTTCTCAAAGCAGCTCCATTCATTCCTAAAATATAACAGGTCTAGTTTAAATACAAAACCACAAGCAGCTTTGTGATGGTTTCTTTGCCTGCCTCCCTTCCTCTCGCACACAGTAGTTGGTTTCCTTAGATGGCCACTGTGGTAGGGGCATCTACCTGCTCCATGAGCAGGCATGCAATGGTGTCTTTGCCTGGTTCCCTCCCTTTCCTCTGCACGATTGTAAAATTGTATGATAAAATAAGAATGCAGCATGACTGTATTATAACATTTTTGGAGTATTTTCTCTGGAAAACAATCCTCCTTTTTTTTTACATAATGGCTATGAGAAAATGGCACTGTTTAATTATTTTGTAAGGCAAAGCTACTACTAAAAATATTTAATATAGTCAAATGTTTTCTGTGCCTTTTATCTCTTGCAGACTCGTTGACATGTGGAAACTGCAAGAAATAAGAGCACCACTAGAATAGCCTTCCCCAACTTACCGTCCTGATATGTTGGACTATAGCTCCCATTATCCATGCACATGCTGACTGGGGGTGCTGGGAGTTGTCATCTAAAGCATCCAGAGGGCACCAGGTTGGGGAAGGCTGCACTAGAAGGAGAAAAGACAAGATGGTAAATTATATATTTCAATAGGAAGTACAGTCATGCCTTGGATTGAGAGCATTATTCGTTCGGTAAACGTGCTTGTAATCCAAAACACTCTTATATCAAAACGAAACCCCCCCAAAAAAATTTGTACAGAGATTTTTAATTTAAGCTGTACTACAGTACTTGTATTGCAAGACGTCGCTTGTATATCAGGTCCAAAAAAATTAAACAAATATTTAAAAATTTGCTTGTCTTGCAAAACGCTCTCAAACCAAGTTACTTGTAATCCAAGGTATTACTGTATATAAGTGGGAACTACGACAAAATGTTGCAGTGCAGAGTGCTCCTGTTCAGGGTGCCAGCCAGCCATGCCCTCTTCCAGGATACTCCATTGTATTCCCCTTGCACCATGGTTTTCCATTCTCCCTCTTCCCCCCACATCCAACAGCTAGCCAGCATTCTGTGGTAACTGATCATGCTCAGTTCTCATTGGACTGTTTGGGAGTTCCCCTCTCCCTTTGGTCCCGCCCCCTCTAAATATTTTGTACTTCTGCAAAACTTGGGGTTTCCCCAAGCCTTCTGATATCGCCCTCTTAAGTGGGTGATGGTGCTGTTTTAGCTATATAAGGTCCACATTCAGAGTATGAGTACACTAGTAGCATGTAGGATAGCGGCAGCCCCAGAGTAGAAGCGGGGCTGAGACTGGAGAAATGTATGTATACGGTAATTTGCAGTCCACCTTTCCACAATATACACTACAGTTAAGCCTGATTCTTCTGTTCACAAGGTTTGTCCATAGATGGCCTCCGCAGAAAGAAGGAAGGGGAAACGAGAAGGGGGGGAATGGAGGGAGGAGAGAAAGGAAACTAAGAAACAAAAGGTGAATAAAGAAACGGATTATTTGCACCCAAGCCTTGAGACTCTGTCCTTAGCAAGCAGAAGATACAAAATAAAATCCACTATTTTACTTGCAGCTTTCACAAGAACTCACAGGGTTCCATGAGTCTGTGTGTGTTCATGCAGTCGCCCCACCCGCAAGATGTTTTTTTAAGACTAATTGGTATCAGGTGTACAACGAAAGGTGATTTAAGAGTTGCTATGGTAACTTCTCTCTTAAATAAGATGACAAAAATATATTAGTACTAGAAAAGCATCCAAACCCAGGATAATAACCAGCAAGAAAACAAGTTCTCCATATTCCTTGTCCTACTACTTTTACAGTAATTACACTCTCTCTTTCTTCAAAGGCTTATATTCCATTTGTGAGTTCAGTCACTGAAGAAGGTTGGAGGGGAAACAAAGTTCTCTTCTGTGGTTTTTATGATGAATTGATCCCCTATTGATCCTTGACGCAAGTTCACCTGAGGGCAGAAACCAGCTCAGCATTACTGAATACTCAAAAGACCCTGTCCTGACCTTAGCCTTAGTGGAAGATGTCTTATAAAAACAGGCTCCCAAAGGCCCTGTAGTAGCCATGATGGGCAACTGAGTGGGATTATTGTCTTCCTTTATTAGTAAACCAAAGAGGAAGGCTGAGACTAAATGGAACACAGGAAATTGCCTTATATTGAGTCAGACTATTGGTTCATCAAACTCAGTATGGTCTACACTGACTGGAAGCAGCTCTCCAGGGTTTCAGCCAGGGGTCTTGCCCACCCCTATGGATTGAACCTGGGAGCTTCTGCAGGCAAAGCATGTCCTCTACTACTTAGATAAAGCCTTTCCCACTAACATTCTGGTGTTTTCCTTATTCTCTGGTAGGATAATATCTTCATTAGGACCAACTAAAATGTCACATAACCCTGTTGTTACTTTTGGATTTGTTCTCATGAACCAAGATGGCTACCTTTTTCAAATTTTATTTTCCAGTGACTGGCTTAAGAGGATAGATGACTTCTGCTTAACTATTATCCTTCTTGTCACTGTTTTGTTCTGGCTGGGATCCTAAGAGCGTTCACAGAACAAAGCTTTCCAACTTTCCCTTCTCGCTGCACCCCGCCCCCGAAAATCTGCTTCTGGGAGCTGGGGGGATCCTTGAGGATGGTGCACGGGCTGGGAGAGTTTGTGGAAATTGACCCACCTTATGTAAACAGAGCAGCAACTTGGGATCCAACCTTCTGTGTCTAATTATGCGTGTCTGAATCTACAGTCCCTAGAAGCCAAGCAATAACCAAATCTTTGATTTTGACTAGCTAGCTGAAGACATGCGGCCACATCAGCTCCAAGAGGGTCCAGCAGAATTGAAGTAGAGGGCAAAGGTTGTGATTAACAGGGACAGAGGGTGTAGGAATCTGGAATGCTCATTACCCATCTTCCAACAGCCCAAAACTAAACACCGGTCACCGGTAACCAGCTTGATGGCTGTTGGTTGCTGTGATAGTCTTTAGAGCAACTATGATTGCCGAGAAGGGCAACCTTCTCAGTAAAAGCCACTTTATTGATTTGTTACTCATCCAAATTTAAGACCTGGGGTGCTTCCAGGGCCGGTGCTACCATTAGGCCAATTAGGCGGCTGCCTATGGCACTGGGCTAAAGGGGGCGCCAGGAGCATAGGGCTGGAGGGAGGGCTCAAGTGGGAAGGGGGGGCACTAAATATCTGATCTTGCCTAGGGCACCAAACTGCCTTGCACTGGCCCTGGGTGCTTCTAGACAAGGCTTTTTATGGCACGATCACCCTGCCTCATTCATGGAATTTTATGCAGGTTCCGAATGATGTTGTCTTCCTCCCGTAACCCTCCCATGTTTTCCCATGACTTCTTCCATCTCTTTCTAACCTCAGCAAATCTGTGAAGTAAAAAAAAATAAGATCGGAATAGCTGTACGATGCCTTCTGGCTGTAAATGCTAGGATCTCTCTGTCTTGAAGCACCCCTAGTTAAGGACCCAGTTACTAGGTGCCTCTGGGCAGGAGACCCTGCTGATATTAAAGTTGGATGGAATGTTGCTAGAGCATCCCAGAAATGTCCCTTGAATGGGAAATGGCAAATTAGTCAAAGACAGAACATGTATTAGTGGCTTAGTAAGACTGACAGGTGAACAAAAAGCACGGTTGTGCCTCCAGTGGGTCAGACAGAGACCAGCTGTGTTTGGGGTGGGGCAGGGATGTTGAAGAGTCCTTGTTCTCGAGTCACGAGTCGAGTCACGAGTCTTTGGACCCGAGTCTCGAGTCCAAGTCCTTGATCCAAAATGGTGACTCACGAGTCACGAGTCCCTCCCAAAGCTAACTCCACGAGTCCCTATTAAAATCAATGGGGGTTTTTCCCAACAAAATAAGGCTATTTCAGATGTGTGGCTTAAATAAATTCTAGGCACAAGTGCGCCTTTTTATTTCAAAACTCTGCAACTGATTTTGGCAAGAACAGACCAGGCAGACAAACCCAAAATGTCTGAAAGGTTGCATTTTAGGAAAATGATTTTAAAAAATAAACTTGCTGTACATCCTAAAACCTATCCATGTTGCATTTGAGGAACACGATTTTGGAACACGAGTCCTTGGTCTCGAGTCCCGAGTCGAGTCTCGAGTCCCATTAAAAATATTGGGACTCGAGTCTGACTCGAGTCAGAAGGGGGACTCAGTCCGACTCACGAGTCGAGTCCTGGAGTCCGAGTCCCCATCCCTGGGGTGGGGCCAGGCTAAGTGCACCCTGACCCAGCTGGGCAGCCTTACCAATCAGCGCCTGCTCAAAAGGCAGGTCCCAAGCACACTCAGATGCTGGAAGCAATTGTTTGCTACCATGGCTACAGCCAGACGCTCCTGACATTCCCAACCTCAGACTTGTACCTTTGAACCTTGGAACGACCCTGACCACGACTTTGCCTGATCCCAAACTGGTTTACGTTTGCTCTGTTTTGGACTGATATATTTTGGCTTCGACCCTCGGACTGTGATAACGACTATGGCGTATCTTGGAACTGGACGGATTTACGACAAGCACTGGGCCCCAGAAAGTGAGAAAGAATAATTAAAGCAACTGCTATATCCTTACACGCTACTGTTGCTCTTATTCATTAACTTTTAATATTAATTATTATTAAATAATGCTAATAATAATGTTTTTAGGCTCCCTTTTAGGGTAAACACCCTCTGTGTGATTTGCTAGCATCTGTTGCAGTTAGGGACAGGGATGGGGACTCGGACTCGACTCGTGAGTCGGACTGAGTCCCCCCTCTGACTCGAGTGCCAATATTTTTAATGGGACTCGAGACTCGACTCTGGACTCGGCACCAAGGATTCTTCAACATCCCTGAATATGTTGAAGAGCGGCCCGATCTCGCACTTCTGAGTGGAGTGTTCCTGCGCCACTCGAGCCGCTGCTGCAGCCCGCCCTCACCTCCGCCCGCCGCCACCGCTCACCTCGCCGCCACCGCCTGCCACCGCCGCCCGCCGCCACCGCTCACCTCACCGCCGCTCGAGCCACCTCGCCGCCGCCACTCACCTCACCTCCGTCGCCACCGCCACCAGCCGCCGCCGCTCACCTCACTGCCGCCGCCACCACCGCCGCTACCGCCGCTTTGTTTTTGGCGGGGGGAACCAGGGCAACAGGGCTTAAACAGCCCTGTTGCCTTGTTTCCCCCCACCAAAAACAGAGCGCGGGGGTCCAGCGCGCCGGAGCAGTGGCTGCAGCGGGGGCAGCGAAGTGAGCGGCGGAGGCGGCGGCGGTGAGGCAGCGGCGGTGACGGCGAGGTGAGCAGGTGGTGGGTGGCGGTGAGGTGGCAGTGGCGAGGTGAGCGGCGGCGGCCCATGGAGGGAGTGGGAGGGTCTCTGCGGGAGGAAGGGCAGCTCTTCTTCCTCTCACGGAGACCCTCCCACTCTCTCCATGGGCTGCCGCTTTGGGAGTGACTCGTGAGTCACGATTTTGGGCTTCGGACTCAAAACTCGACTCGAGACTCAGGTCCAAAGACTCGTGACTCGAGACCAAGGACTCTTCAACATCCCTGGTTAGGGAACCGATTGGAAGCAGCACAGGAACATAGAAAGCTGCCTTATACTGTCAGACCATTGGTGCATCTAACCCAGTATTGTCAACACTAACTGGCAGTGGCACTCCACGGTTTCAGGCAGGAGTTTTTCCTGCCCTACCTGGATATGCCAGGGATTGAACCTGGGACCTTCCGCACGCAAAGAGGGTTCTACCACTGAGCCACTGCCTTTTCCACATCACCTGCCCCAAATAGCAAGTTCATAGATTCTCTAGCCAGGTAATGAAAATATACTTGGGCTTATTCCTGGGTCCATTTACAAGTGAGATATGTCATCTCACTGATTCCCTGTGATAAGGACAAAGGTCAATTATAAACAAAAGAAGCAAAGAACTACACAGAAGTTAATTATTTTATCTATAAAGGTACAGTACTAAAGTCTGAAGTTGTTTCTCATGCCCACTGTTCGGAAATTGACCAGGGAGCATTTTTGTATCATTTCTTGCTTAAAATACCTAGTGAAGCATTCAATTCAAAATACAGGTGTAATGCTGTTGGCTCTCCCATTTTAGTTGCATCTGCTCCTGGCATGGTGTAGTGTAGTGAGTCTTGTACTGTTACTCAAAGAAGTACTTCTTCCCCTTCTCCCAAACCCAGCAAAGCAGCCCTGGCTTGAGGTAGGATTAAGGGACTGAAACATCCAGCACGCAGCTGTCTGCTTGACTCTCCCAACCTTGGCATATAGGTTTGTCCAGCCCTGGGGAATATGCTTAGTAAATGTAAGGATTGGAAAAGCTGTTTTTAAGGAGAAAAGGAACATTATTCTGGCAGAACAGCTGACACCAGCAAAGGGATACAATCAGGATTGTATCTTGGAATCAATTTTGGACTTTTGTATGTAATCAGGGACTCTATTTAGTTCACTGCATTGTGATGAAACCGACTCATAGACCAGCTTCTCTGTCTGTTGCACAGGCATACAGGATAAATTATTAAAATGCAGAGTTGCCCTCAGTGAGTCATAATTTTAGAAGCTGCGGTAACAGGTGAAGAAATCTTTCCTTCAGCGAAATGTTAATGGAAACCATATGAGCGCGAGGCTTTTGCATAATATATTTTGAGAGCAAGCAAATTCCAAGTGTGTCCTAAAACATCAGAACTGAGGCAATAATACAACTTTGGATTGACGCTTTTTCTTTTTGATCCTAAAACAGATGTGCCTACGTGTTTTTGTATTGTGTTTGTGACAGAGAAACCTTTGACACTGCTGTGGACAATCCAGAGAGGCGTTCCTCCAAACCACTCAGGAAACAACTGCTGCTGTCACAGTTTTCACAGGGGACAGGGAACGGAGGCAAGAACAGTTAACACTCATAACACTTAAAGGTCAGAAGGAACTGAATGCTACAGGGGTGGGGAGAAACAGGGGTTCAAGGGAATCTGGCTGAGAGAAAGGTTGCAGTGTCCAGGGCCAGCTGGGGTCCAGTTCCAGCACAGGCAGACCAGCATCCAAAGGGCCAGAGGCAGGAGCTTAACTAGAGATCAGGGTTTTACAGTATTCAGGCTGGTACTGAAACTTTGACCCATAGAGCTTTATCTGATCTGCTGAAGAACCAGAGCCCTGGGGGCACAGTCTCTAAGGCGCCATATAGACTGCCTGTGGGAGTCCCTGGTTTCAGCCACCCACTGGCCAAGAAACAGGTTGGCTAAAGGAAACAGGTAGGGCAAAGTAGACATTGGGATGGAAAAGAGACATGCAGGGAAACTTTGGTTGGTGGAGAGATTGCCTTACGGTAAGAGGGAGCCAGGGAGAAAGTGGTGCTGAAGCAAAACTTCACAGCGGGGCTAGGAACAAGAGGGGCTCTGCACCCCTGGGAGGAAGGAAATGGGCAAGCAAGCAAGCAAGCAAGCAAGCAAAAAAAAAAAAGGTTGGGAACTGTAGGAGTGAAGGGAACATAGCGTTTCTTGGGTCTACTATGTAGACTGGCAGGACTGCTGTTCCTTTAAGACAGAACCACTGTCAGCCAGATGGACAAATTCCATTTTGGAGAAGCTCTTGGGGGCTGCATCCCAGTGGTGGATGGGGCCAGAGGCAAAGAGAGTGGGGTCAAAGGCGAAAGGGCGTGGCTAAAATACCCCCTCCCCCACCAAAGGTCAGTGCATTGTAGCTTAAAGCCATAGGACAGGCATTTCAACCTTTTAGAACGGGGGGGGGGGGAGGACTGCACAAAAGCTGGAAAACCACCAAATGCTGGGTGGTTAGGTAAAGAGGGTGGGGCTGGGCGAAGGGAATGAGACCTTCAGGGGACCTCTGGAGGGACAGGTTTGGTCCCCAGGCCTAAGGTTCTGCACTCCCGCTTTAAGAGTTGCAATGAGGGAGTTTTGTTAATTATGGCCTTTATTATCCCTGCAGCATGGTGACCTAATGACCTTAAGGGGCCAACTGAGGGCCAAGCAGCAGGGAGGTGGTGGGGGTGAGAGAGCTGAATTCCAAGTACTGATAGAACTAACCAGTCAGTTCCTTGCCTGCAAGGCTTCCAGCTTTCCTGTAATGCAATATAACCATAAGACTTCCTTAGGCATGAACGTCCTACCCCCACCCCCTCAGAAGTTGTTTTTCTGGATTCTTTCTGCATTTTGCTCTTTTAACTATATATGAAAAATAAATGAAGGCAGTCTCCCAACTGGATCTCAGGATAGCAGCAAAAACTGCTCAATAATATGCAAATTTATGTAAATAAAGTTGCTTTTCAATTTTCTGTAAGGCAACCCTTGACAGATGTCTATATAACAGACAGTTATAGGTGCCAGGTGTTAGAAGCAGACAAATAGATAGCCCAAGCCATCAATGTATTATTTATTTGAGTATTTATGAATACAGTTCACATTCCTCTTCCACCTTCAAGCAAAAAGTGTTCTTTTCCAGAGGGCATTTGTCTTGCCACAGTGCTAACGCTACTATGTTTTTAATGGTTGCTGGGTTTGAGGACATGATTTGATTCTTGTCTAGTTTTTATTATTGTATATTGTTATGATGGTTTCAACGTGAACTGTTTTGAGAGCGCTGGTACTCAAAGCAGTATAGAGATATGAAAATAAATAATTGCATTCTTCCAAGGAGCTATGGATGGCAAACCAGTCTATGAGCTAGGTTCAACCAAGAGCAAATTACTGGTCCACCCATTGAGCTTCATGGCTGAGCAAGGATATGAACCCAGGTTTCCCTGGTTAAAGATCAACAGTAGTGCAGTTAGGTGATTTAGGCTCCGGACTTAGTGCTGTTCCAGGGGTGGGCAGACTACATAATTGCAGAATTTACTTCGAGTTTTTTTTAACTAGAACTCCCAAGATCTACCTGGTTCAAAAGACGTGCACTTAAAATGAAAGAATTCTGAGCCTAGGAAATTGTTTTTTTGTACAAGAACTGAACAGAGCTCACAGTCCTTCCACACAAAATTCGCTCCTGGTTAATCCAAGCTTTCTTAATTTCAGCAGTATAATGTGGGGCAGAGGCGGGATGCTGTCATTTTGTTGCTGCTATTGTTAAACAGTTCAGAGTCAGAACTCCTTGCTAATCTATTGCAAATTGCCCAGAGATCTGCTGGTAGATGCAGATTCACGTTTTGCGCACTGCTGTTACTTCACATACGTCATAACATGGTGAGCCAGCCCTGCTGCGTTTGGGGGTCCTCCTGCTCATTCTGCTGAGTGGGCCCTGGACTTCTGCCCCAAAGTCCTGCCCTGACGGCACCACTGAAAGTCAAACCACTATAGCATGCTGACTCTCAGGTTCCATACTTAAACAAGAAGCCGGTGGCTTTTGATGGCTGCTTTATTGCAAGGGAGGATTTCTCTCTATATAACCTGATACTTATTTGCAGCTACCATTCTTCCTCGAAGTGCCCTCCAGAGTGGTTCATACCAAAAAACCCGTGGCATGATGAGAGAGAAGGTGCTCCTGTTGAAATGTTCCTGTTTATGCCCTGGAGTTCCATCGTGTACTGGACATTGGGCTGGATCCAGAGTTTTATTCTGCCAGTGGGAGCGTCCCTGAGCGGAGTTCAGCTCAGAACACGCCCACAGGCAGGAAGACGATTTCTGCTGATATCCTCCTTCCCGCTGCAGCCCCGAGCACCACCACCTGCACTGTTCCGGAGAGTCCCCCTACCCTCCAGATCAGTTTTTGGGGGAGATATCTGGGACTGCAGGGGGAGGGAGGAATCGGCGAGATTGCCTTCCTCCTCCTCTGTTCAGCCAGCAGAAAAAGCTCTGCTGGATCAAAAACCTCCTGCTAACAGGAGGAGCCTGTCCATCGCCAGCAGACTTATGCTGAATCCAGCCCATTTATTTATTTATTTAATACAGCCCAATAGTCGAAGCTCTCTGGGCGGTTTACAAGTTAAAATCATAAAATACAATATAAAATATAACATTTAAAACCACAGATTAAATTCAAACAGCAGAGCTAGCAGCAGCAGTTACAATAATGGAATTAAAAACAACTACATGATTAAAATGATTTAGATGATTAAAATGATTAAAATGCCTGGGAGAACAAAAAGGTCTTCACCTGGCGCCGGAAAGAATACAAAGTAGGCGCCAGGCGAACCTCTTTGGGGAGCTCATTCCATAACTGGGGTGCCACAGCAGAAAAGGCCCTCCTTCTGGTAGCCACCTGCCTCACTTCCTTTGGCAGGGGCTCTCGGAGAAGGACCGCTGATGCAGATCTTAGTGTCCGGGCAGGAACATATGGGAGGAGACGATCCTTCATTGTAACCCTGTCTGGCATTTGGTGGGGATTTTGTTTGTTTAGTCCATAATAAAATTAACTGTCAGAACAAAGTCTCGCTTTAGTATGTGATAAGTAGTGCTACCTAGTTGTTTAAAGGTGTCTTTTTCCAGCAAATGAGTCCATAGACCTTTCCTATTAGTCTTACCTTTTGTCTGGTCTTCCTCATCTTTTTCTCCAAAAGGGGATGAGGGCATCTCAGTGCATGCAAAGTCAGAACTCAGTTGTGGGCTGCAATTCATCAGTTGAAGACCCCTGGTCTAAAGGAATAATTAGGATGGTGGCTCTGCATACTTCTCTTTGGATGTAATTATGCTCCAATAAAACTGAACGGGAGTTTTGACCTTCATTTTAATGGTGCATAATTGAAGCAGTTCTCCACCCCCATTAGAAAATCTAAGTGCAGGCACCTAAAGGAAATAGGTTTGGTTTCTGTGATCTTTTAGTTGTTGTTGTTGAAGGCCTGGTTATTACTTGGATGGGAGACCCCTCCTCTGGACTCGATAGCCTTGTAGGCTCCTTCCAACTATGATCTATGAAATCTATAAGGTTTTTAAAATGGATTTTCAGTAGGAAAAGGAACTATAAAACCTACATCTCTTTCCTAAGTCATATAATATTTTGTGGGGTGCATAAAGAACTGGGAAAACTAGAACAGCACAGCAGCTGAGAACAGAAGAGCTATTCTCAGTTTCTGTTCCCATTCCCAAATCTAAACCCAACTTCTTCTATGTGGTCTTCCTTGTTCAGTATCTAAACTACCAAGCCAGGTAGTTTTATATTATATTTTTGTAAACCACTTTGGGATTTTAAAAATTTTATATATATATATCTCAGCCTTCCGGAACCTGGTGCCCTCCAGATGTTTTGGAGTCAACTACAATTCCCATCAGCCCCGGCCAGCATGGCCAATGGTCAGGAATGCTAGGAACTGTAGTTCAAAACATCTGGAGGGCACCAGGTTTGGGAAGGCTGCTTTATATGCAAACAGATTACTAAAACTGACTCCTAAACATTTGAGCAGATATATGGGTTGGTTCAAATCCAACACCAAACCATGGCTTGTAGTTAGACTCAAAACTGTGACTTGTGTTCCAAACGTTCAGACAAGCCATGCTTTGGATTGCCTTTCCCCACCTTCCCAAAGAATTGCTGGATGCTATCCCAAACAGTGGCCTATGAGGGTGCCATTCCAAACTGTTGTCTCTTTGTTCAGATGTAAAGCCAAAACTGTGCCCAAACTACAGTTTGGTAGATGATGTCAGTTCAGAAATCATGACAAGCCATAGTTTGGCTGATATCTGAACTTTCTCTGTGTATTATTCAATAGCATACTCTATTAGCCCAGACTTGCAAATAGTCCACAAAAGGTATTACTAGTTAACTTTTAAAAAGTTATTCTTTTAAAAAATATTGCCTCTCCACACATACCTATATTAGTAACTTTTGGCACACTCACTGACAACCTGGGGTTGGGAAGTGGGGAAGGATCAACTCTTTCCATTTGTAAAAGCTTCCTAGCCTGATTGCTTGGTGATTATTCTTACCTGCCACAGGTGAGCAGGCAAGTGGCTATTTCCAAGCCACCATTAATAAGCATCTTTATACATGCAAAGCTAGAATTATAGTTCCATACCTTCTTATTATTTGTAAGGGAAAATCTTTTCAAGATGTTCTTGGTAAAAGAGTGCAGGTTTTTGTGGAACCTATTTTCTCAGTGGATGTCCTTCAAAACACACACTGCACAGATCCAGTCTATATATCAAAGCAGAAGTGTTGGGTTACAGAAGGATTTACTCAGGGCTTTTTTTCTCAGAGAAAAGGTGGTGGAACTCACCCCCCCTCCCCTGGCCACGCCCCTACCCACCCCTAGGACCGCCCCCTAAAACCGCCCCTTTAGAGAACAGGGATGCAAGTAAAATTTGGGGGGGCTGTAAAAGTAAATGTATGGAATTAAATAAAAAGCAATGCAGTAAAATGTGCAAAAAAATTGGAATACTTACCAAAAGTAAGCTCAGAGACATTTCCTTTTTGAAAGGTGTTTATTTATAAGTTTTGCAGTTACACATATTAATCACAGTTTAGTAAAGTGAATACATGAAAAGAAAAGGGGGGATAACAGGGGACCAATTACACATTGCCTAAGCAAATATATTTGGGAGCCTTAGCGACCCAGTAAAATCAATGACATGTCTTAAAATATCTCCCTTTCACTGGCTTACTAATCACTTCAAGCATCTTGATCCTCTTCTCTCCCGTCCACTACAAATTCGGACCCAAGTGAGTCACGAACAGCAAGATCTTTTGTGTTTGCTT
The DNA here is from genome assembly GCA_021292165.1 of Shinisaurus crocodilurus. Classification (NCBI taxonomy): domain Eukaryota; kingdom Metazoa; phylum Chordata; class Lepidosauria; order Squamata; family Shinisauridae; genus Shinisaurus; species Shinisaurus crocodilurus. The sequence goes on along the minus strand of CM037879.1, from coordinate 102,992,011 downwards.
TTGTGTTTCTTAATTGACTTAATTGACTTAATTACTAACTCTGAGTCTGAAGAAAACCCCCACTGTACTTATGCTAATTGCTAAATTGTTTTGTAATGCTGATGATTTGCAGCAACACAACATACATTCTTCAATCTACATTCCTACTAGAAAGGAATGTAGATAATAGTTAATGGGGGATTACGAACTGCTGTTAACATCACAAGAATTTAATTATGCTGAGTGATAAAGCGAGCAGCACTTTCTAATTGACTGAAAATAGGTGGCGGAACGCCGTTCCGGTGCGTTCCGCCAGAAAAAAAGCCCTGGATTTACTGATTACGCAGATCTCTCTGCTCACTTTTCCTTCCTGTATTTATTTAATAAAATAAAATGCAATGCAATGAAAACCAAGCCATCTCAATGAAACCAACCCAGAGCTGCCCATTAGTAATATGAGAAATCAATTTGCAGCTCTATGAAAGAGAAAAAACTATTAAAGGTCATAGGTAAAGTAGGTAGAAAAAGCAACAGCTTAGTATCCAAGCACTGAGACGTTATTGTGCTATCTGTTGGCATAGGTACAGTTGACTGGTTATGTAATATCTTGGTTTGAACACAAGGCTGTGGAGCAGCTGAAGGACAATCAAGGCAGAGACTGGTGAACAAGCAGTAAATATAAACAGTATTTATCGTAGTTTTTTTTTTTTAATATACAGGTAAAGTAATACAGATGACTAACAACAAATATAACAAACATTGACGAATCAAGCATTCAGATTCCAAGCCACCATTAATTGTTTTGATGAAGATGACCAAGCTATGGATTGACGCAGTGCCTCCTCACTCTGCCTCTCAAGCATGGCTTCCCTCCCTGTTTAGCATGATCACATACAGGCCTGTGGCTCATGCTGGCTCAGCTTGTCTGAGCGTGGAAAGCTAAGCAGGGTCAGGCCTGGTTATTACTTGGATGGGAGACCCTTCCTCTAGTTTCCTACATTGAGCAGGGGGTTGGACTCGATAGCCTTGTAGGCTCCTTCCAACTCTATGATCTATGATTCTATGAAATCTCTGAATTAGCAAACTTTGGTTAGCACTTGCTGCCTTCAAACCAGAATCAAACCCTACATTTTAATGCGAGCTTCTGATTCCAGCTTGCAGGGCAAATGCTAACCATAATTTGCTGGGACATCCAAACTGGCAAACTGTGGTTACCGCTAAAGAGAAAATAGAGCGGTCAGCTGCACCTGGGAAGAAGGGAACACATGAGGCTACAGCTAATTTCCAATTCTCTAACCCATAGTTTTCAGGATAATCTCAACTGAGCCTATTTGTGTAAATGAAAAAAAGTAAACAAAAATGTCTATGCTGTTTCTATTGATGCTATATATATATATATATGTATGTATGTGTGTGTGTGTGTGTGTTTTAAAAAAAAGAAATACGGTACCTTGCATATGTGCTTAATACATGCTCTTCCTTTCATCTTTTTCCAGTGGCACTGTTTGTTCTGTTTGGTTCTGTGGTCAGATTAGCTTGCAGGATTCTTTTTTTGTTTGTTTGTTTAGTTTTCACTTAGGATGCCTACCCATGTGCTCTCATATTCAGACATATTTATTTAAAATATATCTCCCACCTTTCTTCCCGACAATAGCCTCCAATGTGGCTTACAATAGAAGAAAATTAACACACAATCAACATAAGACTTTAAAAAAACAAACAAAGCAGTGGTAACTGAAAAGGGTGCTGCACTCCAAATTCTGCTCTTTAAAGGTTTCACAGTGCCCCGCTATACACACACACACACACACACACACACACACGTAATTTTATCCTTGGAGCTGGAGCCAACTCTTCTTGGGCAGCTGGAAAATCTGTGACTTCCAGTTCTTCCTGGCAGCAATGATGACTAAAGCAGTGTCAAGATAATGATATTACGTGTCAACTCCCCAGTTCTTAGATCAGTGGTAAGCAACCTGAGGGCCTCTAGATGTTTTGGACTACAACTCCCATAATTCCTGCCCATTGGCCATACTGGCAGGGCTTATAGAAGTTGTAGTCCAAGACATCTGGAGGGCACCAGGTTGCCTATCCCTGGCTTAGATGTTACATATTTGCCTCTTTACTAAGAAGAAAGAGCTGTTCTAAACTCACTACATTAAGATGTTTATCCTGAATCAAGTTACTTTCATATCCTATTGATTATGTGCAGGTTATGTAACTTGTATTCTTTTACAAACTACAGTCATAACTGTGAGTCTTTTCATAGCACTCTAAGTCAGGGGTTCTCAACCAGGGTGGAATTCCCCTCATGGAGGGAATTTTAGGGTTTCAGGGGGGAATTAGGACCACAGACTCAAACTGTTGGAATACTGATCTTTCTACAAATTACAATTCTACAGATTATACATAATCTACAGGACATCACATCTTATTGTATGGCACAGATTAAGTCAGACAATCTTGGAAAGGGGGGGATGACATTCTGACATATGGTTAAAAGGGTGCATGGGGCAAAAAAGGTTGAGAACCACTGCTCTAAGTGAAACATGATGTTTGAGTTCAGACTGGATGAATTCTAGTTAAGAATTTTCTCTGTGTGTGAGAAGATCTTTTAAATATCTGATGTAAGAACTTGACTAAAAAGTTGGGGGGTGGGCAGGGCGAGGGTGGTTAACACCTCTAAAGACACTCATCTCAAATGTTGGTGTCACTTATTTTCCCCATTTGCTGCCCTTCAAAATGCACACTGCATAGGTTCCAGACTTTATTTTTAAATTGCCTGCACTGTATATAATGCTCTATCATTTCATTGTAAGCAGTACAGCAGACATTTTCTGGAGAGGAAGATATAAATAGGTGGGCAAAGAGACATAAGGATAATTAAGAGGGTTCTTATCTGCATTATAGAAAATGAAGTTATAGGGGAAGGCAAACAACATTGACAAGTTTATTGAAAGAAATATAAGGACAACACATATGTAGCAATGGAGGTGCAATCCACTGTAAAGTACGTAGAGGATCTGGTCTGAAGGAGACCCAAGGATGAAATAAAAGATGAACATGAATGGAGGGGGAAAACAGAACTATAAATTTAGATAGAGGGAAGAGGAGAAACATAATTACAAAGTCAAAAGAAGACTAATAGACAAAATTGGAAGGTGAAATTACTTTAATGACAGGAAGAGTAGAAAGACATTATAATTGAAATAATTGAGTATAAAATCATCAACTGTCTGTAATAAATAGCTCAGCAAGTAAATATGAGATTGGACTTTTAAGGGAAGATACGAGAGAGAGAGAGAGAGAGAGAGAGACAGACAGACAGACACACACACACACACACACACACACAGAGAGAGAGAAAAGCTTGGATTTGCTTGGGGGATAAATAAGAAATAAGAAGATGTTTGCCCAGCTTAACCTGTTTGGGCAGGAGGAGAGAGGGAATGGGCGAGTTTGCATGACACGGCAACCCGCCCTGTGAATAAGCTACACAGGTTTTAAGTGTGGACCTGACAGGTGTCAGTGGCCTCCATCTTTTTCCAGGTGGAAATCTGTATATGTCCTTGTCCAAAAAAAAGTGTTTAACCCTGTCAAAACCCATGTTTTTTTAAAAAAAGCCTTACTGTTGACAGCTGTCAAAAGTAAGTGCTCCCATAAATGGGGCAGGCTGCACTTTTCCACCCTCCTGAGCACCTAGAGTCTTGGGAAAGGGTAGAAAAGGTGGAGGACACTGTCATCTGTCAGGTCAACACTTTAAACCTAGAGGATCTCTCAGCAAATGGGGTGATCTACTCATCACCTCCTTTCACATCAAAGATCTTCTCATGGCTTTGCTTTCACTTGACAGCTCACTGTTTGACAGCTGGCTTTGTCAATGTCCATGGATGGTGCCTGCTTTGACAGCAAGCACTTACTAGGACATTGACCAGGCAAGGCTTCAAATTTCAGGTAGTCAGAGTTGCGCACTGGCACAACTCTGAACTACCATCCCAATTTTTTTTAAAAAAATTAAAAACTCAAAACATATGCACACATTTCTAGCACAATTTTGGAAAAAAAGTGGCGAACCAGTGACAGTCCCTCCAATGTGTCACTTAAGAGGGGCTGTCACTGGCTGTAACTTCAGAGATTGCAGAAAGCGATCTCCGAAAAGGGGGGGAAATGCCGCAGTAACCACAAAAGGGCTCACGATCGCAGTGTGGAGAGCGAGCCAGTGACAGTCACTCCAAAGTGCCACTTGGGCACTTGGTGGAGCGGCTGTCATTGGCGGTGGCCTGGGCAAGCTTGCTGCTTCTCTGGTGCCACGATGGGATCAGTGTGCCAGGTTCAGGTGATATGCGCCAATCCATCGCAGGTCCAACAATCCCAAGAACAAGCCATGGGTTGTCAGGGTGGCTTGTTGCCCCCAAACAAGCCACCCTGCGGGAAGCGGTCCACATTCATACAACACGACAATCCACCATGACTAGTTACCCATGATGGGTTGCCATGTTGTGCAAACCCAGTCAATCTTTGATAGGAGTTAAAGAGAGATAATAAAATATTGGAGATGAGTGACCTTCTGGGGTGTGTGTGAACAAGTTAAGGCAACTGTCCCCAGCCTTGTGCACTCCAGATGTGTTGGACTACAACTTCCAGCATATACCGGCAAGAATAGCTAGCTGAGGCATGCTGGGAGTTGGAGTCCCCTCACATCTGGAGGGCACCAGTTTGGGGAAGGCTGAGTTAAGGGACCCTTAACACCAAAAGTGGGAGGGTGGGGGGGGGAGAATAGCATAAAAATAGCATATTTTTGATGCTGAGCACCAAGAAGCAGTTAGGCGAGTTCAATCCACGGCACAGAGGAAAGGGTAGCAATGCTTAATGAATGAAGCTGTGGTTCTTTTTAATACAGCTATACCAATGAACTACTGATATAAATTCAAGTAATACAAAGAGTATATATATTGTTCTATATATCTGCAAGCACATGTACCTGTGTGTTCACCATTTCTTCCTCAGTTGCTTCACCAGCACAGGCAGGAGATGTACTGTGAGAAAGCTGCGAAGGATGGGAAGGAATACAGAAAAACCCACCACCACCTCCAGTGCATCATATTCCTAGGGACAGCAAGAAGGAAAAGGCTTTCTTAATGCAGAGGGAAGGACCATCCTTCTCAGCTCTGTTTGAAAATTCCATGCTCAACTTGAAAACTGAGTCATGCTTTCAAAAAATTCCCACGGGCATGTCAATAGTATGCCTATGAAAGACAGGACTAGACATGATGTTAATTGTGTGAATGCAATTAACACACACATTTAAAAAAAAATGTAAATAACAGCCATGGGGAAGCCTGAGCAGCGTAGGGATTTCAGCAAGTGTGGAGGGAAAATTAAACCCTTTCCCTCTTCCATGGTGCTGATGAAAATTGCTTCCTGAAGTTGCTATTTGCATTGGGAGGGAAGCCTCCATTGGTGCTAATGGTTTGTACATGGAGATGTTAGAGAAAAAACTTCTATTAAATAGCACATCATTTCCACCTGGCTGAGGTTTGTAGAAGTACTTGCCACATGGATCAGAACCATCATGTTGTGGGTCTTCACATCCCCCACTCAGTGTTCTCAGGGGCTGCTGGTAGAGGTGAGAAGAATGACAAACTGATGGCTCCAGTAGGCATCACAATTATTCCTACAGGGTATGGCCTAGTTGGGCATGACTGACCACAGGGAGTCCATTTTCTCTCGCATCCCCATGGCAACAGTACAGTTTTGCTCCTGTTTTGTAAGTCTTTTTTAGATGTTAAATTCAAAGGGGGTGATAAAAGCCTCATCTGGAAACCTCCTCAGAAGCAGCCGTAGAACCTGAGATACATTTGAAACCGGTCCATCCATAATTACTGGGATGAATAGCTTCCTTGTTGTATAGCAGAGTTACTAATTCAGTGCAGGGGAAACCCTTATGCTGTGCACACAGGGGTACCTTGCTGCCACAGCCTTTGGGGGGGGGGGGATGGGAAGCAGACAGGAATACAGTTGCCCTTGTACCCCATCCCATGCCCCAATTATCATAATCAATCATCATCATCATCATCATCATCATCATCATCATCTTACACAAATGTTGTGCCAGCTATACACTGCTTTTAGAAGTAAGCAGGGCCAAGCTATCCAGATCTGCCCTGTATTTCTTGCAGAGTGGACTGTAGTAAGTTTGTCAGTTTACCCAAAACTATCCAGATGCAAAAATAAAAGCTCATATATGGGGAACTAGAAGCTATCTGGATATGTGTAACTCCAATTACCAGATCCTGGACAGACATAGTTAGGAATTAACTTACTTTGAATAAGAGTTGTATTCCAAATCAAATTTTATGCTGAGTTACCTTAGTATGAGACAGATTTTCCTGTTTATAATTTCATCTAAATCATCAAAGCAGGTCAATGTTATGCAGATGAAGCTGAGGGCTTGCGTTAGAAGAATACATAAAAGAGCTGAGATTGTATCTGATGAGTACCCATGCCATATGTGAAAAAAGAAATGATGAAATTTAGAAAATGTCATGTTAAGACATAAAATTTGTTTTTAAATGAAGTGTAAAAATGTACATTACGATTTCATACTAAATAAAATGGATACAAGTTATTTCAACGGGCCACTCAGGAGATTTCCATGAGATTGGTACAACCAGCATTATATGTTCATAATTCAGCTACATAAATGTTAGCAAACCTTCTTAACATTTCACACCATCAAGCAATGCTTATTTTCTCTACATGATCACGTAGTTGGGTACAAGATCACATGGAAAAACCTTGGTATTAACTACAGCGAATCCTGCACATGTTTTATTTATTTATTTATTATATTTATACCCCACCTTTTTTCCTGCAAGGAACCCAAGGCGGCTTACATAATCATCATCCTCTCCATTTTATCCTACACAACCCTGTGAGGTAGGTTAGGCTGAGAGTCAGTGACTGGCCCAAAGTCACCCAGTGAGTTTCATGGCCGAGCGGGGATTTGAACCTGGATCTCCCGAGTCCCAGTCCAACACTCAGAAGTTTGCTCAGAAATAAGCCCCACTGAGTTCAGTGGGACTTATTCCCAGGATCCCTGGGTTAGGCACTTACACAGGGGCATCCACATCCATTTCGGACTGGAAACAGAAGAATTGGTGGTGGGCTTTAGGTGATACGCCTTTTCCAGAGTGTAATGGTTTACTAGAGAAATAGACATGAGTCAAGTTGCATTAATTAGAAATGATGAGCCAATGGCTGAATAGCATTAGAAAGATAAAACGTTTTGGCATTTGTTCCTGAATAGAATCACAAAGGGTTCTGATCTTTCTTTTATTGGACCATCTGTATCACCAAGATAGAATAACCTTTCAACTGGACAGCCTTCTTCTCCAGGCAGAAATTTGTATCTGAGTCCCATTCAGAGCTGGCATGGGGGTAGGTATTGTAGGTACCTGCAGAGGCTCACACTTTTGCAGGGGGGGGCACTGTCTGTCCCTAAAGCATCTTGTCCCTACTGCTCCTCCTCCTTGTTGTCACTGGCTGTTCAGTTGCCCTCAGTTGCAAACAGCGACAAGTGTGAGGAGAAAGAGCAGAACCCTTTACTTGCCTTGTGCTGTCCCTTTGGGCAATTGTTGTACAGGTTGGGCCCAGAGGAACTGGGCAAGTGAATGGGGCGGCCAGGACAGAAGCGCCCACTCAGGGCCTCTGGCTGCAAGATGGGGCTGTAGCTCAGTGGTAGAGCACATGCGTTGTATGCGGAAGCTCCCAGGTTCGATCCCCGGCATCTCCAGGTAGGGCTGGAAAAACTCCTGCCTGGAAGCCTTGAGAGCCACTTCCAATCAGTGTCAACAATACTGTTCTAGATGGACTAATGGTCTGACTCAGTATAAGGCAGCTTCCTATGTTCCTATGTATATTTCACCCCCACAAAACCTGGAACTCTTTTTGCTGCAAGATGAAAAGGAGGACATGAGGCACTTGGCTCAAGGTTCTGCTCTGTAATCTCAAATTTACTGTGGGTCCTATGCATGTACATTAGCAGCTTGCCCCAGAACAAGGATGGCTTACAGATATCGCCAGAGACTAGGCTGGGCCAATCTCTTCAGGCTAATTTAGGTGTAGATGCAACTCTTTTTGGTGTTCAGTGCCACCCAAGAGCCCCCTAATCCATGGTAGAATGCTATGCGACTGTGGTAATGCTTAAGAGGTTTTACCCTGTGTGTTGGCCTATACACATGTAGTGGCTGCATACATAACCCAGGAAAGAATCTTTCAAATGTTACAGCAGCTAAAGAGTACAGCCACTGTTTTTGATGATGATGCAGGCAGCTGGCATCATATATAAGGGGCACAATTTAGGGTAAATTAGCCTATTTGTACTAGGTATGTATGTCAAAAGGCACAAATCCCTTTTCTTAAGAAAAAAAAAATAGGGGGACTGTTTTACCCATGCTGATTACATTGCTATATTATTATGAACTGTTAAAACTAGTCATAACATGTGTTCCTAACAGGGCTGTGGAGTCGGTAGATAAATGTTCTGACTCCGACTCCTCAGTTTTTTGTACTTCCGACTCCAACTCCCCGACTCCGACTCCTCTGTATTAATATGCGAATGTATTTTATACATTCCTTGAAGGAAAGAAAGGCAACATACATGTCATTACTACAGGACTACTGGCTGGGAAGCCAACAGTCTACTGTATTGAACAGTTTAAGCAAAAGACAAACACAATGAAAACAACAAAGTTTTATTAATTTTTTTTAATTAATTTAATTAATCAAGTGGCTGGATAGTAGCAGCAGGCATAAACATCAGGAACAGGAACTTTACCAGTTCAAAAATACAAACCACATTATTTATTTGGTTGTTTTAGAACAAAAACAAAGCTTATCTATATGAACCAAAAACAAAATCTGTAAAACCTAGAAATGGTTTATATTAATCTTGAAATGTAGTTATAGGCTTAGCAAATGCAAATCAATTCAATGTAGAGTTCTAAGGAAGAGAATTGCCTCTGCCAGATCCTCTTTCATAGAGGCTCTTAAGTCAGACTTTATTATTTTTAGGGCTGAAAATAATCTTTTGACACTGACTTGGGTGGGTGGCATTGCAGTAACTATTCTGGCCACATCACTAACGATCTCTGGATAAACAAGGATGGCTTCTTCAACAGTAAGTTTTGATGAGCGATCATATTTTTCAACTTCTTTTAGTGCTTTATAAAACTCCTGTTGGAATTTTTTTATTTGGACATTTACTGGTTCTGTAACGCTTATGCGACGTTGCTTTCCTTTAGCAACTTCCATTTTGTCTAAGAAGGAATCAAAGTCTAATTCTTCGTTTGAAGAAGATGATCCTGAGTTACCACTATTGCTTAAAAGAACTTCATCCTCCTGTGGAGGTATTTCAGGTCGTAATCCCTTCATGCGAACTGCTACATCATAGAGGGCCTTTTTCCCAGTAGCAGTCTGTTCACTGTTCAACAAAAGTCGGCTCATTGGGTCGACATAAATAGCCGCTAACAAGATTTCATTTTCCAGCAAAAGACTCTCTCTTTTCATCATTGAAGATGCAATGCCCTCAGCTATTAACCCTCCATTTTTGTTCAGGCGATATAACAGGCTCTTCCATTCCAAGAGGAATTTACCTGGGGTTAGATCGTCACATTGCAACCTCTTGGTGACAGTGAAGGGGTGAGAAAGAAGGTTCTCCAGCTCTTTTGTTTGTGTCCACTGGCTTTCAGTTAATGCAAGATTTTCATTGTCCATTTCTTCTATGAAGTCTTTAAGTTCAAGCAAACGCTTCACCATTAAATAAGTGCTTCCCCAGCGAGTTGTTTGATCCAAAATGGCTCCTTTTCCTGCACGTCTTTTCAAAATTGCATCTGTTTTCGGGGCCCTGGCTGCAACAGTTACTTGCCGTAATTTGCCAATTAGTGTAGCTGCATGGCGATCTTTTAATCCATCTCTTATGGCAAGTTGCAGTGTATGAACAGCACATCGCATATGATGAATAGTAGCAAGCTTCAATGCTTCTTCAACAAAGTTGTCTAAAAAAATGTCAGCATTCTCTTCAGTTTCTAAACTTTCTCCAATACTTGCAGAGCTGTCTTCCTCTAACTCTAATATCTGTTTGTTACCTTCTTCATCTGCGTTCATCTTCTCAATTGTGCTCAACATGTTAGAAGCGTTATCTGTCACAACACATAAAATCTGTTCCTTTTTAATTTCAAAATCTTCTAGAACACCCTCCACTAACTTCTGAAGGTAATCACTGGTGTGATGTGCCTGAGTGTCCTTTAATCCGAGGGTCCGTGTTATTGTTTTGTTTTCATCCACAAATCTAACAATGGCAAAATAATTGACTCTGTGACGTGTGCATGCATCCATTTTAAGGAAGACAAAACGTCCTTTCAGAACTTTCTGTAGTTCTTCCTTTTTACATTTGGCCTCCTCAATTATAAGTTTCCTTATACTTTCTCTTTCCAGAGAAACACCAAGTTTTTTTTGCCATTTCTCCATTTAGGCCTAAAAAGGCTGTCTGTGAAAAGGATAGTGGTACACTATTCTTTACTACCATTTCAATAATGTGGTGTTTGAATTTTTCTGGTGTCATCCTTATGGTAACTTTGTCAGATATAAAGAATTTTCTTATTTGTGATTGTTCTCCAGTAGATTTCTGAACGTTTTTGTCACAGAAGTAGATGCAATGTTTTCATTGCTATCTTTCTCATTCACGGCTTCTAACACTTTGTGATGAAAACGCTGTAAGTGTCTTTTCAAATTTGATGCTCTTGTAGGTGCATTTTTATCAGGCCCACTGAAACTGCTAATTTTTGCATCACATTGTTTTTCACCATCATCATCTTTTCTAATACATTGGCACACGTAATGTTTTCCATCACTTGATAATGCAAAGTGCTCATAAACAGTAGACTTTGTCATGTTTGTTGTTAGCAGTCTTTTCGCCATTGTTTAGGATGCCTCTTTCCCTAAAATATAAAATATGTTATACTAACTGGCATATAATTAGATTTTTAATATCAACATACACAGTCTTGTAAGTTGTACGTACATGGCTTTATACAAACAAATAAGCTATATATCTCAGCACTAAACCTAGACATGATTTGTCCTATACAGAAAAACATGCACAGACATGTACTGAACACACACACACAACACAGAGCCTACATTTTAGTACTCAGAGCATATAAACAATCTGCACTATACATAAACATTCATACATTGCTGCACCACACTTACAAACCTAGGATAGACAGTTTCTTCCAGAAACATGTACACATGTCTTCCCTCATACAGACAAGCAGGCATGCAGGTTTTAAAATAAATATAAACACTTACAGTTGAATCCAAGAAGCTGTTCCACCAAGTTCTTCTAAGCTCTTCTAGCAGAGAGAGGTAGTTGGGCAGAAGCTGCTGCCTTCTCCTTTTTGTGTGCTGATCTGCTGCTGAAGATAGGGCAGTGGGAGGATCCAGGAAGGGGCATTTATTATAAAACATGATTTCCCTAGTAGAATCCCATAGTCATGTTAGTTTAAGCTAACAATCGGAGTTTACAAGTTTTTACAGCCTACGTGAGGCACTGCATGCATTGGTCTTTATTCTTACAGTAGAGAAGTCATTAATTATAACTTTTTGTGAATTGGGACATTTAAACTTGCTTTTTTTAAAATTCCAATCTAAATTTAGTAGGAGTCGGAGTCGGTGCATTGTTTGCCGACTCCGACTCCAGGGACCCAAAATTTCCTCCGACTCCTCGACTCCGACTCCACAGCACTGGTTCCTAACATACACTGCTTCTTTCAATTATATGCAAGAGTGAATCTTTAAACTATGCTGAGAATTTTGCTCCCAATCCCCAATGAAATCTGAAATGTTTGTCCCAACAGGCTGCGTAAATTCTGCCCTTTGCATATGTAAACATTGACTTCTCTTTGAGGGGTCAGGAAGAGTGCATCATCTTTTAGAACAGAGAGGAAAGGTTTCAAAAAGGACCAGAACAATCTAAGAACAGCAAGTAGTGATGCTTTTCCTTTCAGCATCCTGTGTAGAATGGAAGCAATTGAGCTGTATGACAGTTCCCAAGGAACTATTTACTTTCCCAGGTGCATTTTTATCAATCTCTCCCCACTGGCAGTGTGTGCGACAGAGGGAGAAGATAGGGTTGAAAATGTATGTCAAGTCTCATACCTCTACCTGTCATGCCACCCATCTCTCTCTCCCTCTCTCCCTACAACCACTTAGTAACTAACACTCTCTTCACTCCCCCGCTGCCACCAACCCCCTTAGGGTAACTTATTCAATCCACTTACTTTGATTTTTTTTAAATGAAACAAGTTTTATTGATTACAATTTAGGGTAGGGAAATAGATGAGGTTATGAGATCCTAAACATTGTAAACCTTCTCTCAACCCCCCTCTCTCTTCAGACTCCCCCCCCAGCAAACAGCATTCTCCTTATATACACTCCCAGTCTCCCCATCCCACTCCCATATCCAATCAGCAGACATCTCAACACTCTACACTCCTCTCACACTCCCTCCTCCCCTCTCATACTTACTGCTACCCATGGGTAGGGGCATGACATCAAGCTTCATCATAATGGAGGGGGAGAGAGGGCACACGGACATTAAAATCTTCATTGGAGAACCTTCTACTCCAATCCTCTATGAACAATTTCTGGTTCTGAGACTTTGGGTGCTTCCAGATAGATGGCTCCTAGGGTTACCAATGAAAAGGCACTGTGGTCTTTCCCCCTTCAATGGATTTTCTGTGGTAAGAAAAAAACAACAGAAGAGACAGTAGAAAAACATGGGTTACAAGGGGTAGACAATGTTGTATGGACCTCCAGTAACATTTGGTGAATGAGGCAGGGTGATTGCATAATAAAAGCCGCGTCTGGAAGCACCTTTTGGTTCTTTTCTTATTTGCTTAAAATGAACTCTACTCAGTGCCTGTGACTTGTGTTCCCCAATTCAGCTGGCACTGAGGATATGTTGCTGACAGAGGGTAGTATCCGATGGTGTCCCAGCGCCAGTGCTAATGTCATTGCACTAGTGTAAACCAATGCTTGCACGGCATAACTAGCACAACAAGGAGAAAAGCTGCCAAATTTCAGTGGCAAATTGCTGTTTTTTCCTGTTGCACCGATTACACTGTGCAAGCATTGGTTTATGTTAGTGCAGTGCTGTTGCTAGCACTGGAACACAATTGGATGCTACCCAGATAGTCCCAACGTCTCCAGAAAAGAAGCAGCAGTCCCACTCTCCTTATTGTTTCCTGCCATAATTTGGCCTATGTTTTTGAGCCACAGCTGGGTCAAAATGAAATGGAGACTTGAACCTGCATTTGGCATAACAATGCCACGTAGCATTAACTAGTCTCATACAAAGCATTAGCAGCAGTCTGCACAAAAGCCATGTTTTTGTGTCAATTGTTTACAAGTTTATCAGATTTTAGAAGTTTCATTTTAAATCTTACTGTATGACATAAACACCCTTTCCCCAGATAGGCAATTACCATTCATTTTTTAAATTCATACACTGGCCCTGATACTCTGCAAAAGGAACAGGTTTTAGTGACAATCAAAGGCTCCTGGAAAGATGGAGAACTGCTGAGCATTTATCTTTATGACTCACAACTTGACAGGAAAAATCATAGTTTAATTGGGAAAAAAAGATGTTCCTATCTCTGAAAAACCTTGCTGTGACTTCTGTGTGTGCCAGAAGTTTAAAATTCTCTAAGACAAATTAAAAGCATTTATTTATATTGGTGACTTACGGTAATTAACATAGGATTTTAAGGATTTATTAGTGCCTCAACTGACATGATATTAATGATTGTCTGACTGTGCCCAACTATAATCACCTCTTAAAATGGCAGTGAACACCAATAAAATTGTCTGAACCAAATAAAACTGAGTTTCCTGACAAAAGTAGCAAGAATGAAACAAGTACTCCCCCATTGCAGTCAAACAGACCATGACCACAAGCTGACCAGTAAAATCAGGAAAGGAAAAGCATGCTACGGCAACACCAGCTAACAAATGTTAACAATTTCATAGCAAAGAAAGATCCTGAGTGCAATTATAGTACTTCCTGGTCTTATTTACAGTCTCTCAGTTCCTTTCTCCCACGAGAATGTACAGTGCTTGGAATAGTAATGCAGTTCCATCTTTATTTTCACCTTATTTGATTTGACTTCAGCTCCTAAAGCACCACTGTTCCATAGGACTATTGACTCTTTTTAAAGATTTCCTCATTATTTAGTAATCTTGCTTTTAACATAGTGATTGATTAAACCAGTTAAAGTCTACCGTAATCATAATCCACATCTTGATTGCTTTGCTGGAAATAGGTTTCAGGTACTGACTGCTTGCTGGATTAGGTTGGTTGCCACCAGCTCTGTAACTGATCACCTGCTGGGAGGTGGGTGAATTGAATACAGGGCTACCTTTCTTCCTACTGCACCCCTCCACTTCCATTCATGCAGCTGCAGAAGTTCAGCTAGTGCTACTTGCAAGTCAATCAGCACTGTGCTCTCTATCGAAGTGATATTTAATTAAGATATGGCATTGTGTGCCTGAACAGTGCATGCAAACAATGGCTTGGATCCCAACTTTCCTTCTGTGAATGGAACAGCGTTCATGTTCACAGAACACGTTCACCTCCCACCTAAACCCCTGAAAATCTGCTCCTCGGGCTTGGGGGACCTTTGGGAATAGTGTGGGACATGATGTGTGTGTGTGTCTGAGAGAAGGGAGGGGGCTACAGATATAGCAGAGAGCTGGCAAATTTGCCCTACCATTTATGTAAATGGACAAGCAACTTAGAAGCCAAGCCAATATATTGTGAGGAAGCCTTATTCCTTCTAACAGCGAACTCACATGGTGAGTGCCTCCAGGACTGTGGCCCAAATGAGGCCATAGAGAAACAGGAGGGAAATATCAGTGTCCTTGGAACAAAAATATTTTTAAATGAAAATCTAAGGGGGCAACAAAAACAAACAAACACCAAGCCAATGAAGACTGAGCACAATCAGTAGCCACAGAAAAGTGGAATGGGGTGGTGGGCGGGGATAAGGCAATATAATTCTCTCCTTGGAGGGAATGGCTGGCTGGAACCCTGAACAAGGGCACCCCTTTTAGGAGGGAGGATACACTGCAACATTCGGTTGTAGGTTCTACCAGCCATCATTCAAGTCATAGACATGGCTCATTGTAAGCAATGCTGTTGGGCACTGAATGTTCTTCTAAAGGAAATGCCTCTGTCTTTAAACCCAACTAAAAATCCACATTAATGATCAGCACATAATGAATGAGTCCATCTTTTATATCAATTAAACAATGAATGTGGTTTGTTGTGGTTAAATGAATACCACATATTTGTGAAATGGCAGCTGCCTGCTCTTTCTTCCAGCTTTTCACAGAATCTCAAATAGCAGCTCTAGCATTTTATGGCCCCACACTTTATTCTTTCCCCTCATGTACATATAATTATGCCAACTGAACAGAATACTTCACACATCTGACAAAATGGGATCCAGTCCACAAAATTTGTATCACAATAAATCTGCTAATCTTTAAAATGCAACAAAGGAAATGTTTTTGCTCTATAAGAGTTCTCCCACCCCCACCCCCACCCCCACCCCCACCCCCCATTGTAAGGAAAATAGCTTAAGAAAATAGAAGCTGCCTTAGACTGAGTCAGACCCTTGGTCCATCTAGCCCAGTATTTTGAACACTGAGTGGCAACAGCTCTTCAGGCAGGAGCTTTTCCAGCCCTATTTAGATATGCTGGGGATCGAACCTGGGACCTTCTGCATGCAAAACTGCTGCTCTACCCTTCCCTTTGATCTGTACTGAGGTAGTGGCTCATAACTGGAACCCATCCCAAACTTCATCAAATAATTTTACTTGAAATTGGGTTTTCCATGTCGAAACAAAACACAGTGCATTGGATCCAGGGTGCCCCTTCTGCAAACAAGAAGTCTCCTTCTATTCATGAAAGGGACTGAAATCCAGTGGAGACTGCAACGACACAGCCCTTACACTTTAGGACCCGCCGCATAAACCCTTCTCAGGCTAAGCACCAACACTTAAAAACTGAGGGGTGGGTCAAATGAAACCTTTCCCCTACCAATGAGGGAAAAGATTAATACAGGTCATTAAGGATCTATTTTAAATTTATGATACTGTGGGTACAAAGGTGTGTGTAGATTTAACAGTAATGCAGGTTAATAACGCCAAGCTGACACGTAGGATTTGGGTAGCAAACAAAATAAAAATAAGTTTATTTTAATTCTCAAAATCTTAGTTCCAGAAAATAACTTTAAACTTGCCTACACCAAACACTTTATAATTAACCTAAGTCCCTATAACTCTAAATACTTTCACTTTTCAGGCAAGCACTGATTTCTCTCAAAACTCCTGCCAGACAACCTCCCAACTCTACTAACTCAACAACGCATTCTACTAACTCTGACCTCACTCAAACACTCAAATATACTCCTCCCCCCACCCTTTCCAAGACATCACAAACCACACCTACTCAGTTCAACATGCTCAGTAAACATACTAATGTAGACATACACCAGGGAACTGAATTGTGGGGTTATGCCACAGAGACTTCCTCTGGAAGAGGAAAGGTGACTTTCACCGATACCCCCTTCCTCTGCAGCCACCCCTCGCCACCTCCCACACTGTTCCTAAGGGTCCCCCAACTGTCCAGAACAGATTTTCAAAGAGAAAGAGCAATCAGTGAAAATCACCTTCCGCTTCCTCCAGTAGGAGCATCCTGTGAGTGCCTCTCATGGGAACTCTGGATCTAGTCCTATGTTTACTGCACCACCCTTGCCATTGCTGGTTATGCAGCACAGTCCTGTGCATGTTTACTTGGAGGCAAGTCCCATTGTATTCAGTGGAGCCCAAATTCGGTGGGGCCACTACTCCCCCCTCTATCTTACACACACCTCTCTCCACAGAGAAAGGAGCAGTCCCATTATTGGTGCACAGAGAGACATGCAAGTGATCTGGGGATGGAGAAAGAGACTGGATATCTTCCTCCATGACCAGATTGCTCCATTTTCTCCAGGCAGCCACTTTCTCTGTGCACAGAGAGAAAATGGTGCACCCTTCTCTGAGGGGAAGGGCTTTGAGGAGGAGGAAAGGCCTCCTCTTGAGGATCAGTAGGCTGGCCTTGTAGGCCAGCTCCAGCCAACAGGCCAGGGCTTTCCCATCCCTGGCTTATGGCTTGCTTTCAGCTAAAGATCGAGAGCCAGTGTGGTGTGGTGGTTAGAGTGTTGGACTGGGAGCTGGGAGATCCAGGTTCTAGTCCCCACTCAGCCATGAAGCTCACTGGGTAACTTTGGGCCAGCCACTGACTCTCAGCCTAACCTACCTCAAAGGGTTGTTGTGAGGATAAAAGGGGTGATCATGTAAGCCACCTTGGGTTCCTTGCAGGAGGAAAAAAGGCAGGATATAAATAAAATTTTTGAAATTATGTTGAGTGCAGCAGAGCCTGAACTTTCCTTATGATGGGTTCGTCTTACTGTGAGTACAACAGTCCTGTGCAGTCTAGACCTACAGTTGGATGTTATGTGAAGGCCTCTCTTCTCCAAGTGCAGAGAGGCAGAGAACTGGCCACAGAGGGAGGGAGGCATAGAGAGCATCAGGTTGGGGAAGGTTGATCTAAAATATTATCGAGACAGCATCTATATTAATGTTGATATTTTAAAAAAGTCTTTCAGAGGGTGTGCAACCAGTTCTCACTACCATAACTATACTGTGAATCCCTCATATAACATAAAACCTACTGTACCTATTTTCTTATGTCAAGTGCCTGCAGCTAGCTAGCTACTTAATCTTTGTGGCATACATTTGAAACAAAGCGTCCTTTTTGCATCTCTTTCAAATTGCTGGAAGGTTCAAAATACAGTCATGCCTTGGATTGAGAGCATAATTCGTTCTGGAAACATGCTTGTAATCCAAAACACTTATATCAAAACGACATTCCCCCAAAAAAATTTGTACAGAGATTTTTAATTTAAGCCGTACTACAGTACTTGTATTGCAAGACGTCGCTTGTATATCAAGTCAAATTTTTAAAAATAAATATTTAAAAAATTGCTTGTCTTACAAACCACTCTCAAACCAAGTTACTTGCAATCCAAGGTATTACTGTACACAGAAACAGTTCACTCAAAGATGTCGATTCTCAGGAAGTCTCTGGGTGCTTCTCTTTCTACTATTCATTAATGCTGGACATTTTCTGTTATGCCTGGTCAATATGGGTGGTTGCAATATCAACGGAAAGTGAAGACAAAAAAAAGTGAAATAGATTCTTGGGATAAAGTTTCTGCATTGGTGCATTGAAACCTCTTGACATTTACTAAGGAGCAATTGGTTCAGTGCTTCCCTCAGCCAACTGACATTTTGGCTTTCAAAAGACTAACTGCCTTCGTTAAATAACAGGATTGCTTCATGTTCTGAAACCAGACTATAGAAGCTGAAAATCTTCCTTCTACTGTGTTTTTCAGTAGATGTTGCTATGAGGAAAGAAGTCAGAGATGACTGATGTGGAGCCTGTGGTCACAGATTTTGCAGCATCGGGAAGGGCAGGCCGCCGAAATGCCTTACCAGACATTCTGGGTTCTTCTGCTGGGGCTGGAACGTCAGACCTGCCACACAAATTAGCTGAGCTCTCCATGTCAGAAGGTAATAACTTCAAATTATTGAGAATGAGGCATTATGCATCCTTGATTGCTAAGGGTTTTACTATTTAGCCACTTTGAGAAATTTTATTTGAAAAGCATTATCTAAATAATTTCCTAGTGACTCTTCCAACTTTACGTGATGCCAGAAGGCCTCAACACCTTTCCAATTTGTATATTTGCAACAATAAAAAAGGAACACACTACCATTGATGAATAACATAATATATACATGCTTTTTCTGCACATGCTTTTTTCTGAGAGGTTCTATAGTAAGCTTTGGATAATGGAAGTGGAACTATTATCCAAAGTTTACTAGAGGACCTCTCAAATTTTCAGAATTCTGTGTAGTCCAAGATTAACATAACTACACATTAATTCAAAATTCTGTTTATCCAAACTCCTAATCTGAATGTTTTGACCAAACTATACACTGTAAATCTAATATTGTTGTTTCTGATGTACACATTTCTTTAGGTGGAGGAGCTGAAGGTGGAGGATCATCATCTTCTGACACCACAATGGAAAATCAAGAAGCAGAAGGAAAGAGTATGGATTCCTAATATTAATGAAATGCTTGCTTTGTGGTGATCACCAAAAGATTTCACTCCCAGTGTGTACAGGATTCTGAATTATACAATACTTTTAGCAGGGTGACATGACTAAGGGGCTATTGAATATTTCAATGACATTACCTAATCCATCAGATAACAAGTTATTTGTGTTAAAATATCAGACCATATCTGCCGAATGCATGTAAAGTTTTAGCCTTGTTTTCAGCCCTGTAACAAAATCAGCTCTACCATCTCCTTTTGGATAGTGTAAATAATCAAATATAACAAATGCATTGCAGTTTGGTTAATCTCTTGAGGCCTTTACAGATAATATAAATCTTCTGTTCTTTTACACAAAAATTACTAGCCCTGATCCAGAGGCAGTGGTACAGTATACCAACAAAATTTATATAGGGTTTGCCTTGCTGCATAGCAGCTTGGTCAAGGTGAGCATGATGCCCTGAAAGAACAATATATTTCTAAAAGGACAAAAGGTTACAGAGTGGTAGGACACTGGTGCAGAGTTGGAGTTGGCCTTGCTGGTGTTCACCACTTTTTGTTGTTGAGAGCAGGGCCTGCCCTACCTTTAGGCAGAGTAAGGTTGTTGCCATAGTGGCAGACAATGCATGGGGAGGGTTCAATGGCAGCAGACCCCTAGAGCTGTTCCCCCTCTGTTGGAGGACAGGAGCTGTATGTTCCACACAGCCTCCCCTGCACCCCCTAACCTAGCCTGCTCCCCTCAGGTGAGGTGGAGCATGCTGCCCCATCACCTGTGTTGAAGTTAGATTTACCTGCCAGTCCAGTCAGCTTCTCAGGTAGCAAAATGTCTTCGTCCAGCCTTGGTTAAGAGGTTCATGAGAACTCCCCTCACTACTTCAGCAGTGCAGTCAGCAGGAGCCCTCAGTTCTAAAAATCTAACAGATAGATAACCATAGCTAGTTGCCTTATACCAGGCCAGATTGTTGGTCCATCTAGAGCAGTATTGACCAATCTGACTGGTCAAGACTCTCCAGGGTCTTAGGCAGAGACCTTTAATGCATAAATCCTACAACATCTTCACAAAATGTTTCAGCCACGGGACATTAGAAGGGCATCATCAGCACAATCTGGTAGGTGTCCATGATTCTCATGCAACCACACTCCACACAGCAATCACAATGGCAACAGGCTGGTTGAAGTCACTTTTTCCAGCAAGGAAATATTGAAGACTGAATTTTGGGAATGTGACTCTCCCTGGAACAGAGGAAAGACTTCCAGATCTGCTGTAACAACTACACACAATGTGCTATTGTCTGCAAAGGCCCTACTTTATTAATTTGAAAGTAACAATTTTTTTCTTCCTCCCCTGCCCCCAACATCAAAGTTTAATTTCCCCAGTATCCAAGGCTATATAAGGCCCAGTGTATTTCTGACATAGCAGGATGTTTGATCTTTAAAGGAAATGGAATGTCATTTGTCTATAATCTCATGAAGCCCTTTTGAAGTTTGGGCTCTACATAGAGATGTGCAGAGAAAAATGAAAAATGCTCTTTCCTCACACCTTCAAAATGTCAAGATGCATTGCAATCACCTAGGACTTTGAAATCCTTTTGAGTGCATCCTATACTCCCCCTTTCTTAAATCTGACTTCTTCAGTGATCTCAACACTCTTGTGTGTCCTTAGGTTTCTGAAGTAAACTTGTGGCGTTTGTAACTGATTTAAAATTTTATTTTACGTTCAGCAGGCAAAATGAAATTGGTTATCATCTCTTTTGGTCTATAGCAGCCTTCCCCAACCTGGTGCACTCTAGATGTGTTGGACTATGACTCTCATCATTCCCAGCCAGCATGCTGGCTGGGAATGATGGGAATTGCAGTAGCTGCCGTCCCAATGCATCTGGAGGGTGCTAGCTTGGAAAAGGCTGGCTACAGTGTCTTTCACCAGTCATGTTTTTAGCAGACCCAGGACACAAGTTTTTCATTTGCATTAGGGTGTAAGTTTATCAGCTCATAACTGAACCTGTTAAAATCATCATTAAAGCATTTTCTTCCTGATATATTTTGCCTGTACCAAAGGATTGATTCATGTTTTATAATAAAGGTTGTATTATTTAAAATAAACAATATTATTTGTACAACAATTCCATGGCCCAATTGTGTAAGTTCTTGCACTAAGAACAATTTGTTGGATCCAGACTAGAGTAGACACACTGAAATCTATGGGACTTAAGTTAGTCGTGAGTGACCTAAGTCCCATGGATTTCAAGGGTCTACTCTAAGTATTACTAAGTTTGGATCCAACCTTTTTTTTTAATGGGGTGCAATGACAACTTTATCTGTCAAAACTCTCTGGTTTTGCTCAGCATCAAAAGTTGACTCAAGTTATCATAGTTGCAAAATGTGATGTGTTGGGGAAATTGTACCAGAAATCACCATCCCTGCTACATGTAGTGCATCACCTTCATGTAAACCTGTCACATAGTATCGAAACTGGTGAGATCTGTGCCATCGTTCTCTGCCAAGTGTGATCCTAAGGGCAGTTTGAAAATTACCTCAAACAAATGTATACACAGGCTAAGTAATGATCACCTGTTACAGTGGGCTTACAAGTGACAGAATTTTCCCACTTGTTAGCACAATAGCACAGGCCTATCATACCACTGGCTTGCACCCTTGCTGGGCACTGCCCCCCATGCCCCCAATATGAAGATTGCATTGCCTCATGCAGCTCCCACTCATCGCCTGCCTTTGCTACCAAACAATGTCCTGTGGCTAAGGCAAGGGTTCCTTCTCTTCCTCTTTCAGCACACAGGTGATGCATTCAGCCCTTGGCATGCACCACCACAGGTCTGACAGTTTGTACCATAGGATTAATACAAAGAACGTCTGTGTCCACTATTCATTGTGGTTGTTTGGGGGGGGGGTGTGTGCATGCAAGACAGAAAGATTATGTGTCTTTTGCTATTCTGTTAATACTTTTCTAAAATTCACTCAGGTCTCATTTCTTCCAAAGAACTTAAAACGAATCACAAGTAATTTAATCTGATGCTCTGGATATCAGTTATTGTTTCTACGTATTTTCTAAGGCAAAATGTTATGAACTGGAGTATATAAATATGATGTCTTAATACTGTCAGATATGGAAGTCATCATGCAAGGTCTTCTGGTTTACATTGTTTGCTGATCAATATAGGATGAAGAGCGGCAGAGAACAGCTGGATTTTATATTTACACAGATGGGAGATCAGCCATTGTTTGTTTGCTTCTTCATCCCAGCAGCCCTTGGGACAGTCCTCAGTGCAACCCGAAACTGTCTCAGCCCCTGCTAGCACCTCATCTGACTGTCTTGCAGCTTCCTCCCACATTCCATCTTCAGACTGCATTTTGTTAGACTCCATGCCTTGGACATTGCCCCTCCACATTTTTGTTTGTTTGTTTACCATCTTACTACCCAGAGTACTCAAAAGCTTGCACACTATTTTGTGACCTTGAGTTGGCCTAATAAAGGTATTGCCCTAATATGGATTTTGGAATTTGCCTTATGGCCAACACAGCCACTTTTGCTTTTAGGGAACAGATACTGGTAGTACACTTGGTATTGTTCTCTGCAACCAGTAGGTGGCACTCTGCAACCATTTGATGTGAGCCAGCAGCTATATCTATGCCACTGTTTAAGGTCAGTCTTTTTCAAGGCTTCAGCTGAAATTAACAGAGCTTGCACTATCTGGGGAACAGAACTAGTGCTGGCTCATACACATAGTACATTCCCACAGGGTAATAAACATGTGGAGTAACACACTTCACAGACACTCTTGCACTGTGGGGAACACTACATAGGGAGGAGATATCCCAGGTATCATAACATGCAAAAAAGAAAAAACCCAACTCCACACATGTGGAGCTGCTCTCAGATGCTTTTTACATCTAGACAAATAACTTACAAGAACAATTGCTTGTGAACTGAAATTCTCAGCATTCGGCAAAAATGAAATGAGCTGGAATGGAACTTTAGGCTAGTCTGCCAAAATATACAGAGAAATATAAATAATCTGAATAAAGTTAGCACCAGAGATCAATAAAGGTTCATCCATTTTAAATCTGGTTTGGGATGTCTGGAGATTAAAACAATACCAGCACAGAGCAGTGTGATAGTTGTCTTTTCAGTTCTTGTCAAAAGCCAGGATTTCTCTAGATTCCTCTGCTTACAGAAGAATCCATAGCTCACAATTTGCTAGTTTTGTCACATGAAGGACCAGTCTTTTATTTTGCAGTCTGACATATGTAACTTATGTAAGGGACAAGTCTCCCTTCAATCCAGTGCACCAGAACCCCCCTTCCCAAGGGAGGGGGTGACAATGCCGAGAGAATTGGAGGAGGAAGAGAGAATTCTACAGGCCAAGCTACACGTTACGTTAATTGCGTATAGCTGAGTCTGATGGTTGGGCAGTGCAATCCTATGAGGCTGCCCGTAACCCTCTGAACTCGGAGGATTACGGGCATCCTATTGAGGGCAGGAAGAGCGTGGTGGACAGGATATCTGCCATGCTCCCTTCACCCTCAAAAACATCTAGACAGCCAATTTCAGCCATCTAGATGTTTTCCCTCCTCGCGAGGAGGAGAGGCTGCAACACCGCCTGGATTCCTCAGAATCTAGAGGTGCCTTGCTCCTCCCCTCCCCGCCCCCAGGAACTGAACTTGGCACAGGGGAACTGAACTCGGTGTTCGGTACCCTGCCGGCTACAAGGTGGTGGTGGTGGGGTGCTCTGCAGTGCTGCAACCTTGGAAGAGTTTTCCAAGGTCGCAGGAGCCTCTATGTCCAACCCTATAAGGCCCTCCAGACAAGGTCGGCAGGACATAGGATTGGGCCCTTATTCACTTTACTGCAACTGCACCTGGACCCAATTTGGGTCAGGACCAGTGCATAAGAAGAGCCATGCTGGATCAGACCAAGGGTCCATCTAGTCCAGCATTCTGTTCACACAGTGGCCAACCAGCTGCCCACGGGAAACCCACAAGCAGGACATGAGTGCAACAGCACCCTCCCACCCAGCAACTGATGTACGTAGGCATACTGCCTCTGATACTGGACTCTCCTGCACTCTTCCTGGGACCATCATGATCCCCTTTGTATAAAGGCCACCTGTCACTCTCTACATTTCTGAGGCACACCCTGATATAATTCAACTGTACTTTTATCATGTTTTCCTAGATAGTAGCAGGCAGCTCTCAGGACGAGAAGACAGTTTATGACACAATTGGGTGGTGGCTGAAGGAACTAACTTGCAGGGGCAAAAAGGAAAAAGAAAAAAATTGCATTAGATTACTACAAAGGTCAACATGACTGTACCATTTTTATGTACGTTTACATCTTGCATGCCTACAGGGATGAGCAGTCCTTGGAGCTGTTGAACTAGCAGATAGTTATTTAGGGTGAGGAGCCCTTCCTAACAAAGAGGGCGCTATAATGCCAGCATAGCAGCAATACTGCAATGGAACTGAGAGTAGATGTGGATTGTGGTGCTACTCTGCAACCATAGAACCATGAACGTTTCCTTAAAGAATGAAAAAAAGAAGACAATTTAGGGGATAGGAAAAGCAGGAGAAAGCACAGAGAAGCCATTGTGAAACACTCTGACAGAGCACTGTTTTAAAAAATATTCTCAACATTGTTTTCAATTTTTTTTCAGTGGACTTTCACTATGTTTCTGCTGGTTTTTGAGGAGGCTTTCTCCTTGTATAACTTGTGAAACAGAGCAAGTTGTTCTCTCACCAGTTTTAACTTCATAACACTCCTATGAGATAATTATTTAAGTATAAAACAGCAAACATAGGTCAGAATCATTTCTTTATCTAGTTATATAAGATATTTGGCTGCCACTTAATCTGATCGCACCAGCCTTGAATCTCCTCTTCTTGTCTCCCCTTGATGGTGTCTAGTAATTACAAAATAATCCTACTTACGGTATACTCTGATATACATGAATGTGTCTTGGAGAAACCCACTTCCTCCCTCCTGAATCTCCTCTCTTGAGGAGCCTGGTTGTTTGGGGCCTTGAGGCATGTGCTTTGCCTCTGAATAGCAGCCTGTGCCTGCACCTTCTGGTGTTGGTGCTCTCTCAGGCTCTGCAGTTGCTCAGCCTCCTCCTCAGACATCATGAGTGAGGCACATTCCTCGGGGTCTCAGTCCACCACTGTTTCCTCAGAGTCCACCACTGTTGAAGGGCCTGGTGTAGCTTCCCTACAGATGCTGGAGGGGCCTGGAGCAGCACTAGCAGCAGTGGGTTCCACATGGTCTTCAGACTCTGCAATGCCAGGCTCTTCATCTGCAGAGTCATCCTGGGCCTGGATCAGGCATGACAGTGTGAGGCATTGTGATTGATGGGCCATAGCAGAACTGCTAAAGATGCTGTGGGAGTGAATACTTTCTCTCTTGTTTCTAGTGGTATTGTTTTGCTTTCTATCTTGATGCTGTGAATGCACAGTTGCCCCACTATGTTACACCAACGAAATGCTGACATAGCTGTGGCATAGCAACTGCTGGTGTAGCCAAGCCATAGAATTGGCCTGACAATCACAAAAGGATCATTTCTAAAGCAGGGTAGCCACTTCACATTTCCAAAAGAGGAACTGCATCACCAAAAAAGAGGACAAAAGAGGATGCCAATTTGCATATGCTAATTTAGATGTGTAAATGCAAATTTAGAAATAATACCTATAATTTAAATAGAAATACAATACATTTCACCATAGTGGAGAACACTGAGAAGGTGACCTGTTTGCTTGCTCAATCTGTGTCCAGGTGTTAACTATTGATGGGCAACTTCAAGGACCCTGCTCTTTCTTCTTATGGTTCTTTAAATCAGACTTGGACTGGGTGGCCCTTCAAAAAGAGGACACTTTATGGTTCTTTATCTTTAAAGTGGACTTGGACTGGACAGCCCTTCAAATAGAGGACACCTTCAAATAGAGGACTGTCCTCAAAGTAGGGTACCTGGCCACCCTAAGTCATTCATAGTGATTTTCCATTTAGCGTGCTGGTATGGAGTTTAAGAGTTGGGAGAAGAGTTCAATATTGTGTTTTTGGAACGGGATGATGAAAACCAAAACAAATAAGTCCATGCAAATACAGTAATACCTTGGATTGCAAGCATAATTCGTTCCAGAATCGTGCTTGTAATCCAAAACACTCTTATATCAAAGCGAGTCTCTGGCCGGCGTGAGCAGGGCCAATTTTGGTCCGCTACCCCCCCTCGAGGTGAGTGGTTACATCCCTACACTTGTCTTGTAAGACCTTGCTCGTTTATCAAGTCAAAATTTTAAAATTTTTTTGCTTGTCTTGCAAAACGCTCTCAGACCAAATTACTTGCAATCCAAGGTATTACTGTACCAGTAAAGGCATAGTTCATAATGTTCTTAAAGTAACCAAGGCACAGACCACAAAAGTTTGCCCCTCCCACACCATGAGATCAATTACCTTAAAATACAAAATGTAACTTATGGGACAGCTGCTACTGTATAGTAAGAGTACCCCTCTGGTTCTCTTGATTTCCTTGGGCTATTTGAAGAGGCTACTAGATTTAGTATCACAGAATATCATGTCAGCATATATATATATATATATATATATTGGGGTGAATGGGACATTCAGTATATTTAACATATACTGCTCCGGTGGCTGCCTACCACATATTGAAGGCAGTCAATTTTAACAAGTTACAAACCTTTGGGCCTGTTTCTGTTCACAGTTTCAAGGCAAAACATATTGTGTGCAAGTGCATTAAGTGGCATTGTTGAAACTATGGTGAAGCATTCTATTAAATTAAATATATTGATTTCTTCTTAAATACCCTCCATTTTCCTTGGGGAAAGGGTGCCTCCATAAATGGGGTCTCCATAAGAAAGATTCATTGTATAATACTCCACCTATTGATATCTTTCACTCCCTTTTTTGGGGTGGGGGATATTTGTGAATGCTATTTTTCTTTTATACTTTCCTGTTTTTAGGGGATAGGGGGCTAACACTTGTGGGGGGGTTACAAGGAGAACAAGGGCCCAGTGTTGTTGTTTTTTAAAAATTGTTATCAGCATAGAGTTTCCGCGGAAATGAATCTGAATGTCTTATTGTGTGGCTCTCCTTTTGAGGCTGCAATGTCCCTTGCCAAGTTTTCAAACAGAACTTAAAAGACCCTCACACATTTTTACATTCCCCTCACTCACAAAAAAGCCTGTTCTTCTCCCTCCTCTAAATTTTCCAGGCTGAATAGGGTGGCTAGTCCAACCAGCTCTGTTGACACAGTGGCCTGATCCAATCATCAGACTGAAAATCTTCCTCCCCCCCACACACCCCCACCTTGCCTCAAAGGAGCAATGGGAAGACCTGGGAGGAGTCTGTAATTTCAGTTATTTGGGGGGTTTGCATGCCTCTCCTCTCAGTAAAGAAGGGGTTGAGCTGAAGTGAAAGTACAGGATTTTGACACAGTACTAACTACTCTCACAGCAGCTTCGATTCAGCGGTTTGTCTCATTCAACAGTTAAGATGGTTGATGCGTTTTGTGCTACCTGGAAGTTGATTGACAGCCAGAACTTTGATGAGTACATGAAGGCACTAGGTATGTAGAAGGAATTGCTTTAAAAAGTTATCCTGTCAGTGGCAGAATCTACACTTGCAATTTTTGACCATTTTTCTTTAGCACAGTCCTAATAGTCAGAGAGTTTGGGATTTTGAAGGAATTAACTCATTTGAGTGAGGTCAGACTAGTAATACTGACTAAAAAAAGAACTATTTTAATATTTTAAGAAGATGAAACAAGTACTGTAATTTAGACCTACATGAACTAATCCACAACCTAATTAAACCATACTGCTTGCATTTAAGTAGATGCAGATTGGGAGCCTAAATATACTTGCAAGGAAGTAAGTTTCATTAAAACATTTGTGACTTAGAGCACAATCCTATGCATGTTTAGACACAAAAAATTCCTACAACTCCCAACATTTCCCAGGCAGCCATGCTGGCTGGGGAATGCTGGAGTTGTAGGACTTTAAACATGCATAGGTTTGTACCCTTAGTTAGAACTAAGAGTTTGATCTTAAGCATGCTTGCTTGGAAGTGAGGTTTATTTAAACCAAGTGGCTTGCTGCAAAGTAAGTATATTTAGGATTGGGATATAAATGTATTTAGGATTAGAATGATAGTGTTCTTTAAATGGTTGTTACTTCTAAATAAATATTCTCAGGAATCATAGTCTAACAATATGATCTTAAACTCACTTCAAAGTTCCTTTGAAAATAAATGGATGAAAAATACCCTGTTTAAATATCTAATCATAACTGAATTAGAAAGCCAATTCTCTAACAGCATAACAGAAATCATTTGCATGAGGACTGATTTTTGTGAGTTTAAACAGAAAGTGGCTGAGGAACACTGAGCAAGTGCATTGCTCAAGTTTATACAGCTTTTTTATTTATGGGAAATAAATGACATCTGTTGCAATAACACAGGCTGGTACAAATCTGGACTAGATAGAGTAAAATGTAATCTGTGTCTGCAAAAACGTAGCTGTCAGCATTGATGCAGCACTGATGGCTCTATATCCTCATTATTGCAACTTAGTGAGTTACTTAAGCAGTATTGGAAGAGGGGGAATCTATGTAAATAGAAAATGAACAATTAGTTGAAATGTGGACAGTCTTATCCTTTGAATGTTTACTTGCAATTAAGTCCCATTGAGTTCAATGGATTTTTCTCCCATGTAACTGAACATAGGACTGTGGCTTTAAAATTCTTATCTTTATTATAATCATTTTATCATGATTTGGGGTTGGATGCAGATTTATGCTGGTTCAACTGTGCTGGTGGAAGTGGCCTTCCCCATCCCCCTCAGTCCCATGGCAGCCCCTCCAGCCCCTGAAAATGCTACACAGAGTCAGGAAACTCTGCTGAATGGGGTGAGCTCTGGTGTGTGTGGGGATCTCCCAAAATCATGTAGAGGTCACTTACTCTTGTGGAAGTCAGCTCCTGGATCCAACTCCTGGTGTTAATACCATATGCAGTGCTGATTTTATTAGCTCTTGAACATACCAAGGGAACACACACACACCCAAAGTGGGATGTAAATAAAAAAAATAAGCAGAAGTAATAAATGTTCCTTAAGTGAAATGCTATTTGATCAGGCAAGATGTTCTCCTTCCCTTTAACCTTCAGAATCCAATATATAAAATAATCCAGTTATATTCCTTTACTTAAAAACAAATAAATTCTTAGGAGTTGGCTTTGCTACTCGCCAAGTGGGAAATGTTACCAAACCAACTGTGATCATCTGCCAAGAGGGAGAGAAAGTGGTGATCAAGACCCAGAGCACCTTCAAGAACACAGAAATCTGCTTCAAACTGGGAGAGGAATTTGATGAAACTACCGCAGATGATAGGAACTGCAAAGTAAGCAAGAAAAAGCTCATGTGCTTTTTATGTTATTTTAATCTGAACTTTTCAGAGTTGACAGGAAGGAAAAAGAATGTGGTTGTTTGCCTGTTGTCTCTGAAGGGAACACCAAGTCGTTTTAAATGAAAGAAATAACTTTGACTTCAACTTATTCTGCATGTTCAAGCAATGGAGGCAGAGGGTTTCATTAATTTGGTTTGCAATTTAAGTTGTGACACTAAGCATGCCTACTTGGAAGATCTATTCAAACCAATGGAACTTACCGTAGTTCTAAATAAAGGCATTTAGGATAGGGATGTTAACCTGTGATCATATGCTTGCCTCACCTTCTACAAGGCCTCTGGGAATGCCCAAATCATCACCCCTTCTGTATGTTAGAGACCTTTGACCAAAGGAGGCGGGCATAGTGTGTTGGAAGAACATCCTTGGACCCATTATGTCCTATTCCATTGCTGTTTCTGGAATGGTCCAGAATCTGCTGGATAATAGTGGGTCCTGCTTCTGCCCTGACCCCAGCCCATATTTCTGGGCTGGATCCTGCTTGAGGCGTAGCTCCACCTTAATATTTAGCCACATGATTTAGAGTGAAGGATTTCTACTAAACATGGAATCCAATTCACTGAAATATATAAAGGGTCCCTACACCAGGTCAAATATGAAATCTTGTACATACTTGTTGGATAAAATAAAGTAATTTTTATGAACTATTCAGTATAAATGCATATTGAGTTGTATCCAATGTTAATCTCACTTAAGTCCCATTCATTTCAATGGGTCTACTCTAAGTAGGTCTAACATTGGCTACAAGCCATTTGTACAAGATAAAATGTATTTTATTTGATGTAACTACACATGTAAGAATGAATTTAGCTTTTATATTAGCTTTTAAAGTTGAGGTCTTTGAAACGTAGTTTGTTTGAAACTAATCTAAACTAGTTCAGATTGCTATTGATAATCAAGGGATTTTGAAAGTGTTTAATAGATTTCATAGATCATAGAGTTGGATTATGCTCAGAATTATTTGTTTAATATTTATGATGCATCATGCAATTTTAAATGATATCATTTGGGTGTGTTTTATGCCCACAGTCGGTGGTGACCATGGATGGAGATAAATTAGTTCATGTACAGAAATGGGATGGCAAAGAAACAAACTTTGTTAGAGAAATTAAAGATGGTAAAATGGTCATGGTAAGTAAAGAAGTTTCTTGAGGCTATATATGCTTATGTTGAATTTATTATGTCTCAAACATGTTGACAGGACTTTTTTCTGTAGTGAGTAATTATGATGTCTAAAGCACATGTTTAGCAGTAGAAACCTATCTGGTTGCACTGTTCGTGATAAAGCATATGGATAATGATTTTAATGGTTTAAAGTACAGTCTCTTATGTATAGCCATCTTAGCTGGGGATATTTTAATGCAACCACATTAATGCAACCTTCTTTGGGAATGTTCTAATGCAACTTGATGCCTCTTTCAACAATTCCATATAGGCAGATAATCTTGTATTGTCAGGAAAATGTCTTCTTTGGATATCAAATGAATGAGATTTCTCAACATACACCCCTTACAGTGTAATCCTATGAGGGTGCCCGCAACCCTCTGAACCCGGATTGTGGGCATCCTATGCAGGGTGGTAGGAACGTGGCGGATAGGATATCTGCTGCACTCCCCTCGCCCTCAGAAACATCTAGACGGCTGATTTCAGCTGTCTAGATGTTTTACTCTCCTCACTAGCAGGAAAGGCTGAGGTGCTGCCTGGATTCCTTGGAATCCAGCAAAGCCTTGCTCCTCCCCTCTCCATGTATGCCCCTCCCCAGGGGAACTGAAGATGGAAGACCATCTTCGGTTCCCTGCCGGTGGGGAAATAACCATGCCGGCTACAAGGTGTGGGGGGCTGGGGGCAGGCACTCCGCAGTGCTGCAACCTTGGAAAAGGTCAGAGGGACATAGGATTGTACTCTTGAAACTTATATTTTGTTCCTTATCTTCTATCAAAGCCAAAACCTTGACTGGTTCATATAAATTCTGCACTGTTTCTTAGCCCTTGATAAATGTTTCTTTACTAGAACATCATCATGCAATTTGCTGATGAAATGTGTTGGTGAAATAAGCCATAATGCAGTAAAGTTTAGTATGCTGATGATGCATTTTTATAAGGTAAAGCAGGGGTCTTCAAACTACGGCCCACGGGCCGCATCCGGCCCGCCGGGTCTTTTCATCCGGCCCGGCGGCCAATCAAGAGTTGTGAGGGAAGAGGGGCGGCTGAGCCGGCGGGGGGGCATGGACCGCCTGCCGGGCCGCCTGCCTGCCTGCTGCCCTGCATCTCCTGTGGGGGGGGAAGGGGAGGAGGGGCGGCTTAGCCAGTAGCGGGGCGCAGGCTTTACTTTATCTGCCTCGCCGCCCGCTGCTCCCGTCACATCACTTCCGGCGCGGCGGAAGTGACGCAACGGGACCCTGCTCCGGCGCGTCTATCCTGGACCCCGCCCGTGCTGTTTTTCAAAACTGAGTGCGGGCGGAGTCCAGGATGGACGCGACGGAGCGGCGGTGGCAGCCTCGAGCGGAGGCTGTGGCAGAGGCACCGGCAGCAGCAGCAGCGCGCAGGGGACCAGGTAGGATGGCGCCGGCGGGTGGGGCTATGGCAGTGGCGGGAGGGGGTTATGGCGGCGGCGGGAGGGGGTTATGGCGGCGGCGGGGGTTTACGGGGGCGGGGGGGACCTGCGGTGGCGGCAGCAGCGGGGGGCAGCGGGGCGGTCTTGCAGCGGGGGGCGGGGGCTCCTGCGGCAGCGGGGCGGTCCTGCGGCGGGGGGTCCTGCACCGGCGGCGGCGGTGGGGGCAGCATGAAGGAGGTGGCACAGGGGAGTCCCAGTGAGTCCGGCCCCCCAACAGGCTGAGGGACAATGAACTGGCCCCCCATGTAAAAAGTTTGAGGACCCCTGAGGTAAAGGATAACCATACATAGAATCATATGCCACTTTCACAGAATCATAGAAAAGTAGAGTTGGAAGGGGCCTACCAGGCCATCGAGTCCAACCTCCTGCTCAATGCTGGAATCCAGGTCAAAGCATCCCTGACAGATGGCTGTCCAGCTGCACCTTGAATGCCTCCAGAGTGGGAGAGCCCACCACCTCCCTAGGTAGTTAGTTCCATTGTCTTATTGCTCTGACAGTCAGGAATTTTTTCCTGATGTTTAGGTGGAATCTGGGTTCCTGTAACTTGAGCCCATTATTCCACTTCCTGCAAACTGGGATGATCGAGAAGAGATCCTGGCCCTCCTCTGTGTGACAACAACCCTTTAAGTCCTGGAAGAGTGCTATCATATCTCCCCTCAGTCTCCTCTTCTGAAGGCTAAACATGCCCAGTTCTTTCAGTCTCTCCTTATAGGGCTTTGTTTCCAGTCCCCTATCATCTTTGTTGCCCTCCTCTGAACCCTCTCCAGTTTGTCTACGTCCTTCTTAAAGTGTGGTGCCCAGAACTGGACGCAGTACTCAAGATGAGGCCTGACCAGTGCTGAGTAAAGGGGAATTATCGCCTCACGTGATTTGGAAGCTATACTTCTATTAATGCAGCCCAAAATAGCATTTGCCTTCTTTGCAGCCACATCACATTGCTGGCTCATATTCAGTTTGTGATCTACCACAATTCCAAGATCCTTCTCACTTGTAGTATTGTTGAGCCAAGTGTCCCCCATTCTGTAACTCTGCATTTGGTTTCCTTTCCCTAGGTGCAGCACTTGGCATTTATCCCTATTAAATTTCATTCTGTTGTTTTCGGCCCAGCGTGCCAGCCTATCGAGATCTCTTTGAATTTTGTTTCTGTCTTCCAGAGTATTAGCTGTTCCACCCAACTTTGTGTCATCTACAAATTTGATAAGCATAAAGCATTCCCTGCACCTCCTCATCCAAGTCATTAATAAAAATGTTGAGGAGCACTGGGCCCAGGACCGAGCCCTGTGGTACCCCGCTCGTTACCTCTCCCAGTTTGAGAAGGAACCATTGATAAGCACTCTTTGAGTCCGATTCTGTAGCCAATTGTGGATCCACCTGATAGTTGTTCTATCTAGCCCACTTTTAGCTAGCTTGCTAATCAGGATATCATGAGACACTTTGTCGAAAGCTTTAAAATATTTTTAAAACATGAGAGGGGCAAGGCTGGCAGTTGAACCAGAATTCAAATTGCTGGCATGAGTGCATACAAGGCAAATTGCAAATTCAGAATCACATTGCAGGTGATGAATCTCTTGCAACTATTGTTAAAATGTTACATCTGAATTAACTCTTATGACTGCTTCACGGGTTTGTCATGCTAGATATGAAAATTCCAGCTTGTTCTATGCAACGAATTGCAATTGCAGATTGTAAAGTAGGCTATTGCCCAGTAGATATTGAACACTCTTTCAGCTGATAATGCTTGCTGTGTTGGCAGTCTTTACTTATTGACACGATATTGCAGAAATTTTGTGGCGAGTCCCAAACTTTTCAGCGAAGTCTAAATTCTGCAACAATTGCTTGTTGAAAATCACAATATTCATAGGGTCCTTTGCATTATGTCCAAGGGCAGATATTCATCCTAACTGATCCATTTCTCATTGACTTTGCAGACCCTCACCTTTGGTGATATTGTTGCTGTTCGCCAGTATGAAAAAGCATAGAATATGTCAGTCTCTAGTCTGAGTTTTTAATACTTCTGGATGAAATGAAGAACTGTCCACAGTTGACCATCTCTGAAATGAACATTGCTGACAATGAAGGAAAACCAAGTGCTAGTTTGTTTCTTTAACGGTATGCCATCAAATGGGCAAACTCTTGCTTTGTAAATTGCCACAAGTAAAACTTTGCAATAAATCTATGAAACTCTTATCTTCTTAAACGTTTGCCAATAATATTGAACATTTTATAACATTCTAAGCAAACTGGAACCAAGGTAGTCTTATGACTTCATACTAATGGTGCAGTAGTTCAGTGAAAACAATTTAAGTAGGATAGTCCTTTTATTCAGTCACAGTAAGGAACAAACTACATGTTATGCATCCCTCTGCTACATATCTCACATATATACACACACTCTCACATGAACACCTACATGTTTTCTGTTGGCCTCACACATTCTTTCTCTTTCATACCAATCCCTTCACCCTAGTCTTCCCCACCCTTATCGCCATTCCTTTCCCTAGATCCACTCATTTCCCTTACTCTTAGGGCCCACATGTGGACACATCCATTTAGAAATAGATTCATAGTGAATTTACTATGTTGCCGGGATCCCAAATCTTGTGATACATAGGACAGTACCCAACACTGCCTGTGTGCCAGCGAGAATGGCCACTAGTGCAATGGGAAGCTAACGCTTCATAGCACAACCAGAAATTAGCTCATACGCTTCGAGAATGGGACAAGTCAGCAGAGCTTATGGAAGGGAGTTCTGCTGATTTGGCTCATTCCAGAAGCACTCATTTGGACTAGTTTCTGTGTTATGATGTGCTAGCTTCCTGTTGTATTAGTGGTAGTTCCTGTTAGCACAATGTGATTGGAACCAGCAGACTGCCAGTGCTGGATATTACCCATACTTTGGTGTAAAATCCAAGGTGTCTCCAAGGTAGGGATGTGCACAGAAGAAAAGATTTGGTTTGGATCCTGCTTTGGCACTTCAGATTGTGGGCCAATTCAAGTCAGACTGCTTCAGGCACAACCCACTTCAACTCAGGTTTGAAGCAGAACCCAACTTCAGAAAGTCCAGCCCTTCATGTGTTTCTCCATTGACTATCATGGGGAAATCAACTAAGGGAGATTAAATTTAAACATAATTTAATGGAATTTGCAGGCATAGTAGCTGCTTCTGAATGAATGGAGCCTGCCGATTTCAGACAAATATGTACAGCAGCCTTTCCCAACCTGGTGCCTTCAATATCTTTTGGACTACAACTCCCAACATTCTTGACCACTGGTCATGCTGGCTGGGACTGATGGGAGCTGAAATCCAAAACATCTGGAGGGCCCCAGGTTGGGGGAGGCTGAGGTACAGGATTCTTTATTCTGGGTGCATTTAAAGCTTTTTTGGTCACTTTGTATGGACATACATAGTGGTAGAGATGTCCCTAGGTAAGTTTCCTGAAAAAAATGAGAAGGATAGATGCAGGGGTTAGGTAGGTATGATAAATGAAAATAAGTTTGAGTCTTGTTGCAGGGGAGGGGAAGAACCCATTGCAAATTACCAAAACAATCCTGTTTCATCCTTGCTAGTGTGGATGACATTTTATTGATTGTGTAATATTACATTAGGAGTACCTGTGCACACATTATAACAAACAGTGTGTGTGTAACACGCTCACACATAACATACACAAAGAACAAGAGACACAGGTAAGACTATTATTGTGCAATTAGGCAACATTGTCTTCAGTTTGTAACCTTCCTGTGTTTTCCCACTGCTTTTTTCTTACCAGAAAAAAATTATTTAAGGAGGAAAAGACATAACAGCTGCTGTACAATTGATTGGTAGTGCTAGGAGCCCTCTGTCTGGAAGTACCCACAGTCAGAGAGACACAGAATGAAACAACACTATAACTCACAGATACAAATAACATTAAATTTAAATCAAATCTATGGAACTAGGGCCAGAACGGTGTGTGTGTGTGTGTGTGTGTGTCTCACACACACACACACACACACACACACACAGAAGTGACATACCTAATAAAAAATATTCAAGTCAGAACAGGCACAAACAACAGCAAGATCTTAAAAAATTAGAGGATTGGATTTAGAAACGGATTCTAGGAAAGGATTTGACTGGAAGTTTCAAAACATTGGTCTGGATAAGTGGAAAGATTCACACAAGCCAAAATCAAACACCAACAACTACTCCGCCAAACTCTTTCACCATTACTCATATGAGGGAAGAACAAGCAAAGAGCTAGTGGCTCAGTTTTGATATATTACAATGTCCCTCCCAAAACCACTGTAATTGGAGAGAGCCCTGGTGAAGTCAATGCCTAGTTTGATGCTAGAACTGTCAATCACAAAACACACCTCCTCTTCTCTCTCACCTCTGCCTAGCATTTTCCTTTTATGGAGAGCTTGTGGAGGGGGCAAGGAGGTGTAGCTATTTTCAACTGTCTTGTACCAGACCTTTGTATCTTTCTGAATCTCCAAAGCAGGTCAGAAGCTTTTGGAGCAGGCCAATTCAGCTTGGTCTGCTTGTCCTTTAGATGAAGCCCAAATCTCTCCAATGTTGCCCACTTCAGTTCTGGATTCAGGCCTTGTCTGAATCCAATGCTCACTTCTACTCCAAGGTTTGATCATTGCTTTCTCATGGCTCACCTGGAATAGTTAGACAACCTTGTTCCAGTACAAAATTTATCCATGCAATGACTTTCTCCCAAAAAGAAGCAACTACAGGACATTGCCAAAACATATATTTAAAAGAAGAACTAGCTGTATTGCACCACCAGCAATTAGCGGAATTTGGCAATCCCTTATTATAGAGACATTGCTGCGTCCAATAGACACAAAAGTTTTTGTTGAATAAGGCACAGCTCAAGATCCATAGACGCAACAGGTAGAAGCCAAAGTGGCGATCCACTGACTAGGCATTTTGTGGTGGTGCCCTCAGCAGTTTCTCATATTCCCAAATCTGTCCACAGGTCCAAAAAGGTTGGACCCCTGGAACCAACTCACTTTGGTATTGCTGCAATCCAGATAGAATCATAGGGTGCTTCCAGACATATGGTTTCCCTAGCACTACCAGTCAAAGACATTGTGAAACTATTCCATTTCCCCCTCCTTAACAGATTTTCTGTGGTAAGGAACAAGACAGAAGAAGCAGTGGTAAAACACTGTAAAGTAACAAATGGAAAACATTTCTGGACCTCTGGTAAAAATCCTTGAACAAGGCAGGGCGATGGCACAATAAAAGCCTCATCTGGAAGCAGTCAAAAGCAGCTTGGATGAAATGCCCTATGGAGGATAGATGAAAGTGCTGAAGTAGGGCCTTTCCTTGCCACATGACTTTTTAAAAAATCCTGTATTTATCCAGCAATTCTGTGTGTGGCGACTGTGCCTGTGCCCTTACTGATTAACTGCTAAAATTTAAGTACGGTAAATATACATTTGTCCAATTTAACAAGCAAATGTTATCAACACTGTTAGAGTAATGCCCATTTTAATTTGGATCGACTTGTCTCCTCTCCCACTGCCATGATTGCAAGCCCTTTTTGGCTTGCCATGGCTTTTTTTCTCTTTACATTTTTTTTTTGGGGGGGGAATCAGCTTCAGCTCCACATCTGCAATATGGGAATAATATTGACTTTTATTTATTTATTTATTTATCTGAAGCATTTTTATCCCGCTCTTTAGTCAAAAAGGCTCCCAGAGCGGCTTACATATTAACAAAACAGTCCCTGCCCGCAGGCTTACAATCTAAAAAGACATGACACACAAGGAAAAAGGAATGGGGAGGGGAGGGGGAAATTAATTAATACTTCTGGCACTCCCTCTCATCTCCCTCTGCATAGCCTGCTGGAATGGCTGCTGGTGGTGACAGCTGAGGGAGGAGGAGGAGCCTTCATGAGGGAGCTTTTGTTGAATTAATCCATAGATATGGCTCTTGTTGCGGACAATTCTTCCTTCTCGTTCTGCAAGTCATGCCAGGGGCCCTCACCTCTGCCACCTCCTTCTCCTGAGGTGAGTGAGGTGAGGTGAGTGAGAACTGCAAGGAGTTCAGCGACGGCTGCTCCCGATGTTCTTGGGAGCCATCGCTTTCCAAGCCTCTGACAAAGCAGCCCCAGTTGTTGGATGCCTGCCAGACGGAC
The DNA here is from genome assembly GCA_021292165.1 of Shinisaurus crocodilurus. Classification (NCBI taxonomy): domain Eukaryota; kingdom Metazoa; phylum Chordata; class Lepidosauria; order Squamata; family Shinisauridae; genus Shinisaurus; species Shinisaurus crocodilurus. The sequence continues at coordinate 102,953,509 of CM037879.1, read as the reverse complement.
CGATGCTTCGTCCATGGCTAGATGGTGACAGTTGTCTCTGAAGAGTGATGGGATGACTTCATCACCACTCTTCAGGACCATGAGAGCCCTTTTAATGTGCTCGTGGCCCCAGCTGGTACGCAGCAGAAGCTGTTAGGAAAGAAGCAGGTGGGGGAGAGGCAGCAATGGGTTGAATTTGCCCTCAGTGTGTTTTCCCAGGTAAGAGTTCAATTTGAGCCTCTCTCATGCTAATTGTCCCACTAGACTAGTGAATGCAGGGATGTCTTACAGGGCTGTTGAACAGATTACTGAGATAATGTATGTGAAGCACCTTCAACATTTTGAAGTGCTACACAGAATCATAGAAAAATAGAGTTGGAAGGGGCCTAGAAGGCCATTGAGTCCAACCCCCTACGCAACGCAGGAATCCAGGTCAAAGCATCCCTGACAGATGGCTGTCCAGCTGCACCTTGAATGCCTCCAGAGTAGGAGAGCCCACCACCTCCCTAGGTAGTTGGTTCCATTGTCTTATTGCTCTAACAGTCAGGAAATTTTTCCTGATGTTTAGGCGGAATCTAGTCCACCTAAACATAAATTCATGCACTGAAGTATACAATGAAGAATCCTTTGGCAGTCCTGTATATTATGTCTGCAGAAAGATCTTCTACATAGATGGAGAATATTAGTAAAATCTTTCCGACTGCTCTCCAACAGATACACTGCTGCACTATATTTGATGGTAGGTTCTATACTGGGAGCTGGCATTGCTGGTGTAGTGGGGAAGTATTTATGGGATTGATGCTGGAATAGCATTCAACTCAGAAATGATATACAATGCTGATGTGGCAGGAACCTCTGCCAGCACTAGTTTTCGGAAATTGTTGCACTGGTACAAACGTAGAATCATGATGTATGTGTGTGAATCTTTGCAAGACTGTAGCCTATTTGTGTAATCTCATAATACTCCTCTACAGAATTTGCAATGTTTTGTGACTGCAGTATGGTAATATATATTGTGTCTGTAATCCATTAATACAGTTCACATCACTGCTGTCTGGTTTGCGGGCTCAAAGCAGATGACTGCCTTTCCCAGGCTTCCTATTCTCAGAGATGTGAGAACAAGGTTGTTGACTTCATCTCCATGGAAAAAGCTATTCAAATGGTGTTAATTTCCATGGCAACTGATTTATGGTGGTACCAATTGAAAGAAAAAAAACAATTAGGGTCTTGGTGGGAAGGAGAGAAGAAATAGCTGAAATGGATACTGGGTTTAAATGATAAATATTTGACAATACTCTCTTCTTCTGTTGTGTGATATTCTTCATACACATCACAAACATACTTAAAATGAACAGTTATTCTCTCCCCTCTTCTATCTACATACTTCATTTTACACATAGCAACTATCCAATAAAACTTTATTGACCTGCCACCTCAAATGTAAGCAATAAAAGTGAACATCAAAGTACTAAGAATATTGCTACTTGCAACATCTTTCCTAATTTTTTATGGTGAGGACAAAGAAAAATTAGACGGGCTGTATGGCTTATGCTTGAAGATGCACAGTCTATTTAAAAGAGAGACCATGGAAACTTCATCTATAGCACGGAACTTTTACACAACATATAAGGAAATCGATGAGTTGTAGGAATGAGAGAACATTACTGGTCTGAATGAACTTATAATGGAAAAAATGTTGAATCACAATTTTTCTCATGGTTTTATGGCAGGTCTTCTGTAAAAACTGCACAGATTGGAAAAAAATTAGCAGGTGAAGGTTTTCGAGGCACAGAGATGAAGTGATAGGGAAAAAAATAACTTGCTAAATTTCTGCCTACCATGAAAAACAGGAGCCCTGCCAGTTAAAAAAAAAAAAGTTGGTAATCTTAATAGTAAATCGGACAAAATAATCAGTTCCTTTCTGCCTCTGAACTTGCTTTTATCTTGCAAGATGCTGGTATTTTTATTGCTACATTATACTGGTTCCATGTCTGCAAACATATGCTATGTTTGTATCTATGTGTATTGTGTGTGTGTGCATGCATGTGTATACATGTGCACAAGTGATTGCAGGATGCCAGCTTTTCTTTGCTAAGGTGACCACATTCTGAAATACAAATGTTGGGGAAACTGATTAACTTGAACAATTTGTATACTGAATTTATGAAATAATGTGAAAACAGCCTACTTTGAGGCTTGGCAATTAATTCTAAAGGCAAATGCAGGGCTGCTGCAAATCCCCAAAGCTGTGCGTACACACCAGGTCATGCCATTTATCTGGATTTATCAGGAAGAGTACCTGATTCTCCAAGAGCAAAATCAGCAATGTGAATTAGGGTACCCATTTCACCCATAATTTAAATGTGTATTGAAAGAGTGGGAAGAATGCACCCTTCTTCTATTTACAACTCTTTAAGCACCTAGGTTCCAAATGCAATAGGCTGGCTACTGTGCTGGGCAGTAAAATCTTAAGTATGAGATTCAGGGCTTACTATATTGAGACAAGCTGAACCACAGAACCCGGCTGGAATGTTGGTCTTCAGAACATGTGAGGTAATAATGACAATGGATCAAGTTCTGAATATGAATAGAAGGCACTTACTTCCCACATGACCAAACCACAATCTCACTCCAGATATCCCAGATTAGAGGACAGACTTTTTTCCTCAATAGACTTAAATACACAATAAAATAGGCACTTAAGGTGCATACTCAAGAGCATTTAAAATGGAGGTTACCCCCCTAATAATGTTACCTCACATTACACCTTCACAAACTGCGTGTTAAAAAATAGTAGAATAGGGTTGTCAACTTTTTTGTTCTTCTTGCAGGGGCTCCTATGCCATTAAGAGCTGCATGGATCAATAGACATTTAGCAGATGACACTTCAGAAATCTGAAGCCTTGGCTGGGTCAAGGACCTCGGGGGTACCTGCTGTCAAAGTGCAGCAGGTACCAACCCTGGACATTGCCTCAAAGAGGCTCCAAATATGGTTTTTCTTTCCTTTGCTTTCTCTTGACAGCAGTCCAAAAGGCAGGCTGTCAAGGGAAAGCAAAGGCGCGAGTGATCTTTGCTCTCGAAAGGGGGTGGCCAGAAGATCACCGCCTTTGCAGCAAGATCCTCATCTTTTTCTTCAGCTCTAGTTTCTCGGGAAAGTGCAAAAGTACACCCCACCCCCTTTTTGGGGGAAAGGAATTTTGAGAGTTAGCTGTCAAAACTCATGGTCCCTTTTAAAATGGGTTTTTGACAGGGCAATAGGTGTTTTTTTGACAGGGACATATACAGCCATATGTCCCTGTCAAAAAACACCCAGTGCCATGTCAAAACCACATTTTAAGGGGGACCCAGCTAGTTGTCAAAACTCATTTACCCCTAAAAGGGGTTGGGATGCATTTTTGCATTTTCCCAAGCAGCTAGAGTCTCGGGGAAGAGTGCAAAATGTGCAGCACCCTGAGGACAGTCAGGGCAAAAAAGAAAAAGTCATGCCAACATATGTCCCTGTGAGAAAAAAAAGGTAGCCCTGTCAAAAAAACCCCCACCCTTTTAAAAGGAACCAGAGTTTTGACCGCTAGCTGTCAAAACTCTGTGCTCCAGTAAGAGGGGGTGGGCTGTACTTTTCCAACTTCCTGAGCACCTAGGGTCAGGAATGGGTGAAAATGTCGGGGGCACTGGGACCTATCAGGGGAACACAAAAAAAACAGGAAATCCCAGTGCCAAGTGGGGGATAAATCACCCCACCCCCTTTTCATGAGCGAAGATCATGTAAGTCTTTGCTTTGAATTGACAGCTCGCCTTTTGACAGCTGTCAAGACAAAACAAATTGCAAAAAAAAACCCTTTTGGAAGCCTCTCTGGATCAATGTCCACGGTTGGTACATGGTGAATTTTGACAGCAGGTACCCCCCAGGACATTACTGAGGTGAGGCTCCCCATTTTTGGACTAGCAGAAATGCGCACAACTACACCTCCGGAATTGTGCAATTCTGGTTAAAAAATAAATTAACAAATAAATTAAGAAAACTATTTGCACACATCTGGGGCACAAAAATTATTTTTTAAAAAGGGGTGGTGAACCACTGACAGCCCCTTGGGCACTTCAGAGGGGCTATCAAAACGGAAATAACAAAAAGCGATCTCCGGGGGGGGGGGAGAAAAAGGGGGGGAGTCATGGGAGCCAAAATGGCTCCCGATCATGGTGGGGAGAGTGGCTTGAGCCCCAAGGTCCTCTGGGATGCCGGCTGGCAGACCGATAGCGAAGGAGGTGAAAACCCATGGTGAATCCGATCATGTCAGGCACACTGTGGGTTGTTCTCGCAACAACCAACCCATCCTGGCTTATTGCCAGGTTGGGTTGGATATATATTCAGGGAACATGCCCAAAGTCATCGCTGAGTGAATTTTTCTGCACCACTCGCTTAGTCAGTCCAGTCTAAACAGGATCCAGGCCCCGGGACATGCACACGGACCCACGTTTTCCTAACCCTAACCCTAACTTGAAATTTAAGCCCCATTTTAATCAATGGGTTTAATGCCCATACATTCAGGGAACATGCCCAAAGTCATCGCTGAGTGAATTTTTCTGCACCACTCGCTTAGTCAGTCCAGTCTAAACAGGATCCAGGCCCCCGGACAAGCACATGGACCCACGATTTCCTAACCCTAACCCTAACTTGAAATTTAAGCCCCATTTTAATCAATGGGTTTAATGCCCATACATTCAGGGAACATGCCCAAAGTCATCGCTGAGTGAATTTTTCTGCACCACTCGCTTAGTCAGTCCAGTCTAAACAGGATCCAGGCCCCCGGACAAGCACATGGACCCACGATTTCCTAACCCTAACCCTAACTTGAAATTTAAGCCCCATTTTAATCAATGGGTTTAATCCCCATACATTCAGGAAGCTTGCCCAAAGTCATCGCTGAGTAAATTTTTCTGCACCACTCGCTTAGTCAGTCCAGTCTAAACAGGATCCAGGCCCCGGGACAAGCACACGGACCCACATTTTCCTAACCCTAACCCTAACTTGAAATCTAAGCCCCATTTTAATCAATGGGTTTAATCCCCATACATTCAGGGAACATGCCCAAAGTCATCGCTGAGTGAATTTTTCTGCACCACTCGCTTAGTCAGTCCAGTCTAAAAAGGATCCAGGCCCCGGGACATGCACACGGACCCACGTTTTCCTAACCCTAACCCTAACTTGAAATTTAAGCCCCATTTTAATCAATGGGTTTAATGCCCATACATTCAGGGAACATGCCCAAAGTCATCGCTGAGTGAATTTTTCTGCACCACTCGCTTAGTCAGTCCAGTCTAAACAGGATCCAGGCCCCGGGACAAGCACACGGACCCACGTTTTCCTAACCCTAACCCTAAGTTGAAATTTAAGCCCCATTTTAATCAATGGGTTTAATCCCCATACATTCAGAAAGCTTGCCCAAAGTCATCGCTGAGTGAATTTTTCTGCACCACTCGCTTAGTCCAGTCTAAACAGGATCCAGGCCCCGGGACATGCACACTTGGCATGACATGCAAACCTCACCCATTGTAGGTACAACAACATGTAGCATAAGCTATGGGTTGTCGGGGTGGCTTGCTGCTCATGCACAAGCCACTCTGAGGGAAATGGTCTGGGTTCTCAAGACGTGACAACCCACCGTGGCTTGTCACCCACAATGGTTTGTTGTGTCATGCAAACCCAGTCACAGGTTCTCTGATTCTGCCCCCCATCCCCCCAAAAGCTGGCAACCTAAGGGTAAGATTTTCTCCACCCTTCGGAAATTGGGCTTTTTTCTCACTATCACCTCCCCCCCCCCGTTGTTTCCAGATCACTTTTTGCAATCTCCGTTTTGATAGCCACTGACAGCCCCTTTAGTGCCCAAGCAGCAGCACCCTTAAAAAAAAGAAAAGCACCAAATGTACACAAATTTAAATTAATCAGCGCACAAAAGGACACCAGAAGTTATTCTGAATTAATCAACTGAGCGCATAAAGGTGAAATTGTGTGTTTGCGCCCCCCTTTCAGAGCTCTATTCTTAAAACAGCTGCCCAGTAGGCAAAAAGTCAGCAGGTGGAACTTTTCCTACCGCGGAAAAGCTTGCAGCGATTGAGGGAGCGGGGGGGGGGGGGAACTATACCTGCTGAGTTTCTGCCGCCCATGGAATCCTACGGGGATGGGGGTGGGAGGGAGGCGGCTTTCTTATTTTACATACATGCGGCGGCGCTTCAAGTTCATGAGAAGCTTCCCCGCTCCCAGATTTATGAGGCGTTGGCTCTCTTCCAAGTTCCTCCAAGCTGCGTGCTACTTCGGAACGACAAAACAACTGCACCCGGCAACCGCCCTTCCCCGTCAGCTGCTTGCGGAACAGAAACTCCTGCAGTGGCGTATCCGCTGTTGCGGCAAGGGAGAAGGAAGGTTTCAGTTCCACAGTGCAGCTTTATGGGGAAAGCCTCTTTGCGCGTTCCTCCATCCCGTTTAAGAGTCACATGAGAGAACGTGTCCCAGGAGAAGTGAGGCGAGGCTAAGCTGAGCATGGCAAGGCCGCGGGCCCCTCGCGGGGTCACCCTCAGCCCGTGGGGGCTGCCGCTGCTGTTGTACAACGTGCTGCTATGGGACCCCGCCACCGCAGCCCCGGCCCGCGCAAGTCCCGAGCTGGCGCCGACCGTGGGTGAGTTTGGCTCTTCCCGCGCGCTGCGTGAATCCCGGGCCTGAAAGCTGGACGCGGCAAGGCATCGACTGCCAAGAGCTGGGGACAGAATGCACGTCGCCCCCTTCCCGCCAAAAAAATAAAAAGGAGAGACAGAAAACAAAGAAAATAGGCCGAGGGGCCGCCCCAGTTGGAGAGGAGACGGGGCGGGCGCGCCGGAGGGGCGGGCGGCCCAGGTTCAAAACAGCCTTTCCGAGTTGGGGTGAGAATTGCCTTAGAAACAGTGAGTCGGGAGCGCCAGCCAGCCGGCTGCATACATAGTTTTCCTTTCCCTCTAGTGCAGCCCAGTTCAGTGCCTCGTAGGCTGTGTTTCTATGTTGCTGTAATATATTAGCCTTTTGTAGAAACGGCACAGGCTTGTCCCCAATATTTACATTTCTCTCCCATCTAGCGCGCGCGCGTGTTTGTATAATACAGACCTCTTCCTGCATCTGAAAAGGTGGGAGGTAGGGAACTTATGCCACAATATCAGCACGATCCCGTACAGTTCGACTCCCAACGTAAAATCCCATTGAGTTCAATGGGGCTACCTCCCAGGGAACTGGGTATGGTGCAAGAAGTGCTTGTCTCAGCCGCATATTGCAAGGGAAAGTTGCACCGTCTGGAAGTTTGCACAAGGAAATACTTTCACACAATCCAGCTGGGGTACGTAAGTCCTACTGATCTTACAAGCCTGATCACTGGGACTTACAGGGGGGGAAATTGTGTAGGATTATGCCTTTACCGTGAAAGAACGACAAGCAGGATATTCATCAACTGCCTCTTCCTGAAGAATTATACGTGCTTGAATTAAGAGGCTGATCCCATTACCGATGGCATTACTTGACAGGCATTGCATATGACATTAGGGTCATAAATGGTGGATCAGACCATTCTGCGCCTTCAGCAGCAGTAGCCATTGAAATGCCCTTGGCAAGTTCACAATGCTATCCCAGATTATAACTACATTTGAATTTACCGTTATAATTTAAAGGTCCAATTATCTATTATGGCTAATTCCTATGGTTCTGTATCTAACCCCCCCCCCCCAAGCCATCTATACATTTAACTATTGCCATAGTATGCAGTAACAAATTCCCTAAGTTTTTTTTTAGGGCGCAATCCTATGCAGGTTTAGACAGAAAAAAGTCCAACAACTCCCAGCATTTCCCAGCCAGTCATGCTGGCTGGGGAATGCTGGGAGTTGTTGGACTTTTTTTTTTCTCTATCTTACCCTGCATAGGATTGTGCCCTAAAATACTGATCATGTGAAGAATTATGCCATGTTGTCTTTCCTGACCCTACTGCCTTTTCACTGGATATCCTTGAGTTCTAGTACTTTGAGACAGAATATATATTTTCTTTATTCACTCTCTCCATGGTGTTCATAAGTGCTGGAGTTCCTGGGCCTGTAACATCTGCATGACAAAACTAGAGATGTGGGGCTAGTTTTCACATAAAAGAGATGAGGTGGTAATTGAAACCTATTCCTGGGATCTATAGCCTCAGAGGGCAGGTGGCAGGCATGGTGCTGGGAAAAATGGCCAGGCCATTTACTAGAACTCAAGGCTATCCAGTGAAAAGGCAGTAAGGTCAGGAGAGACAATATGGCAGTAAGGTCAGGAGAGAGAATAATTCTTCACACAGTCAGTATTTTAGGGCGCAATTCTATGCAGGGTAAGATAGAAAAAAATTCTTGAGATCCCAGTTGCAAGCATCCCTTTTCCCTCTTTCTTCTAGTTTTTGTAAAAATTGTGATATAGCAACACTCAGCTTAGCACTGTGAAGAGAAGAATTTCAATTTATTGAAATTCACAATACATTTTTATTGTGAATTTCAACAAAACTATAAGAAGGGGGAAATTACAATTTTCTTATATAAATGGAAATGAATCACTTACAGTAGGTGCATATAAAATGTGTATATGAAAATACAGCTATTCCCATTCCTTTTTCCTTGTGTGTCATGTCTTTTTAGATTGTAAGCCTGCAGGCAGGGACTGTCTTGTTAATTGATTATATGTAAGCCGCTCTGGGAGCCTTTTTGGCTGAAGAGCGGCATAAAAATGTTTCAAATAAATATCAATAAAAACAATTATGCATAAGTTTCAAGAAAGGGGTACCAAATATACCCCTTATATATAATATATATTTATCCATTCACAGGTAGTGTCTTAATACCACCCATTCAAATATTGAAAGCATTATTAGGTCTTCAATCCATTGTGTTATAAGAGGTGGGCATTTATCTTTCCAGTGTTGTAATATCAGTCTTTTAGCTGTCAGAAGGGTGCAGAAAATGCACCCTTCTGACAGCTATGTTGACCTTGCATTAACTTCCAAGCAACAGGTAAACAAATTAAGAGAACATATGCATCAGTAAATATTATGCATATTATGACCTCCTCATAAAAAGAGGCAACTATTGGACATTGCCAAAACATATGGGTAAGGGAAGCATTAGCGGTATTACATCTCCATCAGTTAGCCAACTTAGGCAGACCCTTTTGAAAAAAATGTTGTGTACAGCCACCATCACCTTAATTCCCTCCAAATGCCTCTGGGGTCTGCTGTGTTGTCATTCTCGGGAAATGAGGATGGCAACTGCTGCAGCCACTTCACCCATTTGCTTCTCTTCTTGGTGCCGGTCTGAGCACTGCTGGCCATCGCTGCTGCTACCCACCTGCTAAGTTTACTGGGGATGGCACCAGGATGGCAGAGAGTACCTCAGTCAGGGTTCACTCAGACCTGGTCCTGGCAAGTGAGGGCTCACGCGGCTGAATGCTACTCAGTACAATCAGGTGGTTGAGGGCTTATCTGTACATTTGGGGGATGACCTATTTATGCAGAAGTTGGTGAATTAAAAGAAAACAATATTTTAAAAAACCTGAAAACAGCCTGTCAAGTACCTGTGAGCTCACAGATCAGTAAGGGGCACTTTAGCCTAGAGAGAAAGGGAAAGAGAGGAGGAAGAAGAATATAAAGAAACCAGAAGTTGGGCAGATTGTAGGGCTATGCAGGCATTTTCCTGCAACACAGATAAAGTTAAGGTGGGGATGGGATGTATGCAGGCCCCGCCCTTCCCCCCCATATGCCAGAGATCTTGGTGCGTTGAGCGCTAATTTCTGCATAGGGCAGGAGTGGGGAATGTGTGGCCCTCCAGATGTTGGATTGCAACTCCCATCAGCCCTAGACAGCATACCTAATGGTGAAATATGATGGGAGTTGCAGTCCAGTAACATCTGGAAGGCTACAAGTTCCCTGTCCTTGGCATAGGGGTTTGTAAGCGCATTCGGCTGAATGCAGTTACAGAGCTCTTGTGGTCAGGAAGCCCAATAAGGCTTACAGAGCTCTCTTCCAACCTTCTCGCTCAACATGCAAAGGTCCAAATGGCAGCTGGGCATGCCAGGATGTTACGGGTGGGGCTTATATGCATGCCCATGCCACCCTCCCCACTTTAGCTCTACAGCAGAGCAGGCTAAAGCTTGCATAAGACTTGCATGTATTTATTTATTATATTTATGCCCCCGCCTTTTTTCCTGCAAGGAACCCAAGACGGCTTACATAATCCTCCTCTCCATTTTATCCTCACAACAACCCTGTGAGGTAGGTTAGGCTGAGAGTCAGTGACTGGCCCAAAGTCACCCAGTGAGTTTCATAGCTGAGCGGGGACTAGAACCCAGATCTCCCGAGTCCCAGTCCAACACTCTCACCACTACACCACACTGGCTTTTCAATGCTCTAGTGGGGGGGGGGGCATGTGCTTCAAGAGATGGAAATGGCAAAAAGTATCTCCCCAACCTAGGATACCTCCAGCTCCTCTAAGTTATCAGTTCCTTTTTCCTCTTTTTTTTGCTTTCAATTGACATAGGAGCTGGGACTACCTCACAGGGTTGTTGTGAGGATAAAATGGAGAGGAGGAGGAGGATTATGTAAGCCGCCTTGGGTTCCTTGCAGGAAAAAAGGCGGGGTATAAATAAAATAAATATAATAAATAAATAAATAAATAAAAATATTTAGGTAGCTCTAACCCCATAGCTTAGCAGGAGAAGGTCTGGAGAAGAAGAGAGAAAAGGTGTCCTTTTCCCCTTCTACACTTTTGAAGCTCACTCCCAGCCACCCAGAAGCCTGCCCCGAATAGCACTACAAGGCTCCTGTTCCAGTCTGGCTGGAGCCCTAAACAGGAGTACTTTTATGGGATGTGGATGAGATGTGTAAAACATTTCCACTCCATCTGACTAGCTTGTTTCTCTTACCTGAACAGGTATGTCTGTGACTCACCTGACCAAGAGAGGAAACAGTGGTTGTATGGCCAGATCCTGCTAAGCAACAGATTTATAAATCCCAGCTGAGTGTTTTGGGCTTCAAGAATTAATTTAGGGATGTTTCAGGGATCGATTCAGGTTATGATCCCTGAAGCATCCCTAAAGCCAGACAACACAAAGTGGCACCAGAAAAGATATATTTATTGCTCAAACAGTATTACAGAATAACTTAACTTTGCAATGATAAAACAAGCAAAACATCACTAGATACAACACAGTTAGGCTAATTAGAAGCATAATAGAAATAATGGCTATTTGTTACTTATTAACGTAAAGTTCTATTCCTCTCAACCAACAAAGCAGTCATCATTAAGATCTTATAGTTACCTATCTGGTTCGCAGAGCTTAGGTAATCATGTTTGGTAGGCTTCTCATTCTCCCAAGATCTCTGCCCAGCCATGTTAAAATCTTTATTTTTAATTTATAACATTTTGACTAACACTAGCTCAGGTACTTTAACTTAAACAAACATCTACGGTATGCACCTTGATTCCAAACAGGAGCTTCAGGTCTAGTCATACCTCCTGCACACACCTTCTGCGCATAGCTTCTGTACTAAGAGGGTTTTTTTTAAAAACGCAGCCAGGCTTACAGCTAACTTCAGAAGCACTTCAGAAGGTCCATCTCCTAAATCAAGAAGCTTTTTTCTTCCAAGGATTAACCTACCCACCTGTGGCAAGCTCCTTTGCCCCAGTTCCAGGAACACACTTTGCACTTAAAGCAAGCTTATAGCATATATATTCTCCCTTACCAACTTGCCCAGTCCCTGAGGTCATTGGAGGACATTCTCCTGGTGGTTCCACATGGACTTTGGCCTGATTGGAGTTCACCAGGAGAAGAGCCGTCAGTGTGGTGGCTCCACTTCTATGGCACTCCCTGCCTCTGGAAGTCAGGCAGGCTGTGACACTGTGTTGTTTTCCGCACCTGCTGAAGATGTCTTTGTTTTGGGAAGCCTTCCTTGCTGACCAGCCATGGTTTTAATGTTATTCTGTTTTTAATGCACTGTTTTTATTCTTGTATCTGTTTTATCTTTTTATTGTTCACCACTCCCGAATCTTTCTAGAGATGGAATGGTATACAAATGCCGTAAATAAATAAATGCATAGCTAATCCACTTACAGTTGGTACACGTGGATTATAATGAATAATGCTCTTATGAAATACAATGAATTCTTAACAATATGCATTATGTTCATACTTTGTGACAGGGATACACTGAAACATTGTGCTGCAGGTTCCACTTGTAATAATAACGCAACACTATTCTATGTGCAGGGATTTATTTATTTATTTATTGGTATAGAGGATCATTCAATGATATGAGTCTGCAGTTGGTATAGTTCAGGACCACCTCATCTGCTGTTTGTGAGAATTGGGCTGTTCTTTTCCCAGGCTAGAGGTGACAATAAAGCTTCAGTTGAATTTTTGCCTGTCACACAGGTGTTACAGGCACAAGAGCCTTTTCTCAGTGCAAGGGTGTACAATAAATGAACCGTATGTCCTTTCAGCCTGATAATTCTATGGTTCTATTATTTCAAGTCCTCTAGTAGCTGTTGCTATCTGTACTATTGTGACATACACAATGTAACATCATCATCATCATCAGGCGATCACTCGTGACCCAGTAAGATTGTCTTCCGGGATAAAAGGAGGAAATTCTAAAGAAGATTGTGTAGACTCTAGCGATGGGTCCGTAAGTGACTGTGGAGGCCAATTCTAGATCCACACAGCTTCCCACAGTGAGGACACAGGTTACCAGATAGAAGATGGTCCTGTAAAGGATTCATTTGACGTGCTTTTTGCTTAGCACGTTTCTCCCTTTCACCTTGCACTCGGGCTTCTTCAAAGTCCATGGAACCTTTGTGAAACACATACCAAGCAAATAACTACCAAAAGGATAAGTAGGTAATGGGATATCTTTTAATTAAATCATTCTCCACCGTTGAAGGTATGCAAGGTTTTGAGTCTATAGAACCAAATAAGAACTTTGGTCTTTTCTCAATATTGCATTCCCATTTTTTATGTCATTTCTAAAGGGTTTTACAGTGCCCAGCTGTTCCTTCCTTTTCTCAACAGAGTTCATGACTTCTTACCTTCTTCTGCCTTCAAAACAAATACATTCCAATATGTACAGATAAGAAATGTGTGTTATGAAATAATGAGTTCACTTTGGCTTTGATCCAAAGATGCATGAACAGAACTCGATTCGTGCAAGGGGGCTTTCCTGCCCCCTATTCCTTGCTACAGGCTCCTAAGTTCCCCTGAAAAGCTGCTTCTGAAGGTGGTGGACCCCTAATGGTGTGGGATGTGGGAGGGGGAAACTGGCAGAAATTGGAAGCCCTTTTGGGTGAGTAAAAGTGCCTTCTGCTAAAACAAGTATCTTTGGATCCAAGCTTTTTTTTTGGTCTCAACTGATAGATTAATCCGTGCACTGTGAACAAAGGCAGTTCCCTGTTTTCTATGTGACTGTTACTTTCCCCATTATTTCTAAAAGTGCTGTGTTTGTCTGTTCCTCTTGCTCATAATCTCAAATCCATACAGCTCAGACAGTATTGATAAATAACATTTCTTAATTACACAGGTTCTTTTGGTAACCGGGCTAAAAATAATTGCCCCTGAAAAAGAGTGATAACATTCAAAATATCCATTCTGGCTTGGATAACAGCTCCATTGCACATTTTGATATTTGCCTCTGTTTAGTTTTCTGTAATTATAGAATGACCAGTGAGGAAGAAAAATCATAGAATAATAGAAAAGTAGAGTTGGAAGGGGCCTACAAGGCCATCGAGTCCAACCCCCTGCTCAATGCAGATTTGAAATGGTTTTCAGAGATGTGCTGTTTCTTTCAAATGTTCATTCAAATAAATGTAGAACTCTGATCTGATTTATATTGCCGGTTTTGGCACAGACAAGCTGTTTAACTCTGAGCAAGTCACTTCACCACCCTATGATCTAGTTTCAGAACTAACATTAATTGTTTTATTATAAAATAGTACCTAGGAGTTTTGCCTCTTTAAGAGGTGAGCGGTACCAACTATATATATTGCTTATTGTTAGAATAAAAACTAGGCATGTACATAAACTTCATTTTAATAATTTGTCTATTCATCAGGTTGAAAATGACAAATTTGTTGGATTGGTAAGGTCTGAGAGGGAGTTTCTACTTGCGTCAAGCGAGCACAAGTAGAACTCCCATTCAGATCTTACTGATTCAACATAGCAAGGTCTGAACTGAGGGGAGTGGGACCAACACACCCAGAGACATAGGGGGGTGGGGCCAGCATGCATGACCCCACCCCTCTACACACTTCTGGCCCCCTCACGTGTTCAGCCAAATGCCTGAACAGGGTTTGAGTCTCTCTCACCACAGTGGAAAAACCACTGTATTTCTAAAGTCTTCTGGAAGAAAGAGTTTTTAATTTGATTTGTTTTTAGTTTTTATAGTTGCTCTTCCACAAGACTATAAAGGGCCTGCCCCTCCTGTTATTGGTGAGGAGGGGAAGCATAAGTTAATTATTGACTCTGGCTGGTATTCTAAGAACTGTGCAACTAGTTTCACAGTCTCAAAAGGGCTTTTTGCTTCTATTTCTTGAATAGCAGCCTCCCCCTTCCACATTACAAGTGTGATTGAAGCTGAGGGGTTAATCAAATACCATTTGTGGCATGCTTTTCAAAGTGGTAAGGAGGAATAAGAACACACTCTGGGCATACCCAAATTTTGGGTGCTCCTAAACTAGCTTTGTTGAACCCTAACCAGTACTCAGTTCACACAGGCTTCTGGGATTTAATGGGACATATTTCTCTTCTCCAGGTCTTGAGAAAAAAATGCTAGACCTGGGGTTACTTTCAGAATTGTAATGCTATAATAGTTCAGGTCTTCCATTCAGAAAGTTCCAGACAACTGTCACAACAAAAAGCCTAGAACTTGTAGTAAAAGCTTGACATTCTGCAATTGATGATAATTTAGAGCTCATCAGGGCCAAGCTTTCTGGTCTAATGAATAAATGCATTCCAGGCATTGACCAACGTGATGATCAGTGGCCCTTAATGTGAATTTTAGGCTTACTGAGAAGTAGTAACTTTTTTCTAGGAAAACATACCTGTGGAGGAAGGGGGGGCTGGCTGGCCCGCCACCACCCCACCCTTTCCTACCCCAAAGGAACCAAGACCCCCAGAGATCACAGGGTACCAGATTGCCAGCCTCAGCTGTCTACAATCCTACTTGAATCTCTGTTCAGGGACTCGCCTTTAATTCTGTAACCTGGATTTAGATACTGAAGCCACAGAGCAACTACAACACCCATGTGGGGTAAAACCAAGACAAGGTTTATTCTGGTAGCATTTAACAACAAAAGGTGGGAAATGAAGGAAGCACACAAAAGAGAGAGAGACGCTTTGGCACACAGTAATAGAGCTGCAAAATAACAAAACCTGATTCTTAATATCTCTCAGGCACACCTGTTACCTGAGGGTCAGTCCTCTTCCTTCCAGGGTTAGATCCAGCACAGCCTTGCCGCCCGATGGAGAATTACCACACCTACCCGAAGGTGCGAGATGGGTAAACTCCCATAAGGCTTGCCTTTACTAGAGCCCTCATTCAGCTAATTTCACCAGGAGCCGAATCCAGAGGCCTCCTCCCGAAGGCTCGGACCTCTGCTTGGCCTGCCGCCATTGCTCTAACAGCAACCATGCGGTGACCCAAAGACAGACAAAGACCAAAACCCACACTTTGGGAAATATACCTTTTTTCCCCCTCCCCTCCTCCCTGTAGCTCTGCTGCCTCTTAGCCAATCAAGATGAACTTCACCTGGCCAGGCAGGGAGGGGAACTCATGACTTACTGGGTTTGAACTACATTTACATATGAAAGCTTTCAGCCTGGCTCCTCCGGACTTCCAGGCGCCATCCATTCGATCCGATGCTTTATGTACCTTTTGCCTCCTCCCAGCCCCCCCAACTGGCCTTACTTGGTTTACACATGAGGAGGTGTGTGTGTGTGTGTGTACATGTAGGAACCCACAAAGGCTCTCTCCTTCACAATACCTTTAACTTGCAGGGGTTTTTTTTCCCTTTTCTTTCCCCCCACCTAAAAACAGGCCAGTTCTGGCATATCTCTGATTTACACTTGGACCCAAGCTACCACATCACAACTAATCGCACTCAAGTTTGTGCCTCTTCCAAAGGAGTGAATGCCTCCAACCCTGGCTTATTTGGAGATTTCATGTGTGATTCTCCATATCGACTTATCTTATCAGCTCTGAAGTACATGAAGGATTCTGGTCAACAGGCATCCTTCATGATATGGACTGGGTAAGTAAGTAAGGCACCAATTTTTCTGATATAAAACTACCTGAAAGGCCATAAGAAATACGTGTGGAAAAATTGCACCTTGTTTTAACTTGTGGCGTTAACTTTAAGGACAAAGTTGCACATTCTATTTGTCTTTGTCTTCTGAAGCCCTGGGAGATGAATGTATCATGACAACTTCTGAACGTGCCATACTTCCTCCAAGGTATTGTGGGAATTTAAGTTCTTTTGTATTCAGGAATTTTGTATTCATTAAAAGGGAATTATAGTTTCCTCACAAAAGGACAACTTCTTAGGTTTCTTTGGGGGAAATATGGTAAATTTTGTTAAGGGTGTGCTCCTTGTCTGTGAGTTCTGACATGTGGAAGGTGCGTGGCATTCAACCATTAGGAAATGTTGTCTGGATGGCAATTGTTCAGATGATGACCTGGGCATGTGAGGTTGCAATCTGCATATAGTCAGAGGAACAGTGAAATTATAAATGAGATGAAGGGTACTTCCCATGTCCCCTTTAGAAGTGCCTGTGTGTGCTCATAAGGTTTCTCCTCCCCTGCTGAATGGGTGGAGAATACAGTGGGAACAGTTGCTTAACTAGTCTCTGGGGCTGATAGCATAAGCAGGTGGGGTGGTATACTAGGCAAGAGCAGAAGCACAGGAAACCCAGATTAGTTCCTGCTTGCTGGAACCTGGGATGACGCAGTCTGGCTAATAGGAACTGCCATATACTGCATTGTACTAGCCCTTTCCATCTCTGCAGATCCTGCGGGCGGGAGGGCAAATGGAAAGGTTAGTAATGTTGCTTGCTGTGGGTTAGATGGCAGAGACTGTCTATAGTGAAACCCAAAATGTCTTTCATAAGGGTCTACTGTTCTTTTTAATTGCATGATTAGTCACAGTGCTTTTTTTCTGGAGAAAAAGGTACCGGAACTCTTGGATTACATTTCCTCGGGAGTAGATGGCGATTAAATTGTAATGCAATTAATAGAAGAAAAGGTGCTGGAACTCAGTTCCAGTGAGTTCCACCAGAAAAAAAGCCCTGATTAGTCATAAAACAATCTGTGTAACATGTGAAAACATTTTGTGCTTAATTCCACCCTCCACCCGCCCCAAACATTTTTGGTCATATTAATTATAACTTCAGTCACTTTCAGTGTGAAATATGGGAGGACTGTTAGACTAGTACGTAGAAAGTAATGTTTGATTTCTAAAACAATCAAGCTGGGTTTTTGTTCTGCTTTTTCTTAGAGACAGCCCTCCTCATGTTCCAGTAAAAGAACTCTCCACAAAAATTGTCATTGATATTATTGGTAACATGACTTCTACCATAAGAAGTTTCTTTCCAGATCTCCAAATTTTCCCTGCATTGGGAAATCATGACTACTGGCCACAGGTAAGACAAGTTTCTGAAGGGAGTGAAGAGTTTGGTAGCTTCATCCTATGCTTGTTTACACACAAGTAAGACCTACTGAATTCAGTGGAGTTTACTCCCAAGTAAGTGTGTGTAACACTGTAGCCTGAACCTTTCTTAGATTTGATGTGACAGCTATGATTCAGTAATTCTATTACCTGCTGTTTTTTAAATATACATGTTTCTAAATTATAACAAATGAAGTATAACTTTTTTATTTTGTTGTCCTTAAACAAAATGCCAGTATTCAAATGGTTTTGAATATGAACTATGAACTCGAATATGAACTTGAATATGAATTCGATTATGAACTAAACAGTGTAAGCCCAGGATTTGGGGCGGCCCTTTGACTTCAAGATATCCTTACTTGCTTTCCTAACCTGGAAGAGAAAGGGTGTGCAGACGGAGAATTCTCACATTGCCTCTTTGCATGAGGCACCCAGGGAAGTCAGAGAGAATGGTAGCACAGTTGGGGCAGTTGACCCCTTTGCAGTCTTTGGTCTCTAGCAAATGCCCAAACATGACGCCCTCTGGAGCTGGCTCTGTGATTAAATCATGCAAGGCTACATTGCCTGTGGATATTTTCTTGTAGGAAAACTGCATGTATGCTTTAACAGGTGACAAATGCATGTGTGTCTCTTGTGTGTAGTTTGCCAATCACAGTTTTCTGAAACAACTATCTCTGCACCTGGTGAAACAGATATGTACGACTTGACAAATGCACATAAAGAATAGAAACATTCTTTTTAAAAGCAATCAAAGAATAGTCAATGGTGAATATTCTGGTTTTTATTTTATGCAGTTTTCATACACAGAACTTAAGTAATGTAATTACATTGTGTCATGAGAAGAAGCTCTACTTTGCTGGAAGTTGTGTGTTCAAGCATAACTTAGTTGGGTACTATCCTCCTTCAACCAGTTGTGAGTGCAATAAAAGGAGACTAACAGTGCAATCTTGTGCATGTCTACTTGGAAGTAAGTCCCATTGAGACTTACTCCCAGGTAAGTGTGTATAGGCCAGTGTATAGAGCCAGTGTGGTGTAGTGGCTAGAGTGTTGGACTGGGACTCAGGAGATCCGGGTTCTAGTCCCTGCTCAGCCATGAAACTCACTGGGTGACTTTGGGCCAGTCACTGACTCTCAGCCTAACCTACCTCACAGCGTTGTTGTGAGGATAAAATGGAGAGGAGGAGGAGGAGGAGGATTATGTAAGCCGCCTTGGGTTCCTTGCAGGAAAAAAGGCGGGGTATAAATATAATAAATAAATAAATAAATAAAATAGGATTGTAGCTTAATACTCCCATGTTTATTTCTTAAGTCCTGTTGTCCCAAAATGAACTCAACTAGCCATAGAAACAGAATATGCTCTCAGTGCAGAAGTACAAAGGAAGAAAGGGAGATAAAGCAAGAAGATCTGCATGTGAATGGAATAAACTGGCAGCAATGACATGCCCTTGTTAAAGCCTTCTGTTTCCCTACCTGGGGGTGGACTACTTGAGAGACCCGGCAGGAGGGTTGCCTCTGAAAAGCAGTTTTCATTCTTAAACCTTCTGAAGAGAACTGTTTATCTTTTAAGGAATGTTAACCTGTAGTGAGAATGAGTTATCTTTATGGCATAGAGAACTGTATAAAACTATTGTGTAAGATTCTTTTTGAAGTTTAAGATTAGTTTTTGAGATAAACCTTGGTGTATTATGATATTTTACTTAACAGGTAAAATCATATTTGGAGTTAAATAAATATTGCACCTTGGAAAAGTAAATGTGTTTTAAAAAGAATTTTATAGCTTGTAAGTTGGATTTGGGGTTCCATCCAAGATTTTAAAATAATATTGGAGTTGGGGTATTCATTGACCATGTCTAGTGCTGTAATCCACCAAAATGCCTCCCTGTGGACCAATTTGCCTGACCCTAAAAGTATACAGAATCCAGAACCTGTAAACTTATTAGGGCGGATAGCCAAACAGGTTTGTGATTGCTTTGGCTTATGTCCATGTTTTTAATTTTCACTGGGGGCTGCCACATGCTGACCAGCTTTTGTAAGCCTGTAGTTTAGTGTGGTACATCATCTATAAGCCTATTGTTACATGTATCAAATACAGTTCTGGCTGTTTGAGCATGCAAATGTTCTGGAGCTGTGTCCTTTAACCTTCCTATGCACCTGTGATTATGGGAGAATGCTTGGTGTACACATGGAGCAGAATGAGGTAGGAGAATCTTGAGATGGTAGAATCAATGGTGCTACTTCAAAATGCATGTAGGGGAAATGGAATGGGGCGCATAACATTCTGTGACCCCAGTGGTATATATGTTCATACATCAGAAGACTGCTACCAAAAAACATTTTTATTGTAGCACCATCTATTTCAGTGTTGAGTTTCTGTGGAGAGGATCTGCTTCATGTTATTGATTGTTGTTAGGTGAAGTTTCACAAATAAGGCCATTGCTGAAACAGAAACTATCCTTACGTCCCAATGGATAGAGCAAGAATGGAATTTGTTATTGATGAACAAACTTTAAATCTGTGAATGTATGCATAATTGGAATGGACTGCTCTTTACTGACTTTTTGTAAATACATGTGTTTTTGTAAATAATTCTGAGAAGCGTATACATCTATTTTTTAATATAATACTTTAAAATATTTTAAACATATAATTCCTTAACATTTTGAGGTAGCCCACTTTTCTTCTAATTTAGAAGTGGGAGCACCTGTTTTTTCTCTCACCTTCTTTGTTCTGCACTTGCCTTCAGTGTAAAAAGTTGGGATTTGGACATGGCATGAAGCAATTGCAAGATCCCGTTCCACCATACAGCCAGGCTTAACTTGCATCGCTTGGCCTTTTTCGCCCCTGGAACATACAAATTGGCCCAACGTATTCATACATTCTGTCTATCTTCAGTGTTTAAAAAGTCATTATTAAAGTAGTAGATTTGATTGATCTGAAATACTTATGATTAAATATGTTGTGGAAAAATTGATCTACTGCGTTGTGTTTTTAAGAGGTTCTTAGAGAGGAAAGTTTATTAGTGAATTCACGGATGGCATCTGAGCACAGTCAGGAATGCCAACAAGAACACAAGGGAGACACTTCCATTTATACTGAATAATATCATGTAGAGGTCAGGTGACAATTGAGTCAGTACAGGAAACTGAGAGACAGATCAAAAGGAGACATTTAAACAAAAACAAAAGATCAAGTATTGCCCATCTTCCAGCCATCATGCTAATCAGTAGTCTTTCCCAAGGTGATAATCCCAAGGTGATACTGGCTCACAGTACTTTTAGCATAAGCAGGAAAGAGAGGGTTAGGCAAATCAATAGATGGGTGATTTGCCCTCAGGGTTATAATCTACAGAAGGTCAAGGAAAAGGTCTGACTTCCAGGCCTTTCTGTTTAAACTAAAGCCTGGACAAATTTTACTTCTACATTCCCCCATTTTGTGCTTTTATAGCACAACTAACACTTGTAACTGTTATATTCAGCATCTAAAGCTTCTTTTACCTTTTCTCTCTCTTGATTAATCCTTTTAAGCATCAATTTTTTTCTGAGTCAATACAGAGCTTTTGCTTCTGCTGCATGTAGTAAAACAACACTTGCTTAACAACAATAATATATAAAACCCAACAAATACAAGCAATAGGGTTATTAATCCATGAACAATTGCTCTACCCCAACTTCCTAGGTTTGGTATCCAGCTTGTTAGCCAAGACCATATTTCCAGGCTTTTGTCAGGGGCAACAAAAGCAATTTAAGTATCTTTTCTGATTGTAATTATCAGGAATAAACACACAACACTCTTGACCAATCAAGGCGCATATTCCACCTTTTGAGGCAAACACCATGTCTAATGTCATCTTTGGCAGTACTATTTTGCATTGTGGCATTGCGAAAACACTGCCCTTTCCCTGTAAGGGTACAGTCCCACAGTTTATAATTAAAACTCTTCCAGGTACTACATTTAAGAGAATTGCCCATAGTTTGATTACTTTGGGAGAACTAATTTCCATAATTGGTGCAGAATATGGGTTTGGCAGTATGGTTATTTCTCCAATCTCCGTGAGGGGTGAAATAATGCTTACATTGACTTTGTCCTACAAATGTGGAGGGCTGATTTTGTGTTTTGTTGCATGTAAAACACCATTCCCCCAATGTAGGAACAACTTGCCACAACTGGACCCTTTAGAGTACAAGGGTCTGTTGGTGAAGGTCAAGTTTACTAGTGTAATGGGCACTGGCCACATGGGAACTCCTCCCTGGGAATGTACTGGCATGTGGCTACATACCCCTAGCAGTTGGTAGCATTAAATCTTTGTGCAAACTTAAAAAAAACCTGAATGTAAGTATTTTCCTGGAAGGCAGATTGGATGAGGACTATGAGCTCTAAGAATATACCCATACTCCATTTAGCCATATTGTTTCAAATATTAATATATATATCAATTAAGGCAAAAGAACCACCAGTCACTAACAAGAGCACAACTACAGGTGTTTCTTCTTGTTCTGACTTTGATGTACTAAAGGACTGATAAGTAAGGCTCCTGGCTCAGGCTGAGGTGGTGTTCTTCTAAAATGATGACATCAGTTCTCGTCCAATCCTCTGGGTGTTGTCTTTGATGGTCGTCCCGTCCGAGGTCTGAGATAATATTGATGTCCTGGCACAAATTCTTCTGTTTCAGGGGAAGAGGTTACTAGCACATTTCACCCTGAATTGGTGGAGGCGTTATTGTGTCCTCATTTTCATCGCGGGTAGAGATGTTGGGAGGCTTGGATCCACGTCTGGAGTCCTTGGCACTTCACAACTTTAATGTACCTGGTATGGTGCTTTTCCACTTTGGATCCAGCAGATGATCTTCTTTGATGTATCTTAATACGAATCCAGTCACTTGGTTCAATAGAGTGTCCTTCAGTGCTGGGCTGGTGCTGAGCCACCTCTATCTGTGAATAAAAAGTCTTCACACATCTCATTAGGGCCTTGCAGTAATTTTGAATTGTATCATCAAGCAGGTGTATATGTCTGGCTAGGCCTAGATTGGTGACTCATTAATATCCCATGAGGGGTCAAGTCCAGTTACTTGATTTGCTGTGGATCTCATACTCATGAGGGCTATGGGCAGTGCATCTAGCCATTTTAGTCTTGTCTCTGCACATATTCTAGCCAGTTTGCTTTTCAGTATTCTATTATGTCTTTCTATAGCTCCCGCAGATTGTGGATGATACAGGCAATGGAAATGTTGCTGGACTTGTAATGTCCTGCACACTTCTCTTACCACCTGTCCAGTAAAATGTGATCTCCTGTCACTGTTTATGGAGCAAGGTATTCTGAATCTGGGGATCAATTATTTTAGCTTTTTTTCTTCTTCTTACTGTTGTGGTGTCAGCCTTCACGCAAGGGTATGCGTCAACCCATTTAGAATACATACAAATAACTACAAAAACATATTGATAGGAACAACACTTGGGCATTTCAATAAAATCAATTTGTATATTTACAAAAGGTCCCCAGGGTGTGGGGTGCATGCTCATTTTTTTTTTTTTTTTACAGGCTTACCACTGTCATGAGCCTGGCATACCACACATTGGACACAGGACTGAGTTGCTGCAGATGTAAAATTTAATCTAAACCAATCTTTGTTAAACAATTCAATGATCCCCCCTTTGCTCACATGCGACAAGTCTATGGAGCATGTGAGTAATTTAGGGAAAAGAACTCTGGGCATCACTAGGCGGCCGTCCGAATGATGCCATAGAGAAAGCAATTTGCCAAATTTCCATGTCCCTCTCCCCCCCCCCCCCATTTTCTGGGGTCAAATTCTGGATAGCAGCAAGATTTTGCAATTCAGGTGTGACATTGCTATAAATAAATGCAGGAAAAATTTACCTTTTGAACTTAGGCTTCCCTGTCTTTTGCCAAGAAGTCGGGAGGGGTTAACAATAAAAATCTTTAGCAAGGCAAACCAAGCTTTAGAAAACTAACCAAATGCTACCTTTTAAAACACAACAAAGCCAAAAAATAAGGCACTTATGCAACCAAAGGTTTAAAAATACTGGGATGCCAAAACTATTAGCAATTAGAAGCTGCAATTTTAAAATGCAGTGGCAACTGTGATGGGATTCATAGATATAGAGTTGGAAGGGGCCTACAAGGCCATCGAGTCCAACCCCCCCACGCTCAGACAAGCTGAGCCAGCATGAGCCACAAAGGGAGCACTTGTGTAATTTAAACTAGAACACTTTTCTTGAAAACCAGCCTAACAATAAAGTGAAACAGGAATTGCAATTCTTTTAGTATCTTGGTGCTACTGTGCTGTGTTGCACCCAAATACTATTTTAACAAAAGTTTTCTGCTAGCTTGCCATAAAGCTACTAGCCAAGCATAAATTCTGAAATTAAACTGCCCAAATTAACCAACATGCCTTGTTGGTTTGCCTTTGGCAAAAAAACCAACTAAGCATGGATTGTGTTAAAGAGGGGAGAGGTAAAATTCAGGAAGGCCCACTCTAACAAAACTGGGCACTAAAACTTAAAGGCAAAACTTGAATGCAGCCACAAACACTCATGAGTGTTGCTGCCATTTTAAAAAATATTTTATTTAATTTTGCTAGCAGCTATAACAAATCATTTTTCTTTTCATTTTGGGACTTCTCGCCTCTAGTTCAGATCTGAGGAAGTGTGTGCTTTGGTTAGGAGCACACTCTCTTTCTTCACTAAACACAGGACTGGTGGAGACTCCAAAAGGCACCAAAACTTTGCTTATGCTCAGGAACTCTTTGCACAAAAAACTCACAAATGTTTTTGTTATTGTTGTTGTTTTTCTTTAACACAACACAGGGTTCTTTGAGTACTTCTTGGCATTCTTAGATCTTGTGTTTGGCTTCTAATCTATTAGGAATGTGGCAACTGGGCAAGCAGGCAGGGGTTTTACTTTAAAGGGACAGATGCACTCACTGACTTTTTTCTTCTTCTTTTGCCTCTCTTTAGATCTAGTTGTTGGATTTGCAAGCTAATCAACTTATACATTCTCCCCCCCCCCCCTTCTTATTTAGGATGTCCATGCAGTGGTTGGCATAATTGGTTAAATCTGCCAGGTTTGCAGTTTGCCATCCTACACATACTGTCTTCAGCTGCTCTCCTACTTTAGGTAACAGTCCTGCAACAAATGCTTTCTTGATAGTATGAGGGGCATTCTTTCTTGGCATCTCTTATTATTTTCAAAAATCTCAAAAATACTTCTTTTATTTACAGGTATTAATCTTGATCTAGTCAGTTTTAGGTTTCACTACTGTAGTAAGGGCATCTCTAGAATATTTCATTGCTGAAGCCTTCAATTTGTAGAACATTTAACTTCTTTGCTTTGACTCTGATTTCTCATAGAAGTGCATCAAGTAATTTTATTTGCATCTCTATCAATTTAACAGGATCATTAAACTTTGGATCAGTTACTGGCCATTTCTTTTTTTTTTTTCTTTTCTTTTTCTTTCTTAAGACTACTGTTGGCAGAACAAGTCT
Source organism: Shinisaurus crocodilurus (assembly GCA_021292165.1). Classification (NCBI taxonomy): domain Eukaryota; kingdom Metazoa; phylum Chordata; class Lepidosauria; order Squamata; family Shinisauridae; genus Shinisaurus; species Shinisaurus crocodilurus. Next base: position 102,928,298 of record CM037879.1, on the reverse strand, counting down.
TAACAGTCTCAAATTCTTCCTTGAATTTGACTGGTTCTTCTCACATGTTAGTAAATTATTTTACTATATTCCTTAAATCTCTTGGTGTCTATGGGTCATGGACAGCCATAGAGTCTTATCTCTTGCAGGTACCTCTTAGTTAGTGGAGCCAGGGTGACTGACCCATAATTTGGGGTGACTAACAGTCTTTGAGAAGGAACAGAGCCAGGCAAGGTGGTTGCTTCTGGGTTCTTAATTTTTCTGGGCATCTAGTTCCTTCTGTTAACTGCTCTTTCTGGCTAGGCAGAGGTGGGTTAGGGTGAAGGAGTGGCCACTGGGGTAGTTTCAGCATCATCATGCGAAAACCTTCTACTTTCATCTTCATTTTGGGGTCTTCTCATGTAGGTAAGGATAATCATCTACAGGATCTTGCTTTTTCTTCAAAAAAAAATCATTTTTCTTCGCTAGCAATGGATATAGGAGCCAATGGTGGTGGTTGGCTGCAGGCCTGCTTAAATTTTAGTTGATCTTTTAATATATATATTTGAATCTTTCAAGCTTTTAAGCTTGGATTCATGCATGCATTTTGAAGCTTCTTCATACCAATTAAAATACACTTCCCATTGAGTCTGAGGTACCTTACTTCCTCATGACTCGAGCGCTCCCCTTAAGTGCACTATCCTGTCCAAGTCAAACTTTCCTCCCAGTGGGAACTGTTTACTAGGATCATCCTTTGTCATGACATTCCATTTCTCGAGAAATTTACACACCTACCTATGGCCATAAGGTGTGTACCTATAACATACTAGCATTCCCTTGGGGGGGATCTCCTTTGATCTTGCACCCCCTATTCCTCACACTCATACAGGACACTCATCCAGGGCAAACTTATTGAGGGATGTTCCTCATTTGAGTCTCAGACAGCGGCTCAACACCTTGATCGGCTCACTCAGTCTTTCAACTGCGGCACAATCCCTTTTTGTCGGCTCAGTCAGTCTTATGACTTCAAATGGGACTCATGAGTCTTGGAAACAGGAAAAGGGATTTACTTGCTCTACTGGGACACAGGGTTCCACTACATACTGGTTTAGTATGTGGTTTAAGTCCTGGTCCTGATCAGCAGATTCATGAACAGTCACACGTCACTGGGTCACGAGGTTCCACTGAGCCCACTTGCTTTTGAAACACTGCCGATCATTGGGTTTCCCCTCACGAACAGGTTCAGGGCGTCTTGACTCAGCTTAAGTCTCAGACCTGGTCAGCAACTTATACACACTCATCCGTGAGATTTTTAGGAAGATGTGCCTTTTCCACACAGTAAAACCATGGGTACTGGGCAAATTGGGAAAAGGGAAAAGGGTCTGTCTGTTGGGGCACGAGGTTCAGCTTTCGCCTAGTCCCAGCCCTGGTCAACAGCTCATAAATCTAGCAATCATACTTTCACAGACATGCATACAATCCTATAGGAAATTTCTTTCGTCTCTAAAACCTCATGGACTCAAAGTTCAGATCGCGTTGGAGGGAAAGGATAGTCTGCTAGAAACAGAAGGACACACACCAAAAACCCAAAAGAGATTTCAAAAGGTCTCTTACCTGGGTTTTGGCGCCTGGGAGTTTAGTGGTGTTTCCCTGTTTCAGGCAGGTCCAGTCCCTTGAAGCGATCCGAGTCACGGCACCAAGATTGTTGTGGAAAAATTGATCTACTGCGTTGTGTTTTTAAGAGGTTCTTAGAGAGGAAAGTTTATTAGTGAATTCACGGATGGCATCTGAGCACAGTCAGGAATGCCAACAAGAACACAAGGGAGACACTTCCATTTATACTGAATAATATCATGTAGAGGTCAGGTGACAATTGAGTCAGTACAGGAAACTGAGAGACAGATCAAAAGGAGACATTTAAACAAAAACAAAAGATCAAGTATTGCCCATCTTCCAGCCATCATGCTAATCAGTAGTCTTTCCCAAGGTGATAATCCCAAGGTGATAGTGGCTCACAGTACTTTTAGCATAAGCAGGAAAGAGAGGGTTAGGCAAATCAATAGATGGGTGATTTGCCCTCAGGGTTATAATCTACAGAAGGTCAAGGAAAAGGTCTGACTTCCAGGCCTTTCTGTTTAAACTAAAGCCTGGACAAATTTTACTTCTACAAATACTACTTTAATAATGACTTTGATACAAAAGCACTAGCTAAACACCGCATTTAGATCTGATCAGAATATGTACCGTTATGTTGCATATCACATTGCATCCATTAAATATACCTGTGTACTGTTGTATGTCACATGGGGCCACTTTACATCTGAGTGGTGCAGACTTAAGGAGGTGTCTGTATTTAAAGGATCAGCTGCCTGTATCTGTCAGTGAAGTTTACAAAGCTGTAGCAGATTTCTGGGAACCTTGGCTCACTGATGAAGCTGTCAGCACCTTAAGAAAAGGTAGGATGGACTCTTAAAGAGCATGCATTTAATAGATTTCTTAACTATCTTGCCACACTGCATATGGATGAAATTGGCTTCGTAAAATTCCTAAGCTGGGGTTCTTTTTGTAAAGGATATTTATTTATTTATTTATTACTTCAGAGCACTTTCAGTCATTGAACTGTCTGGAAGCCTGATCATTCTGCTGATGTACTAAGCACAGTAATTATTTGTGACAGCACCCATGATTCTAAATATTTTTTGTGTCCATGATGGTAAGTGTGGCCATTTCCTAGAAGTGTTTAAAGTCTATGTTAAGGAAATTATTTCCAGAAAGAGGACGGTGTAATACAAGATCATAGAATCATAGAAAAGTAGAGTTGGAAGGGGCCTGCAAGGCCATCGAGTCCAACCCCCTGCTCAATGCAGGAATCCAGGTCAAAGCATCCCTGACAGATGGCTGTCCAGCTGCACCTTGAATGCCTCCAGATTGGGAGAGCCCACCACCTCCCTAGGTAGTTAGTTCCATTGTCTTATTGCTCTGACAGTCAGGAAATTTTTTCTGATGTTTAGGTGGAATCTAGGTTCCTGTAACTTGAGCCCATTATTCCGTGTCCTGCAAACTGGGATGATCGAGAAGAGATCCTGGCCCTCCTCTGTGTGACAACCCTTCAAGTACTGGAAGAGTGCTATCATATCTCCCCTCAGTCTCCTCTTCTGAAGGCTAAACATGCCCAGTTCTTTCAGTCTCTCCTTATAGGGCTTTGTTTCCAGTCCCCTATCATCTTTGTTGCCCTCCTCTGAACCCTCTCCAGTTTGTCTACGTCCTTCTTAAAGTGTGGTGCCCAGAACTGGACGCAGTACTCAAGATGAGGCCTGACCAGTGCTGAGTAAAGGGGAATTATCGCCTCACGTGATTTGGAAGCTATACTTCTATTAATGCAGCCCAAAATAGCATTTGCCTTCTTTGCAGCCACATCACATTGCTGGCTCATATTCAGTTTGTGATCTACCACAATTCCAAGATCCTTCTCACTTGTAGTATTGTTGAGCCAAGTGTCCCCCATTCTGTAACTCTGCATTTGGTTTCCTTTCCCTAGGTGCAGCACTTGGCATTTATCCCTATTAAATTTCATTCTGTTGTTTTCGGCCCAGCGTGCCAGCCTATCGAGATCTCTTTGAATTTTGTTTCTGTCTTCCAGAGTATTAGCTATTCCACCCAACTTTGTGTAATCTGCAAATTTGATAACCATTCCCTGCACCTCCTCATCCAAGTCATTAATAAAAATGTTGAGGAGCACTGGGCCCAGGACTGAGCCCTGTGGTACCCCGCTCGTTACCTCTCCCCAGTTTGAGAAGGAACCATTGATAAGCACTCTTTGAGTCCGATTCTGTAGCCAATTGTGGATCCACCTGATAGTTGTTCCATCTAGCCCACTTTTAGCTAGCTTGCTAACCAGGATATCATGAGGCACTTTGTCGAAAACTTTGCTGAAGTCCAGATATATTATTTCCACCGCATTCCCATAGTCCACAAGGGAGGGTACCCGATCAAAAATTGGGATCAGATTAGTCTGGCCGGATTTGTTCTTGACAAATCCATGCTGGCTTCTAGTAATCACTGCATTGTTTTCAAGGTGCTTGCAGACTGACTTCTTTATAATCTGCTCCAAAATTTTCCCCGGGATTGATGTCAGACTGACTGGCCTATAGTTCCCAGGTTCCTCCTTCTCGCCCTTTTTGAAGATGGGAACAACATTTGCCCTCCTCCAGTCATCCGGCACTTCACCTGTCCTCCATGATTTCTCAAAGATAATAGACAGTGGTTCTGAGAGTTCTTCTGCCACTTCCTTCTGCCAGATGTAAACTTCCCTTCAAAAATAGTCAGTTACTTCTTTAGTGTTACATAAGTATTCAAACCATAATAGTCAGAAACAGTTTGCAAATCAGTATATGCATGATTAAGATATTACGAAATTTAGTTCCTAGATAAAAACTAGTACCACAGCCTGCTAGTAAAAAGGGAAAGCAAATAAACTCCCTATCTATGGTAACCTCTTAAGAATCTGAAGGATGTGAAAATTTGTTTTCCCTTGGGTTGACCCTTCATTTGCAAAATAAAATGCAGGAAATCAAAATAAAGAATAGTTAATCAAATTTTAGCTTGTGTATTTTTGGCTAGTAAACAGATATATATATATTTTTTAAAAATCCTAAATGTTGTTCTACAAATTATCATCCATTACTTCTCCATACCCCTCATTCATTCTTCCAATTAAATTATATCTGTAAAATGTCTTGAAGAATGGTGCTGTGCCACAACTGCTTGTGAAGCAGGCCAGTTGCATTCATGTCTATCTACTGTAATTGCTGGGTTTATGGCACCTCCACCTCTAATTCTGGCCAGGGAAGAAAGTCCAGAGCTCTAAGACAATGATCTGCCAGGAGAGTTAGCAACCACCTAGAATCCATTTGTTGCTCTGGCCAAAGCAGCTTGGTTTCCTCTTACAGTAATACCTTGAATTGCAAGCATAATTTGTTCCGGAACCATGCTTGTAATCCAAAACACTCTTATATCAAAGCGAGTCTCTGGCGGGTGTGAGCGGGGCCGATTTCGGCCCGCTACGCCCGCTCGAGGTGAGCGGTTACATCCCTACGCTACTTGTATTGCAAGACCTTGCTCGTTTATCAAGTCAAAATTTATTTTAAAAATTTGCTTGTCTTGCAAAACGCTCTCAGACCAAGTTACTTGCAATCCAAGGTATTACTGTATTTCCTATTAGGCACAACGCACAAGTAGGTAGGCACAGGTACATAAAGCCAAGTAGCCAGGCAGGTGGGAAGAGAAGCCACTATTGGATTGTCAGAAACTTACTCTCAAATCTCTGGTCCAAATTGAAAGAAGATGTTTATTAAAGGAATATGGTAAGAGAGACAAAGCAAAAGCAGAATGGGTCCTTAAAAATAAACAGTAGAAGAAAAAGCTTGCTAACCTATGCTAAATTCTTGGAGGTAAAATACTCGCAACACAGGAGTCACCTGGGTAATTCCAGCACACGGCATCTTCAGATGGTCAGAGGAGGTGGTGACGAGGTAACCAAAGTGACAAAAGAATAAAGAACTATATTCCAGTTTTATTAACTTTGACCAGGTTGGGCAAGGTGAACAGTCTAACATGTTTCACCAATCAGAGAAATGGCACATAAGCAGGAAGACCCTCTTCACTTTTTGGCTTTAGGAGATGGACTAAAAAAACCCTCTCTTACTAATGTTAATTTAAGAGGAGATTGTTTTTGCTATCTCTGGCAGACTTCATATATCAAAAGGCTTATGTATGGATCATAACTTTTTAAAATTGTGAATCTCTGGTATTTACTCTGAATCTGAAGAAGTCTCATTGATTTTCATTGACTTCTCCAGAACAGAGAGATATGAGAATTGAACACATGTATCTTGTCCTTTTCCTCATAGGTGGCTTTTATACACAAACATTTCAGTCCAATATGACTACTCAACCTCTTAGGATAATCAGTTTAAATACAGTCTTATACTACTCTCCCAACATGGTGACTCGGAATATGACTGATCCGGCAAACCAGTTTGAATGGTTGGAACGTGTATTGGAGGCAGCACATCAGAACAAGGAAAAGGTAGAGCTTATTTTCTTGTAACTAATAATTTGGAAATCATAACAATTTGTGCAAAAAAAGGTAGCAATAGCTGGCTTCCATTGGTGAGACCTTTGAACAAGATGGCTATGTTCCCTGCTGTATGGTCAGATACACTGCTGTATCTGCTGATCCAGGGGAGCAAACCTGGGCCTTGTGTGTACCCCCTTGGCCCCTCCCACATTCTTTCCCTGCTCCCCTTGTCACAGATTCAACTAATCCACCTAAACCAGGTTTGATCTTCCAGGGCAATTCCTTCAAATAAATACAAAGGCTTCCTATTTGGGGGGGGGGGGGGAGTGCTTGAGCCTGTATCCAGCAGATTAAGACATGATTCGCACATAATGACAACCCTGAGTATGGGTTGTCGTTCAATCATGGGTTGTCATTACGTGCGAACCCTGCACTATGATTTAAATATGGGTTGTTAACTATGAACAACCAGGGAAAAGAACCCATGGTTTGTTGTTGGGTTGTGAACTCTGGGTTCTTCATGGTTAACAACCCATAGTTAAACCAGAGTGCAAGGTTTGCACGTAATGACAACCCATGATTCAACAACAACCCACAATTCAACAACAACTCATACACAACCCATAATCTGGGTTGTCGTTATGTGCAAACCAGGTTATAGTCCTGGAGGCCTGAGAATCATCTAACTCTGCCCATAGTTATCTGTATGCCAACACTGTGGTCAGTAACCCAAGACTTGTGTCTTGGCTCCTAAAAGCATGAGTTGTGGCCAAAAATGATTGGGCCAATAAAGATAAATCTTATTCTAGAATACTGGGAGGAAATGTATCTGAATACAAAGCCATGGCATTTCTTACAACAGTGTATCTGTGGTGTTAACAGGAAATTAGTTAAAAGGCGTGCTTGTCAATGGTATTGGAGAGCATTGGTATATTTGCCTATCTATTTTCTTCAAGCAAATAAGCTTTAGGCCTACATCACAAACTCTATCTTCATTCTTAATAGAAAACAAGAAGCTGCAAAAGTGTTTACCATTCAGAAAGCAACCAGTGACAAAGTGAGCTTATAAGTAATTGCTTCTAAGTCAACATTTATGTACATAACCTATTTGAATGAATATAAAAATGACTTTTGTGATGCTTATATTCTGATCCCCTAGGTGTATGTGATAGCACATGTGCCAGTAGGCTACCTGCCTTTTGTTCGAAATACTACTGCCATAAGAGAATACTACAATGAGAGGTTGATAGACATTTTTCGCAGGCACAGCAGTGTAATTGCTGGACAGTTTTTTGGACATACTCACAGAGACAGCGTCATGGTTCTTCTGGATAAAAAGGGTAATGATGTTTATAGAGGACTAGTTTCTTGGATGGTTACACAGCTTAAACAGCAGGAAAAAAATTGGGGGGGTTAGGGATAGTCAGATTATGATGCAATTATTTGCAACAGACATCCATATTGTTGCTTAAAAATCACACAGTTCAATATCAGGGTTTAGAATGTTATAAACAATCCAGGATAAATACCACTCTTAATTTGTTCTTACAGTAATCATTTAGTGACTACCATCCCTCCGTATTTTAGGCCATATTCTCAAAATTACCTGATGGGGTAAGCTAACTCTTAACTTTCATACACTTGAGGTGGATAAAGTTGGGTGGGGTATAGTAGGGAAAAGATTAAAAATTTCCAACTCCTTCTTGCAGGTTTATGGTGTGTCCTTACAGTTTCTTAATCTAAACTGATTAAATTAAAATAGTCAGACATAACAACCAAAGCATAAACTAATTATAATTCCACTTTGAATGCTTTTATGAAGGATTACCAAGGATTGTGAAGGATTAATACTAACTAACCATTTTGTGATAAACCACTTTGTATGAATAAATAGATGGGTAAAAGCAAAGGAGTAACTAATCATATTACCGTAAGTGAATGCTTCCCAGCTGCTTTAAAATTCACACTGATATAATATGTTAGGTGTTCTTCCAATTGCCATTCTATTGAGAACTCTGTACTGGTTCATATTTTGCAGGTGAACTGGCTTATGCGTTATTTTCCTACAGAACCCAGAAGAACTTTTTATAAAGCTTTTTCATTTCATTTATCACATTTCTATACCGCCCACTAGCCAAAGCTCTGGGTTCCCTGACAGTTCTAAAGACCCCACACAGAAATATATGCAAATTTAATGGCTGGGAAGTAAATGGAGGGGAAATTTGCGCACCTGCAGTAACTGCTCCATTACTGCAGGTGCGCAAATTCTCCCCTCCCCCATTTACTTCCCAGCCATTAAATTTGCATATATTTCCCAGTCCAAAAAGTTGCACATATATTTAAAACAAACCCTTATAGAGGTGGCAGACTGGGACAGAGCAAATTGGGTGCCAGCACCAATGGTTCTTACACTCCCCCCTTCCCCCCCCCATGAGTTCTGATTCACTCCATCCCATTCAGCCGCCTTCTCAGGGTTGTTGTTTTTAGAATGGTCAGGGAACCACAGTAACTGCAGCAGTAAATGCTCCAAAAGGCAGCCGTGAAAAGGGGGTGGGAACCAATATGCCCCCTTGTTGGAGGAGCTGGAGACTCGGGAAGTGTTGAAAAGATGGAGGGCACTGAGCAATGTCAGTTCGACACTTAAAACCAAGAGGATTATACTGCTAAATGGAAGATATTGTGCCCCCCCCCCCTTTTGGTGCAGTTCGTTTGCCGCTTTCCCTCCCTTTTTCGGTGCTTTTCAATTGACAACTCAGCAATTGGACCCGGCAACTGTGCGCAAATTAGGTTATATGAAGTCTTGCCTTGTCAATTTCCATGTATGTTACCTGCTCCACTTGGTTGCTCCCTTTGACAGCTGAAACATACAATGAAATTTACCAGGCACGACTACATTCATTGGACACTTGTGAAAGACCGACAATAATAATCATGATGATGATGAAGACGAAGGCGAAGATGACATTTATGCAATTTTCTGGGGCTGAATTTTTTTTTTTTTTTTTTTTAAGGATGGTGAACAGTGACATTTGCTGCAAAGTGCCGCTTGGGCATCGGTGGAGGGGCTGTCACTGGAGGCGGCAAGGGCAAGATAGCGAAGAGCGGCGGGGGGGTTGCCGCTCTTGCCGAGTGGTTCGCTAACCAATCCCCACAACCCATGATAAAATTGCTGTCCTGGGTTCAGATAACATGACAACTCATTGTGGATCGAACAACCCCTAGAATAAGCCATGGGTGGTCAGGGTGGCTTTTTACCGAAAAATAAGCCACCCTGAGGGAAGCAGTCTAAGTTCAGATGACATGACAAGCCACCGTGGCTAGTTACCTACGATGGGTTGTTGTGTCATGCGAACCAGCTCAGTGGCTGGGTTTGCACAATTGGAGAAGGAAAAGAAGCCACTGTGCATGCCGGTTGCACCTGCCTCATTTCTATAATTACCCTTGCCAGGTGTGAGTTGCTGTGTTGTCCGAACCTGGCAAGCTGGGCTGTGGGGGTGACTTCCACCACCCACCCTCACCAGGTTCAGACGACACAGCAACCTGCACCCGGTGAAGGTAATGGAAATGTGGTAGCGTGTGACCAGCGCAGGGTGGGGAAAATAAGCCACTGTGGCTTCTTTTCCTTCCCACCCCCTCAGTGTGTCAAAGGGAATGTTCTTAGGCTAGCTAGTAGACACACTCTGTTTTCCTGTGTGCTTCCTGCATCATTACTGTGCCTCTGTACTGGGTTCCCTGCTGTTCCCAGGTTAATTAAGAGGGGCAGAGAGCGAGGATAGAAAGGGAAAAGGAAAGGAAAGTCTTTGTAGCTGCATCTTGCACAATGTTGGAAATAAAACAGCACCCAGCTTCCTTACAGTAGTTTCACCTGATAAGAGAAGCTTGAAGCTTTAAAATCTAAAACCCATAATCTAAATATGTGCTTCCCTGCATAATAAATGAAATAATGTCAAGGTACATTACATATTTCAATACCTAAATGTACACATGGGAACCAGCAACACATTTCATAGGGAAGGGGTTAGGGCAATGGAAGAGATAAGATTCCTTAGTTCTTCCCGTTTTTATCTCCACACTTCCTGCTCCTCCACCTGTCTCCTGCTGTTAGCCAGGAAAACTTATAGTCACAAAATATGTTGCTGTTTTAAATAAAAACTGACCCTTAGAGTGCTGGATTTAGATGAGGGAGATCCAGGTTCAAATTTCTGCTCATCCATGAAGCTCTTTGGGTGACTGACACACACACTCTCCTCGTTTGTCATAATCTGCCACCACTCATAGACATGGGAGTTCACAAATAAATTCCGTTTGTAAAAATAGATAAAAATAACCAGGAAAACTTTTGAAATCTTTAGAAAGACCTGGATTAGATGAGCATCATGACTTGAGTTTGAGACAGTTAACATCCAGATTCTAAATATTGGTATAGTGTAATGCTGAGGCAAGACTATTATAGCATTACATATTATTGCAAGGTTTTGGTGATAAGTTTGGGAAGCTAATCCATATATCTGGAAGCTCCCATATGATAAGTAGAAATGGGATTAACCTAATTGGTAATGTGAATTCTGAAGCAGTTCAATTATTTTTTTAAAAAGAAGCTGAGCATTTTGATTCTTTATGGGCAAAGTCAGTACAAATTCTATATCTTTTAAACTTGGGTATTTCAACTGAATTGCTTTATGGTTCACAACCGTGCGTGCACCATAATCCTATGCATATTTACTCAGACTGCAGTCCTAAATGCACTTACTAAGGGCTAAGCCCCATTGAACACAGTGGGACTTACTTCTGGGCAGTGCTTTTTTTCTGGAGAAAAAGGTACCGGAACTCTTGGATTACATTTCCTCGGGAGTAGATGGCGATTAAATTGTAATGCAATTAATAGAAGAAAAGGTGCTGGAACTCAGTTCCGGTGAGTTCCACCAGAAAAAAAGCCCTGCTTCTGGGTAGATACTGCACATTTCTTTGAAGAAGTGTAAAGATGAAGTAAAATAACTTCTTTCTACAGAATTTCTGTTAAAAATGGTTTTCACAGAAAGACCGTTAGGGCCTTTCAGAGGATTACCCGGTGGCAAATCAAGGCTTGGATCAAAAAAGGTGTTTAGGTGCACACAAGGAGCTTGCAGTAACCCAGTGGATTATTTTTTTACTTCTTTACTTTGAGCAGCCGACCATCTATTGTAAACTGAGGTAGAGTCTGCCATGGTTGTCGCTGTAGGCTTCAGGAGTGTGTTCAGTGTTTTTTACATGCTGGCCCAAATATCAAAATTGTTTTTGTTTTGTTTTTGGCATAACTTTACTAAATGCCAAGCATTGGTGGCTGCAATATGAAATTGCAATATGGGGTTTCCAAGTGTGGTTCTTGCATTAAGATTTTTAATAATGCACCAGTGAAAGGGCAGGTTCCCAATGTAATAAACATGGGTGTAGATTTAAACATCATCACTTACTCAAGCTCTTCTCCTTATTCATCCCCTTCTCCATTCCCCACCCCTTTTTTTAATTGTTCAGGAAAACCAATAAATTCCTTGTTCGTGACACCTGCTGTGACACCAGTGAAGGATTTATTGGAGGTAGACTCAAACAATCCTGGAGTGAGGCTATATCAATATGATCCCCTTTCATATAGTCTCCTGGTAAGTAAAAATTAAACGTATTGGTTGTGTGTTGATTTTAGCAGCTAACACTACCTTCTGTGTGAGTGGTAGAAGCAGAAGAGGCAGAATGTATAACACACAGCTTTTCCTGCTTCCAAGTAGTCATTTCCCATGTTGCTGTACCAGGTAATTGTTTATCAGTCTGTAACTTATACAAAGTGAACCGAAGCCAATACCTGAATATGTATAAGATGGTAGAAAAAAGCTGTACATTTTGAATCTTTATCTGCCTTCCGATTTTAATAGCATTTTTAGTCCTTTAGTATTCCTCCCCTCTCTACTCACACATACCCATGTACATCTACCCACCCCACCCCCCGATTGCAATTATTATAAGTAAACACAGGAAAGAGATGTTCTAAATTTGGACCCACTTTGCTCTTGTTCACTCCTAGTCTTCATTAGACAGTGCTCTCTTAAGCTGCCTGCTACATTAACTCTTTTTCTCCCCCCCCCACCTATTCTTGCTAATCCTTCAAACCCTTTCCCCTCTTTTATGTTTGTTCTGCCTCAGTTCCTCAAGTTGTGTTTCTCAGGAGAGGTGGCAGCGGGGGGGGGGGAAGCAATCAATATTAGACAGTTCAGTGAGGAGGAGGGTTGGGGTGGACATGCCTTTTGTACCTGTTCGAGCCCTTTTAGAAGTATTTTTTTATTATTCATGAATGTATATATCACAGTTCTGCTGGAAACAGCACCCAAAGTGGTGCATACAACAGTCAAAAAGCAAAACAGAAATCAACACCGTCATTACTAAAAAAATCACTAAATCTGAGAAACACAATTAGATAGAAGAATCCACAAACTGGAATTAAAACAGACTGTAATTAGAATATCAAATCAGCCTGCAGGGCATGATTGTGGATAGGATGTTTTTTTTTTAATCAGTTGATAAAAGGCAGACAATAACACAGGCACACAGTGTGGGCACCACCAGAGACAGAGAGATAGAGGGAGATCCTGGCTTCATGCCTTCACAGTCCTTCTAAAAAGGAGGGGGCAGAGAGCAGGGCTTCCCCTGGCAGATCTGAGAGCAGTGGGAAAACATGAATGGGAAGAGGCCCTTCGTAAGAAGTACAGACCCTGCCTAGACCATTCAGAGCTTTAAAAGCCAGCACCAGCACTTTGTGAACTGGGCCTAAAAGCAAACATGAAGGCAGTGCAGCTGACATAGAGATGGAACAGTATGTGATTTCACCCCCTCGTCTGGAGTTAAGCATTTTTCACTGGCTGTTGCTTCTGAACCATCTTCAAAGGCAGCCCCATGGAGAGTGCATTGCAGTAATCCAAATGGGATGTTACTAAAGCATGGATGACTGAGCCCCCAAAATTTCTGTCTGGGAGAAATGGCTGAAGCCAGCTCCTCAGCCCAAGCGGGTAAAATAGCACTCCTGACCAGCAGCAACACCACATGAGAATCCAGTACTACAGCGGTTTTCCAGGACCACCCCAAGGCTGTAAAAAAACAAACCTTGTCCTTCAGGGGAAGTGTCATTCTGCCAAGGACTGGCGGTCATGTTCTCTTCTAGTTCTGGGCTGGCCCACCATCATCCTACGTTTTTGTCCAGAATAAGCTTCAATTTGTTAGCATTCATCCAGTACATAAATACCGGTACATTTGGACAATTGTTCAGGGAATCCATTCTTGCTCCTGGATTTGCTGAAAAAGGAAAAATACAGCTGAGTGACACAACACTCCAGGCTGCTGAAGAGCTTCCCCAGCAGTTTTATATAGATCTATAGATCTATATACATGTTAAAAGCACCCTGGCCAAGATGGAACCTTTAGTATCTCACAGAACAAGTCCCAATGGGTAGAGTAGCAGTCACTCGGTGTCACCCACCTGTAAGATAAGAGTAGAACTCCTGCAAAGCTGTCTCAGGTCGCACAGCTGTCTCAAGTAGCTGTCTCAAGTAGCACAGTGGTATTTGATTATCAATAGTAGCAAATGCCACTGAGAGGTTTAAAACAATAAGCAGAGAGGGTACAACTCCCCCTCTTCCACTAGAGAAGCAGATGATAGATTAGGGCAGGCAAGATGGCTTCAGTCCCAAACCCTGCTCTGAGCTTCAGCCACTGCACTACTTGATCATCTTGTCCAGAAAGGCAGATTTTCTACTGTTCTATAATTATTGAAATAATTTGGCTCTAATGAAAAAGAAAATCATGAAAGATCACAGCATCACTTAAGCTACCAGTAACTAGCATAATCCTGTCATACTGGAAGCCTGCAAACACCAAAGTAGATAACTAGTTCAAATCTGGATGTGATATCCAATCCGCCCCACCTTCTCTCCCCACACTTCTTGGACTTGTTGTCCAGGTCACAATGCTACAAGCACAGAAACTGGTGGAATTCCTCTTCTGTGCAAGTCTCAACAGTCCAGTAGCCTCCCTAGCCTTTCAGACTTTCCTTGAATGCCCATTTCCTTCCTGCAAACAGGGCAGGGCCCTTCCTGTACCTAGGCCTGTCCTTATGTCCTCACCCTACTTTCTCAATGCTGCCTCCATCCATCCATGGTTCCTTGAATGTGTTCAAGGCTATGTGTACTCCATGCGAAATAATGTGAAATTCTGTGAGCATGCAGTTCCTGCACCAAGAAAAGCTGAATCCTGTGACCTATACAAATCATGCAAATTGAGCAAATTTCCATTAATTTCTCCTACTTTGCACAATTTATTCTGCAATATCTACTTGGGCCTTGAAATTCTTCTATACCCACTAGAAATCTGTTTGAAATATGTTTTTCTTTTTCTAAGTTGAAGGTTTGATTCTCAGGAAGCTATTCTGTGCTCAGTTCCACATTCACATCACACACAGAGCACTGGGTATATTGGTGTGAATTGCCCGTGGGTGAGATATATTGTTTGTCTTATCGGAAGACAATCTCCATAAGTATAGTTTCTGTCTCTTTCTTCCCATCCTTTCCTTTCCCTCAGTATTAGTGTATAACAAAACTGAACTGGTTTATGAGACCATGTCTTGTGGTGGGGCGTGACCCTTCTCTTCAGTTGTGAATAATAGGCAGTGACGGCTTCTTAATCAATACATCACTCTAGAAACTTAATGAAGCAGGGGACACAATTGTGCACCCTTTGTTTTGTTCTGTTCTGTTTTTAATTCTAGGATCTTTGGCAGTTCTACTTGAACCTCACAGAAGCCAACATGAAAAACGAATCAGTCTGGAAACTTGAATATGTTATGACCAAAGCTTATGGGATTGAGGACTTAACGCCAGAGAGCTTATATGAAATGGCAAATCAGTTCAGTGTACCACAAAGCAAATTGTTCCAAAAATATTACAGAAACTACTTTGTGAGTTATGATGATGCAAGCTTGCTCTGTGAAGAGCACTGTAAGGTTAGCCAACTCTGTGCAATCCAATATTTAGGCCTCCCCTCCTATACAGATTGTATCAGACACAAAGGCAAATCGCAACATGGGTAAAAGATAATGTTCACTCTAAGGAACTGTATCCTCTTAGGGCCAGTCCAGATATAACCATTTTGGCTGAATAAACCATGGCTTTTAAGCTAAGAACAAGTGATGTGCCCACATCTTCCCTTCACCCCTCTTCTCCCCTCTCGTGCCACCTTCAGTGTTTCTGTTGTGGTTTGTTTAAGCCACAGTTTTCCTTTGCATTCAAACTGATTCTGGTATAGTATCTTTGTTAGTAAGCCTGATTAAGCCACAGTTGCCCATTTGGATGTAACGGGAAACTATAGTTTAAACAAAACATGTTAGAAGTACTGAAGCCAGTGTATGAGAGGAAGGGGAACACACGTGTGTGTGTGCGCGCGCGCACACAGGCACAATGTTCATCCTTGGTGTAATAAACCATGGTTTATTAAGCTGAGATCATTACATCTGAACCAGGCCTAAATAGAAAATCCAAAGAATTATTCATTCCTTATGCTGTGATGTCAAATTTGAGGCTTGAAAAATAATCCAATGAAATGTTGTGAAGTGTGAAACTTTATCTCTGACAGACCTATAAATCCCAGAGACTGGGATTTAGCTGCTGCTCTCACAAGTCTGTCAAGGAACGTATCTTGTGTGTATTAATCATTTAAACATGCTGTTTGTACTTGGGCAAGGGTGCAACTTACAAGACTTGTACTCGGCTGTAAAACTGACAGCTTTGGCCCAAAGCTGTCAAGAATTGTAAACTATCTGTTTATATGAAATTATGGCTTTTCCCCTTTGTCTAAGCTTTCAAGGACTTGTGATTTTGTTCAAGGACACCTGAGAGTGCATGAGGCCACAAAATAATTGTTTTTTTCTAATAAAGCTGTGTCAATTTGTTTTTCATGTCAGACTTTCACATTTCTTTTTATACGTGATGTTTAATATTTTCTTTTGTATGAAGGGTTTGTGTTAGGATTTTTTCTTCCCTATTGCTGATTGCATGAAAGTCCATGCCATAGCTTTACAAGTTTGAATCCTAAGTTACTCCTCTGTTCACATAAGAGGGGATTTCCACTAACTTCCCTTTTCATCTACAGCTCCATGCATCTTAACCCACACCATTTCCAGTTGACCTCCAAACCCCAAGATCAGATTTCCAGGAGTGCAAGGGCCTACAGGGGGAGGTGGTAAAGCCCAAACAAACTCTGTTCCATCTGTAGGAGGAAAATTAGGATTTAAGCAGTAGTGTTTAGAAAGACTTGCTTTTATGAAGCATTTAGTTGTGGGTTCCTTTCACCCTGGAGTAAAACATACAGTTTATCCTAAGCATATTTACTTGTAGGTTTGCAGCCATTTAGCATAAATCCAATGTTAGTGCACTATCTCAAGAAGGTGCAAAATATTTTCTGATTGTGTTAAAATTAGACCCTCTTCATGCCAAATACTTTTGCCTTCATCTGCAGATTTTACAGCTGATGATGTAACTCTTTATAATCTGATGGCTGCTTTAAAGTAAATTATTGAGTGTTTATTAAAAAAGACTGATATAGATTGGAAGGAAAAATTCCAATGGAGCAATGAAGGGGAGAGAATGAAAGAAAGCAGGGGTAGGCAGCTTGTTGCCCCACTGCCACACCGCTGAATTTGCCCTGAGATTTGGCAGCACATTGGGGGAGGGGACTGCTGATTTTCCTTTAAAACAAGGCATGTGGTGAGTGTACGCCTTGTTTTAAAGAAAAATTGCGCTCCCAGAAGCATCCAGGCGGCATAAATAATTTCACTTATGTAGAGGGTTTTAGAAAATTCTGTTAACAACAGAGAGAAAAGATCAGAGTTTAAAATAATAAACTCTTCTTCTGCTTTTATTCCCTATAGCAATAGTTTTTAAACTTGTTCCTATCAGAGAAGCCTTTCCACACCAACTAATCTGCCAAGGAACCCCTGTGTTTCTGTAACACTATCCACGTGCATTGTAGAGTCTTCTGGGATATGTTTTGGGTGTACGTTTTTAGAGTCATAGACTGGGTTCACACGACACTACGATCCATCGTGGGTAACTAGCCATGATGGGTTGTCGTGTTCTCCAAATCTAGACCACTTCCCACAGGGTGGCTTATTTTTCAGGAACAAGCCACCCTGACAACCCATAGCTTGTTCTAGGGGTTGGTTTTACCCGCGATGTATTCTCATGTTGTCCAAACCCAGCAGAGCAAGTTCATCTTGGGTTGCGGGGATCAGCTAGCAAACAGCTCAACAAGAGCAGCAAAAACCCCTGCCGCTCTTTGCGATTTTTCCCTTGCCACCACCAGTGACAGTCCCTCCACCAATGGCCAAGCAGCGCTTTGGAGCAACTGTCATTGGTTCGCCACTTACACCCCCCTTTTTTTTTTACTTTTTCGGTCCCAGAAAATTGCGCAAATGTGTTGATATTTTTTATTTTATTTATTTTTGTTTGTTGGTCTTTCGCAGGTGTACAAGTGTGTACAGTAATACCTTGGATTGCAAGTAACTTGGTTTGAGAGCGATTTGCAAGACAAGCAAATTTTTAAATATTTATTTATTTATTTTTTACTTGATATACAAGCGACGTCTTGCAATACAAGTACTGTAGTACGGCTTAAATTAAAAATCTCTGTACAAATTTTTTTGGGGGGATTTCGTTTTGATATAAGAGTGTTTTGGATTACAAGCACGTTTCCGGAACCAATTATGCTCTCAATCCAAGGCATGACTGTATTTACGGCTGTCCAGTATGTATAGTCTTGCCTTGTCAATGGTCTTGTTAGTTTCAGCTTTCAAAGGGAAGTGGAGTAGGTAACAGATTGACAAGGCAAGCATATAGGCTAATTTGCACAGTTGCCAGCTGTCAATTGCCTAACTGTCAATTGAAAAGTAAAGGGGGGAAAGCAGCGAAAGTAGATGCACCTAAAGGGTGGTGACAGCATCACCCCCTTAGCAATGTAATCCTCTGGCTTTTAAGTGTTGGACTGACAGTTTTCACTGTCCTCTACTATTTCAACACTTCCCTGAGTTTCCAGCTACTGCAGAAAGGGGAGATATTAACTCAAACAGGGCGGGGGGAGGGGAGTGCGCAAATTAGCCTGTATGCAATCTCTCCTTGTCAATTTCCATGTATGTTACCTACTCCACTTCCCTGCTCCCTTTTTTTTTTTTTTTTTTTAAATTTTTTTTAAATATTTTATTAAATTTTAAAACAATACAAAGAAAATAACATACACACATAACTAATATTGTGCTCCCATCACCATGGGACCAAACAATCCAATAACTCTATAATTGTTCATTATTCCAAAAATACAATATATCTTGACAGGGTAAACTCCCTTTCCCCCTTTTAAACACATATTCCAAAAATAAACCCCAAATATCCTTAAAATTATTTTTCTTTAATTGACCCCTTTTGCATTTAATATTACAAGTCAACATATCATTCAAAGCCATATCCCATACTTCCTTATACCATTCAGTAATAGTGAAAACTTGCTGGATTTTCCATTTCCTTGCTATCATTAGTCTACCTGCCGTTAACAAATTTATGATTAATTCTTTAACATTTTGTGAACCGATCACCTTTTCCGTTATTGTTAGCAAAGCTAGTTTAGGGCATACCTCTAAATCAACTCCAACAATTTCTGATATTTCCTCAAAAATCATTTTCCAAAAATCCATTACATTTTTACAACTCCACCACATATGAGCATATGTACCCAATTCCTGACATCCTCGCCAACACATTGGAGAACATTTATTATCTATTCTATTTAATCTCACTGGGGTCAAATACCATCTCCAGATTAGCTTATAAAAATTCTCTTTAATTCTTATAGACATATTTTTCAATATTCGCCTATCCCAAATCTTATTCCACTCATCCTTTGATATTTCCTCTTCAAACTCTGTATCCCAAACTATTTTAAGATTTTCTGCTTGCTCTTCTGATTTCTGCAACATTTTATATAACATCTTTGTAAGACTCCTAGCTGATGCATTTCCTTCTACAAGTTCTCTAGACATAACCACCTGCTCAAATGCAGTGAAATCCCTTTCATGCTCATGTCTCCTCTTCCATTTCTTACCCCATTGTACTAATTGAATTAAATTTAACCAAGAAATTCTTCCTGCCCCAACCCTATCAATTATTTGCTGTCTTGTCTCCATTTTTCCGGCCAATCCATTAAAGTTATCACCTTTTTCTCTCTAAAAATTCGTTCTAAATGTCTAACATTCTCGGGAAAATCTTCCATAACCACCACTGGAGTAAGCGGGGATATACCTGGTAAAAATATTTCCTTATTTCTACCCCAAATTTCTAACATATTTTTTAAAAAGGGATTTTCTAATCTTTTTGTCATAATATGTCCTTGTTTTGTAAATAAGAATTTATCCACCCTATTACCCAATTCAAATGCTTCTATTTCCCACCACATAAAATCTTTTCTAACAATAATATCCATGATATATCTAAGTTGATTAGCTATATAATACCATTTTAAATTAGGGAGACCAAGTCCCCCTATTTTTTGAGCTTTATACCATCTATTCTTAGTAATCCTTGATTTTTTCCCCCCATTACAATAGCTATTTAACATTACTTGCCACTCTTTAATTTCTTTCTCTGATATCTTATATGGTATCATTCTAAATAAAAAATTAAACTTCGGTAAAATCTTCATTTTAATCAAAGCTATCCTACCAAACCACGATAATCCCAATTTTTTATAATCCTCTATTTGATTTTTAACTTCATCTTTTAATTTTTTAAAATTACATTCCCCTATTTTATCCAAATCTTTTAATATATCAATACCTAAATATTTAATTATATTTTTTATCTTTATATCCACTCCCCTTTGTTTAAATCCCCTTTCCTCCAGTTTACTATAATTAAATGTCATTATCTCCGATTTATCCCAATTAACTTTTAACCCTGTTACTTCTCTAAATTCATCTAAATGTTTCTCTATCCAATCCCAATTTTCTATAGGCCGTTCTAATGTTAACAAGATATCATCTGCAAAAAGGTTTATCTTACATTTGGTCTCTATTCCTATCCCCAATAATTTCTTCTCCTGTCTTATCGAATTCGCTAACAATTCCATAACTAACACAAATAATACTGGGGAAAGGGGACAACCCTGTCTAGTTCCCCGGCCTAGGCTAATAGTTTCTGTTATTCCATCGTTTACAATTACCGACGTGACATTATGAGTATATAATTGGTTAGTAATACCTATAAATTTTTCTCCAAACCCCATAGTTTTTATTAACATCTTTAATGCAGGCCATTCCACACAATCAAAGGCTTTAAAAATATCCAATGCAAGAACCCCCGCTTTCAAATTATTTTTCTTTATTAAATAAATTATATTCAGAACCCTTCTTGTTAAATCTGCCATTTGTCTTCCTTGAATAAACCCACATTGATCTATCCCTATATACTTATTTAAAAAACTATTCATTCTTCTAGCTAAAATTGCTGTCAATAGTTTAGCATCTTGATTAATTAATGATATTGGTCTATAAGAACCTGGTTCTGCTAAATCCTTCCTTGGTTTCGGGATTAAAATGGTCAAGGACTGTTTCCATGACGGGGGGATCTCTCCCCCCTGTAAAATATCATTAAACAACCGTTTTAACTTCGGAATTAACATTTTTTTAAAGACTTTATAATATTCCGCCCCCAGACCATCCCTGCTCCCTTTGACAGCTGAAACATATAGGGCCATTGACAAAACAAGTTACAAATTTTGTACAGCTGTAAGTCTGCACTCATGCACCTGTGAAAGACCGAAAACAAATGATGAACACAGTTGTGCAATTTTCAGGGGCCAAAAAAATAATAAAAACAACAACCCCAATTGCACTTTTCTGAAGCTCCTAAAAATAATTTAAAATATGGCAGCAAACAAGGGGTAGCGATCACAGCAGGGAGTGGGAAGACAAGACAGGTTCTGTTGCAAAGGGCACTGGGATACAGGCTGGAGGACCAAGGGAGAAGGAGTGGGAAAACAAGCCACTCATCTGTCGGGGCCCACTGTGGGTTGTTCCGCAAACAACCCACACTACGTAGCTTATTCGCTGGGTGACTTAGCATGTCGTGCGAATGCAGCCATAGAGTTGGAGTGGGTCTGGTAGGCCATCTAATCCAACAGCCCCTGAACAATGCAGGAAATCAAGAGGTAGAGCAACCGCGATAGATGGCTGTCCAGCCTCTGCTTGAAGACCTTCAGGGAGGGAGAGCCCACTGCCTAGGTGATTGGTTCCCTTGTTGAACTGTTCTTACCATCAGAAGTTTCACCTAATGTTCAGCCGAAATCTACCCTCTGGTAACTTAAGCCCAGTAGATCTAGTCCTGCCCTCTAGGGTAGCAGAGAACAAATCTTTTTCCTCTTCTGTGTGACAGCTTTCCAGATATTTGAAGAGTGCATCATGTCCACCTTCCTCAGTTCATTCATACTTTTCTCATAGAACATGTTTTCCACACCCCAACCATCTGTTGCCCTCTTCTGAATTCCAATTGGTCTACATCATGCTTAAAGTGTGGTGCCCAGAAATGGACACAGTACTGCAAATGTGGTCTGCCTCATGCAGAATGAAGTAGAACTATTACTTTTGGTGACCTGGAAACTATGGTTCTATTAAGACAGTCTAAAACTATGGTTTTATTAAGACAGTTTAACCTACCTCACAGGGTTGTTGTGAGGATAAAATGGAGGGGAGGAGGAAGAGGATTATGTAAGCCACCTTGGGTCCCTTGCAGGAAAAAAGGCGGGGTATAAATAGAATAAATAAATAAATAAATAAATAAAACCACATTAGCCTTTTTTCCAGCTGCCTCACACTAGTGAAACACTGAAACCTGGTAACCCGCATCCTCTACCCTTGCACTTGATTTTTTTAATTTTTTTGCCTAAATGCAGAACTTGCATTTGTGTTTGTTGAATTCCATTCTGTTCGTTTCAGCCCAGTTTTCCATTCTGTCAAGGTTATTTTGTATTTTATTCCTGGTTTCTGAGCTATCCTTCCTAGTTTTGGGGCATCTACAAATTGGAGAAGGATTCACTCCTCCCCTTCTAAGTTATTAATAAAAATGTTGAAGAATTTTAGGCACAGGACAGAGCCCTGTGACGACAGCCCACTCAAAACCTCCCTTTAGTTTGATGAGAAACCATTGATGAGCATCTTTGAGTATGATTTGCCAGCCAGCTCTGAATCTACCTGGCAGTATTATGTAGCCCACATTTAACCAGTTGCCAAACAAAATACCATGAACTTTGTCAAATGCTTTGCTGAAATTAAGATAAATCATGTCCACAGTGTTCCCTCAATCCACTAAATTAGTAACCTGATTTTAAAGAGGGAGGGAGAGAGAGAGAAGATTCGTCTTGCAGGATGTATTCTTGACAAAACATATATATATATATATATATATACTGTTTTAATTGTGTATGTCTGTTTTATTATTGTTGGAGTGTACATCACCCAGGGTGGCTGGGTGACCAGCCAGATGGGCGATTCAAAAATGTAATAAATAAATAAAATCGTGACCACTCATACAACTTATGTGAAGTTGCACACAGTTCCTCTTTTGAGAGAAGATGGATTTAAACTAGGAGTTAAGCAGTTCTGCCATCTATTTGTCACCTGTTCACTTTTCACCATCAGCAGCAGGCCTACCATTGTTGCCAGTCAGCCAGTGGCTGGTGACTCCTGTTTCAGTGGGGCTCCTAATCCATTGCAACTTTTATTTGGAACTTTATAGGAGCTATCCATGGTGCTGAACTCCATCTCCCAAATAGGTTCACCACCATGGAGCACCGTGGGTAGCTCCTATAAAGCTCCAAATAAAAGCTGCAATGGATTAGGAGCCCCACCAAAATAGGAGTCGCCAACCTCCACTGCAGTCAGCGTAGACCAGGGATGGGTCCTGGGTGGCCCTGCAGATGTTGTTGGATTGCAACTCCTGCTGTCTCTTACTATTGGCTATTCTGGCTAGGACTGATGGGAGTTGTAGTCCACCCACTTTTGGAGGGCCACATGTTTCCCACCCCTGGTGTAGACAGTTCTGAGGTAGGTGGGCTAATGGTCTGACCCCATATAAAGCAGCTTGCTGTGTGCCTATAGTTACTTGGGAACACATGCTTGAAAGCTGCTGCTATACAGCAAGGCAAAAGGAGTAATTGGTGCTGGATTAGTGAAGTCCCAGGTGAATAGTAAGTAACACTGAGAAAGTGGACGCTACAAAGCTAGGGTAATTACACACTTACATAGTTATGGTATGGACACATTTAATTTGCCACCAGGAATTTGTAGGAACTCTGCTCTCAGTTAATCCTTCAAATGGCCATGCAAGAAAGCAGTGAATTAGAGCATTCTTTAAGCAGCCTGTTGTATTCATTCTATGCCATTAAGATTCAAATCACTTCTACAGCAGAATGCTCTCATTCACTGGAAACTGATGTAGAATTCCTATGTGGATGCACTGTATAATATCTACATTTTTGCTCAAACGTAAATAAAGCCAGTGCAATTTTTGGGCAATGATCTAGAAAGCAAAGAGAGAATTGAAAGAACCCCTTTTAGATACCTAGACTATTACTACATTCGAGACAATGAAACATACATCTAAGAATCAGAAACAGTACTGTAAGAGCTACTTTACTACATAGAAATGTTAAGGTACAACTTTCAACTAAAAACTGGAAAATGCAGGATCACATTGGCAGAAACCAATGTGATTGATGGATCATTCTATTACTGAACAAAAACTACTTAGGATTGTCACTAGATAGTTGCTATGGTTTCCTGAGGCCTCCTGGCAGCAATTTGCTAGCTTAGCAGGGAGGAAAAGTCACACAATAGGATAGAAAAGTGTTCCATCGAATGTTCACAGTTGTTCCAAGCCTGTTCCTGTCTGTATGGCCTTGAAGATGTGTTTTCAGGGTTAAAACAAAAACAACAAAACGTTAACCAATGCACAAATATACCGTGTAACAAGTTTTTCTTGTAAAGCAAAAAATCAAGTCATACATACATATACTAAAGAAGTGTGTAACTATTGAAACATATGTACAGACATACCCACAGAAAATGATCCCATAGAACAATCTTGGAGCAATGTTACAAGAAAGCAAGGGGAAAGTATGTTTGTATTTATTATACCCCACTCTTCTTTTAAAGGACTCACAGTGACTTACATAGGGCTCCAAGCACTGATCAGGTCCATATTCACTGAGCTTTTACAATGAAACAACGCTGGTTGAGCAGAAGCTTCATTGGGATCTGCTGGTAGATCTCTGGGAGATTTCAGGTAGATTGGCAAAAGGGTTTTGACTCTCAAATTTTTAAAAATTGCAAAAACAAAAAGGCTGTTTCTCCCCCCCAGATGATGATGATGATGATGATGATGATGATGATAAAAATAGGCTGCTGAAAATGGAGGAAAACTCAAAAGTGTTTTTGTGTGTGAAGGTACTGCAAGCTCAGTTCTGGTACTGAAACAAATTCCTGGGCTGACTTTGTGTTTAGATGCAGCTTGTTTCTTAATTCTGAAAATATGTATCCATCTCTGGTTTGCACCTGATCCCAGCTGGTGGAGCCTCTGGGTTCTCCCACTGCTGTTACAGACCATTCATTAGGCCCCAAGTATGTGAGCGATTTCTGTGCTTCTACTGTAATTAATATCCAGAGGGGCCCATGTGTTCCAAACCTATTTGGGGTTTGTGGACCTCACATCAATATTACAGAGTAGTAGAGAATGAAAAAACAAAACAAAAAACAAACCATGAATCATGGTACTTTCTTTTTTCCTGAAACAAAAGATTTGGGAGGGGGGAAAAACAGCTGGTTTTAAATATAAGAAGCATCTCTATCTTTAAAAAGAAAATATGTTTTATTCTTCAGTACAGCTATGCGAGACAGAGCCATGGTTCATTGGGTCATATAGTGTACAATATTCCTTTTAAAATATATTTTGGCACATTGTCTCAAGGCTTTTTCCCACCCTGGCAGAAATCACTCCCCAAACAATACAACTCTTTGTTAGGAAGGAGCTTAGGAACAATTGGATTCTGTAGAATAGCCTTTCAGTCTGCTTTTTATTGAATCCCAGTCCATCCATTCTCACCCTGCTTGGCACTGGCTTTAATGAGCCTGCCTGAACTATAGTAACCCCTCTGCCAATTTGTAAGGAAGAGAAATTAGATGGATCACTCTCTGCTATGTGTCAGTGATGAGGTAATCGGCTTTCATTACAGGATTTTCTTTTGTAGGTGGCAAATCTCAGCTGGAAGATCCAGCACCCTCTGTGGGCGTAAGGAGCAATTCACCATTCCAGAGGGCCAAGTTCAGGATCTTGTGTGGCTGCAGTGCTTTTTCCCCCACAGCTGAATTTCACCTTGAGATACACACTTTTCTACATATGTCCTCCCTTTCATGCCCTCTCCCAAATGGTGCCATAGTAGAATGATTGATGGCCCTTTTTAAAATACTCTCCAGCCAGCTCAGAATGAAAGCACATGACCAACAAATGAGACAAAGCAAGTGAGAATTGGAGAGTCCCAAAAGCAATGTTAAAAATCATGGAGATTTGCCCCAAGGCTGCATTCTGGCCTTGTGGCTTTAACAATGTCCTCAGTTGTAACCTGCAGGTACAAAATCTCTATTTTCTCTGGTGGGAGTATATGACTTGTGCAACTTTTATATCAGGTGCACCACCTTAGATTTCATAGATCATAGAGTTGGAAGGGCCCTACAAGGCCATCGAGTCCAACCCCCTGCTCAATGCAGGAAACTAGAGGGGGGGTCTCCCATCCAAGTAATAACCAGGCCTGACCCTGCTTAGCTTTCCACACTCAGACAAGCTGAGCCAGCGTGAGCCACAGGCTTGTTTTCGACCTCGAGGGCCACATGTGATGCTGACTTGGGGGTTGGGAGCCACACATGCAGACACACACATGCACATACATGCATACAGCCCAGCAATCCTTCTTTCTTGCTGGGAGGGAATGGAGAGCCTTCTCTCTACTCCCTCCCCTAGAAATCACTCTTTGCTCACTTCTAGGTCATTTGGTCACAGTCTTCCAAACTATGGAAGTACAGATGTACTGTATTGCTACTTAAACTATAATAATTATTTCTAAATTTACATCTATATGTATGCAAATTAGTGTCTTCTTTTTTGGTGATGCATATCCTCTTTTTTGGTGATTCACAAGTGGCCATCCTACTTGTGCAAGAGCTTGGGGTCACCTCATCCACACGCATGAGAACTGAAACAGAAGCTAGCATTGCATAATTTGTGGAACAGCACTGTCTGTCGGTTTCCTTGTCTTTACAGTTCTTTGGATTCAACACATAGGGCAGTATCCAATACTGTCAGCATTAGCACCAGTGACATTGCACTAGCATAAACCAATGCTAGAGCAATGTCATTAGCGCTTGCTAGGCAAAGGGAAAAAGCAATGATTTATTACCATTTCCCCCTTTGCCTGGCAAGTGCTAATGACATTGCTCTAGCATTGGTTTATGCTAGTGGTGTGACAATATTGGAAACTGCCCAATGTATTCTGCTTTTTGAATGAACATGAGACTTCCTGAAGGCTTCAGCAGCAAGTTCCTGAAATGACATGCTGCTAAGCATTCACTTATAGCTTCCTTCACCGGCCTCCCACCTAAAAATCTAGCTACATCTCATTTGAGTCAGAAAAAACGCTAGCCTAGTGTTACTACATGACGTGCATAGTTGCTAGCCATTAGTAAAAGAGCTGGAAACTGTCTCTCCACTGAATGCAAGATTTCCTTTACTTTCATGCTTCGCTGGTGCTTTGTTAAGCCATGAATGCTTTTCCTTTAGTTGTCTTTTGTAAGGGCAGCTTCAGCTTCAGTGTGTCTGCTTTGTAAGCCAATTGTTGTGCCATGTGTGGACAAAACATGACCAGTTTGGCTGCAGCCAGTCATCGTGGGCTTTGCTCATTACATCACCATCAGACGATGGTGGAGCCTGACAACGCCGAACAATCTTCAGCTTGTTATGGCAGGTTTTGTTTTAATAGCTAAGAAGGAAGCCAGGGGGAAGAACAGACTAGTTCCCCATAGTTTTCGGAGTGGGGGGGGGGATAGTTGGTTGTTGTCTGTATGGTAATATAATCAAACTCGAAATTTTAGATTCACACAATTAGGCTTGTGGAGGTGGGGGGATAAGGAAGGGTTGGAAAGCAGTAAACAATGACCTCACAATTGCATGAGAGAATTGGTTTAGAAAAGAATCCAATTAGATGAATTCATACCTATTTTAATTAACTTTTCAGTAAGAATACCATCAGCAATTAATGGAATCTGAGCAGAGGAATCATTTTTTAACTAGAGCACCGGTGCTACTTAAACATACACATGTGTATGTTTAAATTCTTGCTATAGCTTGATATTGAAAAAGGCTTCCCCTTGAAACCATTTCGCAGTCATATTTCTGCATATAACTATGTCCCCCCCCCCTCCACACTTCCTGAGCAGTGGTAGCCGTGGCACTGTGTTTTCTTTCCAGGGGTGGAACAGGAGAGCACTAGAGGAGTTTTGTTGGTTTTGTTTTTGTATAATCTGTTTATTATACAACAGATTATTCATTCTAAGAAGTATGAGGGGGAAGAGACAGCCAATACACACAGTGATACTTCTCAGGCAATTGCAATCAGTGGAACCACTCAAGTCCAACAAGGGCAGAGGAGTGTGAGAGAACTTTGGCACTCAACTCAAGTGCCAGAACTGAGAAATATGGTACCCAGTTCAGCTGAAGAAGGAAAGATTACTTTCTCATCAGCTTTGCTTTCCAAAATGATCAGTCATATTTTGTATGCAAGGTGTTGATTGCTTTAATTTCCCCTTCATGGGTACTATCCAATGGTGGTGTAGTGCTAGTGCTAATGATGTTGCACTAGCATTGGTTTACACTAGCACAATGCCATTACTGCTAGTCCTGAATCACCATTGGATACTACCCACTGTTAGCAAGTATTATTTTAATTAGCCAACACACATCCATCTCCAGGTGTGTGTGTGTGTGTGTATTTAAATTAACAAAGTATGAATTGCTTCTCCACTGAAAATGCCTAAGGTACTATGCAAAATAAATAACTACACTAAACCAACAATCAACCAATCTTGGGTAAAGGGCCGTAGCTCAGTGGTAGAGCACCTGCTTTGCATGCAAAAAGTTCCAGGTTCAGTCCCCGACATCTCCAGGTAGGGCTGGGAAAGAGTCCTGCCTGAAACCCTGTGGACTCTCTGGAAATTTCAGGGAAGCAGATTTCGGCTTAACATCAGGAGAAATTTACTAACAGGAAGAGCTGTTCAGCACTGCAACAAATTGCTTCAGGAGGCAGTGGTTTCTCCTCAGGAGGCTGGAGGTATTTAAGCAGAGGCTGGGTGGCCATCTATCAGGGATGCTGCAGCTGCTCCCTGCTCTCTTGAGGTACCTTCCATCTCTATGGTTCTATGATTCTATGACAATCCTGGGCTAGATGGACCAATGGTCAGACTTGATATAAATCAGCTTCCTATGTCTCTAGGCGATCAGCTGCACAGTTAAATGCACAATGTGTAGGTTTTCATCCATTTTTGAAAACTGAATGGATGTGGCACTGTAGCCCACAGATTCTGTAGTATCATAACTGAGAAAGCACTTTTCAGAACCACACCTCTCTCAAATATACAGTACCTATCTAATATAATTGCATCTAAACAATAGGACATGGACCAATGCCTCCCTGGATGATATCTGTTATGGGAGTTCACATGGGAGAACATGTTCCTTCCCTAAGGTCCACAGGCCACCCAGGCTATCCAGGGGTTTAAAGATGGAAACTTAACAAACTGTTCATCAATGTAACTGAGGGCCAAACTAGATGTGATGATAAATATGTGGAAGCATTTAACATGCCTGATTATTTTTTTTATGTGTGTCCCCTATGCAGAGACACACATAGCAGCTGTGTCCCCCTGCTCCAAACTGGATTGGGGCAATTCTGCATGGGGAGGGGGGTTTAACCCATGCACCTCAGTTTCCCCTTTGCCCGCTGTTATTAGCCCAGGGAGAAAAGCTTCTATTGGCATCAATGGATGCTTCTCTCCCAGGACTAATAACTGCTTGGGGAACAGGGATTTTTGCTGGGACTTGTGAAGAAACCTGAGGTAAAGTTTAATATGTTCAGTCCTTGTTTCAAAACAATACGTTTGAACATATTAAACTTTTACTTCAGTAAAAATCATTTCTTCACCAGACTAATTCTGATTGTGGCCTTCCCGTGACAGCTATATAAATAACAAAAACCAAGCACATTTGACATTTACACACACTGAATGTTACATCTACTTTGGCCCTAAGAGAACACTGGTGTTTTATGCTCTCTAAATGCTCTCTAAATTCATATCCTACGGGAAGGCAAGCAACCTGATTCTAGACCAGTTTGAGGTTCTGGGCAGTCTTCAAGGAGAGCCCCATAGGGAGCACATTATTACACGAGTCATTCCAAGACATTGATGATGGTGGCAAGAACCAGCTCTGTGAGGGTGTGGGATTTCTCTCATCCCAATGTAAAACCAAGAATGCCATCTCCCATAGACCAAGGAGAC
This sequence comes from Shinisaurus crocodilurus, assembly GCA_021292165.1. Lineage (NCBI taxonomy): Eukaryota > Metazoa > Chordata > Lepidosauria > Squamata > Shinisauridae > Shinisaurus > Shinisaurus crocodilurus. The sequence goes on along the minus strand of CM037879.1, from coordinate 102,898,551 downwards.
CACCCAGTACCATAGTACTTCATAACAGCATTAAAATACTAGTGCTGAGGCAAGACCTCTGCTCCTGGATCAGAAGATGAAGAAAAACAGTGCTAAGTATCAACACAATGATGACACTGTCCCCATGTCTCCAGACAATCTCACTCAGTATCAATATTTTTAATGTTCAGGACAGAATGAGACTCTGAGACATCTCAGAGAATGTCCCATAGGGAAACAGAAAGTGCTTGAAAAGCCAATATATTTGTACATTTCCCTTCGCACCCCACGTTCCTGTGGGGGGGGGGAGAGTTTTGCGCGGGAGGGGGAATGGAGAACGAGGGCTAGGATGAGGTGATTTCACCTCCAATCAGGGCTGGGGCATACTGGTCACCCGATGGGGTCAGGCTTAAGGGGTGGGGCCCTGAGGCCGTATTTAGGCACAGGAGACCCCACCCCACGCCTCCTTCTTTGCAGCTCCCTCCCGCCACTCCCGATGAAGCAGTGTGGGCTCCTCTGGTCGCCTTTTATGGGGCCGAGTAGGAATTTTGGCTCGTCCTAATTGGCTCTGGGCAACGGGCGTGTTTCGCCTACTCCATACTGTGTAATCGGCGGTGGGTTTATTATTTTGGGTTACCTATTAATTCGGTCACATTGGCCTTAGGTTAGGCGGTAAGTGCGGTGAATAGGCAGTGGGGGTTAGGGTTGCGGTGTGCATCCCATGGCACCTTTTAAGGTGATTGGCAAGAACCCGAGCCTCACAAATGTCAATGCCTTGTGGCTCCATTTGTGAGAGGTAGGGTAGCCTTTGGGGTCTACCCATCTCACCCTCCTCGGTTGTCCTGTGGCGCCAGGGGACGGTGATCCTGGACAGATCCCCCAGCACCCCGAGTGCAGAATTCGAGGGTGGCGAGTCACCGCGCCGCCCTCGAGTTTGGGATGCTTTCGCCCAGGCATGCTCCACTGGCCCTTTGGCCGGCCTTAGTTAATCCCGCACTTCTCCCTTCGCAGACCTTCGATTCAATAAATGTGGCCCTGATTTTTATACCATAACTGTTGTCTCGTCTCTTCATTTCCCCCTTTACCCGCGCAATTCACAACTTGTGGCTTCATTTCAGGTCACATCTGATTTAGTAATAGGCAATAGGAGGAACCACTTAAAAACATAAGTTTAATGACCTCCCAAAGTATTGTCTAACATAAATTGAATGTTATGTAGTTTTCTCTCTGCTTCTCTTAACTTTTTTGCAGGTCTAGTAACAGTTATCTAGCTTTTGATGCCACCAAAAAACAAAGTTAAGGAGAATATATATATATATATATATATATACTGTAGAGCAGGGGTGTAGAACCATTATAAGGTGTGAGGTGAAATTGTCCCCCACCAGGACCACTGCAGGCTGGATAACATCACTGGGTATAGCCATGCCCACTGACAATATCTCTCCACCCGCTTTCTTCTTTTTTCTCTGTGCTGGGAGAGGCATGGAGAAAGGGACTTGGCCAATGCTGCTCCGCCCAGTTCTGACTGAGTCCCTGGTCCATGTGGCACCCCCATGGACTGTGTGGTTCACATGGACCTATCCCTGGTCCGTGTAGCACCCAGTGCACCTTTTCCGTGCCTGCGCCAGGAAGCGTGGCTGCTATTTCCAATGTGGGCTGAGTCCCTGGCTTAACATAGTGCCCAGCAACTCTGCGGGCACTGAGCATATAATATTGTTATCCTCTGCTCTCCCAAAACAATCTCAAGGCGGCTGGTGAGAGGCTTTTGATGACAGGTGCCTCCTCCCCGACATCTGTGTATATGCAGTGCAAGCTGTAGCAGCTGACAGAGAACTTACACAATGGATTAAACACTTAAAACAAATATGGCATGATCCAGTCACAGTTAAATCTGCACCATTTGCTGGGAAGGTGGAATACAAATTGAAGAAATAAATTAACGAATAAAATACTTGTAAGACCCATTGATTTCAGTGGATTTCATAGAATCATAGAATCATAGAAAAGTAGAGTTGGAAGGGGCCTACAAGGCCATCGAGTCCAACCCCCTGCTTAATGCAGGAATCCAGATCAAAGCATAAGCATCCCTGACAGATGGCCATCCAGCTTCACCTTGAATGCCTCCAGAGTGGGAGAGCTCACCACCTCCCTAGGTAATTGGTTCCATTGTCTTATTGCTCTAACAGTCAGGATTTTTTCCCTGATGTTCAGGCAGAATCTGGGTTCCTGTAACTTGAACCCATTATTCCATGTCCTGCAAACTGGGATGATCGAGAAGAGATCCTGGCCCTCCTCTGTGTGACAACCCTTCAAGTACTGGAAGAGTGCTATCATATCTCCCCTCAGTCTCCTCTTCTGAAGGCTAAACATGCCCAGTTCTTTCAGTCTCTCCTCATAGGCCAGGGCCTTGTTTCCAGTCCCTTTATCATCTTTGTTGCCCTCCTCTGAACCCTCTCCAGTTTGTCTACATCCTTCTTAAGGTGTGGTGCCCAGAATTGGATGCAGTACTCAAGATGAGGCCTGACCAGTGCTGAGTAAAGGGGAATTATCACTTCATGCGCTTTGGAAGTTATACTTCTATTAATGCAGCCAGTGCTTTTTTTCTGGAGAAAAGGGTACCGGAACTCTTGGATTACATTTCCTCGGGAGTAAATGGCGATTAAATTGTAATGCAATTAATAGAAGAAAAGGTGCTGGAACTCAGTTCCGGTGAGTTCCACCAGAAAAAAAGCCCTGAATGCAGCCCAAAATAGCATTTGCCTTCTTTGCAGCCACATCGCATTGCTGGCTCATATTCAGTTTGTGATCTACAACAATTCCAAGATCCTTCTCACTTGTAGTATTGTTGAGCCAAGTGTCCCCCATTTCAACTAGGATTAATGGATTAATGGAATCATGCTTAACTTATAGATTCATAGATCATAGAGTTGGAAAGGGCCTACAAGGCCATCGAGTCCAACCCCCTGCTCATTGCAGGAAACTAGAGGAGGGGTCTCCCATCCAAGTAATAATAACCAGGCCTGACCCTGCTTAGCTTTCCATGCTCAGACAAGCTGAGCCAGTGTGAATATTCAATAAGGATAAAATCCTAAACACACTTGGGATGAAGCCACAATTGGACCTAATGGGACATGCTTCTCTGAGTAAACATGCATACAATAATTCTGCATGTTGATGTTTATTTGACTTGTATACATCTTAGGGCCAAAATAATGACTCGAGTTCCAAAGCCTCCCTGGTCCCTTTTTAACAGCTCTTCCGAAATGAGAAATTATTGTGTAACTCTTTAGTGCCCTCCTCTGGTTTCTTTTAGTAAAGCTATACTGGTAAGGAATCTTATTTCTTCCACTGAAAAAAAAATAAGTATCCACTCCTCCCCCAAAATAACGCAAGTTATTAGGTATATAAAAAAAGTAGCTTTTCTCATATCCACAATTAAGTGTTTTGGGCACATGACTGTGGCAGTGAGGTTCTAGAATCCAAGTGGAGAACATTTAGCTAGTGCTGCTGCATTAGTTCTTTTAATCATTTTCTCCAGATTTTTTTCAGAGATTTAATTAAACAACTGAAAGTCAGTACCCCACAGTAATTCTGTAAGATACCTGGTTCCATTTAATTATTCTTATAGCATCACATTTGCACAGTGTTTCACATACATATGAAAAGGCCGAGATCCCTGATGAAGACCACACAAGCTGAGCCACCTAGTCTAAAGATGTATTTGGTTAGGTTAGCGATTTAACAGACTTCACTCCAACGCCACTGCAGCTCTGGAGAAGATATTGGTGCTCAGGGGTGTTGCTAGGCACTTAAAAGATTCAGGGTATGCTCATATGTGGTGGAGTTGTGAAAATGTAAATGATTTTTGAAGAAATATCAGAAATTGTTGGTATTGACTTACAAGTTTGTCCCAAATTAGCATTGTTATCAATAACTGAAAAGGTGGCTGGTCCTCTAAATGTTAAAGAATTAATTGTAAATTTGTTAACGGCGGGTAGATTAATGATAGCAAGGAAATGGAAAGTTCAGCAAGTTTTCTCTATCACGGACTGGTATAAAGAAGTGTGGGATATGGCTTTAAATGATATGTTAACTTGCAATAACAAATGTAAAAGGGGACAATTAAAGAAAAATAATTTTAAGGATATTTGGGGATTATTTTTGGATTTTGTGATAAATAAGGGGAAAGGGGGTATGCCGTGTCAAGATATGTTGTATTTTTGGAATCATGAATAATTATAGATATAGAGATATAATGTATTATATGGTCCCATGGTGATGGGAGCACTATATAAGTTGTATGTTTGTTATTTAGTTGTTTTATATATTGTTTTTTTTAAAAAAAAAAAATTAAAAAAAGATTCAGGGCCCAGGCCCATAGGATGTAAATCTGCATAAATTTTGCATATGCTAATTTAAATATATATGCAAATTTAGAAATAGTTACTTGGATTTATTTAAATTTCACAGAAGGCAAAGCCAGCCAATTAATTCTTCATCCAAGTCACCTCAGCTAAAATAAGCCTAGAACTTATGTCACCTCAACTAAAATAAGCCTAGAATTAGTGATTTTTGCTATTGCATGCATGCTGATAATTTGTCAAACCTTGGCTCATACTCCGTTAGTTTGAGAGCAACATGTGCAGCACTCAGGTCATGTTAGGGCTTTACATCCAAGCCATGCTGTGTGCTTCATTCTTCAAAATCTTTTAAATGTGATAACAATGAAGAAAAGAATTCTGTAACAGGAATTCTAGGACAAAATCATTCTGTTCTACACTGTGAGAAAGAACAAGATAATTAGTGTTTTTGGTAATTAGGATCTATACTTGGTAATCCTGAATTTAACATGTAATTTAGGCTGTACTACAGTGTAGTCCAGAGTTATCTAGTCTGCTAATGGGCTGGGTTTTATTTATCGATTTGATTTGTACCCTGCACTCAAGGGGTACAAAGAAAATTGGCACTCAAGGTGGCTTACAAATAAACTTGATAAAAACAGTAAACTAATACATTCAAACACATTAAAAACACAGCAACAGGTGGGACTAGCATCCAGGTCTCTTACCACTATACTGGCTCTCATATTTGTTTTGCCTTTCCTCCAGGAACAAATGATCTCTCCATTTTTACCCTCACAACAATCCTGTGAGGTAGGTTAGGTTGAGAGGTAGTGACTGGCCCAGATCATCCAGTGAGAAATGCGAGGCATTTGCCAGTCCTCTTCAGGCAGCAAAATGTCCTGGGCAAGGACTGGCTGTGTATGTATGTGTGTCCTGTTTGGCTGCTGTGTCTGAATGAGGCAGTAGGTCAGTCTCTGCTTCTTTCTTGAACGTGTGTGTGTGTGTGTGTGTGTGAGAGAGAGAGAGAGAGAGGGAGGGAGACTTTTCAGAGCAACTGGGCCTGAAGAATCGGTTTTGAGGTAGGCAACGCTGGAGGAAGAGGAGTGTGCGTGAGCGCGGGGATTTAAAGGAGCAGCCCAGCCACTCCTTTGCAGGCAGGCAGGGCTGAGAGCGAGCGCGCAGGTGAGAGAGAGGCGGAGAGGAGCCGACCTAGCATTTAAAGCGGCAGCTGCCCGCCTCACCTCGCCTCGCCTCGCCTTGCCCCGCCTTGCCCCGCTTGCTCTCCCGCCCCTCGGGGAATCTTCATTTAAAGCAGCAGCTGCCCTCCCCGCCTCGCCTGGCCTCTCTCCGCTTGCTCTCCTGCCCCTCCTCTCGGGAATCCTCGCTGCAATCCCTGCCTGATCTCGCTCCTCTCGCGTGTCCACAGATTGGTCCCTGCGTGCCAGCTGTGGCACGCGTGCCATAGGTTCGCCTTCACTGTTATAGGCCGATAATTATTTGGGTCATCTTTGGACCCTTCCTTATGTATTGGTATGATAAAAGCCTTTAGCCAGACCCCAGGGATTACACCAGATTTGTTTATTAGGGAGAAAAGAGTAGCTAATAGAGGGGCCCACCGACTGATGTTACACTTCAAAAGCTCAGACGGAATACCATCAGGCCCTGGAGCCTTGCCTGGTTTTAGTTGGAGTAACAGTTCCTCTACACTGCTTGACTCAACTGAAGGCCAGTCGGGGATGTCTGATGTTAAATGAGGGGTGGAGTTAGAAAGAACAGAATTGGGGTTATTAAAAATTGAATGAAAATGGTCTTCCCGAACATTAGCTGGGATATGACAATCAGGATATCCAAGCGCCAGAGACCAATTTCCAAAAGGTTCTGGAGTTACGGGTAAGGGATGATGAAATTAACATCTGCCAAGATTCTTTAACAGCCTCTCTTTTTTTCCGTGCCAAGAGATTCTTATATTCTTTCTTTAACTCATAATAGGAATGAGGTACTTGATGCTCGTTGTTTACACGATAGAAACTATACACAGAATGGATTCTCCTCCGAAGACTGGTACACTCTCCATCAAACCAACGTTTTGAAGGTTTTAAGTGGTTCGAAGGGCAAACAGTAGTTTGAAGATGAGAGTGCATATTTTTAATTACTGACTCAAAATTTAGGGTACCCTCCTCAGGGGAAGAATCAACAGTAATTTGTCTAAGAGCAGCTGTTGTGCGAGGGGAGTCAATAAACCTCTGAAAAGCCTCGACTGTAGACCTGGACCATTTAATCTTTTTGGAGCTACCAGAAATAAAAAGGTTAGAAGAGAGGTGTTGTAAACTTAGCTTAATAGCACTAGGAATCACAAAGGATAGCTCCAGTGGGAGATGGTCACTATCAGTGCGATCACCAATTCTAAAATTACAACACATATTCTCTAATTCCTTATGAACCAAAAAGTAGTCGACAACACTCGAACCTCTGGAGGAGATAAATGTGTATTCACCCCAAGCATCATTGGCATTAGAACCATTCAGAATACACAATTCATATTTTGAAACAAATTGAAGCAGACCAATCCCAGCAGGATTAACATGTCTATCTTTGGAGTGGCGCAAGCTACCAGTATTTTCGCCCAGATTGACAGAAGAACAGGAGCCAAGCAAATTGGGATCCTGAGAATGGGACCCAATCCTTGCATTGAAGTTACCAGCAAGAATTGGCAAAGCACAGGGAAATTTAGCAAGCAGCTCCATAAAATAGCATTCCACTTTGAGCCAGTTTGCCTTAGCATCCTCCTTACAGGCCACAGGGGCTAGGTACATGTTAAGCAAAAGTAGTGACAAGTGGTGAGCCCTTATTTCCAAAACCAGTGCTGACACAAACAATTCGCAGCTGGATAGCTCTGTAATTGAAATTTCCAGAGCGGAGGAGATAAGGAAGCCCAAACCTTGGCTGGCCCTGCCCTTCCCTCTAGAGGGAAGAGCAGGCAGACCCCCAGACAGAATGTCACAAAACCATTTACATAGATACAATCAGTGGACCATGTCTCTTGGAGTAAAATTATATCAAAGCCAGATAGATAAGCCAAGAAATCAAGGTTTCTGTATTTGGATTTGCACCCGGCGATATTCCATGAGAGAAATTTAATGGGAGAGTGAGGTCTCCCTCGACTTTGTCAGTCCAAATCAATAGTTTGATTCCAATTGGAAGTCAGATGCAAGCAGGGTTGCAGTTGATACTGCTGGGTGGAATCAACCTGTGTTGTACTTTCTTTATAGAGGGCTTCACAATTTCTTGGGCCAGAGTTGTTGAGTACTCAGAGTCAGTAAGAGGAGGATAATTACAAACGGAATGTAGATCTATCTCGTAGTCACTGCATCCTTCAGTTAATGCTGGTTTGGAGATGAATGAAACAGTTGGGACATTATGCATAGAATCTGAAATTTGGAGGGGAGGGACCTCATCATCCAGTAGCAGCACACCCTGTATTTGATCACTCGGGTGATTCGACATAGCAGTCCTCCCTAAGGAGGAAGGGTTATAGGTAGGTGGTGTTAGGACCGGTGCAGGGCAGTTTGGCGCCCTAGGCTAAATTATATTTAGCGCCCCCCCCTCTCGTGCCGTGGGGGGGGCCTCCGGAAAGCAGCCCTGCTCTGCAACCTCCCGCCGCCGCCGCTGCCACCGGACCCCCCCCCCCTGTTCTCCTCCTCCTGACACAGTTCTCAATTGTGGCTGTGTCAGTGTACGTAAAGGTTCTGCAGAGGAACGAGCAGAAGTAATCAATTCCTTTAGCTGGTCAACGTTTGCAACAAGATCATTCTGTTCAGACTTGGAAAAGGATCCGAAGGAGTTAATGATTTGATTTTCCAATTCCAAGGCCTCCTCATTTGGCTCCAGTACAGATTTCAAGGGAGGATGTTTGCAGGAAGGTTTCCTGTGGGAGGTGGAAGATAAGCACAGTTTTTTTAAACTCTTAAGGACTTAGAGATAGTAGAATTTTGCAAATCTGCAGCTGATTCTGAATTTCTTACAAATAATGGACGAGGAGTTGGATCCCGAAAAACTCTGATTGGAGATATTTGGAGCAAGGAAAGAAAGTCTTTCATTTTTAGCAGCATGCTCGGCAGAGTGGGTTTTTTGAAGTTGAGCAACACTCTCTTGTAAGTGGGTGGGCTGGGCAGCCATTCCACATTAGCCAAGTCAATATGCTGTGGATGAGATCGTAATAATAGGCTCAGGGAGCGAGTTATTGGCCCTCATGAACCCCATCGGCCCTGATTTAACTTGTTTTCAACAATATGTAACAAAACTTGAGATGGTTGAAGAATTCGAGAATTCTCTGCCTGTGCCTCTGGAAGATTGTGTCAGCCTCCTCTCACGGGTGACTCTAACAGTTTTATCAGCTTTATTTAGCAGTTTTGCCAGTTTTACATTCTTCTTCCTCCCTTGTGCAGGGGGGGTGGGTAGAAAGATTTGATGGGCTGGATAGAGAAGCCACATGTTTCAGAGAGAAGGCATAAAAAGATTGCCTAAGCTGAGTAAGCTGGTTATCAATTTTAATTAAGTGGTCAAATATTGCTATGACTGTCTGTGCAGTCAACAAGCATTGATTGGCAGCAAATTCTAAAGGAGCCTCCTGGTGTAGGTGGGCTGCGTCTTCTTTGCTAAGAGATAGAGAATTCAATAATGGCAACTCATCCGACTCCAGGAGTGAGTTGTAAAGGCCGTCTTGGGTACCAGGAAAGAGGGATGACAGTATCTCTGGGTCTAAAGCCAAGAAGCCATTCGAGGTAGGGATTCACTTTTTCCTTTATTCACCTTTCCTTTTGAGATCAGCATAACATAAATCCTCGGCTGTTTGGATGCCTTTAGCTGTTGCTGAGTAGCCGGGCTTGTCTTGGTTCTGGAGCGTTTTTTGCCCATCCCGAAATAGCGGTTGTTATCAGAAAGGTTGTTGTAATAAAACAACCAAACAGTCAAGGCACGGGAAATAATAAGAACTGTAAGAAACTGCTTGCTAAAGTTGCAAAGAAATCTGAATTGAAATGTAAGAGAGAGAAAAGTAAAGTTGCAGGCAGTTTTGTTTACAGCTGCGGGTTGAAGAGGCAAAGAATGTGTGTGTACGAAAGACGCTGGTAAGGGAAAGACAAGGAATGCGTGTGTGTGTGTGTGCAGTAAGTAAAGAGACAGGCGAAGAGGAGCACAAAAGGCATATAGATCATGGGTAGAAGAAAAGGAAAAGAAGATGGCAATGGCAGTGAGAGAGACTCAGAATGATCCCCTTGGAGGGCAAGGGCAAGAGCAGGGCAGCAAGGCAGACGTCAGAGAAGGCGCCCTGGGCCACTGCAGCGGAGGCTAAGACGAGACCAGTATGCTCTGTGCCGCAAGATTGGCCATTGGAAAAATGAGTGCCCTGAAACAGGGCAGACCCCATGATGGCACAGCAAGAAGAAGAACAATAGCGGGAAGAGGGGTGGTCCCAACCCTCCGAGCTACAGTGAGCCTGCTAAGTTTTGTTGGACTAAAGAGGATTGCTTTAGAGATCCTCACCCAAACCCTGGGGGGCCCCATGCTTGTGTGCATGGTAGAGGCTTTGGTAGAGGCACATGGTAGAGGCTTTGCTAGGTGCAAAAGGAGGGTTGTAGTTGGCTCAGGCCCGAATGGCTCGCTACCAAGCCAAGCTAAAAGGGAACTAGAGTAACTCTCCTTCTTCCTTGCAACACACTAAACCCTGTCACCCTCTTTCCTGAGACAAGAAAAATTGAGCATGATTGTTTGCAGACTGTTGAAACCCACTTTTGCAGCCGAGTAAATTTAAAAGACGTCCCTCTTGAGAATGCAGATGACTGTAAAAGCCAAAACCCTGCCTCCAGAGACCTCAGCGCAAGTGGCAAAAGTGGTTGCCTTGACAAGGGCACTAGAACTGACTGAAAAGAAAAGAGTCACCATCTACACCGACAGCTACGCGTTTAGAGTGGTGCATGCCCATGCTGGACTGTGAGAAAGGAAAAAAAAGAAAGGCGGTAGAAGCAGCCCTCATTCCTTCCAGTGGAATTGCCCGGCAGCCGAGTGCCTAGAAGAACAGAAGAAGTTAGCCCTTCTGCCTGTCAGAACACTGCCCAGGGAGAGGATAGAGTGTCCCTTTGAAATCATGTTTGGAAAGCCCTGGCCAATGGTATCCCAGCTCCGGTAACTGAGTAGGTAAGAGAGAAACTCATTGCTTCCTATTTGTGTTCAGTGTCTGCTGTTTTGTTTTGCTTTCTCTTCACAAGAATGTAAAAAATGCCCAGCCCATGCCCCTAGACGGCCGGGAAACTTTGTCTTGGTTCAGACGTGAAAAGATGAGCCGCCAAAAGAAAAGACGTCCCTCTTGAGAATGCAGATGACTGTAAAAGCCAAAACCCTGCCTCCAGAGACCTCAGCGCAGATTGAAGCCCCTTCAAGTGTTGTTAATCAGCTATACTGCAGCAAAAGTGGGGAGGGGGGGAAAGAAAGAAAGTTCCAGCCCCTAAGCAGTAGGCTGTGTCTCCTGTAACATCAACTGATCCAGAAGACTTAGAACTCAAACTTTTGTTCAAAAAGCAAAAATAATGGGCTGGTGGAAAATATTGGTGCTGTTGATGCTCCCTGTAAAGGTCGAGACTGTACATCCACACCGGAAAGCACTGAAGACTGGTAAAGTAGACTAATGACTGCTAGATATGTAGAAAAAGGGGGAAAAAACGCAAAAAGAGAAAATTAGGAGAGAACACTCGGGCTGTGTATATGAGATTGAGTGTTCTCAAAAGGAGGGAGTTGTTAGAGACCATGTGAATTCGTACACCCCTGTTCTAATGTTTAGTTAGGCCTGACTAGAGAATCTTGCATTCTTGTTTTCTACTTTCTTGTTTTTCTGTAAGAAACTGCTTGCTAAAGTTGCAAAGAAATCTGAATTGAAATGTAAGGGAGAGAAAAGTAAAGTTGCAGGCAGCTTTGTTTACAGCTGCGGGTTGAAGAGGCGAAGAATGTGTGTGTATGAAAGACGCTGATAAGGGAACGACAAGGAATGTGTGTGTGTGTGCAGTAAGTAAAGGGACAGGTGTAGAGGAGGAGGAAGAAGGGGGAGGAAGGGGGGGAAGGCAAGCGTTAGCCTGATGTTTGTCCTGAGAGAAAGAACAAGATAGAGTTGTACTGATAAAAAGGAACAGAAAAAAATGTATGTACAAGGAAAGACAGAAGAAGTCGTTGAATGTATGTGAAAGAGGTCATGAGAGAGAGAATGTTTTTCTACGCAACTGTATATAATGTGACTGTATGTGATGCAAACCTGTTAGTGCCTGCAACAGGACAGTCTGGGATGCTTCCTTAAACTTCACTAGAGGTCTCTAAGGAGACTTGCATTACGGTGGGCATCTAAAGCCATTTGATCAAATGAATTGTGGTTCATCAGATCTCTCACTTTTTCTCTAAGGTCATAAGATGCTTTGGCTGTTCTCCTAGATTCGTCAATAGCTGCATCCTTGTGCCTTAGAATCTGATTGCTTTTCTGATCTTTCCCTCTTAAAGCTTCTTGCAGTTCACGCAGATGGCATTTTTCATCACAATCACGCTTTTGCTTGCGGCAATGGTGGTTCCTTTCTTTCATGTAGTTAATTTCTCCCATTCGTGGTGCTCTGTCTTGGATACTTTTGCACATTTCTCTGGCCTGCTGGATCTTCGTCTCAGCTATCTGCAGCAACATCTCCTTACCCCTTCTCTTCTCTTCTGCTCTAACCTTGGCTATCATGCCTTGTTCTTCTTCCTTGTAAGTATTTTCTTTTAATTCTCTATTCCTCTCTTCAAGCAGCTGCTCAAGGATTTCTTGAGCCCTCTGAAGCTTTTGCTCAATGCAGAGCCTCTTGTACAGGTCATCAGCTTTGAGTCTGTCATCCACTTGGTCTTTAATCTGCATGTGCCTAGCTCTCTTGTTGTCATTCATATCTATTTTCCTTCTCTTCCTTTCCATTTCCTTCATCAGACTCTTCTCCAGGGCCTGCAGCATCTTCTCTTTGTACAGATGAGAGCTGTTCTCTCTAGCACTCCTCTCATTTAACTTTTTGTCCCAGAGTTCCTTTTCCTGACAACGTTTTCTATACTCCGCTTGAAGTTTGGCATTTTCGAATTTCTCCCTCCGCCTACACTCCTGCTCTTTGGCTAGTTTTTTCCAGTTCTTGTCGCGCTGCATCATATCCCTCTCCCTGGCTGCCAATAGCTGCTGTTCCTCTAACCTGAGCTTGTTTTTTCTTTGGTCCAGTTCCCTTTGCCACTGGTCCAGACTGTCGGCCGGCTGGTACTGCCTCTCCTTCTCGATCCTGGCATTGTGCTTCTTCTCCTTCCTCCTCATCTTCTCGTAAGCCTCAGAGACCTGCAGCTGCCTGTCCTTCATCTCTTCCTCCTCCTGATGCCTGGCCAGCAACAGAGCTGCAATCTTTTTGTCCCTTTCCGGGATCAAATCCTCATATCTCTTGTCGGCCAGATCTTGGAGGCTGATCTGGGCATCTCCCTTCCTGGACTTGTGATTGTGATGACGGTGATGGGCACTCTGGTCAGGGCGGAGATAAGCCTGTGGCTCTTCCTCCTGGTACTGCTTCAAAGAGTGCATCAGATCAGCCAAGCTGGGGCTGCTGCTGTCACAGGGCTCCTGCCACTCCCTCCTTTTGAGCTCCTTCTTCTCAAGCTTGGGGGAGGCTTTGTTGTTGAACTGGGGGAAGGAAAAGGAAGAGGGGCAGATAGAGGGGGGCTTGCTGGCGTCGGTGGGGAAATCCGTGCCATACTCCAGAGCCCGAGGCACTGGGCTGGCCCACTGGTCGTCACGGAGCAGCTCCTCCACGCGGGTACACCCCGGGGTCAGGTGCTGCTGCTCCCAGGTGGAGAGGCGGCGCGGGTGGACAGCAGCAGCGCCGGTGCCGGCGGGGGGTTTGCTGTGGTGTGGCGACAAGGCATTCCTGCTCTTGCCCTTGCTCGGCAGCAGCATCCCGCCTTCGTCGTGGTACATTTGCGCCAGGGTGTGGCGCCCCAGGCTACCCTCGCCGCCGGCCGCCTCAGGCTCTGAGTTATAGGCGTCCGGGAAGCCTCGCGGCGGGGAGAAGCGGGTCGGGCTTCTTCGCTGCGCCATCTCCTGCTGGGTCTCATCGCCGGACAAGCTGCAGTAGGACGTGGCGGGCGGCTTCTTCCTGCCCTTGTTGGTGCTGGGCATGGCCCGGTCGCTCGCGGAGACGTGCCACCTGCCCTCCGCCCCGAGACACTGGCCCAAACCACGCCGTGGCCGACACCGCTGCTGTTGCCGCCTCATGGCTGAAGTGGACTGCCCAGCTGCCCATGCACCCTCTTGCACAGCACAGTGAGGGCCTGCGTGTCACAATGGGGAGGAGAGAGGGCTGTGATGAAAGGGTTAACATATAGCATTGCCAGGCAGAGTGGATGCACCCAGCAACCTATCGGGGCTGGCCTGTATAAAGTTCTGATGGGAGGGGGAGCTCTGTCTATATGTGCCTGTGTGTGTGAGAGGGTTTAGAGTTAGAGGTCAGAGTGTCAGAGTTAGAGGTCAGAGTGTCAGAGTCAGAGTTTAGAGAGTCAGAGTTAGAGTTAGTGAGTTAGAGTGTCAGAGTGTTAGAGAAAAGAGGTTGTTCCTGTTTAAAGAAATGTTTTACTTAAGAAAATATTTATTTATTTATTTTATTATTTGCATTTATTTATCACCCATCTGGCCGGCAAACCGGCCACCCTGGGCGATGTACAGAAGATAAAACAGACTATAAAGAACTGTTTGTTGGGTTACTGAAGAGACTGTCTGGTAACTGTTTCCATGCTGAAGCTCACTCACCTAGTCACTTGGTACAGCTGCTAAGAGCAAGATAATTAATATCTACCCAGCAGAAACACCACAATAACCAGCCATGGTATTTTAATAGAGTTTATCTCCCACAGACAGATTGTCCGCTCGAGTTTGTCTGGGAGTGAGTGGAAACTTGTGACAGAGTGGGAACAGGGATAGTTTAAAATAGGGTGAACTAATACCCTGGAGCTACCATATCTCACCCACTGGGTTAGTAAAGAAAGTGAACTAACAGCCAGGTGGTAGTGAGAGAAATAAAATTAAATAACCGGCCACGTTATCGTCACAAGGGCTCCGCCGGGCAACAGCACGCTCCTCCCTGGGCTCGCTTCTAGCCCGGCTGCCCCCCCCACTTTCTCCCACACCAGCGGTGGGCCTCGTTGCCACCTCAGCTCGTTCCTCTTCCCTCCCCCCCGAGATGTTCCAGAGCAGTCGTTTTCTTTAACCTTTCGGATTCAAATCGAAGTGCAACATGGGATGGGCCCACTTCGAACTTTTTATTGAATGCATGTGTCTGTTTTTCTCCTTGTCCCTTTTATTGAATGCATGTGCCACTACACATGTTTTGGTCTGCAGTAAGTTCTTAGTCCAGAGGCGCACCCTCTCACACTGTTTTCCCCCTCTCTCTGCCTCTCGCTTAAAAAAAGAGAAAAGAATCAACAAGGAAGAAAATAATGGTGGGTTAGGATGAAACTGATTTGTGGGTTGAAGACCAAGACTTTTAAAAAAGAAAAAAAGGGCATGGTCACAGAGCCATTTCAGAAGTACTTAATTCCTCAGCTGCTTTTAGCATATGTGCATTATGTGCGGTCTTGAGTATGAGCCCTAAAATGCACTTGGAGTTGAGCTTGGTTAACAGTGGCAGTACTCATTTTCTCAAATGAAGGCCTAGGTGCCAAGACGCAAGCCTGCTAGGAACCTGTACAGTCATGCCTGGGATTGCAAGCATAATTCGTTCCGGACACGTGCTTATAATCCAAAGCACTCGTATATCAAAGCGAAATTCCCCATAAGAAATTTGTACACGTATTTTTAATTTAAGCTGCAATAAAGAATGATAGTGTAAGGTCTTCATTTTTCTTGACTGTACTACAGTACTTGTATTGCAAGATGTCGCTTGTTTATCAAGTTAAAATTTATTTTAAAAATTTGCTTATCTTGCAAAACACTCGCAGACCAAGTTACTTGCAATCCAAGGTTTTACTGTATATGTAATCTGGTGAGCCAGTATATGTAATCTGAGCTTTTAATGCCGGATACACAAAATCTAATTACTATCCCCCTGTTATGTACACTCAAACACGAGTGCAATGGCTCGTATGGATTATCGTCCCTCAGAGATATGTATGGAAAGAGGGTAAGGGGAAATCTACCCATTTAGCATTCTTTTAGTTGACCTGATTGTACAACAGGATGGTTACAGGGGTTTAAAAGGTGACTAGGCTTCCATCTTGAGCTTGTTCCTTTAAGGAAGGTTGTCTTGCAGAATGCTGGAGTTTGCTCCTTTAAGGAAGGTTGTCTTATAGAATGTCTTCTAGAATGTGTACAACAGCACGGAACAAACAGAAGTACTTCATTCCCTCAGCTGCTGTAGATTCCAGAACGTCAGGTTGTCGTAGCAAAAAAGATAGAGACATCTGGCTGTCTAAAGATGCAATCCTGCGCACATTTACTTGGCCCAACTGGGCTTAGTGGGACTACTCTGAATAAACATAAATTAATCAGGTTGATATATTCCATAATAAAATTGCGCTCAGACTAAGGGTGCTTCCTAGCGCTACCAATCAGAAGGCATTGTATAGCTATTCTGTCTTTTCTTCCTTAACGGATTTTCCATGGCAAGAAAAAAGATGGAAGAAGTGTTGGGAAAACAGGGTTACAAGTGGAAGGCCTCTTCATCGGGACCTCCCACCCACCCCAAATTCCATAAATGAGGCAGGGTGATGGTGTGATAAAAGCCACCCCTGGAAGCACCGTAAGTAACAGCAATAATAAAATAGCAATGCATTGGATGGAGCTATGCACATTTACTTGGGAGTAAGTCATGTTAAAATCAAATGGGATTTACTTTCAAGTAAACATGCATCGGATCACGCTGGATGGGCAGTTTCACACAGACTTAAATCAGTCTATGCTTAAATTTACAATTAATGCAAATGTAAGACTTTTAATTTTAAAATCAAGCAAGGGGCAGAAGGGGAAGCGCAGCGCTACAAAGCAAGGCTTGTAGCTCAAGGATTAAGCCTGCAAAGAGGTGGCCTGGCTCGATCAACTGATCAAAGACTTTGGGTTAGTGCGAAAGGGGCCTGTTTGCCTGATGGAAGACAACCAGAGTTGCCTGAGACTGTCCCAGAGTGAGAAGTTCCATGCCAGAATGAAGCACATCGGGGTGAAGTATCACTATGTGCGTGAGGCTGTCCAAGATGGACTTGTGGACTTGTCATACTGTCATACTAAGAAGATGACTGCTGATATCCTAACCAAGCCTCTACCAAGAGACAGTTTCCAGAATCTTCGAGTCAAGATGGGACTGTGGGTGGATTAATAAAAATGTGCATGAATTTCATGTTGTTTTGCCTGAGAAGGGGTGTGTGGGATATTTAAAGTGCAGTCAAAACCTATGGCTCATGTTTCACCAGTTAGGTGGATGAAATGGTTAAGACCACTGGTATCTTCTAAGGTGGATTCCCTAGAAGATACTCAGTGTATGTTTAGCTGAGCCTCAGCTGGAAGTGGGCGTAGCTCTCAGCTCTTCTCTTCCTGCTGAGACTCTGAATGTGGTAGTAAGAGTTGTTGCCTCCACGTTGTTAAACAAACAACAGCATGTAACAAGAGTTGCTGGTCTGAACTCCGTAAGTTCAGACCCCAAGTATTTCCAAATGTACTGTAACCAACTGTAAGAAACGCTTTTAAGCCTGCCTGAATGAAACTGCATAATCTGAGTGAGTAAATGTTACTTTTAACTTTTACAAGACTGTGTCTCTGATTATTGTTCTGAGGGAGAGAAAAGGGGGCAAAACCAGGGAAATCCAGTCTGCCTTAAAGCATCCTGGATTACCAAATGCTAGCTGGCTAACACTAGCCAAATCTAAGCTTCTTTTGAGCTGGAAAGGGACTCTACTCTGCTGATCTCACTAACGTGAGATAGGAAGGATAACACTCAACAATATATCCTCTCCTAGCATCTTTTTCAAGTCGCAACAGTTATTAAGGTATCACATTACTATTCGAATGTGAAAAGCTCAGGGTGGTGAAACCTCTGGGGTTCCCCAGATGGCCACGCTCTCTTCGCTTGGCCCCATTCCCTTCCAACGAAATAAATTGATTATTTGGTGGTTTCTTGTGTTTTGTCCTCAACATTCTAAAAGGTTGAAATGCCTCTCCCAAGGCTTAGTTACTGGCAGGAAGGGCATTAAGCTACATCATGCTGCTATTTGGGCCCCACCTCTTTTTACCTTTGGCTCCACCCCTTTGCCTCCATCCGCCACTGGCATGTGGCCTCTGAGTGTTTCTCTGAAATGGAATTCCACCCTCAGCCTGAAAGAGGTTGCCCACCCCATGTCTACTGAATATCTCAAGAGGCAATCTGTGCACAATACATCTGGGTCTACAAAATCTAGGAAAGAAACCAGAAGCCCTGGACCACATTTCTTCCTTGTTCTGGGATAATTATACTTGTTTTAGTGACCCAGTTCGCACATAATGGTGGGAAATCATGGGTCAATTAATTAGTAGGTTAACTGTGGATTGTTTAACCCACGATTAACCTCTGTGTTTGGACCTCATGTAGCAACCCCTGATCAGCCCAATCAGAAGTTGAATATTCAGAAAGGCTGTGAAACATGCCATGGCAAACCGTGGGATAATTAACCCAGGATTTGCTGCCATTATGTGTGTATGTCTGTTCATGTGTGTATTTATTATTTATTTATTATTTACATTTATTTATCGCCCATCTGGCCGGCAACCGGCCACCCTATCCTTTAATCTGGCATCACCTATCCTTTAATACACCTATCCTTTAATCTGGCATCAGTGAGAAACCTTCATATCAAACAAAATTCTTGTCTCCCTCCAAACAGCTGTGTCACTTTTAGATAACAGTTTCCTCTTTGGGTTTTTATTTAAGCAGCTGTTAAATGTAATTTATTTTATCATGTAGATCATATAGAGAATAATGAAAATTAAAATAGGCAGCCTTCAAAAGTTATTTGTCTCTAAGCTCCCCAAAAGAATCATGAATTACAACTATGGGAGGTGTACTACATAAAGGACATTGTCAGTGTGGATAATACAGTAAAAAAATTACTCTAGAGAGAGAAAGAAGAGAGACAGTGAGAGAGAAACTCATTATGTACAGTGATATAATAGTATATAATGCATTTTTCTAAGCAAGGCAATTCCTTTTGTATTCACTTCTCTAAAATTTTCATTGACCACCTCATTTAAGCTACTTGAATAGCACATTACAATGCATGTTTACTCAGAATAAAAGTCCCATGAAGTTCAAGGAGGCTTACTCCTAAGTACGTGGGCATAGAATTGCAGCCATGATAGTTGAACTCACAGGGCTACTGTAGTTTCTTGTAGTTGCTTTCTTCCCTGAAACACATTGGGATTTGCCCCTCAGTAAACACGCCTTGGATTTGCACCGCACAGTATTTCAGCTTAATTTGGTTGTATATCAGGATAGAAAACATGCACCTGTTAATATTTAAATCTAAGTATTTAAATATTATTCATAGCCTTTTCCTGACAACAGTCCCAGTATGCTGTAGTGGATAAAGTTTTGGACTTGGATCATGGAGATTCCGGTTCACATTTCCACTTTGCTATGAAGCCCACTGCTTGGACAAATCACTGACTCTCTCTCAACTTAATCTACCTCATAGAGCTGTTGGACTCTTATGTCATGGTATGAAGGGAAGAACATAGTGACCTCGTTTGCATGACATGGCAACCCACCATGGGCAGCGAGCCATGGTGGGTTGTCATGTCATCTAAACCCAGACCGCTTTTCTCAGGGTGACTTGTTTTTTTCCAACAAGCCACCCTGAGAACCCATGGTCTGTAGTAGGGTTTGTTTCACCCATGGTGGGTTGGTGGGTTGTTTGAACCCGTATGACTGTCCCAAACGTGGGTTGTGGGCAGTGGCAAGTGAGCCGCTTGGCAAGAGCGGCAAAAAAAACCCTTTCCACTCTTCTGAGCTCATCCAAGCCACAGCCAGTGCCAGCCGCCCCACCGATGCCCAAGCAGTATGGTGGGGTGACTGTCACTGGATCGCTTACCTCTGCCCCTGCCACAATCAGGAGCCATTTTGGCTCACCGCAGCTTTCCCCCCCAGTCTATCTTGGGGGGGGATCACTTTTTGCAATCCCCGTTTTGACAGCCAGTGACAGCCTCTCTGAACTGCCCAAGTGGCACATTGGAGGGACTGTTCATGGTTCACCACCCCTTTAAAAAATAATCATCACCATTTTGGAGCTTTAAGTGCCACAATTACATTAAGATATAAACAATAAATCTGTTAGTCTTTCAGGTCTCTTTGTTATTAATAGCATTCATCTTCTGACATTCAGAATAACTGCGTAACTCCTTATTATTTGTACAATTTTCAGTTAGAAGACATTGACATTAACATGATCACCCACCGTTCAGCAACAACCCAAGGTTCAACGACAACCCACACTCAACCCATACTCCACCCTTGAATGTGAGTTATCGTGTTGTCTGAGCTCAATCACTGAGTAACCATCAAAAGCTACTTATCCAGGGAAAATGTGATATTCTACCACACTGATGTCATTTTACCGCATGGGCTATTCTCACTATTACAATTGAATCCCAGCATCTACTTTTTATGTAGTATCTTGAATCTGGAAAATGGTCTCATTATGACTTTTAATTATTATTTTTTTTAGCTATGACGAGCTATAATGAGAGATTATAATTCCTTAAATAATCAAATATAGAAAACTGGGTTAAGGGATGTAAACTCATTAAGGACACTTGAATCGGGGGTGCTTCTGGATGAGGCTTTTATTGTGCAATTTCACTACCTCATTCATAGACATTTATGGGGGATCCCATTGTCTTACATTTTTAATCCTCCCATTCCCCCCCCCCCACTACTTTTTTCATCTTTTTTCCTTACACAAAAAAATTCATTACGGAGGAAAAGAGAGTATAGCTGCACAATGTCTTTTGATTGGTAGCGCTAGGAGCCCTCTGTCTGGAAGCACCCAGAGTTTCTGTCTCCTTGACAAGATGATGTAAACAAATACACCAATTACCATAGTTTTGTGAAATCTGCAAATAAGTACGTAATAACATGTGAAAAGATTTAAACAATGGATGCTTGAGCCCACTAAATAAGTGGAATTTAGGATATACTCATCATCTGATTCCAAATGATTACAAGAGAAACAGATGAAAATGAATGAATTATTATATTTAAGAGTGAATGGCCCAAATCCTCAGAGTGTCATGGCAGCATAATTAGGAGCATAAGGTGACCATTAACAAAGTGTACTGGTGCGGTGGCTACTTGGTAAACTGGCTGTTCACCTGATGCATGGCCCCCTTCACACTGCAGTGTGGCAGCTGTCGTGTGTGTGTGTGTGTGTGTGTGTGTGTGTGTGTGTGTGAAAACTACAATCAAAGGTTGGGTGGGTGGGTGGGTGGGTGGGGAGGGCAATTGCTTGTGTTTTTTCCTCACACAATCCATATCTCAGGATGATATACCTTTGAACGTGAAATTCACCTTGTAATTTGGAAGGATGATGCAGAAGACCATGCTGCTACCTCAAGGGTAGTTTGGCCATCTGTAATGGACTGTTAGTACCATACTGCCAAGTGGCAACTAGATGATACAGATGCCGGCAGAGCAAGTAGTTAATGCATACCATGAGATGTCACCACTCTGTAAATTAGCATATGTATTCATCCTGAGTTTAGCCAAAGGGGTGGATGGACTCTTCAGATATATGTATTTAGACAGGCATTTGGATTAGCTCAGGGGCAGAGCAATGCTTTGCATTCCAAAGGTCCCAGGTTTAATGCCAGCATCTCCAGGTAGGGATGGAAAAACTCCTACCTGAAACCATGGAATGCCACTGCCAGTCAGTGTCAACAATACTGGGCTAGATGGACCAATGGTCTGACTCAATATAAAGCAGCTTCCTATTATTGTTGTTACATTTATATCCTGCCTTTATTCCTCTTGCAAGGAACCCAAAGCAGCTTGGGTCCTCCTCCTTTCATTTTATCCTCACAACAATTCTGTGAAGTAGGATAGGTTGAGAGTCAGCGACTGGCCCAAAGTCACCCAGTGAGCTTCATGGCCAAGTGGGGACGAGAACCTGGATCTCCCATGTCCCAGTCCAACACTCTTACCACTGAACCACACTAGCTCCCTATTAATGATTGGGGTGGGGAGTTCTTTACACAAAATTGTTTGATCCCCCACCCATCAGTTAGTATGGCATTATTTTTTATTTTAACATCATTAAACAGTGTGTAGAAGACTCCCTCTTCTATCATGCTATGGAATAAACAAATACAGTAATACCTTGGATTGCAAGCATAATTTGTTCCAGAACCGTGCTTGTAATCCAAAACACTCTTATATCAAAGCGAGTCTTTTGCGGGCGTGAGCAGGGCCGATTTTGGCCCGCTACGCCCGCTCGAGACGAGCGGTTACATCCCTACACTACTTGTATTGCAAGACGTCGCTTGTTTATCAAGTCAAAATTTATATTTAAAAAATTGCTTGTCTTGCAAAACACTCTCAGACCAAGTTACTTGCAATCCAAGGTATTACTGTAAAGTATATATGACTTGGATGAGATGGGTTAGAACAAGCTGAAAATCTTCCCCTTAGACACACACACACACACACACACACACACACAAAGTAAATTGTGTCAGTAGATAAAATCATGTTGATTCGATTATTTGTTTCAGTAACAATTGGAAATTCAGCCTGGTCCAGAAAGAGCCATATGCAAGAGGAAGACCATTATGAGGAAGAGAAATGCAACTTAATTAAGTATTAAGTTGTCATACTTAATTGCAGTTTAATTTCCTACCTTAGTAACGTTTATCTCACAAGATTTGCAATTGAACCAGACATTCCCTAGCAGAATTTCTCTATGATAATGGAGGACCCTTCTAGTTGTTCTACTGCGCTCCACTATAAAGACTCCGCTATTCCATTCCATTCTGGAGACCTTGTCATCTTTTTGCTCGCTGTAGTTAAGGCAGTGATGACAGTGAATTGGTACTCTGAGGAACTGCCAAAAGAAAATCAATGGTGGACAAAAGTTTGGGACCTATTTTATATGGAGAAAGAATTAGTCTCCTTATGGAAACGGTAAGACTTCTAGGTGATTTGCTAACCTTGCTTAGTTTTGTCAATTTGGAAGGCACACATTTGAATAGGCTTCCTGCATTCCACTCATGCTGGTTTCATTAAGGGAACTGTCTGCGCCGCACATCGGTGACTCCATTGTCAACTTGTTATATTTCATACTGAATTGGATTCTAGGGAGCCATTATTGTTGATTTATGTCAACCTGTCTCGAACCCCTTTTCTTATTTTTATCTAACAGCTTTTATCTATTTGCTCATTTATTTTATTTCTGAAGTCTAGTTTCCACTTGGTAATGTCTCCTCTCTCTTTTGCATTTTGTTTGTTAATTTTTGTATTGAAAATTATAAATAAAAAGCAGGGAGAGATTTCTTTATGTGTTGTAAGGAATATTCCATAGGGAGTCCAGTAGAGAGCACTAAGGGGCCATCAGAGGAACACGAGTCTGGGAACTACATTGAGATCAAACAGAGGGGGAAATTATTGCATGCTTCTCATTTCTCCAACATGGAAATCTGACTTAAAGCACATCAAGATGTTTCATGGTATATTATGTTTTGTTTATTTATTATGTTTATTATGTTACCGCTGCCAATTTTTACTGTTTTTCTTGTGGTGGAATGTCATTCTGAGAAAAATTGTTGTCATACTTAGAATCATAGAATAATAGAAAAGTAGAGTTGGAAAGGGGCTATAAGGCCATCGAGTCCAACCCCCTGCTCAATGCAGGAATCCGAGCGAAAGCATCCCTGACAGATGGCTGTCCAGCTTCACCTTGAATGCCTCCAGAGTGGGAGAGCCCACCACCTCCCTAGGTAGTTGGTTCCATTGTCCCACTGCTCTAACAGTCAGGAAATTTTTCCTGATGTTTACGTGGAATCTGGGTTCCTTTAACTTGAGCCCATTATTCCGAGATCCTGGCCCTTTGTGACATCCCTTCAAGTACTGGGAGAGTGCGATCATATCTCCCCTCAGTCTCCTCTTCTGAAGGCTAAACATGCCCAGTTCTTTCAGTCTCTCCTCATAGGGCCTTGTTTCCAGTCCCTTTATCATCTTTGTTGCCCTCCTCCAAACCCTCTCCAGTTTGTCTATGTCCTTCTGAAAGTGTGGTGCCCAGAATTGGACACAGTACTCAAGATGGGGCCTGACCAGTGCTGAGTAAAGGGGAATTATCACTTCATGCGATTTGAAAGCCATACTTCTATTAATGCAGCCCAAAATAGCATTTGCCTTCTTTGCTGCACATTGCATTGCTGGCTCCTATTCAGTTTGTGATCTACAACAATTCCAAGATCCTTCTCACTTGTAGTATTGTTGAGCCAAGTGTCCCCCATTCTGTAACTCTGCATTTGGTTTCCTCTCCCTAGGTGCAGCACTTGGCATTTATCCCTATTAAATTTCATTCTGTTGTTTTCGGCCCAGTGCTCCAGCCTATCGAGATCGCTTTGAATTTTGTTTCTGTCTTCCAGAGTATTAGCTATTCCACCCAACTTTGTGTCATCTGCAAATTTGATAAGCATTCCCTGCACCTCCTGATCCAAGTCATTAATTAAAATGTTGAATAGCACTGGGCCCAGAACCAAGCCCTGCGGTACCCCACTCATTACTTCCCAGTTTGAGAAAGTACCATTGATAAGCACTCTTTGAGTTCGATTCTGTAGCCAATTGTGGATCCACCTGATAGTTGTTCCATCTAGTCCACTTTTAGCTAGCTTGGTAATCAGGATGTCATGAGGCACTTTGTCAAAAGCTTTGCTGAAGTCCAGATATATTATGTCCACACAGGGCTGGCGCTACCACTAGGCAAACCAGGCGGCTGCCTAGGGCGCATGGCTAAAGGGGGCGCAGAAACGCTCCACTCCTGGACACACACACACACACACCGTGGGGATCGCTTGGCGCCCCTTTGTTTTTCCTGCGCCAAACAGCTGATCTTCATCCAGCTGTTTGGCGGGACAGCGGATTGCCCGGGCGGCAATAGTGGCAGCGGCACAGCCAATCATCATATCTTGACTTGTAGGGGGCGCTTTCCTTTGTTCCCTCCCCGCCTCCATGCCGGCGCTGGCTGGATCCGGCACGGCAGGCAGCCACCGGGGAAGCTCCCGAGGCGGGGGTGGGGGCGGGCGAGAGGCTGTTGGGCCGCCCCGTCACCCTTTGAACTGCGCTGGCGGAGGAGACCCGGCACGGCAGCGGCTGGCTCAGTTCCGCTTCTCCCCTGGGTGGCGATGGCCATGGAGGAGGCACGCCAGGTACGAGGTGCCTTGCGTGGTGGCGGGCGAGGGCGGGAGCCAGTGAGCGGCTGCGCTGCTGCTGCTGCACGAGCCGCCCCCACCCTCTCCCCCTCCCAGGCCCAGGTGGACATGCGCGGGTGGACGGCGTGGGGCGGGCAGCCGTGGTGGAGTAGCGGGAGCGCACGGGCTCCAGGGATCGTGCCTCCTCACCCGCCCCAAGCCTCCAGGGTAGTCACCTGGCGGACAGCGGGAGGTCCGGGTGGCTCTTCCGGCTGGGCGTGCAGGGATGGAGCTGGAATCGGCTTGGCAACCATTTCAATTGAATCTCAGCATCTTCTTTAGACATTAAAGAAATGGTTTGCCAGTTTGCCAAGAAAAAGGAAAATGAAGTTTTAAACATTAAATGTAGTTTCTGTCACACTTCACCAGGAATTTTTATGTATAGCAAATTGGTACTACATCAACATGTATTTTATGTATGTTTGTCAATGCTTATGATAATATTTTTTTTAGGTTTTGCCAATTGACTTTTATTTCATAATGGGCATAGGGCTGGAGGAAGGTAGGGCTCAAGTGGGAAGGGGGGGGCGCTAAATATCTGATCTTGCCTAGGGCACCAAACTGCCTTGCACCGGCCCTGTGTCCACAGCATTACCACAGCTTTGCATAAGGCATATTTGAATGGGTACTATTTGGGAAAAGGCACTTGTTTTTAGGTACCCCAGTGCCAAAGGTGGGAAAATAGTTATGGAGCCTTCAGGGTATGTGCCAGTTCCACTGATTTCCTCATCAACCATTTCAGTGGTCAAAGACCAAAGTCAGCTGATGCCTGTGCAACTGTAGTCCGTGAGGATTGTTTACATTATGATTGTATATATGTATTACAAATTAAGCCTGTCCAGATTTGTCCATAGAAACACAGAAATACAAGAAGTGGAACAAAGCATAAAGATATACCATCTAGAATAACATCTGCTCTAGAAACAAGTGTTCAAGCATCCCCAACAGATATCTATTTCACTTCTTGCAAGTCAGCAGGTTTCAAGCGTGGGAGAGGGAGAATGGATTCATTTTACCAAGGTCTAGTTAGTGAGGTTAAGTTGTAGATTAGGATATTTAAAAAACCTATTTTCCAGTATCTATGTATGCATATGGGGTGTCAAAATCTTAGGAAATTTGCTGAAGCCAATCTGATGGTCTGATAGAACAAAGCAAGCAATATCATCAAAATTCCTTCTGATAGTGAACTTGGATGCTCAAAAGCCCTATAAATTGAGAAGTAAAATGGGGCAACCCAAAAATAAGGGAGTGGTTTCTACATATTTGGGAGACTCCCTAGGTATGCAGAAGTTTGTCATTTAAAAGTGGGGTTTTTGGTGGAGAAAGGACCCAATCAAGATCTGTGAGCTTTTAGGATTTAGGGCAGAGAGAGAAGAAAATATTGGACTAACTACTCTCATTGACTGGAGAGTGATTTAGTTCACATGCAATTGTCATACTGAACTCTACTATGATCAGTGTTTGTGCCAATGCCTATAGCTGGATTTCTGGTGCCAGTGCTGTGTGCCATCGTGGATAGGGATAATGCATGTTTTCTTCCCTTAAGCTACGGTAAATAAATGAGAGAATACATAATGAAATCAATCCTGCTGAAGCGTAAACGTGAAAATAATTACGTCTCAAGAAGGTCCAGCTAGACACTTGGCCAATGGATAAAAACAGAAGAAGATCTAATTATGTTACTGCACGAAGAATGATTGGACACATACAGACCACTCCTTTCAGTTCAGCAGAGCAGTTCTCTTGTTCTAAATCTAGTGTGGCAGCCAGCAGGTTTAATGATCGGTATGTGACTGGCAAGGCAGCTTGCTAGCATGAGCTCAAACTAGTAATTCTCTGGTCTGACACCTCCTTCTCCTCCTCTGAATATTAATGATGTCTGTCCCAGTGGAATGAATGAAAAGTCCCTCATGGCTTTGTGCAGATGCTCAGATGTGACAGCTGGATTTGCCCAGGAGAAAACTCACAGCTATATGGCCATCTGGTTATATAGCATAAACTTTAATCTGTCCAGCCAAATGTTTGGCAATTCTGCCGCTGATAGGGAAAGATTTTATGTTAGCTATGGCCAACACTTCTCACAGTGAAGAAACTGCTGCATATATAGTATGGGAAATGTGTATGGGAGGTATTTTATTTTATTAAGAGCTGTTTCTTGATTTGGTCAAACAGGTATAATTATTCCTAACAAGCAAAGCTGTGAAGTAGCCAGTACATAATGAGAATACAAAATAACTGTGATTATATAATAAAGAAGTGTCTAATTGTCCCAAATAAACAAAGGTTAGCTCTGTTGCAGCTTCCTTGGTCATTCTATTGTATCCAGCTACTGTTATTAGGAAACCCTGGAATCCCATATGGTATCAATAAATCAAAACTTAAAAAAAAATAATTAGGTGGCATTCCCACAGAATATTATTTCTGAGATGCACATAGCTTTGAGCATAGAGTTAATATGTATGATGGATTCACACTATTGAATACCTATGAAATATAGCTGTTGTATCAGCACAGTGAAGGAGAATTTGTACTTCACAAAGAAGGGAGGGATCTGCATGGCAGGAAACCTTCAGCAACAGCCCAGATGTTGTTACTGTGAAGAAGGCTCTGCCAACTGGTCCTTTACTCAAGACCAGAGATTAAGGTGAAAAACTGCCAGCCTTAGCTCTGCAGTCTTGACCTGATTCTCTCAGGGCCTTGCCCTTGTCTATACTCTGGATTTAGCACTGAACCACAGAGGAACCACACACACCGTGTGGGGTAAAACCAGGAAAGTTTATTTCAGGTAAACAGATTACAACAAAAGGTGGGAAATGAGGGAAGGAGAGAAGGTGGGGAAGACACTTTGGCACATACAGTAGAGCTATAAAACAACAAAGCTAGTTCTTTCACTATATTGCTACCCAGGCCTCACTCTCTTTACCTGGCGGTTTTGTCCTCTTCAGGGCTTGTCTCAGCAGAGCCCTCCTCCCGCCAAAGCATGCAGACAACAATAACGAAACCCAAATGCCACGGCAGGCAGTATAGATTCTTTCCCCCCTCCTTTCAGTAGCCCAGCTGTCTTTAGCCAATGAGGATGAACTTCACCTGGCCCAGGCAGAGGGGAAGGGTGGCTCATGACTAGAGGGCTTGCATTTGCATATGAATGGCTAGAGCACTAGATGGGGAGCCTCTGAGGCGCCATCTAAGCTATGTACATTTCGCATTTCTAAGCCCACAGCTGAGATTATACTTGTTTACACCTGAAGAGGTGTGTGTGTGTGTGTGTGTAGTGCAAGAAACACTTTTTCCTTCACAGTTACTCTTTATCCTTAGGATGTTATCTGCTACCCAGGCACAAAGAAGTACAGTAAAGCAACTAGCAAGGAGAAACATGATTTGATATTCCCCGCCCCGCCCCCGCCCCCCATCCAACGTTCCTAATGTCTCATTTAATTAAGACTGTGGGTAGAGAAGAAGCTGTGCCCTCCAAGCCTTGATACAAGTTCCAGGTTTTTAGGGGCTCACACATGCTCTCAGTGGGCTCCCTATTTGGGTTCTGTGGGGTTTTGCTCCAGCTCCGAAGCAGAAGAGGAGCTGGCACAGGGTGAAGGTCTCGTACCTGCGGCTGATTGGAACCAAGGCCAGCCGACCTTGGCCAGTCCCCCTCCCTCAGGGAACAAGAGCGGGGAGCTGTGTCTGATGAGGCTCAGCTGCAGGAGTTGGCCCTGGGCAGCGAAGCTGACTCAGGGGAAGGGACTTCAGGCTTGCAGCCTTATCAAAGCTGCCAGGAGAAGCGCCTGGTGGAAAGGCATGTGGCCAAAAGGAGGCGCAGCAGATGTCTTCAAGCAAGGTACCCGTGCCAAGACCCAGACTCAGACTCAGACTGAAAATGAGGCCAGGGTCAGGATATATCTGGGAGATTCTGACAGGCTTCCGTTTGTAGGAAGCAACGACTCTGATTCCTGGCTCTCGCACTCTGATCCTTGATCCCATCCTGTTGATCCCCTGGCTACCACGACTTTGGACTCTGACTCTCGCTCCTTGAACCACAATCTCCTGCCCTTGGACCTTTGGACTGACTTGACTACGGACTTGCTCATTGGACTGGTGCTTGATACACGGCTGTGATTTATGGACTTTAAGTTCTCCCCTCATGAGGTAATGAAGGGGAAAGGATTACTTTCTGTGGCTCAGCTATTGTGTAGCAATAAAGACTCTGTTTAGACCCACAGTGTCTGGTGTGTTGAGGCCGGGTCAGGATAGGTTCACACATCGCTGCCTCCTATTTGCCAGTGTCTATTCACTTGCCTCTCCCTCTGGCCCAATCTGCCTGCACCACTTCCCAGCTGGAGACGACAAGGAGTGTGGAGGTTAGTGGACCTTCTCCTCACCCTTCTTGCTGCTCGCAGACTTGGAGATCAGGCAGCAACAGCAAGGGGCAGCAACCGTAGCAGGACTAGAAGGCTCCAGGGATTTGCAATTTCAGTGGGGTTTATGCCAATAGTTACCATCACAGCTTGCATCCTTGGATGACCTTTACGCATAAGTTTACAAACATGAAGGGGCTGGTTTATATGAAATCAGAAGAAATAGTAATACAGAAACTCAAATGGCCAGAGGTAAGTTTCCATTCAGGGGAAGAAAGACTGTAAAGAATGCCAGTCCCAGGGGCTTCATGTTGTATAAAGCAGGAGCCTAAAACAAGGAGAGGCACAACAGTTGGATAGGACTAATAAGAAGGGAACAGGGACAAAGAATAATAAAGCAAAGAAGGTGGAAAGACATTCAGGAGTAGATGGAAGGCTCCTGCTTCTAGGCTTCTCATGTGCTTTTGGCTGGCAACCACTTAGAGATATCAAGCAGTATATAGGTAACTTGTTTAAACAAACAAACAAAGAAACAGTGGGGAACAATATTTATTTATTTATTATATTTATGAATCACCCATCTGGCCAGACATCCGGCCACTCTGAGCGATGTACAATGCAATAAAATACAAGGGGACACACACACACACACACACACACACACAGTATAAAACACAATTAAAAACAGTACAAAACTTAAAAATCCTAACCCACCCCATATTCCCGCCAGAAAAGCCACATTTTTAATGCCCAGCAGAAGCTAATCAAGGAAGGGGCATAGCGGAGGTCACTGGGGAGAGAGTTCCATAAATTGGGGGCTGCCACAGAAAAGGCCCTCCTCCTAGTCCCCACCAGCCTGGTTTCTCTGGCTGATGGGACAGGGAGAAAGCCATCCGTGGCAGATCTTGTTGAGCGGCCTACTTGATGTTGCTGGAGGAGCTCCTTGAGATATACTGGACCGGAGCCGTACAGGGTTTTAAAGGTCAACGCCAACACCTTGAATTCAGCTCCGCAAACAACTGGTAGCCAGTGCAACTCTTTGAGCACTGGAGTGATGTGATCATGCCGGCGGCAGCCTTTAATCAGGCGAGCTGCTGCATTCTGTACCAGCTGCAACTTCCAAACCGTCTTCCAGGGTAACCCCACGTAGAGTGCATTACAGTAGTCTAGGCGAGAGGAGACCAAGGCATGAACCACTGATAGGAGCAGATGATTAGGAAGGTAGGGGCGCAACTGCTGTATCAGATGGAGCTGATACAGCGCCGCCCGGCTCACAGCTGCCACCTGAGCCTCCATGGACAGCTGTGAGTCTAGAATGACTCCCAAGCTGCGGACCTGGTCCTTCAGGGGGAGATGTACCCCATTCAGCACCAGGTCAACATCCCCTAACCTTCCCTTGTCTCCCACCAGAAGTACCTCAGTCTTGTCGGGGTTCTTGGCTTTATTGGCCTTTGGTTTGATCTGATCCAGCAGGGCTCATCTTATGTTCTTATGACATCTTTGGTGCAATGTGAACCTTTAATTCAGCCATGTTGCTCTTCCAGCAACAGGTGGTACTGTATCCAGAACTAGACAGCCAACTAGGTAATAATTCTACTTCAACCTTAGCAATAAGGTGATTGTTCTGTTTAGTATCCTTTTCGTCCTGGTTTCTTCCCAGGAATAATCTGATATTTGGTGTTGAAAAGAGGTTGACGGGGCCTGAAAGGGGTGCCGAGGAGGGGACAGACCAGCCTTTCCTGACCTGGTGCCCTCCAGATGTTTTGGACTACAATTCCCAACATTCATAAGAACATAAGAAGAGCCGTGTGGGATCAGACCAAGGGTCCACCTAGTCCGGCATTCTGTTCACACAGTGGCCAGCCAGCTGCCCACGGGATCCCACAAGCAGGACCTGAGTGCAACAGCACCTTCCAAACATTGGCCATGCTGGCTGGGGCTGATGGGAATTGAAGTCCAAAACAGCTGGAGTGTATCAGGTTGGGCAAGGCTGGGATAGACCTTGGGTTGTAAATCTGTCAGCAGCGATGCATTTTTATTGGGGTGTTTCAGAATAAGTATGAAATGGTGTCTAGAAAGATTAATTCCTATTGTATGTGAATATGGCTTACAAGGTGTCAATGATCACACCTTCATTTTGGGAGTATTCTGCTTACCTGAGAACAGCACACAAGTTGAACATCATTTTTTAAAACCCTAGCTGTGCCATGCTACTCAATTTCAGTTTTTCATTCAATGTTTCTCTCACGTACATTTTATTTTCATTTTTTAAAATAAATGTAAGCACCATTCTATTGATCTCCTTTTATCATACTTGCTTTATAGTCTTAGAACTAGAGTATCTTCTAAATCAGTTTGATATTGCGACTGTCATCAAACTTGTAATGATTTTTCCAACCTTCCCGTCTTGAAGTAATATGAAGGGAAGATCTATACTTCCGTCAGTGCAATATTATTTACCCAGTGGCAAAGGCAAGTTTTACATAACTGAGAGAGCAGCAAAATCAAAGGATTTAGAAGCTTCATATACTGACTTACAAGGTCATTTAATTTTTATAATAATCTTCTCCTCCTCCTCGTCCTCCTCGTCCTCCTCGTCCTCCTCCTCGTCCTCCTCCTCCTCCTCCTCCTCCTCCTCCTTCCATTCCTTATTGGATCCTGATGACTATTTCTACTTCACCTTTCAAGCACCACACACAAGAGAGAGAAATTTCAATTTCTTTCTCATTGCAGTTTGCAATCATTGCTGAGGAATTCAGTTTCAGTTTTATATTCAGCGTGGGAGCATTTCAGTCTTATCATACTCTTCTAATGCTCGCTAACATTTTCTCAAAAAGTGTAATTACAATAATAACACAGGAGGGTCTTCCTGTTGTAGAGCCGTTTATGTCACATAATGCTGATATTAAATGCAAGGTATGAACATAAATCTATGCTATATCAGTTCACAATATGCTTGATACCACTAGCTGCTCAGTTATAAATGTATAAGAATATAAAAGACCAACAATACCAGTAATAGCCTGATCTATATATTTGTCTCCATGTTGATCCAATTGAATGAAAGACAGACCTACAATAGTGGAGTGGTTTGTTTTGAAATGCTAGGTGTTTAAAAATACTGCATGCTTTCAAACCCAAGGGCTTTTCCTTCTAGCATACAGTGGTCCAGGGCAAAAAGTAGAAGAAAAGGTTGGGTTAAGTTCTTACAGGGTCAGGTTAGACTGTATATAATCTTGAAGACTCCCAGGACACAAGAACACTTATACCATTGTTTCAATTTTAAATTAATTTGGACCTACGCAGAGGAGATGGGTAATTTTCAGATTACTTGATGTTTAAAAGCCAGAATAGCAAAAGCAAAGGCAAGTGAGTTTGGGTTAGGCATTTCTCTATCTCAGGATGCTTCCAGATTGATTTCAGTTCCACTTGATTGCAATATGACTTACTCCCATGTAAATGTGCATGGTCCCATTCTATGCTTTGTTATTTTCATATCACTGTTATTTAGGGTGCTTTCAGACAACGCTTTTATTGTGCCATCACCCTGCCTCATTCATTAAATTTTATGCAGGGTGGGTGGGTGGTCTAGACAAAAACATCTTCAACTCATATGCCTCCTGTGCTTTCCCACTGCTTCTTCCATCTTTTTTCTTACTGCAGAAAATCTATTAAGGAGGAAAAGACAGAATAGCTGCACAATGCCTTCTCACTGGTAGTGCTAGGAGCCTTCCATCTGGATTTCATTTTATGTGGAATGCTTAAGCGCATTGACCAATGCCTTCACATTCTGAAATATAGGGCTTATCTATGTTGCCACCTTGCAGCATGCATTAATCTCCTTTTCATGTGGTTTTAATGTGCATCTCACTTGTTAGATCTGCACGGGACACAGCTGGAAATAGACGCAGCCCATAAGTTACTCTACTTAGTACAGACCTGGGCTGAGTCTGACTAAAAATAAATAAATTCCCCCTACATGAAGCAAAACCCTTCAAGAAGAACCAATGAACAACAAAATGGCAACATGTAAAATCTACACCAGGCTTGCACAATTTGTGAGATCTACTAAGGCAAGCTCAGTTTGCCAGCCATGGAATAGGAGCCACAACTCAATGGTAAAGATCATGCTTTCCATGTGGAAAGTCCCAGGTTCAGCCCCTGGCATCTCCAGTTAATGGGATCAGGTATCACGTATAGTAGCAGATCTTTGCCTGAGACCCTGGAGTGGACAGTATTGGGCTAGATGGACAAATCATCTGAACCAGCACAAGGCAGCTTCATAGGATAGTCCATGAGGGACTCAGCAAGTCTCCTGTTTTTGCTGCCCACCTGGGATTGCAAAAAATAGATTGCAAGAACACTTAGATTTATTTATTTTATTTATTATATTTATACCCCACCTTTTTTCCTGCAAGGAACCCAAGGCGGCTTACATAATCCTCCTCTCCATTTTATCCTCACAACAACCCTGAGAGGTAGGTTAGGCTAAGAGACAGTGACTGGCCCAAAGTTTCATGGCCGAGCGGGGACTAGAACCCTGATCTCCCGAGTCCCAGTCCAACACTCTCACCACTACGCCACACTGGCTCTCATAGATCATAGAGTTGGAAGGAGCCTACAAGGCTATCAAGTCCAACCCCATGCTCAGTGCAGGAAACTAGAGGAGGGGTCTCCCATCCAAGTAATAACCAGGCTTGACCCTGCTTAGCTTTCCACGCTCAGACAAGCTGAGCCAGCGTAAGCCACAGGCCTTCAGGCTGTAATACGTGGTTGTTGGGCTGTGTTCAGCTCAGCCATATCGAACACTGCAAGGGAGCCCTGCGAATCAGGGGCTGGTACCCTGTGCCAGCTGGGATTACAGCTTGTTGGAGGGATCTACTGGCAAGTGAAGCAGGGACGCTTGCACAGCAATTGAAGATCCTGCCAGTGCGAAGAAGTGACACAAGAAGGCCAATTCCATGGCATTGCCTGATAGCAAGCACCAAGGAATGCTGCACTCCCTCAATAAAGGCAAGTTGTTGGTAAGGAGGTGGTTGTTTATTTATTTATTTATTTATTCATTCATTCATTCATTCATTCATTCCATTTCTATACCGCACAATAGCCAAAGCTCTCTGGGCAGTTTACAACAATTATAAAATTACATAATAAAATACAATTATACAATAAAAATACAATTTTACAATAAAATACAGTATAAAAAACACATACCAAGCAATAAAAACATTGAAAAATTTACTCAAACGTTTTAAAAACACTTTTAAAATTACTTAAATAGCTAAGACAGATGTAAAAAATAGACTGGATAAAAAGATGACATAACCACCACCCCATGTGCTATTTGCAGCTATTAAATGCCTCAGCATAGAGGGCAGTTTTAACCTGGCGCTGAAAGGATAGTAAAGTTGGCGCCAGGCGGGCGTCAGTGGGGAGGCTGTTCCACAGTAGTGGGGCTACCACAGAAAAGGCCCTCCCCCTTGTTGCCGCCTTCTGAGCCTCCCTCGGGGGCGGCAGTCGGAGGAAGGCCCCAGATGCTGAGCATAGTGTCTGGGTAGATTGTGATTGGGAAAGGCGTTCCGTCAGGTATTGCGGTCCCAGGCCATGTTGGGCTTTATAGGTTAAAACCAGCACCTTGAATCGGGCTCGGTAGCATATAGGCAGCCAATGCAAGCGGGCCAGAACAGGTGTTATCTCTCTGCTCAGCTGGCTTATTGGTCATCTGCTTGCTGGCTGACTGCTACCTTACCTTTGCCTGTCTGGCATCTATTTCCCTACCTGCGCCATTGGGCCTGAGTGCCTATGAGGTGAGTTACAAGTTGTTGAGGCCTGACTGACAATGTTTTTGCATTCTGATTTTATTTATTTATTGCATTTGTTGATCGCCTGTCTGGCCGGTCACCAGATGTAACTTTGATACTGCTGCTGCGCCTCCACTAGTTTCTTGTGCCTGCAGGATTCACCACGAGCACAACAGGAATTGGTGCTTCTGAAAGCACCCCAGAAACAAGTGGAAACGCTCATTTCCCGATTGGGACGGGTGAGTGGAGCTCCCTTCTGTGAACTCTGCTGACCTGCCCCATTCTGGAAATGAGTGTTTCCACTTTCCACTCTTTCCAGGTGCTTGAGGAACCGCTATCTTCCCATTGCACTAGTGGTGGGTCTTGCTAGTGCACAGGCAGCATAGGACACACACACACATGCACACACGCACGGAAAAAGCCATAGACTTTTAAAGCATATGCTTGTGTTTGTGTATTACTGAAAACTGTCAAAACCAAGCAACTGAAAATGGTGATCTAGGAAAGTGAAAAGTGACCAATTCCACTCAGGCATTCTGAAGGACAGGTAGCCAAGTTCTAAACCATCACATGTAGAAACAGAGTGACATATGTTCTTGCCATACCTTCCTGCTTATCTTTGTCCTGAGCTGCTACATAGCTGCTGCGCTCTGACAATGTGTAGTTTTCAGAGAATTAAAGACATTGTGAATTTTACTGAATGTTGTGTGGGCTTTGTCACCTTGCTGTAATTAATATTCTATTGCGAGCTACTTGCAATTTCTTTGATAGTTAAGAGCATCGAAAGTTTTCAAGAAAATAAATATGTGAATAAGGGAACAATAATAGGAAAATTGGCTTTTGGTCTGATTTATAGTACAGTTATCTCTTTATAAATGCACTGTATAGATCAGCCCACAGGGTAATTAGTCCAGAACTGCACTTCCAACAGTGGTCACCAAGATGGCTACTAAAACAATTTATGAGAACAAAGGCAACTAGAATTTACTTCAGAAACAGTGGCTTAATTTTGTTTTGTGAATAATACTGTGAATTATGTCATTTCATTTTATTTCAGTATGTGTTTAATGATATATTTCTCTCCCCACCCCACCCCACTCTCCATCTAATGCTCTGAACATGTGAGAGGATAATCAGTATTTTTAATTGCTTAATTTAAAACATTGAGATAACAAAAGCCTTCCACTTATATAACACTTCACAACTTCAAAGTGGTATGTACACCTTAACTAATTAATCTCAAAATATCAGTGCAAAGAAGTTAATGAAATAATACTGTGCATATTTTACAGATAGGGAAATGAATTCCAGGAGACTAAGAGCTTCCAGCAAGGTCACATAAGTCTGGGTTTAGACAACATGATAACCCACACTCAAGAGTTGAGTATGGGTTGAGTGTGGGTTTTCACTGAACCATGGGCTATTATTGAAATGTGGGTTATCGTGTTGTCTGAACCAAGCCGTGCTAACAAACCATGGTTTCTTAACCACGAACAACCAATAGAGAGACTCCATGGTTTGTTGCTGGGTTGCAAACTGTGGGTTGTTTGTGGTTAACAAACCTTGGTTTGTTTTTTTTTTTTTAAGCATGGCTGGGTTCAGACAAAATGATAACCCACATTTCTGCAACAACCCACGGTTCAACGGCAACCTGCACTCAACCCATACTCAGCTCTTGAGTGTGGGCTATCTTGTTGTCTGA
The DNA here is from genome assembly GCA_021292165.1 of Shinisaurus crocodilurus. NCBI lineage: Eukaryota > Metazoa > Chordata > Lepidosauria > Squamata > Shinisauridae > Shinisaurus > Shinisaurus crocodilurus. The sequence continues at coordinate 102,861,868 of CM037879.1, read as the reverse complement.
ACCCACACTGGGTTTGCATGACATGGCAATCCATCATGGGGAACTAGCCACAGTGGGTTGCTGTGTTGTTTGAACTCAGACCGCTTCCCGCAGGGTGGCTTGTTTTGGGGCAACAAGCCACCCTAACAACCCATGGCTTGTTGTAGGGATTGTTGAACCCATGATGGATTGGCATGTTGTCTGAACCTGGGAGACTGATCCCATCACGGGTTGCGGGAAGCAGCAAGTGAGCTCCTCAGCAAGAGCAGCAAAAAACCCTTGCTGCTTTTGGTGAGTGTGCCTGTGACACTGCCAGTGACAGCTACTCCACTGATGCCCAAGTGGAACTTTGGAGTGACCATCACTGGCTCCTTATCTACTCCTTGGGGGCGGCAGCACACATGTGTGCAATTTTGTTTGTAACTTTTTTCTCTCCCCCCCCTGTTCTTCACAGGTGTGCAGGTGCACACCTACGGCTGCCCGAAATGTGGAGTCTTGCGTGGCCAACTTCCTAGTAAGTGTCTGCTGTCAAAGTGCAGTAAGTATCATCCATGGACATTGACCAAGCAAGGCTGCATATAGGTCCTTACTTTGTGCACACTTGGCAGTTGTCAATTGGCGAGCTGCCAATTGAAAAGCAACGTGGCGAATTTGAGCATTCTTTTTGGACAGGGAAATATTCAGCCATGAAATCTGCGTATATTTCCCTGTTCCAAAAAAATGCTCAAATTTACCAGGTAGGTTTTTTTTAAAAGAACCCTTTCTTTTGACAGCTGTCAAATGAAAGTGCTTGTGAAAATGCGGTGGAATGTAGATCTCCCCTTTCCAGAGTACCTTGAGGCTCAGGGAAGTGTGGAAAAGGTGGAGGGGACTGAGAACTGTCAGTGCAATACTTAAAACACTAGAAGATCACACCCGAAAGGGGGAGATATACTCACTACCCTCTTTCGGGGGGGTGGAACCCTTCACTGTTTTGCTTTTCAATTGACAGCTCCACAGTTGACAGCTGTCAAGTGTGCAGAAAGCAACCTATATGCAGTGCAGCCTTGCTTGGTCAATGTCCACTGATGTTGCTTACTGCCCTTTAACAGCAGACACTTACCAGGACATTGGCCAGCCAAGACTCCACATTTCGGGCAAGCGTAGATGCACACCCACACACCTGCAAAGGATCAGGGAGGGGGGGAGATACTATCTCAATTGTGCACATTTCTGCTGCCCCCCTCCCAAAATTAAGAAGTAATAAGGAGCTAGTGATGGTTGCACCAAAGTGCCGCTTGGGCATTGGTGGAGGGGCCGTCACTGGCGGTGGCAGGGGCGAGATTGCCAAGAGTGGCAAAGGGTTTTTGCTGCCCTTGCCAAGCGGTTCACTCACTGCTTCCCGCAACCCATGATGGGATCAGTCTCCCGGGTTCAGAGGACACGCCAACCCATTGTGAGTTCAACAACCCCTAGAACAAGCCATGGGTTCTCAGGGTGGCTTGTTCCCTAAAAACAAGCCACCCTGTGGGAAGCGGTCTGGGTTTGGACAACACAGCAATCCACCATGGCTAGTTACCCATTGACAGTTAAATACGGTAGTCATTTGCAGAATGACCAGCTTCAGTGGAAACAATTCAGGGAGAGGAAGGAAGAGCCTGACGAAGCGGGTCTTTCAGCAGAGCTGCTGTGATTCCCATCTCCCTCTACTGCAGCTTGATGAAGTGGCTAGCCAAAGCAATCTGTTATGCTTAGCAAACTGGGCTGAGGAAAAGGCTCCGATCTCCTTATCATGAAAGAGCTGTCACTGTAATTTTGTGTTTCTCTAAACACTTGTTCTGTCCTTTCCTCAGCCCTCCTAAATAATAGGGACAGAATTATGCCAGCAGTGGAGATCTGGGACCCCAAAGGTACTTAGGATTCAGTGTGACTGCATATGCCATCTTTTTCACATACATAGTGATCTGAAAACCTTTTTCATCTAGCTCAAGGGTAGGTAACCTTTTTTGGACATGGGCACATTTGGCAACTGAGAAACTGTCCTGGGCACCACAACAAAATGGCTGCCATGGGAGGCATGGCAAAGGACAAGTAACCACTCAAAAAGATTGAGTATGAGGCAGAGTGGGGTCTGAGCCCCAACACACTAAACCACACCTTTGTACCCAAAATGTTCAGCACTAACAGAAACTTATTTCCTGTAAGAAAATGTGTTAATTAAAAATAGAGTGCAAGGGGTAAGATACTTTGGCGGGTGCCAAGGAAGATGTCCAAGCACCATGTTGCCTACCTTTGATGTACTTAACACATGTGTCCTACATGGAGTTCTGTGTAACTTTCCTCCTGATTTTTAAACAAAATGAAAACCAGCCTCTGGAATCTGCAGTCAGGAACAGAGGAAGGGCAAGTAGAGAGGGGGTGTAAACCCTTTATCCACTTGCTACTTATTCTTTCAAAATTACCCCCAGCTGCTTTTCCCTCAATGGGAGAAAAGTAGCTGTGGTTTGGGGACCACACAGAAAGTGAGCCATGTGCAGTCATAATATGAGGTCCCATGAGATGAGGATGATACATTCCTGAATACTCAAGTGAACACAATTTCCTTTCAATGTAGAAAGATTTGCCTAACCATATGAAAACACGCTGACAATGTTCACATTTCCTGTCTTCTATTGTGAAAATATGGCTTTACTGAAACTGAAGTGAAATTGAAAAATACTGTATGTGTCTGGCGTTGTCCCATATACTTCCAGAAATTGTTTACAGAGAACTGGAATTGGATCAAAGACACCCTAGAGGCAAAAGGGGGGGGGGGAGAGCTCAGCTAATGAAACTTTATGCTTGCAACAATAGATGAAAAATGTAAACAACCTTGTTCTATGCAAAAGAATAGTTTGAGGCAACTGATTGCTAACGAAAGTAGAAACTGGAATTCTCTCTTAGGGTCTCACAAAAATACAATGTATTCTTTACTTGCAATGATGTTTGGAGGCCTGTATATTTTTTGTGGAACAAAATTTCAGACATTAAAAAACAACATGAGATCCTTCAGAATGCAAATATCATTTGGAATTAAATAGCCTCGCTGCCATGTTCATATTCTTTTGTGGTTCCTTCTGAATATACGGTATATGCCACCACAGTGGTACCTAGCTAACCACTGGGAAATCTCTCATGTATGACTGAGGAACCAAATTGGTAAATTAATTCCAAGATTAAGGGCACAATCCTATACTCTAGCTAGGATAGCTGGGGAGATTTAGGATTTGCCCAAAGCCCCCTGCCTCTGCCAGTGAAGATACTCCCATGTAACATTGCACCAAGAAAAGAGGTGGTTTAAGTCATAACTCTCCCTCATTGAACTCAATGGAAAGCCAAAGACTTGGCTTTGCATGCAACACCAATTTGTGGGTTATTTAGCCCCGGACTTCAAGAATTGTGAATACAATCTAACTTCTAAAACAATATTTTAGAACAGGAACTATATATATATATATATATATATATATATATAGCATGCAGTTACCAGTAATGTGCATTATACATTTTGTTGCTATTAATAATCGATTAATAACATCTTTCTTACACATTCCTCAGTAACCACTCAAAACATAAATTAAGTATTGACAGAACATTCATTTTCAGTTTCACTTCCCACAACTGCAAGTTCAATACTTTATCTTTGTGCCTTTTAGCAACATATCTTACTATGTCAATGTTACTGGAGGTGGGGTGTGTGTGAAATCAAGCTTAACCTCTCCTAAAGTTGCTTCTTCCCTAGAGGATTCATTTCCAAGCTATCGGTAATTGCAACTAACATTTCCTTTTACTGTATTCCTGTTAAAAACAAAGTAGTCTTATTCCAGCTTTCTTGTATAATACATGAATTGTAACATTTGCTGTTATTGAGTAAGCAACCCTCCCTTTGTTGGTGCAGATTCAAACAAATGAATATTTTATTTTTAAAAAGTTATGGGGGGGGGGGAGAATCAGAAAAGTATAGGCCCATTAAGCTAACGTCTGACCGAGGCATATTGGTCATAAGCATTATTATTAAAAAAGGGGGTGAAAGAAATTAAAGCTAGAAGTATTAAACATATAGAAGAACAAGCTTTGTTGAGGAAGAATCAGCATGGCTTCTGCAACCAGCCTTCTCTGCTGTTCAACCACCATTTTAATGATACCTTGTTTCCATTGTATTATTTTTGTTTCTTTTATCTGTTTTTATCTTTTTATTGTTCACCGCTCTGGAATCTGCTTAGATATGGAGTGGTATACAAATACTGTAAACAAACAAATTAACAAACAAACAAACAGATAAAGAGAAGCCCTGCCTGGTCAACCTTTTAAGAATTATTTGAAGGTGTCAACAATCATGTAGACAGGGGTTTTGGAGCTTGGGGTTCCAAAAAGTTGTTGACAAAGTCCCTCACCAAAAGCTCCAGAGTAAATTTAGCAGTCATGGGGTAAGAGGCCAGGTCCTCTTATGGAGTGGTAAGTAAGTGGTTAGAGAACAGGATGCAGAGGGTAGGAGTAAATAGTCCTTCCAATGGAAGGAAATAAGCAGAAGGGTCCTGCGACGACACGGTCCTTTACACTTTAGGACCAGGCGCATAAACCCTTCTCAGGCCAAGCATCAACACTTAAAAACCTGAGGGGAGGGTCAAATGAAACCTTTCCCCTACTAATGAGGGCAAAGATTAATACTGATTATTAGGATCTATTTTTAAATTTATGATGCTGTGGGTACAAAGGTGTGCGTGTAGATTTAAAAGTAATGCAGGTTAATAACGCCAAGCTGACACGTAGGATTTGGGTAGCAAACAAAATAAAAATAAGTTTATTTTAATTATCAAAATCTTAGTTCCAGAAAATAAACCTGCCTACACCAAACACTTTATAATTAACCTAAGTCCCTATAACTCCAAATACTCTCACTCAGGGCTTTTTTTCTGGTGGAACTCACCGGAACTGAGTTCCAGCACCTTTTCTTCTATTAATTGCATTACAATTTAATCTCCATCTACTCCCAAGGAAATGTAATCCAAGAGTTCCGGTACCTTTTTCTCCAGAAAAAAAGCACTGCTCTCACTCCTCATACAATCACTGATTCCTCTTAAAACTCCTGACAAGACACGAATAATCCAACTAACCTAACTCCCAACTCTCTAACACTCCCCACACACTCTACCAACACTCCACTTCTTAACACACTAACTGCCTTAACTAAACTCTGACATCACTCAAACACTCCTTATATACTCCTCCCCCCACCCTTTCCAAGACATCATAAAGCACACCCACTCAGTTCAACATTCTAGACACACTAAACATACTAAAGCAGACATACACCAGGGAACTGAATTGTGGGGTTACGCCACAGGTCCTCCAAGGATCTGTACTGGAAGTGGTGCCATTTAACATATATAAGTGATCTGCAGTCAGGGATGAGCAGTGAGGTAGCCACGTCTGCAGATGATGGTAATTTATTCATGATGTAAAAACCCAAGCAGACAAGAGTTCCAAAAGGATCTCTCCAATCTGGGTGAATGGGCAATAAAATGGCAAAGGGGGTTCATTGTAAACTAAGCATGAAGGATGCACATTGGGGCAAAAAAATCCTAACCAGATATAAACTGATGGGATCTGGTGGTGACTAACCAGGAAAGAGATCCTGAGATTATGATGGATATCATGGTGAAAATGTGGAAAATGACTGAAAATAAAATGATAGCAAGTATCATGAATCAATGGTGTTACTGCATTTGGAATACTGTGTGAACAGGCCCGGTTGACCCATCTCCAAAAGGATATCAAGAAGATGTAGGAAAGGGGAACCCAAAATGATCAAGGGATTGGAGCACGTGCCCTATGAGGAAAGGTGCTAAGCATTTGCGGCTTTTGAGTGTGGAAAAAGACTACAGGTGTTAAAGGTTTAGAAAATTATCTGTGATGTGTAAAAGGTAGATAAAGATATTTTTTTCTCCCTGTCTCATAACATTAGAATTCACCCAATGAAATTGATTTCCAGAAGATTTTGGACTGAACTTAATGGAGGAACACATTCTCTGTATAATAAAGACAAAATCCAGGAGAGTGGCTATGTTAGTCCATTATAGCAGAAAAACAATAGAGTCCTACAGCACCTTAAAGACTAATATATTACTAGTGCAACCCCATACATGCCTACGCGGGTCAGTCCCACTGAATTCAACTTACTTCCAGGGTAAGTGTGTATAGCAGTGCAGCCTTACTGTGGCATAAGCTTTCCTAGGCTTTCCACCAGCATCCATTCCAGCAGGCTGTGCAGAGGGGGAAGAGAGGGAGCGCAGGGGCATTCCACCAACCCTGCCAGGAGTATTAATATTCCCCCTTCTTCCCTCCCCATTCCTTTTTCCTTGTGTGTTGTGTCTTTTTAGATTGTAAGCCTGTGGGCAGGGACTGTCTTGTTAATTGTTGTAAACCGCCCAGAGAGCTTCGGCTATTGGGCGGTATAAAAATGAAATAAATAAATAAGATTCCACTTCATCCAAGGCAAATTTGTTAGTTTATAGGATACTACAGCAGGGGTATCAAACCTCTTTCAGCCCGAGGGCCAAATTCAATTTCAGAGAAGCACTCAGGGGCCGTATTCCAGTGATGGGCGGGGCCAAAGGCAAAAGGGGGCAGGGCCAAAAATACCAGCATATTTTAGCATAGAGCTCCTGTAACTAAGCCTTAGGAGAAGCATCAACCTTTTAGAATGGGGGAGGGGGAACTGCGCAAAAGCCGGGAAACCACCAAATGATTGGCAGTCAATGGAAAGGGGGTGAGGCCAGGGGAAGGGGTGTGGCCTATGGGGTCAGATTGCTACCCCAGATGGGCCGGATTTGGCCCATGGCCCTAAGGTTCAACACCCCTGTGCTACAGGATACACCTATCTTTATCTGTATAAACTCAAAGTCCCAAACTAGCATGCAGTTCTTAAATATCTAATTTTAAGCAGCTGATTTTAATATTGACTGGGTTCAGATAGCACGACAACCCACACTCAAGGGTGGAGTATGGGTTGAGTGTGGGTTGTTGTTGAAATGTGGGTTGTTGTTGAAATGTGGGTTATCGTGTTGTCTGAACCCAGCTGTGCTAACAAGCCATGGCTTATTAAACAACCCATGGAGAGAACCCATGGTTTGTTGTTGGGTTGTGAACTGTGGGTTGTTCACCATGGTTTGTTATCTCAGCTGGGTTCAGACACGATAATCCATATTTCAACAACAACCCACAGTTCAAGGACAACCCACACTCAACCCATACTCAACCCTTGAGTGTGGGTTATCTTGTTTTCTGAACCCAGTCAATATTGCATTAGAATAAGTAAAAACAAGGAAGTCTTGTTGTTTTTGCTGCAATAGACGAATACAGCTACACACTGGAAATTTATAACCAGGGTAAGTAGAGAACTGCAGGAGATTATGTGTGTAATCTATGAACCAAAATATTAGTGAAAGGGGGGAAAAACATGTTGTAAGAGCACTGCTATGGGTGAAGATCTGTAGTTCTGAGTGAAAATATAGCCAGAGAAACTGTACAAATCAGAACTAGACATACTGAGTCATCACATGCAGCCAACTTGCTCTTGAGGCTCAGAACATCATAAAAACAATTTTGACCATATAAAAGAATCAGCCTGGGGAAATCAAGTGCTCAATTCTTTTTTTTAAAGAATCAGCAGAAACCTCCTTGCAAATAACAAATTCGGATTACAACAAAACGCTTGTATTCCTGCTCAAAAGGGACACTTATTGCCTGTGAAATAGAAGAGCGTTGGAATCTATTTTAGAAGGGTGAAAGTAGTAAATATTCCATAAGTGTGTTTTTGCTATAGATTCATAGGATTAATCAAAAATATACACTGAGACTCCATATTTATGGCTACACAATTCAAGGAAGAGGGCTAATATTGCAAAATGGGTTTGCATCTTGGCCACCAGATACAAAATGACAGCAAGCTACATCTGAATTATATTGTAAACATGCAAGTAAAAGGTCAGAGAAATATGGTGAAATTTGGAAATATGTATTTACTGGAGACTATTTCCTTTAATACAGAACTAACGTGTATCCAGGCTGTAAAACATATTACGGTAATAATATCCAACAATACAGGGATTTCAGAAGAGGCAAGCTCGTCATATAATATATATATCCTTGTTTATTGATAATACAGTGTTTTTTGTGACAAAGTCTCAGTCTCCCTTGCTGGCACTTCAGGGGGTAATTTCACAGCAATATAGTTTGGTCTTGGGCTTTAAAGTGAATGATTCATAATGTGAGATGCTACCAATAAATATCCCAGTCGAGGTTTGTGAAGCCTTAATGTCACAGCATAAATACAAACAGGTGGGAAATAGTTGGAGACATTTGGGGGTTATGATCACATCAGAACATCAGGATCTAATTAAAAAATGACATTATATTTATTTAAAACATGTGTACCCTGTTTTTCAAACTGTTTAAACTCTGGGTTGTTCATCCTCTAACAACCAAGAGTTCTGGGTTCGGATGTCACATCAACAACCCAGGGATGGGGCGTCCCTGGGATGTTTATCGCAGCAGATGAGGATGGGCTGGAACCAGCGTGCACACTTGCTCCTGCTGCATTTTCAACAACCCACGGTTTGTTAACAGTTTGTTTCCGACATGCAAACCAGGGCAAAGTCTCTCTAGGCATTGTACACATCAAAACACAATCAAATACAGTAAAATCCACAAATAATTAAAAAACATTTTCAGTTACTGGCTTTGGTCATGGCAGTCATTTACAGGATGTAAAGCAATTATTCCGGGATAAGAAGATGTATGCAACCACACCCACAAATATTGGGGTATATAGTCAGGGGCAACTATCTAAACTGAGACTCAATCCAGATAAGACGGAGGTACTGTTAGTGGGTGGTTTGTCTGCCTGGCTAAGTGATATTCAACCAGTGGGGTTCAGTCAGTCAGGCGATCACTCGTGACCGAGTAAGATTGTCTTCCAGGATAAAAATTACAAAAAGGAGATTTTAAAAGGAGGAAAATCCTAAAGAAAATTGTGTAGACTCTAGCGATGGGTCCGCAAATGACTGTGGAGGCCAACTCTAGATCCACACAGCCTCCCACAGTGAGGACACAGGTTACCAGATGGAAGATGGTCCTGTAAAGGATTCATTTGACGTGCTTTTCGCTGAGCGCGTTTCTCCCTTTCACCTTGCACTCGGGCTTCTTCAAAGTCCATAGAACCTTTGTGAAAGGCCAACCTCCAGTTAGATCGTTCATGGGCCAGAGCTTCCCAGTTTTTGATGTTTATATTGCATTTTTTTAGATTAGCCTTATGAACATCTTTCAACCTCTTATATTGACCACCAATATTCCGTTTTCCATCCTTGAGTTGGGAATAAAGTAACTGCTTTGGGAGACGGCAGTCAGGCATTCGAACAACATGACCGGTCCACTGAAGTTGGCGTTGAAGGATCATTTTTTCAATGCTAGTAGTCTTTGCTTCTTCCAGTACACTGACATTTGTTCGCCTATGTTGTAGTGGGGTTGCACTCCCCCTGAAGGATCAGGTTCGTAGTTTGGGGGTGCTCTTGGATCCACAATTGTCACTCGAGGCACAGGTGAACTCAGTGGCATTTTATCAGCTTAGGCTGATATACCAACTGCGTCCTTATGTGGACAGAGATAGCCTAGCTAGTTATCCATGCTCTGGTAACCTCTCGTTTGGATTACTGCAATGCATTATACATGGGGCTGCCTTTGAAAACGGTCCGGAAACTTCTGCTGGTCCAAAATAGGGCAGCAAGATTATTAACGGGGACTGGCCGACGTGAACATATTATGCCAGTGCTTTCTCATCTGCACTGGCTGCCAGTCTGTTTCCGGGCCCAATTCAAAGTGCTGGTACTAACATTCAAAGCCCTAAATGGCTTGAGGCCAGGGTATCTGAAGGATCGTCTCCTCCCATATGTACCTGCCCGGCTACTAAGATCTTTGTCAGCAGTCCTTCTCCGAGAGCCCCTGCCAAAGGAAGTGAGGCAGGTGGCTACCAGGAGGAGGTCCTTTTCTGCTGTGGTACCCCGGTTGTGGAATGAGCTCCCCAAAGAGGCTCACCTGGTGCCTACATTGTACTCTTTCCGGTGCCAGGTGAAGACTTTTCTATTCTCCCAGGCATTTTAATCATCTTAATCATTTTAATCTAGTAGTTGTTTTTAACTCTGTTATTATAATTTGAACTGCTGCTGCTAGCTTTGCAGTTTGTTTTTAATCCATGGTTTTAAATTTTATATTGATAGTGTATTGTATTTTATGGTTTTAATTGTTGTAAACCGCCCAGAGAGCTTCAGCTATTGGGTGGTATAAAAATGTATTAAATAAATAAATAAATAAATCTACATTTCTGTATTTCCTTTGAAGTGGATCTTGATCAAGATGTGCCCGTGGATCTGTTTGTCATAAGGTTGGATGTAATGGAATCTTTAACAACCAAAGAATCTTGTGGGACCTTAAAGATTAACACATTTATTCTGGCATATAGTTTTGTGGACTATAGCCCACTTCATCAGATGCATGGAGTATTATGGAAAGTGGTGTGTGTGTGTTTGTGTGTCCATGTAAGAACTGTAAACAGTGAGGTCAAAAGTAACTTACATGCAGGAAGTACTGACAGTGACAATCACATTATTAACATTCACAGTGCAGTTGTTGCTGATAACACAAACATCCTGGCACTGAATAAGCCAATTAACACATAGAGTGTGATAAAAATCCTTTATCCCAATTCAAGACTCTGGCAATAGAATTAAAGCTGTAGATGAATTCTACCAAAACTATTTGTTATATTTGCTATAATGGACTAACATGGCAGCCCTCTGGAAAATGTAATATTTAGTTACCTTCTGAAATCTTATAATTATTGGATATATTTCTTAGCCACCTTTCAGGACTGTGGTCTTCCCAAGGCGACTTATTCTTGTGTGAATATCAAGGAGAACAGTGTCCTTAATGCAATTGTCCTTAACATTCTACTAAAAAAGCAACAACTTACATTTGCCATGATAGCTAATGGATCTGTCATGTCCCTGAATGAATACCGGTTGGTGTGTGTGTGTGTGTGTGTGTGTGTGCGCGCGTGGTGGTGGCGGCAAATAACAGGGAAAGGCTGATGTCTTCATGTTCTGCTTGTGTGGCTTCCTGGAAGCATTGGGCTGACCACTGTCGGATGCTAGACATTTGGCCTGATCCAGCAAGTTTCAGTTTTGACAGAAAATGATGTTGTACATTTTGTGCCTAGATTTTCACAACAGATTTCTTTAATGACCCTTGCTGTGCTGTATAACCAACGAGAAAGCATTTCCCAGAAGGGGATGCCATCAACATCTCCACATCCTCATAACATTACAATGCCCAGCATTCTTTTCAGAAACCTAGAACAGACCCCAAAGTGGTTTAATCGATTTCAGTTTGTAGCATAGATGTGTCCACAGGCTGCCTGTGTCAGACAGGGCTGGTTCATACTTGCAAGTACAAAATGTGGTTTCTCCTCCCTTGATGGCTATTCAAAGGTGCTCCGAGTCAGTATGTCTGTGTGCTGTGCATTGCTCCCCCTTGCCTGCCCATATCTGGCAGAAGGACATGTGTACGGCTGTGTAGGCTTCCCCATGCACCCTGACTGAGTGGAGGAATCTACAGGCATCAGCTGTACATGCATAGGCATTCAGACCTTCTGCTAATGTGTGAGGTCAACGGCAGTGGAGCCAGCAGGCATATTGATGTTGGAGCTGTGGCCAATGGGTGCGGCCCAATCCCCACCCGCCTCTGAATAGCCCTTTGATTAAAGAATTGACTCTACTGAAAAACATTGACTGGGTTCAGACAACACGATAACCCACACTCAGGGGTTGAGTATGGGTTGAATGTGGGTTCTCATTGAACTGTGAGTTGTTGAAATGTGGGTAATCATGTTGTCTGAACCCAGCTGCACCAACAAGCCATGGCTTGTTAACTTTGAACAACCCATGAAGAGAACCCATGCCTTGTTGTTGGGTTGTGAACTATGGGTTGTTCACCATGGCTTCTTAGCACAGCTGGATGATGATGATGATGATGATGATGATGATTTATTCCATTTCTATACCGCACAATAGCCGAAGCTCTCTGGGTGGTTTACAACAATTATAAAATTACATAATAAAATACAATTATACAATAAAAATACAATTTTACAATAAAACACAGTATAAAAATTGCAAACAATAAAACATCAAAAAATTTACTCAAACATTTTAAAAACACTTTTAAGATTACTTAAATAGCTAAGACAGATGTAAAAAAGACTGGATGAAAAGATGACATAACCACCACCCCATGTGCTATTTGCAGCTATTAAATGCCTCAGCATAGAGGGCAGTTTTAACCTGGCGCTGAAAGGATAGTAAAGTTGGCGCCAGGCGGGCGTCAGTGGGGAGGCTGTTCCACAGTAGTGGGGCTACCACAGAAAAGGCCCTCCCCCTTGTTGCCACCCTCCGAGCCTCCCTCGGGGGCGGCAGTCGGAGGAAGGCCTCAGATGCTGAGCGTAGTGTCCAGGTAGATTGTGGTTGGGAGAGGCGTTCTGTCAGGTATTGCAATCCCAAGCCATGTAGGGCTTTATAGGTTAAAACCAGCACCTTGAATTGGGCTCGGTAGCATATAGGCAACCAATGCAAGTGGGCCAGAACAGGTGTTATATGTTCAGACCTCTTGGTCCCAGCTATTAATCTGGCTGCTGCATTTTGCACCAGCTGCAGCTGCCGAACAGTCTTCAAGGGCAGCCCCATGTAGAGTGCATTGCAGTAGTCAAGCTTAGAGATTCAGGGTTCAGACATGATAACCCACGTTTCAGCAACCCACACCCAACCCTTGAGTGTGGGTTATTGTGTTGTCTGAACCCAGTCATTGTGTTGTAAATGATGTGTGGTGTGATAGTTTATCAGCACATGATGCAATGCAAATCATCAGTTGATGCTGCAGTCATCCAGCAATGAACCCATGCATGTGTGTGGCCTTGTCCTGAGAAAACACATCCTGGCACTCTCTGTTACTTCCTTCCTACTGCATGGATCCTGCTTTCGCCAGTCACATACACAAGCAGCAGCGCAGGCTCCAGGTTTTGGAGGGCCCTTGGGCAAGGCAGCTTCAAGGGGCCTCCTCCTCTCAGTGAGTCTGCCTTCTCACCCCCCCTCACCGGCTGCTATGGCTCCTCCTCATCCTCTTCACTGCTTCCGCTTGCTTGCTTGACAGGCAGAGAACCAGTGAGCAAGTGGCATCTGCTGCTCCTCCTTCTCACCATCACTGTGGTCCCAGAGCGAGAGGCCGGTGAACAAGCAGGCTTCAATTGTGAAGAGGTAGTAGAGCAACTCCAGGGGGCTTTTGTCACTGGATGTGGGCTCTCCCTACGTGGGCCCTATATATATTTGTGTGTGCGTGTGTGTGTGTTGTTTGGCCTAAATAGCTACAAATATATCCCATTCGTCTGTATCCCTGTTCCAAACTCCATTGACTTAAGGGAGAATTCTGAAAGGCCTGGGCCACCACCGAGTGCCTCAAAGCCACCATAAGCAACTCATTCCACGGCACTTTGGGATCTTTGCACACAACAAAAGAGGGTAGGAAGGAGTCCGGGGGAGGAGAGTTTTGGAGGGCTTTTGAGCCCTGGTTTATGGGAACTGTTCGCGCTCTGATAGATCCAGAAGTGTTGGGAGAAGCAGGTGCAGAGGGAGGCAAAGGGGTCGGCTGCCGGGCTATGACTGGGGAAAGAAAAAAATCGCTCTGGTTCCCCCTCCCGCGCGCCCTTCATCCTCCCCCGCCGCCCCCCATCCGAAAAAACAGAGGGAGAGGAAAGATCATGCTGGGTAATAACAATGCGCGGCAGGTTTGAGCTGGACTAGCGTGCAGCAGCGGCGGCGGCGGCGGCGCCTGCCGCCCAGGGAGACTTGATTGACGTAAACCTGCTAGAAGCGGCGCATCGAACGCAACGCAGAGCAAACGGCGGCAGAAGTCGCCGGCAGCTCGTACAGGAACACAAAGGCGGCGGCGGCGGCGGCGGCTCGGCTACCAGCAGCCGCCCAACTCCATCTTCCGCTCCGAGGAGACCAGCGAGGACCGTCTCCCGGCTCCACGCCCTGTCTGAGGCCAGACGGCACCAGCCGCTGGACATTAGTGCAAGCGCGGGGTGGGGTGGGGGACGCCGCGGGGAGGATCGGCCGACCCATGAAGCCACATGGGCATGCCCTTGGCTTGTCTGCTTCTTGCTGAACGCTTCTTCTGCCTTGTCTTGCCCGCTTCCCATCCAAGGAGTTGCTGCCGTAGCTGATGGATGCCGGAAAGTGCCGCATTGCCTTGTGTGTGTTTTGCTCGCTTTGCTGGTAGGAATTACTTGGCGGTGCCTTTTCTTCTCTGAATGCCTCTCTCTCGGATTGCTGGCTTTTTGGGGAGGGTTTGCAAGGCGATTGCATCCACTGTGCCCTGCAGGTGAGGTGAGAGAACTAGGAGGATTTCTCAACCTACCTCCCCCCCCCCCCCCCGCCGTCCGTAAGATCTGAGAGAAGAAAACGGGAGAGGAACATACGACAGCCTTGCTGGTACTAGATGAGATCACTGTGCATGTAGGAGGGGAATAGGGGGGGGGGGAGTTAGGAATCCATCCCAAGCTCCATGGGCTAGAAAGGGTGGGGATACGAATAAGATCCTGTTATAAAAATACAAAACCCGAATCCAACCCTAATTAGCAGACCAGTTGCATGTCTCTTGAATACATGCATGTCTCTTGAATACTTTTAAATACATGAATCCCCTGTTTCGGGTTTTGGGGCTGTTGTTTTTATTTGGAGGGGGGATATCCCTGTTGGAAGCTTTGAATTACCACCTTATTTATTTTACTATCGCTCTTCTTCCTTATAGCTATTCCAGCAGCACCAAGGGTGAAATCCCTGCTTTGCACAGAGGAATAGGGTGGGAATATTAGTGAGAAAATATAATATAATACCTATCAACATTGTCCCCTAATCTGGGGAAAGTCACTGTAGACTGTTTTGGCCCTCCTCTCTGCCATCATGTACCTGCTGATCAGGGCGTTTTGTGTCCCAGCCAAAATGACTACTTAACCCAAAGGACAATCTTGTGTGGGAGGGAGAGTGAACCCCACTGCTTGAGCAGGGTGATAAGAATACTAACTCTGTCTACTTGGGCCCTGCCAAAGCCATCATTTCTGTCAGTCAACGGGCAGGTGCAGCAGAAGGATAGCAATCAGGTTCAATTATACCCCAGCTCTAGTTTTACTGCAGCTTTATGCTGTTAATGGGTACTGGGAAGGTGTGAATTTGGGGTGAGGAGGAGGAGGAGGAGAAGCTTAGTGGGGGTCACCGGATGGGCCTGAGCGAGATGGAAAGGGCAAACGGGCAGTGAGCAGGTCTTAGCAACTGAACGGCATCAGGTATTTCCATTGGGGAGATTCATGCTATAAGGCAAAGGAGCATAAAACTCACTGGATTCTAGAAAAGGGAAGAAGGATCTCTTGTTTTTAAGACGACCTTGTTGCATGTTGCGGGTTGAGTTCCCTCTTACTTAAGACTGGAGGGAGCAGCACAATGACTCATTTGCAGGCAGGTCTGTCCCCGGAGACCTTGGAAAAAGCCCGCCTAGAACTGAATGAAAACCCAGACACCTTGCACCAGGACATCCAGGAGGTACGGGACATGGTGATCACCCGGCCCGACATTGGCTTTCTCCGCACGGATGATGCCTTCATCCTCCGCTTCCTTCGGGCCAGGAAGTTCCAGCACTTCGAGGCGTTTCGCTTGTTGGCCCAGTACTTTGAGTATCGTCAGCAGAACCTTGATATGTTCAAGAGCTTCAAAGCCACCGACCCGGGCATCAAGCAGGCACTGAAGGATGGCTTCCCGGGAGGGCTGGCCAACCTTGATCATTATGGCAGGAAGATCTTGGTCCTGTTTGCTGCCAACTGGGATCAAAGCAGGTAAAGGTAGAGTTTAAGTTCTAACAAGTTGTGGGAAGCCAGGGTAGGCTGAGACGCTCACTTGAATCTATCACATAATGCAGCAATCTAAATATTTCACATCATAGTAGTGGATTGAAATGCTGTTTGATCCCAATGATGAAATTATGGTGTTCATATTCCATTCCTGACTAACAGAATGCCTGGCCAAAGGCACCTTGGTTTAGTCCTGACTTCTGCATGTGGCAGAGACCCCTCCTCTAGTTTCCTGCATTGAGCAGGGGGTTGGACTCGATAGCCTTGTAGACTCCTTCCAACTCTATAAGATCTATGAAATCTATGAAATTGTAAATTTGATCCAGTTATCCTGTCATAGCGAGGGGGCTAGATCGATGTCCCTCAAGTAATTTCCAGACTTAGATCTCTATGATGGGGAGAATCAACATACACAGGTTCACATTTGCACCTGGACGTTTGGATCATAAAATGTTGGAAAGGGAATAACAAATGGAAACTGTCTTGGACCCTTCACTTGCAGGTTTGGGGGCAAGACTGTTTTAGTGATTCCCCTCAATGACTGGTGGGAGAAGAGGGACACTCTTGATTTACTGGCTTTTTTTTGTTTTCCTCTGAACAGAACAATGATGCCTATAAAGGAGCTAAGGTGTTAGCCACTGGTCCTGACATATTTACGCAACTCTGTTCTACTTACTTTTGTGAAATGTTTTTATTCATTCATTCATTCATTCAAAATTTTTCTAACCTGCCCTTTATCCAGTAGATTTCAGGGTGATGTACAATAGTCACAAACATCATGTAAACAAAATACAAATACAAATAAACAATATCCTTCATACCAGTTACAGATTAAAAGGCAGCAAAGGATGATAAGAATGTGATGCAACAAGGAACCTTAAAATGTCAGGGCAAAATAGAAGTCTTAATCTGATGACAGAAAGGTTGTAATGTCAGTGCCAGTCTCACCTCTTTGGGGAGGATATTCCTGAGATATGCAGCCATTGGGGTACAGTAACCAGTCATTGAGGCACAAACAATACAAGAGAAATGATGATGTTTGGTATTTATTATTTTATTTATTTATTATATTTATATCCTGCCTTTTTTCCTGCAAGGAACCCAAGGTGGCTTACATAATCCTCCTCCTCCTCTTCCTTTTTTATCCTCACAACAACCCTGTCAGGTAGGTTAGGCTGAGAGTCAGCGACTGGCCCAAAGTCACCCAGTGAGTTTCATGGCTGAGTGGGCACTAGAACCCAGGCTTCCTAAGTCCCAGTCCAAAACTCTAACCACTATGCCACACTGGCTCTCCAGTGTGTTAATCCACCCTTCTGTATGTTACTGAAAGGGAGTGGTTCCCAGTTTACATTTTCAGCTCATTTGCGTGTCACTGTTGCCCACTTTCCCCAGTGGATTGCTGTTTCCCAGCTCTCAGCAGCAACTTAAATGTCTGAGTGCATACTGTATGCTTTCTTCACACTAAGAGAATTTGAGATGAGTTTCCTCATCATAGGCAACAGCGTTCACATAGAAGAGACTATGAATGAAATAGGAAAGCTGTATGTGCAGTGCTGCTGTGATGGGATTTCTTACACCAATGAAGTTTTAATATCCCTAAAGCTTATCCTAATTCTGGCTGCAACATAATGATGCCTCTAGTGGGCAGAAATAAAGGATATTTGTCATCATGTCAGAGGAAGGGAACTATATCCTTTTCCAAAGGTATTTTTAACCCAAGGGAGGGGAAAATAAGGGCACAAAGAAGGGATGTGGGTTGCCCATGATCCTCAGTAAGAGCAGGGGCAGGCAGAAGATAGATCTGGGTGATTTGCAGTACATCAGCAAGGGTTTCCCAACTCCCAGTGGTTTAACAATAGAGACAACAATGAAAAGCCCCCCCCCCCCCGCAACTAAATTAGGCTGCTGAAATCAAGAAAGCTTGGGGTGGGGGTGGGGGAATAGGGGTAGATGTGTGTGTCAAAGGGTGTGCAAGCTCCAGCTCTGGTACTGCAAACAAATTCCTGGGCTGAATATCTGCTCAGAAGCACCTTGTTCTGCAGCCTTCTTGAGCCAGCCCCTGAGCTAGAGAAAGCAACTTCTTCAGGTCTCCTAAACGGAGGACTTCTTATTTAGTCCTATCATCACCTCTCAGGGATACATTTATTTTATTTATTACATTTTATTGCATTGAACGCCTTCAAGGAGCTCAAGGCATGGTCCCCCCCCCCCTTTTTTAAATCATAACAATCCTGGACTCCAAGGTCATCCAGTGAGGTTCTTGGCTGGAGTGGAGATTTGAACCTGGTCTCCCCAGTCCTAGTCTGACACTAACAACACACCATTCGACCCACAAAGTGTTCTAACTGTAACCCAGTCCAGATATGACTTTTGCAGAGTGGTTGCTGTTTTCCTTTGGTCATCTCCCATATTGTACCAGCGAAGCCTGATTTTCTGCAGCACATGGGTTGCACTTCAGTACTTCCAAAGACAGGCCTTCCACTTCCGTTGTGGTCCATTGAAGCTGGCGTGAGAATTGCCCACAATGATGCATCACTTCATACTTTGCAAATACTACTTGGGAGCCAATCAGAGTGGAGCAGAAAACATGCTGCAGAAGTCATGTTTGAACTGGACCTTTCAGTTCTACCACTTTGGTTCCATGGGAGATGATGGGACTAAACTCAGATCAGTGTTGCATGCAGCCTGATTAAGCACTGTGGCAGAATGCTATGGACTCCATAAGTAGCATCCTTTGTGCTTGGTTCAGCACTTTTGCAGGTACCTTGAAAAAGCAGGATGAAACCATGACTCCTACCAATGAATGTATTTATCTGAACATGTATCCGATGCCTTTCCAGGCTAAAACTCTACATCTATCAATATGCTAAAAAACATAGCTCAGTCATAAAGATCAGCAGTGGCAGAGAAGTTATACAACTACCGGTATCTCATAGCAGGAAGTTGAGTAGTGCCAAAGAGATTTTGGGAGACTTACCAATTCTCTTCAAAATTGCCAAGTAGATGCACCCTCAATGGAGATTTTTATTTATTTATTTATTTATTATATTTATACCCTGCCTTTTTTCCTGCAAGGAACCCAAGGCGGCTTACATAATCCTCCTCCTCCTCTCCATTTTATCCTCACAACAACCCTGTGGGGTAGGTTAGGCTGAGAGTCAGTGACTGGCCCAAAGTCACCCAGTGAGCTTCATGGCTGAGCAGGGACTAGAACCTGGATCTCTGGAGTCCCAGTCCAACACTCTCACCACTACGCCACACTGGCTTGTTTCTCGCCCTAAAGTCAGGTCTGCCCTACACTCACTTACAACTGCCTGAAGTAATGCCCTTTTTTTCTGCATAAGTAGCAAAGCTCAAATGCTCACAAAAAGGGGCATTTAAACTCCTTTCATGAGGCAGATAATAGTAACTTGGCTGTCCGTAAATTCAATATGCATGTATAATTGTCACCAGGTTCATAAGTATACTGAGAAGAGGACAGTTGATTTTAAAATGAATAAGAACCATATACGACTTGCTGCTAGCATATCAGTTTGTCATTTACATAGCTCCAATTAGTATCAAGCCGATTAAGGAATCTGGAAGTTGGGTGTGGTAAAGAAAACAAAAAATTGCAAAATATTCCCCTGAATTTCATTGGGGGAAATGTATATTTAACATGGAAATGGCTACCGAGAGGCAGAAATTTGACCGGTGATGCTTCTCCCATCATTACATCTCAGTGCTGGGAAAAGATAATGGAGTGACCTGTGCCGGGGGTAGGGGGGAAATGGCAATCCTAACTGGGAAAGACCTACCTAAATAGAAATCTATACTATCGAGGTTTAGGAAAGCTTGCTTGTGATACCATAACAGTGGCAGAGCACATGTTCTGCATGCGGAAAGGCCAGCAGTGGCACTAGGAAAAAAAATATTGTGGGGGTGGGTGGACATAGAAGAGACAAGGTACATTTGGGGATGTGGGGAGCATCTTAGATTTCTGAAAGAAAAAAAAATAGGGTGAATAGGTGGGAGCAGGCTACTTACTGGGACAATGCGTGCCCCCGCTCCCCTGGAGCTGCCTTTGGGAATGCCCCAGGGTCAGTCCCCACCTCTACAGTTAAAAGAGAGCCAGTGTGGCGTAATAGTTGGAGTGTTGGATTGGGACTTGGGAGATCTGGGTCCTAGTCCCCTCTTGGCCATGAAGCTCACTGGGTGACTTTGGGCCAGTCACTGACTCTCAGCCTAACCTACCTCACAGGGTTGTTGTGAGGATTCAATGGAGAGGAGGAGGATCATGTAAGCCGCCTTGGATTCCTTGCAGGAAAAAAGGTGGGATATAAATGTAATAAATAATTAGATAAATAGGATCTCAGGTACCAGGTCTGGCAAAGACCTTTTCCAGAGGCCTTTGCGGACAGCTATTAGTAGATGTAGACAGCACCAGATTAGATGGATTAGTGTTCTGACTCAAAAGCCCAGTTCACTTGTTCCTTCCATGTGTATGCCGAATGCACAGAGAAGGGGATTGGATCACACCCTTTGGCTCCATCCCCAGTCTTCCCTGCATTCAGTGGCAGTGTGAAAGGGGCTTCCATGTGCATACAGCTGCTCCATGCACAGGCTACTCCACACAATCAGCAACCTTTCACAAAAGCATAGGCCAGTGAGTCAGGCCTGTGTGCATCATTCTATCTCCCCCCCCCCATGTGCTTAGTATATGTGCAGAGAGGGAACAAGTGAATGGCACGAATGTAAGGCAGCTTCATAAGTTCATAAGCAAGAAGACATGATAAACAGCCACCAAGATGGAACAGAAGGATACACTAATTCTCTTGACAATATGCTGTTCAATTACTTCATATCTGGGAAAGAAGAGGAACCATGCTAATCTGTGGTAACAAGAATAGTACAAAATTGCAGCTGCAGCATGGGTTTTCATTGACAACACAGCCGAATTAATCAGGTGCATGAAGTGAACTGAGGAGGTAGGAAGTGGGTTGAAGTACAGTAGAGAGCAAATTGCTTTAACCTGATTCTCAAGGTTTAAATTTTCATTCAAGACCTTCCATGCTTCAAACCAATCCGTGTAATACAGACTACAGTGTGCTACACACAGCGTGAACAATGTGTATCTTGTCACAGTGCCTGAAGAACATGTAGCTCCAGATAATACAAGAAAGCCACTTTTGCTTATACTGTATAGGGAAAATGCACGCATCAAGCTATTCTAGGAGGTGAGCAGTTATACTACCATAACCACAACACCATAAGGTCCTGCAAACAGATTTTTTAAAGTTTTAATATGAGATTTTCAGGAGACTGGACCCTGCTGTGCCTAATACCAATTCTGTGCCTTTCCCCTGCAATTTAACAGAGCTGCCAAATTTGCACAGCCCTGGTTATACCCTGGAGGTGAAGCAGAATCTGTCCATTAAGGCAAGGATAGGGAACCTATGGCCCTATGCATGATGTTGGACTACAACTCCCATCAGCCCCAGCCAGCATGGCCAATGGTCAATAATCATGGGACTTGTAGTCCAACAGCATCTGGAGGACCACACCCCTGTGTCAAGCCTTCCCGAAAGGAAATTCTACACGGGCAGAAGTTTGTCACTTGCACTGGTATAGCCCCACACTACATCAGTTTAAGAAACTCCCGGCAAAAGCCTCTACAGGCTTGCTCTGAAGTAAGTCCCACTGTGTTCAGTGGGACTTACTCCCAGGTAATTGTTTATAAGATTGCAGCCCAAGTGCATGAATTTCCTTTTAAATCTGCTTTGAGACTTGAAACCAAGACAGGTAAATTTTGCTTATTGTGTGCATGCACTATAACTACTTTCCAGTTGGGTATCTGTTTTCTTAAGGCATCAAACATTTTGGAAATGGGATAAACAGAGGTTTTCTAACAGCATGCATAAATAGGGGGGCATGAAGCACAATTAAATTAGTCATGGACCCTAGATTATCTTTAGAAATTAGTTATACACCATTGGGTGCATAAATGTGACCCATGGGACACTGAATGGAAATTAAGTTTCACTGAGGTCAGCTGCATATAAAGCAAGAGTTTAATTTTCTGCCTTATTTGCTACATTTATATTCCACCTTTTTTCCTGCAAGGAACCCAAGATGGCATACGTGATCCTCCTCCTCTTCAGTTTATCCTCACAATAACCCATGAGGCAGGTTAGGCTGAGAGCCAGTGACTGGCCCAAAGTCACCCAGTGAGCTTCATGGTTGAGTGGGGACTAGGACCCAGGCCTCCCAAGTCCCAGTCCAGCACTCTAACCGCTATGCCACACTGGCTCTCCAGTGTGTTAATCCAGCTCTTCTATATGTTATTGAAAGGCAGTGGTTCCCAATTTAGATTTTCAGCCGTATATATCCTTTGTCATTTTTATGAGAAAAACCTGAGGGTGGTGAAGGAAATTGATATCCTTACCTAAACTGTGGGAGTGCTTTTGTCTTATAGATACCCCACAGTAGTCACTATGGATCTCACACAGTGGTTGGGTCCAGACAACATGATAACCCACACTCCTAGGTTGAGTATGGGTTGTCATTGAACCATGGGTTGTAGTTGAAACATGGGTTATTGTGTTGTCTGAACCCAGCTGCGCTAATAAGCCATGACTTGTTAACCATGAACATCCCATGAAGAGAACCCATGGTTTGCTGTTGGGTTGTGAACTGTGGGTTGTTCACCATGGTTTGTTATCTCGGTTGGGTACTAACAACACAATAACCCACGTTTCAACAACAGCCCATGGTTCAATGACAACCCACACTCCCCCCATACTCAACCCTTGAGTGTGGGTTATCATGTTGTCTGAACCCAGTCAGTGAGGCCTACATTGGTAAACCACACATAACATTGGATGAGTCAGAGTACATACTGCTCACTTGAAACGTCATAGAGAAATGCCAGAGGAAAACACCCAGTACCTGAAGAAAAGGACATCCAAAGCACCTACTGCTAAAACGACATCTATGGGGGTGTAAGCATGACTAGCTTTCCAGTAGCATGCGTCCCTTCCAGTAGCATGCATCCTTGTTGATGCATCCCTTTTGCTAATTTGTTAGGTATGGAGCATGAAATTATTACAGTTGGTTAGGCTTGTCAACAAGAAATGATCAGTAGTTATTAAGATCAGTCATAGTTAAAGGAACTGGAGAGTTTCATAGATTTCATAGATCATAGAGTTGGAAGGAGCCTACAAGGCTATCGAGTCCAACCCCCTGCTCACTGCAGGAAACTAGAGGAGGGGTCTCCCATCCAAGTAATAACCAGGTCTGACCCTGCTTAGCTTTCCAGTACTCAGACAAGCTGAGCCAGCATGAGCCACAGGCCTGTATTTGGAAGCAATCGAGTTGTCAGATAATAATAACAATATTGCATACTGGAAAGGTGGGAGAAAAGAGCCTGAAGATGAAAATGGGGCAGATTTCATCAGATTTTACAAATGAATTAGAAAAAATGTATAATTTGGGAAGTAGACAGGAAGAATATTTTAGAGGTATTCCCAGAGCTGACACAGATAGAAAAAGCTTCAAGTGTGTTCTCCTAACTCCCATTTGCATACAAAAAATTGAGCACATATTTTCCCAAATCCCCCCTCCCAATGGTCCCCATCATGGATGCTGTTTGATGTGTGTGTGTGTGCGCGCGTGCTTAAAAGCACTGCATTTGGTATATTGATAATAAACATTTCCTTTGAAGAAAACAACAGGCTTTTAGACTTAAGTGTCCCTTGGAATCAAACACTGAAAGCAAAGCAGATAATTTTTCTTCCTTTTTTCCCCCTTCTAATGTTGGCAAATATTAAAGACATGCACATCTTCATTTCAGCTCTACTTCAGGCATATGTTTCAAGTCCTTAAGTTCTAGTTCAGAATGGGACATGTGTTGCAGCTTATCACTCGCTAGAATAAGTTAATGAAGTCTGTCAGAAGCCTGTGAAGGAACTTCAAGTTTACATTCATCCCCCTACTGTGCTGCCAACATAAACAACAATGAAGAGATTGCTCCCACCTACCCAGTTCAATAAATATTAGATATTCCAGGTCTAGAATGAATCTGAGATGGGCTTTTATGCAAATAGTTCCTTTTATGCAGATATAGTTCCTTGCTGGGTGAAGACTTTAATGCAGATTCTTTCATCATAATTCATTTGATTCTGCCACTTTGAAAACAAAAGCTTACAATTTGTGATACCTACAATTTCAATGCTCACATGGGGCTAAAGTTCCAAAGCTTTAGTGCTGAACTAAAAAAAAAACCCCCAAATGACTGAATTAAAAATGCTGCTTTAAATGTGGCCTATAGTGCATTTTATGTTCTTTTGTGATGTTGCAAAATGAACCTTGCTGATCTAATGTTATATAATCCAGAAAGAAGGCCACTTAAGATATTCAGGTGCCCCACAGAGATTGCATATTGACTTCTATTTTTAAATACTTTTAATAGGTCTTTCTGGAAGAGCAGGTCCTTCTAACTATCTTGTTCTTTTGAAAGATAATGACTGCAATCCTGCAAACAGTTAGGCTGCTGAAATCCCCTTGACTACCCTGAGCTTTGAGCTGCTTAAGAATGAGCAGATTGCAGCCAGTGTTGCAACTCTCTTTTGATAGCTAGCTAATGGAAACAATTTCATGGGAGCTCGATTATGGAGGGGTACAGAAGAATATACTGAAGCACCATTAGTCTAGGAATACAGTTTGATGTGGGCAAAATGGCAACAGAAGCATTTGAAAGTGTTTTCCACTCAGAAATGAGAGCTGATTAACACATCCAACTTCTGCCAAAATCGAAACCTGGGAACACCCTCAAATTTGCATCTCAAAATGATGTCCATGTGCTAATCCCCAGGTAAAAATAATTTCTCTTTAAACCTTTATTTTCCAGTTTTGTAATGTCCCAGTGACTACTAATTAATTGTAAAGGTCTCAGAAAACAGTTCCAAATGCTTCTTTCCCCATTTCTTTCCTAGACTATATTGCTCAGTGTGGTAGAGTGCACATGCTTTGCATGCAAGAATTCCCAGGTTCAATTCCTGACATTTCTAGATAGGGCTGGGGAAGTCCCCTT
The DNA here is from genome assembly GCA_021292165.1 of Shinisaurus crocodilurus. Lineage (NCBI taxonomy): Eukaryota > Metazoa > Chordata > Lepidosauria > Squamata > Shinisauridae > Shinisaurus > Shinisaurus crocodilurus. Next base: position 102,836,795 of record CM037879.1, on the reverse strand, counting down.
TGAAACCTTGGAGAGCCTCCGCCAGTCCATACATCAGGAGTGCATAACTCGTAGCCGCTCCCCAAGGTCTTAATTGCATCTCCTTAACCCTCCTCCTTGCTGCCGTCACCACCAAATCCCTCCACCCTAATATACATTCCTAGCGATGTAAAATCGAGCTTCGCTGGGCAAAACAAGGAAATTGGCCCCGCTCACGCCCGGCGAGGCCTTGCCCTTTTATTCGGGACCGGAAATGACGCGACGGAACCCTGCGCAGGCGCGCTGGACCCCTGTGGCGCGCTGGACCCCTGTGCTGTTCTGCGCCTGCACAGGTTCCCGTCGCGTCATTTCCGGTCTCAGAAATGACGGACGGGGCCGGAGAAGTCCGATCGAGCGGCGTGGAGAACCTCTCCGCGCTGCTCAGAAAATCGGGTCGGGTCGGCACCCCCGCGGAGAATCGGGTCGGGGGTGCGACCCGGCCTTGGATGCATCACTATACATTCCTCATTTCCTCACTAGTTGTGAGGGAGGAGTGATCTGTATGAGGATCTCTGGGGGAGGGAGTCAAGAGAAGGCTCTCCACTCCCTCCCCCAGAGATCCTCATTCAGATTGCTGGGATGTGTGTGCGTGTGGTTATGTGTATACAGGCAGTCTCCAGGTTACAAACAAGTTCCGTTCTTAAGAATGTCTTTAAGTCGAATTTGTATGTAAGTCGGAACAGCATAGCGTTCGATACGTTAAAATCGGCACTTACCGGTATGCAAATTGCATAGATTACGCAAATTGCGTAGTATACTACGCTATGTACTCTACGTAAATGACGTAGCACCGGGGGACCCAGAAGTCCGTTCTTAAGTATGGGTTTGTCTGTAAGTCGGACGTTCTTAACTTGGGGACTGCCTGTATGTGTGTTCATGCATGTGTATGTGCTTGTGTGATCAGCCCCTGATCCCCAAGCCAGCATCACGTGTAGCCCTTGGAACTAAAAACGGTTGGGCACCCCTGCTGTAGACAAGACTGAGCTAGATGGACCAATGGCCAGACTTGGAATAAGGCAGGTTCTTCTGTAAGCGGCCCTTTTCAATGCTGAGAGAAATCCTGGCCATTTTTCAAGAGAAATCTTTTAAGATTATTATAATGGCTCAGATTTAGAAATTTGTATTCACATTGAGTAGTGTTCTAATGACTGATTCATACAACCACTGGAAGTGTGGCATGTCACCCGGTGACCCCCTCCAATCAACATTCAGCTCACTTTTGGGAGGTTTATTGTAGCATGTTCAACTGTAATGAATGCCAAAGATGTCGTATAACTGGGGGGAGGGGAGAATGAAAACGCCATGCACTCAGTAGTCAGGAGAGTTAGCCTAAAGTTTCATCAGTTTCCATCCTGTTGAATATACAGTGGAATTATTTTCTGCTAGATACAATCACTCTTCAGTATATTATGATTTTTGCTGGATATAAGCTTCCTTGGCAGAGTAATCCTGTACATGTGTATTCAGAATTAAATCCCATTGAGGTCAATAAGGTTCACTTCCAGGTAAGTGTGAATATAGGATTTTTGCCTCAGTATATTAAGAAGTGCAGTATCCATAGTAGCCTGAAGCCTTTTTTTTTTTTTTTTAAACTTCTGTGGAACTGTCTGACCCTTATTTTTTTGTGACTATTCTGGATTGATGTGTTTGCTGAACAGCAATTCACCATAGTCTGAAGGAACAGGAAGTACTTGAACTGTTGAAGCTAAGTAGGTCTGGCCCGCTGGGATCGATATGTAAGCTGCTTTGATCTCTCTGGAGGAAAAGTGGAATATAAATGTGTTGAATGAATAAAATAAATGCACCCACTTGTTAATCAGTTTTTTGTTTCCTCCTGCTAAGTGGTAAGGAGAATTGCATCACTCCTCTGCTTCCCCAGGTCTGGTAAAACTCGCCTCACAACTTCCAGAATAAGGGAAGCAACTAGTGGTGACATTTATTTATTTATCTATTTATTTATTACACTTCTCTGCTGTGCAATAGCTGAAGCTGTCTACCTCCACAAATGTATATTCATTCAGAGATGACACGGTGTGTCAGAACTACAGTCGGCCACCCTAGCCATTATGTGAGCTAGTGGTGGATCTCTGTCTCGTGCTACTGTGCTGTCACTGTTAAACAGAGGCAGGGGAGAACGTTTCTGTTGATCTCATGTGGTGGCCGGGGCATTGCTACCTATTTTGGGGTTGCCTGATATGGCAATGAGGCATTGTTAGTTCTTGCCTCAATAGTTGATTTCCACCGTTTGAGAGGGAGGGGCTAAAGGATAACTTGCTAGCATGTTGTAAATGTCATGTCTCCTTGTTTTGTGTCTCCTGTGCAGATAAGTGGGGTAAAAGAATGAAATAATTTCATATAAAGAATTTAGTAATTAATGACAGGACCTGAAATGGTTTAATCAGTATTTTCAAATGCATCACTTTTTGACTGGGAATGAAAAAGGAATATACAACTTAGGGAACTGATAGAATTTGAAAAAGGACAAGTGGCAATCATATCTTTCCAGTGGTAGACACTGTGATGTAATTAAACTTTTGTGTGTATACTAGCACCTGACTATATATACAGACTTTATCACAAAGGTGCAGAACCTCAGGCCAGGGGGTTAGATCTGGCCCTCGAGGGCTCCTAATCCAGCCTTCCCGCCTTCCCCAGAAGGCCACGCCCTCTTCCCTGAACCCACATTCTTTCCCCCAACTACTGATCATTGAATGGTTTCCTGGCTTTTGTGCTGTTCCCCCCCCATTCTAAAAAGTCAAAATGCCTCTCCTAAGCCTTAGTTACTGGCAATAAAAGCTTTAAATTAAAATATGCTGGTATTTTGACCCCACCCTTTTTGCCTTTGGTCCTGCCCATCACTGGAATGTGGGCCCCGAGAGCTTCTCTGAAATGGAATTTGGCTGTTCGGCTGAAAGAGGTTCTGCACCCCTGCTTTATCAGATATACATTTCCTACAACTAATATCAAAATAATACTTTTTCTTCTAGCATATGAACTTTTTGCATTGTTGGCTAGCTTAACCCAATTTCTTCTCTGACAGGTACACACTGGTGGATATTTTGCGTGCCATACTTCTTTCCTTAGAAGCCATGATCGAGGATCCAGAACTTCAAGTAAATGGATTTGTTTTGATTATAGACTGGAGCAACTTCACTTTCAAACAGGCTTCTAAACTGACACCAAGTATGCTTCGATTAGCCATAGAAGGCCTTCAGGTAAAATCATTTTTTATGCATTATTCATTTCTCCTTCCCATCACCTCCCCCAAACATCTCCCTGTGTTTTTCACTTGGTTCCATGCTAAAAACAGAACAAAAAGAGAGGAATGTAGTTTCAAACAACCCAGTAATGGAGATTTCAGATTTCCAGATGGATAGCCATGTTAGTCTTTTGCATAAAAAACAGCAAAGAGTCTTGTGGCACTTTAAGGACTAAAAAATTTATTATAGCATAAGCTTTCATGGACTTCAGCCCACTTTATCAGATACATGAAGTGTTGTCCTGAATTCCAAGTGTATTTATGCACACATGTAGTGTGTGTGTGGGATTGTAAACAGTGAGGTCAGAGGGAACTGGAATGCAAAAAGTACAGACAGTGTGATAATTACCTTATTTACAGTGGCCATTCACAAAAGTTGTTGCATGATAACACAGACAGCCTTGCTTTGGTGAGCTGATTAACACATGTAATATGCTTATATAAAAAACCCTCTACAACCTCTTGATGAATTGTAGCTCAGTTGTTTTGCATTGAAATCTGTTTTTAAAATTCCTTTATTCAAGAATGGCCACCAGAGATTTTTAGCTGTATATGCATTTCCCACAATTTGTGACTGAACTGAAGAAGAATCCATTTGATAACCTAGTGGCTCTTTGTCTTATAGCTGTGAAGGGTTTGAAGCATGTATTTTGTGGTTGCCTCAAATCTGTGAGCTTTAAACTGTTGAGGGCTGGAGCATAACAAAGGCTGTCAGAACCCCTTTCAGCATGAGGAAGTAGATGGCCATGCTGTGTGTACTACTGTAGGTTTCAGGTGTGGTGTGGTGTGGTGTGGTATGTGTGAGAGAACCTGTAACTGCATGTCTGTGCTTGTCTGAATGGTGACAAATTTAATTTTAAAATAGCTACCACTTAGGTCACCTCAGAACTCAGACATGGAGATATATTTGAGACAAACTAGATCAGCCTTGCCCAACCTGGTGCCATGCAGGCTGGAATGCTGGGAGTCGCTGTCCAACACCTCTGGGGAACATCAGGTTGGGGAAGGCTGATCTAGATGTTAGTTTTGCAATGGGAGACATCATCCTTGTGCGAGCTTCCCACCCTGTGTATTGTGAAGCATCCCTTGAGTTGGGCATATCGCTCTACAATGTGGACATTCCTCGACATTGGCAGCCTCCACCATTGTCTTGAATAATGCATGATGGGCCTTGTTTCGTGTGCTGAGTTCTGCTTCATGCTATTGATTGGGAGTTCTGAGGTAGGACAACGTGCTACAGGGATGTAGAACCTATGGCGAAAGTAATGTCTAGACCAGCTAAAACTTCTCTCCAATGTCTGAAGGACATAGTTCTGAGGTGGCCTAAGTGGTGTGCTAGCCACAGGGAGAGCTTATTGTTTGTAGTTTCAGGCTATTCAGGAAGCTGAATGTTACCACACAGAGCCAATTTCCTGGATTTCAACCATCTCTGGGAGTGTAGTAATACTTGGACACAGGCTAAAAATGACCAGAACTATGACAGGACATGATGTTAAGAGGCCCCTATGCAGTAAATGGTTGTGTGATTCCTCCCTGTATCTGGCTTTGAGAGATACCTTAATGTTTAATGGCAGATACAATAAGTTTTTTCTTAGCTATTAACTGCATGCTTGATTAAAGTTATCTATTGGCTAAAGTGCTTCTCTTGTATTGTTAAATCTTTGAATCGTGGTGCATAATTGCTTTATAAGGCATTGAAAAACTGTCTTAATTAAAGCCAATGTTTATCTAAGGAGAAGCTGGAAATTTTATATCCAAAATATTGACATTTTTGTGTCACTTTTACTTCAGTCTGTGCTGCTTTTACATGAGGGAATTCATTCATTTCCCTGCATTTTAAGGAGTGACATGTTTTTATGACTTTTGTAAAGCAAATAAACAACATCTGTATGAGTTTTTATGCATTCTGATACTGAAGTCAAGTTTAGCAGGGTTTGCCAGAATTTTCATAGTATTTTTACAGAGTTCTGATCTAAGGCCACTTTCTCTCCTGAATTTTACGCCCAGTACCCAATGACTGGGTTTGCACAACATGGCAACCCATCATGGGTAACTAGCTATGGTGGATTGCTGTATCGTCCAAACCCAGACCGCTTCCCACAGGGTGGCTTGTTTTTAGGGAACAAGCCTCCCCGAGAACCCATGGCTTGTTCTAGGGGTTGTGTTGAACTCACAATGGGTTGGCGTCTCCTCTGAACCCGGGAGACTGATCCCATCATGGGTTGCGGGAAGCAGTGAGTGAGCCGCTTGGCAAGAGCAGCAAAAAACCCTTGCCACCCTTGGGAATCTCGCCCCTGCCGCCGCCAGTGACGGCCCCTCCACCAATGCCCAAACGACACTTTGCAGCAACCATTACTAGCTCCTTATCACTTCTTAAAAAAATTTTTTTGGGGGGCAGCAGAAATGTGCACAATTGAAATAGTATTCCTGATCCTTTGCAGGTGTGTGGGTGTGCATCTACGCTTGCCCAAAATGTGGAGTCTTGCCTGGCCAATGTCCTGGTAAGTGTCTGCTGTCAAAGTGCGGTAGGCAACATCTATGGACATTAACCGAAGGGCAAAGCAGCTAAAGGTTTTTTCCCCCCAAAAGAGGGTGGTGATTATACCTCCCCCTTTCGGGTGTTAGCCTGTAGTTTTAAAGTATTGCACTGACACTCCTCAGTCCCGTCCATCTTTTCCACACTTCCCCAAGCCTTTAGGTACTCCAGAAAGGGGAGATCTACATCCCACCCCCTTTTCACAAGCAATTTCTTTTGACAGCTGTCAAAAGAAAGGGTATTTTTTAAAAAAACCTACCTGGTAAATTTGAGCAATTATTTGGAACAGGGAAATATAGGCAGATTTCACGGCTGTCCAAAAAGAACGCTCAAATTCGCCACGTTGCTTTTCAATTGACAGCTCGCCAGTTGACAACTGCCAAGTGTGTGCAAAGCAACCTATATGCAGGCCTCGCTTGGTCAATATCCATGAATGTTGCCTATTGCACTTTGACAGCCAACACTTACTAGGACACTGGCCAGGCAAGACTTCACATTTCAGGCAGCTGCAGGTGCGCACCTGTGAAGGACCAAGGGAAAAATACTATTGCAATTGTGCATATTTGTGCCACCTTCTCCCAAAAGAAGGAAAAGGAAAAAAGGGTAAGGAACCAGTGATGGTCACTCCAAAGTTCCTCTTGGGCATTGGTGGAGTGGCTGTTGCTGGCGGTGGCACAGGGTTCTGGAAAAAAAGAAAAAAACGTGAATGAAAACAGAATTGCAATCGGAGCAGGGAGCAAGAGACAAGATGGGTTCTGCTGCACAGGACCCTGGGATACCAGCTGGAGGCCCGGGGGGGGGGAAGGAGGGGAAGAACAACCCACGGTAAGTCCCATCATCTGTTGGGTGCACCATGGGTTGTTTCATGCGTAACTTATTCCCAGGGTGGCTTCCTGTGTCCTGCGAACTCACCCATTAAGTTGATTCAATTTCTTCACATTTGACACGTGAATTTAAATAAAGTCTGGCTAGAGTGAGGAAATACACATTCATTTTCAGGCTGAGGCAAAAATAACTTGCTTAATTTCATGTTTGTTTTTGAGTGTGTTGAAAAACGCGAACCGTTTTGGCAATTTTAGACACACATTGCAAACATGCTTGTTCTTCTTGGCATCATTTAATTGTACATTCATTGTTTCTTATTGCTTTGTTAACCACCCGGGGAATGTCAATTTTATGTTGAACATGTGGGATATAAATTATGTAAATAAACAAATAAATAACAGATTAATCCAAAATGGGGCTGGGGAGAAGCAGAGCAGGAGATCCACCACTGCATTTCAAGCTCTGTGGTTTCCAGTGAAAAGAAAAGTCATGAATGCTAGCTCCAGGCTAGCATAGATGATGGGCCAAAATCAGGGCCATCCCAGGGGAACAGAACAGCTTTGGATCTGCTCCTCCTCACCTGCCGAATGCCCTGTTGTGGCTTTCTACCAGCTGCCACCAGTATGAGAACGATTGGGGAAGATTACTGCCCATTTCAGTGCAGCAGAGAACTCCATTAAGGCGGAGCTTCTCCCTCACCATTGGTACTTCTCTCCACTGGCAGAGGCTGTGGCAAGGCACCAACACGCCATCCTAATCCCTTCCAATCATCACCATCGGGTGTGTGTGTGTTAGGATTGCACTCTAAATGCATTCATTGTCTATGTTTTTACAGTGTACAACCCCTTATTTTTTGAGGTGCAATGTATTCTTTTCCAGTAATTTGTTCTGCTGCATCCGATGTGGCAATTTGTGGGCAAACATTGAAATGACAGAATATTCATTACGTTATTTGGTCTAGGTGAACTGGCAAATGATGTTTTAGGATGCAATCCTCCTATGCATGTTTAGACAGAAAAAAAGCCCCAGCACGCTCCAGCCAGCTATGCCAGCATATCCTCCATACACCCACACCTTTCCTTTGTCTTGCAGGCCCAAATCCAGATGGGGAGAATGGAGTGCCTGGGACTAGCAAAGATGCCCCACATAGACCTGGTTCACATGATCATCATCAGCTAAACAAGTTTGGAGGCTCGTTTAAGCTATGGCACATGCAAGGAACGATTTGGGTGTGGCTTGTTGTGTCTTTCAAACCCAGGCAGCATGGCTTGTTGGAGTGGGAAACAACCTTGAAATAACCCATGAGCTGTTGTTGGGTTGAGGGTTGTTTCCCTCTCAGATGATCATGTGAACTGGCCCGTTGTCCTGCTCCTCTGTTGCCTTATGAAGCATCTGAGCCTTACTGTTTTGCTAGAGGAATCCTCCTGTGAGTTGACCTATGCCAGTTTGTTGCTTGCATCAGTAGCTGACAGGATGGGTTGAACAGTGTGAGGGAGCCCTCTTCTAGCAGTAAGGTTAGATGCGTCATAAGGCAATACAGGGCCCAGACAATGTGGGGCATCTTTGCTGACCAAGGAAAAGGGTGGGTGCATGGAGGGTAAGTTGCAAGCAAACACAATTTCTGACATTGCACAACATCATCACTGATCACAGGGCATGTAGGTTAAGGCATCAGCCTTAGCTTCCAATTTCCTGAGTTTGTGGCGCTTGAGCCAACATGAGATAGCCTTACCTCTGGTCTTAAACCAACAGGTTTCTTGAGCACTGACCTGGTTTTTGAAAAGGAAATTTATAATTACACTGTTGGCAATCCAACCTCTCCCCTATGTATTCAAATCTGCTTTCTTACAACTTTACCTATATGATAAATGGGATTTTATTTATTTATTTATTTATTTTTATACCCCACCTTTTTTCCTGCAAGGCTTACATAGTCCTCCTCCTCCTCTCCATTTTATCCTCATAACAACCCTGTGAGGTAGGTTAGGCTGAGAGGCAGTGACTGGCCCAAAGTCACCCAGTGAGTTTCATGGCCGAGTGGGGACTAGAACCTGGATCTCCTGAGTCCCAGTCCAACACTCTCACCACTGTGCCACACTGGCTCTATTAATATTAGTTAAGTATAAATACTTAACTAATGGTAATTATGATTTCACTTCATGAATCAGGAGTCTAAAATCTCAGGGAGTTTCCACAGATAGAAGCTGCAGATAGCCGCCCTCCACACGTAGAAAGTGATGAGAATGTTGAGGGAGGGGGGGTGGAGCTAGCAAGCTCATCCCTGCTTCCCTTCCTCATGTGTAGAGCTACTAACAGTGAGAATGACTGAATAGAGCTAGATTCTCACAACCATCTCAATGACCTAACATAGAGTGTGAACGCCCGGTCAATGTAATGCGTGAATATATCCCTAGTGCAAGACGTAATCCTTGCAGGTCCTTTTCCTACCACACAGAATGTAAGGGCAGGGATTGGGGGCCCTTGCACCGCATTTGTGCTTTCAGAAAGGTGGTGTGAGGCACTGGATCCTTCTGCTCCGCCCACCTGTGCATTCCATCCCCATCCCTCCCAAATTCTCTGAGGGTCAAGCTGCATGTTACTTTAAAGATGTAGCTAAGTTTTCTTCGCCGTTTACACAAAAATAAGCTCATGGGATCTCATATGGATCAGAACCCTTTCCCTATGCCTCAATTTACATTACAACTGGGTGCCTTTGGGGCAATGTAAATTGGAGGCATGGGGGCCCTGATCCAGACAGACCACAGCAGTGGTGGGGGAGACAAAGGATCAAAGTCTCTACCCGCCCCATGCTGGGGTCTCAATCTGTGCAGTAACATGTAGCCTCACCTTGTGAGGTCACATTCCATAACTAAAAGAGCAGGCATTGCACACGGAAGCCTTTTGCAATAGAATTATTCTGAAAGCCTTGGAGTACTGGCAGCATTCTAGCTTCAGAGTGAAACTGAGCATGCCCGACATAACTTTGCCAGCAGTTGCTGCCATAGGCCTTCATAGGGCAGAAAAACCTTAATAACTTTTGAACCGCTGCTCAGAACTTCATCAAAACAATGAAAGGCACATCTCCTCAACAAGCCTGAATAATGTACACCACTAGCTTTCACCAAAACGTGAAAGAAATGTATGATATGCTGAGCTGCAGCTTGAACAAAAAAAAGTACAAATGTGTCAATTTCCAGTACTTTTTAACTTGCTGTACCTGTGGCAATTTTTATCGGATTGGTTTGAAATTCTGCACGTTTGTAGACCTCATCAGGTAGATCATGGATGCCAAGAGTCAAGTATTAGCTTGACAGGTGCCATTTTGATAAACAGTAGAATTTTGAGGCTGATAATGGCAGAACCTTTTCTTTTCCTTTTTGAGTGCAACTGACCTTAACTAAAGTGCTCTCCTGTAGCCCTTTAATTCAGCAGCAGCAATCAACACATCATAAGGGTACAGTCATGGCTTATAATGACCACCTGTACTCTAATGTGTTGTGAAACTTCAGCTTTCTTTCTGGAGGTCACTCGCTGAATCTCAGTGAAATCCTGCTGACAGACAGAAAATGAAGTGAGTATTTATAAACTGAACACTTTCTTTACATGCTGTTCAACATGTGCATCAGAAGCCTGTCTATCTCTGTCACTGAGCAGTTTAGAAAAGTACTGAGGGGAAAAGGAACATAGCCAGTAGTATAAGCATGCTACTTGTTTGCTGTCTTGATAACACACACACACACACACACACACTGTTTAATCACTGAAATTGTATTTGGTTTTGGTTTAAAAGACTTTGCGGAGCTCAAAATGGCAGCTCACAAAATGCTACTGCTCTGGGAAATTCATTGCTTTTATGGGAGAAGAAAAAAGGAAGCAGAAATTGGTGGTTGCCTCAGGATTAGCAGAGAGAATAGTGCAGAGACTGTAGTGCAGAATACTGCATGCTGTTTAAGACCTGTTCCCCCTGAGCCTGTGAGTCACCAGGGGGCACCAGAGGAAAGAATAGCAAACTGGGCGACTAAGTTCAGGCTCTGCAGTGACCAGTTGGTTGGTGGGTGGAGAATAGTCTATTATGGCTTCTCAGGGAATGGTTGGAGCACACACTGGGTGGTTGTTAGGCCATCTTTCTACCTCTTGCCTTCTCTTTTCTATAAGTGAACAAAAATGTCTAGCCATATGTACCTTTGTTGTATGCAAGAGATAAGGAATGAGTGTGTGGATGCAAGTCCACCAGGGTGCCCTTTTGCTTTGTCTCTCCCTTTGGGTCCTTTTGCTTTGTTTCCCCATCTGGACTCTTGTGTATCCTTTCCCTCTGGATACCATTGTTGCCATTTATGGCACAACCCTCTGCATGTTTAGACAGAAAAAAGTCCTACAACTCCCAGCATTCCCCAGACAGCCATGCTTTTTCCCCCTGTCTAAACATGCATAGAACATTCACAGTTGATCCTGTGAAAGGCAGTTCTTGCCACGTGCCCTTTCTGAGCCTGGTTGTTTTTGGTACTTCTGCCTTGCTTTCCCTTGCCTTCCCTGCAGCAGCTGGCTGGGGAATGCTGGGAATTGGAGGACTCCCCCCCCCCCCCATCTAAACATCCAGAAGATTGTGCCCTTAATCACTGCTACCTGCTATCACATTCTATGGATGACATTTGCATTCCAAAAATATTTCATGAATCTTAAAATAACTGCATACAGATGCGACTATAGAGTTAGGCATTCCTCTTTAATCACAGCATCAGGTGCAGATTCCTGTTCTCGGGCTCCTTATTCTCACTAGTAGTCCAGAAAAATCTTCTTCTTGGTGTAGAATGGAAAGCCATGGGTTGGATCCAACCTTCATGCCAGTGAAAGTCTGCTCGCACGGTGGGATTTCCGCTCATGTGACAGGACTTCCCCCATCTTCTCCTCCCCTCTGTAACCTCCCCCACATGCTCCAGATCTGCTCCGGAGGATGTCACAATCCTCCAGAGCAGGTTTGGGGGGTGCTCAGGGGGGAAAGGGCAATTGTTCTGCCAACAGTTCCCTTCCACTGGTGGAACAGCACCATTGGATAGAACCCCACGTCATTAAGTTGAGATATACCGGTATATAAGGAAACTTACTTGAGTATAATGATAAAATAATGTTTAGAACTGCTTTATGGTACGACGGTGCTAAGAGTACTTTAAGACAGCAAGCTTGTAGGAGATAGGAGTAAGTCACAAAGGCCTCTTCAATGCTTGCCTTTTGGAACATAAATGGAAGCTGCTTGTATTACAGTTTTGCTCTCCATATTGTACATGATTGCTGTAGCCCAAAATGCTTTGTAGAGATAAATAGCTGTGTCAAAAGTCTCTCACTGACTCTTTATTACTAATTAAGAGAGACTGACACAAAGGAAAACGTTTTTCCAACTGCAGTCAAGAGCAGCCACATCTGAGAGAGCAAGGAAGGAAAACACTTGGGGACCAGCTTCCTTGTTTCTCTCTTTAGGAAAAAAGCAAGATACCACTTGTGGTGAAATGGGTGATGGCAGGGACCCTTTCCTTACCAAAATTAGTCCAAGGCAAGGGCTGGAAGAGGGCTCTTCACACTCTCGGTGGCTGTCAGAACTAGAGGCCACTAGAGGATTTCTGAGGCTTCCATACATAGTTGATAATATTTAACCTGAGCTGCAGAGTGAGGGCCATAGAAAAGAGAGTAGCCAAGTGTTTGGAATATTCTTGGAGAAGAAGGGGGTCCTTTATTTGGTAGAGAGTACAAGGTGACCCCACCCCCATCAAAACTTGCATTGGTCGACCACTTGCCCATTGATTGACCTAAGCCCTATGCAGATGTTTGCCTGCATATGCTTTGGGCTAAAGTGGGGAGAGGGATGTGCATGTCACACACACACCCCACATGTCCCCAGCAGGGTTTTCCGATCATGGGAGTTCTGTAACTGTGTTCAGCCAAACATGGATACACACCCCGATTCAGATCTTCATACTGAACACACAAATATTTAAATGGCATTTGGGTGCACGGGGATGTTGGGGGTGGGGCTTACATACGCACTTATGTCCCCCTCTCCACTTTAGCCCTACAGGTGTGCAGTTGAGTGCCTGCATAGGACTCTAGTGTTTTGTGTGGATAGAATTAATCATTTTATGAAGTAGACTGAAATTGAGCCAGGCAAAAAATGAATTATGTGAGCAAATTCAAAATCACATGGATTCACCTGGCTGTATGGTTACTTTAAAGCAGGGCTCTCCAACCTTGGGTCCCCAGATGTTGCTGGACTACAGCTCCCAGAATCCCTTGCCATTAGCCATGCTGGCTGGGTATGCTGGGAGCTGTAGGCCAGCAACATCTGGGCACCCAAGGTTGGAGAGCCCTGCTTTAAAGCAAAAAAAAGGGGGGCAAAAGGAGAGGGCTTCTAAAAACACGGAATACAGATAAATTAACAAGGCACAGGAACCTGGACTGATAATAAGCGTAAGCTATAAAAAAGTTTATGCAAGAATAGAAATGCGTGGTGATATAATACTGAATCACAACTTCCAAAATACAAATATATAAATGCAAAATACAGAAATGGAATAAACAAATCTGAAAAATACCAGTTGCTTAACAGGATATAACGTAATGTCTAAATACACAGCAAAATACAATTGGCTATGAAGTAGACTGAAACTGAGCCAGGCAAAAAATCAATTACGCGAGCAAATTCAAAACCACAAGGATTCACCTGGCTGTATGGTTAATTTAAAGCAGCATAGAAAGAGAGCAAGTGATACAGTAGCCTTATTGGACCAACTAATGCTTAAAATGCTAGAAGTAAATTTTGGAATTATCAGTTCCAAGCAAAAATTAAAACAAAACATAAGGAAACAAATCTTGATGTAATTACATGTTCAGGACATTGTTAACCTTTCTCCACTAAGAGTGGGTTTTGTTGTTGTTGTTGTTGTTAAGAAAAAGTATTGGAAAGGTTAAGCAGGATATTAATTGGATTATAAATTCCTATTTTAGCCGAAGGACCAGTTCATACAGATCCTCAGAGATAAAGTGTGTGGGGAGGGAAACTTAGGAAGACAATATTAGCAATATTAACACTCTAGAGCGGTGTTCTCCAACCTTGGGTCCCCAGATGTTTTTGGCCTACAACTCCCTACAACTGTGGCATGCTGGGAGTTGTAGGCCAAAAACATCTGGGGACCCAAGGTTGGAGAACACTGCTCTAGAGACCTGGTCAACAGTTCGTTTTATGGGAGACTCACTCGAGGAGTGGATGGAGGCTGCTGAACTAGTCCCACTCGTCATTTCTCAAAGTGGACTTCCAGCCCCTCTGCCACAGCTACTGCTTGCTTCACACACCTTTCTTGTCTCTGAGTTGGCACTTGGGGGCAGGGGGAGGGAACTTTTCAGTAAGGATGGGGGAGAAATTAATTTGATTCATATTTTAATACAAACTGATCTAATTTGAACATCTTGGACTAATACAAGAACTGGACCGCAATTATCCATCAGTTTTTGCAGTTCTCTGAATGTTGCGATGCGGTTTGCTTGTAAAAAAAAAATTGCATACAAAAATGTGTAAATTTGGGAAAGTTGCGTACAAGATTGCATACAAATTTTTGTGGGGGCTCTTAAAAAGTTTGGAAATTGATGTGGAAACAACATGTAATTAACTTTTGCTTGAAAAATGTGAATGTTATAGAAAGCAAAACATACAGATTCATCCATCACTACTCTTCGGTGGTAGGTAGATCTGGACTAGAGGCCACCAATTGCTGGCTTCTATTCCATCTTGTAGGGCTTTAAATAATAATAATAATAATAATAATAATAATAATAATAATATAATAATAATAATAATAATATATAATAAATAATAAATAAAGAAATGAATAAATAAATATTATTATTTTGGTCTCCAATACCAATATAATTTGAGAGATGATCATAGGTCCATTAGATATACCTATGGACAGCTTACTAAAGCTGAGGCTATTTTGCATTTAGCTTATGGTATGCCATTTGCCATGGAAATAGCTGAGTCGAGTCAGTTTGAGAGTAGATTCTTTGTGTCTTCTTCTATATAATAGGAATAAAAATAAAGTAAACACTTGCATCAAGTCCGTGAAGCAGTGCTCTGACTAAAGGTGCATATCAAATTTCAATGAAGTATTTCAGGCAGCCTGGGTTGAAATAATAGGGGTTCCGCTGTTAGAAGAAATACCACACTGGAGTTCATACATTGACAGGGATCAATGTCTAGTTTTCAAATAGTATAAGAATCTAGTATAAAGATTTAGGGCACAATCCATGGGACTCTTGTCTGGGCAAGCTACATTGAAGCCAGGTATCTGTGCATAAGCAGCTCCGTATACAGTCAGTGGTCATTCTACATGGATTGTGCTCCAGACAAATGCTGCAAAGTTCCCATGACTTTCGACAGGGCTGGTGAAGGTGTCATTCTCGCCTGTTTTATTAATGCCCTTCAAGGCTGACAAACCTGTTGTTTAAAATCTCTTCCTGTTTCCTTTTTCCTTTCTATGTTATTATATCTAATTGGCCTTCACACATCACTGAGCATTTTCAAGTGAGTTGGTTAATTAATTAATCTAAAAATTACTTAATAGGGATCCTTTTAAGAATATGCAGCCCTTCCTTGCCTGAAAATATTTATGATGTTAATTAACACTTCCATAGTTTCTCACACATACAAAAAGCTCCACATGCCTTGGCACTTTCTCTTCTCAGTGTTACTGAGTCCAGAACAGAAACCCATATCTTGACCCCTGTTCTTTTCCAACTCCACCACTCCCAATCCTACAGATGACACCAAACACATCCAACACCCTGTCTATGGGGACCTCTCAGATCTTCCAGTTCTTGGGATCCATGTTTCCTTCATCCACTTCCTCCCACACTTCCCTTCAAGCACCCAGGATAGCTTACCTCCACTGCCCAACTCTTAATACCGACTGCTTAGTTGGCACCTCCTGCAGGCCCAGTATCAAGGAATCATATCCCCAGATACGTC
Organism: Shinisaurus crocodilurus; assembly: GCA_021292165.1. NCBI lineage: Eukaryota > Metazoa > Chordata > Lepidosauria > Squamata > Shinisauridae > Shinisaurus > Shinisaurus crocodilurus. The sequence continues at coordinate 102,821,147 of CM037879.1, read as the reverse complement.
ACTTGGGAATGGTCTAACAATATACTGATTCCCAGGTACTTCTACTTGTTGTCTTGAAAGGGGTTATTTATACTCCCCCCCCTCCAATTAGTTTCCCAAAGAGGCTGGAATAATGGAAAGCCTCCTTAGAGAGGTGCAGTCAATATGGAGCTTCAGTACAAGGAAACAAGGAATGGCTAGGGCAGGGCAGTGCGGGGCTGCACTCTCCTTTAACTGATTTTGGTGAGCTGTTCGCTTGCGACTGGAAATATGTTGTCGTCTCAAAGGGATGAACGAGTAAATCAAGGCACTAGATGGGTCTTTGTGAAGGTAATAGTGTGGAGAAAAGAGATCTATTTGTGGAAAGGAAAGTAAATACGCAGCACCATTTATTAATTTATTTTAATTTCTGTGTCAAGGGGATGTTTAACAGTTTAAGACGAAGTACAAAAATGGTACATCCAATTTGCACTGGAATCCTAAAATACATTTACAAGGGAGTAAGCCTGACTGAATACAGTGGGATTTACTTCCAAGTAAACCGGCACAGAATTGCACTGTAAAAGTTATAAATAAAACATACAAATTAATATCACTCTAACCTAGCCAGAAAAAGTCCATCGCCCCCCCGTCCCCCCCAGGTTCTGTATTGCTTGTGGAATACAAAGTGGCTTGGGAAACCAGTTGCGGTGTTTGCTCATGAGATAAGGAAACTGTACTATGCATCTGCAACTGAATAGAAATGTGATGAAGGAATGGAGTGGTAACATTCTCATCACCATGGTGGATGTGGTTATGTGGCCACCAGAGTAGGTTATACCACTTGGAAAATGGTAGCCGGTATTGACCCAGAGGCCTGGCCTCCACCTTGGAAAACATCCCATCTCTTTTTTAGCCACCAGGTGGCAACAAATATACATACAGTAATACCTTGGATTGCAAGTAACTTGGTTTGAGAGCGTTTTGCAAGACAAGCAAATTTTTAAATATTTATTTAATTTTTTTTTACTTGATATACAAGTGATGTCTTGCAATACAAGTACTGTAGTACGGCTTAAATTAAAAATCTCTGTACAAATTTTTTTGGGGGGATTTCGTTTTGATATAAGAGTGTTTTGGATTACAAGCATGTTTCCGGAACGAATTATGCTCTCAATCCAAGGCATGACTGTATATCATAAGCAGAATGGAAAGTTGGACTTACCAAGAGCTTCCTTTCTGTTCAACGCCTAAAAAACCAGGTAGCAAACTCCTATTTGGTGGGAAGGCAGGTCCAAAATCAAAGATGTCACATCCCATCCAGAAAAGAGAACTCTCTCCCATTCAGTTTGTCTCCTCTCATTCAGTCTTGTCTTGTCCTTTCCTCCTCTTGTCCTTTCTTGTTATAAGGACAAGAAACTTACAACTGACCCAGAGAAACCATCCACTACTAAAAAAAAAGTAGCAAACAGCCAACAAAATAAAATGGAAATGGGATGAAGGAAAGTGTCAGTGGGGTTTCCTGAAGAGGCCCTAATCTGACTAGGAGGTGGCGGGCCATGCAAATGTGAAAATAAACACTACTGTACCCACTGAAATGGATCCTAAGGGTGAGTCTGCCTTGTCTCCTACAAGGATGAACAGAAAGGAACTTGACAGTAAGCCCAATGTTCTCATTCATCCTGTAGGAGAGCAGGGAGCAAAGTGGGTCCAGCAGCAGTGAACACATCCCAGGGTGTGCCATCCTCCACAGAGAGCAGTCACAGGACCTGCTGCAGAATTCTCCTGCCAGAGGCTTCAACGGAGGCAAAAGAGTTGGTTCTGTGATGCCTCCAAAGGTGGAGCCTACACTAGTGCCTGACAAATGTCTTCCAAAGAGGTGGTGACTAGGGCCATAATGCCCATTGGTGGTGATTGTTCCTTGGAACAGTAAGCCGGGGAGATACACATAGTGACCTAATAGTGGATATGGAGACTCCGCCCCGCCCCAAGGCTCCTCTTTTGTATGAGGCAAAAGGCGGTCTGATTTCCTGTGGTCCATAGTTTTTCTTAGATAGACATGGAGGGCCTTCCAGACATGCAGTTTATGCCCATTTATCTCTGATGGATGGGAAGGAGAAGGGCAAAATCTGGGTAGAATAATCCCCTGGCTGTAGTGAAAAATTGAATTGATCGTGGGCATGAAAGATAGATTTGTGTGCAAAACTACCCTACCATCATTAAAAAATATATAGAAATCTTTTCTGGTGTTCAAGACTGCCAGCTCACATATGCATCTAGCCAAGGTAAGGACAACCTTGAATTCTGCTGTCCAGGTAAGTTCATGAAAATGGCGCCCTCTAGATATTTTGGACTTGATCTCCCATCAGCCCCAGTCAGCATGGCCAATGGTCAGGAATGGTGAGAGTGCTAGTCCAAACCATATGGAGGACACCAGTTTGGGGAACCAGGTTGAGTTCTTTAAAAACTCAAGTGTGAAACTGCTGACCTAACAAAAATATGCCACATGTCCCTAATATCAGCCTCTGTACCAGAGGACTGGAGAATGGCCAGTGTAACACCAATATTAAAAAAGGGAGCCAGGGGGTAGCCAGGAAATTACAGGCCGGTTAGCTTAAAATTTGTTCCAAGTTAATTCATTGAAAGCATTATTAAAGATAGTTAGGAAGCATATAGAAGGACAAGCCCCGCTGAAAAAGAATCAACATGGCTTCTGCAAAGGTAAACCCTGTCTCAGTGTCTCACTAACCTTTTAGTGTTATTTGAGAGTATCAATAAACATGTGGACTGGGGTGATTCGGTAGACATTGTTTACTTGGACTTTCAAAGACCTTTGATAAGAACCATCACCAAAGACTCTTGAGCAAACTTAGTAGTCATGGAATAAGAGGAGAGGTCCCCTTATGGATCAGTAACTGGTTAAGGAACAGAAAGCAAAGAGTAGGAATAAATGGTAAATTTTCCAAATGGAGGGATGTAAACAGTAGGGCCCAGTGGGACCAATGCTTTTCAACTTGTTCATAAATGATCTAGAATTAGGAGTGAGCAGTGAGGTGGCCAAGTTTGCTGATGACAACAAATTATTTAGGGTGGTTAAAACAAAAAGGGACTGAAAATAGCTCCAACAGGATCTCTCCAAGCTGGGAGAATGCCAATATCATACCGCCCTTATACAAATCTGTGGTGCGACCATACTTATTTTATTTATTTTCTTTGTACCCTGCCTTTCTACCTAAAAAATGGCACTAAAGGCAGCTTACAGAAACAATTAAAATTTATTTAAAAATAAAACAAGAGCTTACAAATACAGTAAATACATAACAATCACAGAATTTTTTTTTTAATTAAAAATGGCACCCAACCCAACAGATCCACTTATGGCCTAAAGGCCTTCCTAAATATAGTAGTCTTTGCTTGCTGGTGGAAGGACAGCAGAGAGGGAGCAAACCTATCTCCCCTGGGACGGAGTTCCACAGCCTGGGAGCGGCCACTGAAAAAGCCCTCTCTGAGGTTGCCACCAAACACACCTCTGAAGGTGGTGGTCTTGAAAGAAGGGCCTCTCCAGAAGATCTTAAGAACTGGGCAGGCTCGTATGGGAGAAAGCAGTCTTTCAAGTAGCCTGGAATACTCTGTACAGTTCTGGACACCACACCTGAAAACAGATATTGTAGAGTTGAAAAAAGTGCAGAAAAGGGCAGCTAAAATGATCAAGGTGCTGGAGCAACTCCTATATGAGGAAAGGTTACAACATCTGGGACTGTTTAGCTTAGAGAAAAGGCGAGCGAGGAGAGACATGATAGAGCTGTACAAAATTGTGCATGGTGGAGAAAGTGGATAGGGAGACATTTTTCTCCCTCTCTCATAATACTAGAGCCCAGGGTCATCTCAGGAAGCTGAGTGGTGGGAGATTCAGGATGGATTCATAGATTCATAGATTATAGAGTTGGAAGGGGCCTACTACAAGGCCGAGTCCAACCCCCTGCTCAATGCAGGAAACTAGAGGAGGGGTCTTCCATCCAAGTAATAACCAGGCCTGACCTTGCTTAGCTTTCCACATTCAGACAAGCTGAGCCAGCATGAACCACAGGCCTGTATAAAAGGAAGGACTTTTTCACACAACGTATATGGAATTCACTACCACAAGATGTAGTGATGGCCACTGATTTGGATGGCTTTAAAAGGGGATTGGACAAATTCATGGAGGATAAGGCTATCAATGGCTACTAGTCCTGATGGCTCTATGCTGCCTCCAGTATCAGGGTCAGTGTGCCTATGTATGGGAGGGAGGGTGCTGTTGCACTCATGTCCTTCTTGTGGGTTTCCTGCAGGCAGCTGGTTGGCCACTGTGTGAACAGAATACTGGACTAGATGGAGCTTTGGTCTGATCCTGCATGACTCTTCCTTTGTCCTCATGGAAGGCTGATGTAAAGTGTGAAGGACCGCCACTGGTCCTTTCCTGCGAGATCGGGAGCTATGCAGCTATTTTGACAGCTCAGAGCTCCCACTTGCGATCCCCGGTTCAATTTGGGTCACTTACACTGGATTGAGGCACTGAGTCAAAGCGAAACTACGCCTTAGGCAAAAGCAAAACAAGTTTATTGGCAGGGGTAAACATACAAATTGAAAAGGGAAGATAAGGGAGTGAAATTGACAAAGGGAAAGTGAAGCGTTACACACAGGCAGAACTATAAAACAACAAAGAACCTAAGCTATCCTCAGCTAACATCGAAGAATCTACCCTAGTCTAATACTAGTAACTGTAACGGACTTACGGCAAAGTACCCAGGTGGTCTGCTTGGGGGTCGAGTGTCCAGGCTGGCCTGAGCTGACGACCCGCTCCGTGCTTCCCTGCACCTTGCTTCCAATAACCCCTAGAAGCCTTGGCTGCTTCTTTTACCCCCTCACTTGCCCCCCTCTCGATCCCCCGACCCCTCCCTCTGCTGACAGGATGAACCAGTCCAGCCAGGCAGGAGGGGTGCTGAGGTTTCCACCACCTTGCCCATGGCCCATCAGGCGATTGAGGGTACTTGGCAACCCATTGAGGGTACTTGGCAACCCATTGAGGGTACTTGGGGAAAACCTATCTGAATGTAAATGTGTGTCTCGGACTGAGCTCTCCTGCCCTGGGCAGGGATTATGCAGGTGGAATGTGGGGCAAAGTGTGTGTTCTGTCAGGCCTTCTCTCCACATAAAGGAACATCCGTCAGGGGCTTGAAGGGGAATGTTGTGAGAACTTGCAGAACCAGGGTAAGTTCCGAGGAAAGAAACCTATCGATAGTAGGTGGATGAATTAGGAAGGTGCCTTGCAGGAATCATTTAGGAAGGGGGTGACTTGACCAAGACTTTGAGGTGGTGTCCTTCTTCAGGGTGTTGCTTATGAGTGAGATCTGTGTTTTAAGAGTTTAAAAACAAAGTTCTGAACATGCCTGAGTCAAACAGAAACCTTTGCAAGAACAGCAAGCCTTGAAAAACGAGTTGAATGCTTCTGCCTGCCCTTTACATTTTAACTCCTTTTCTCCAGATTCTACTCTTTCATTTTAGAAATCAATATGCTTGAAAGGTGAAAATGGGCTGTAAGCCAAACAGAAATGTTTGGAAGTATAATTTAAAAGTATGTTTTATCCGATAACAACAAATCTTCTGACCTGCAAAAACCAGATGGTTCCACCATTTATTTGCCTTTTTAATTTGGAGACTGACTCCACCCACCCACCGTGTACCGTTTAAAACAGTTGATTTAGACACATCTTTAATGGATAGATGGTGCTGAGTTGAATAACTATTGCGAACAGGGGGCAGAGTCAAATTCACATAATTTTGTGAGTCAAAATGAGCACCCTTCACCACCACCCCCGTACTTCAAAACAAATGTTTGTTCCTTTGTGGCGGCAGCTCCTCTGGAACAATTTTATCTTGTTCCTCACTCTGTCATCCTAGCTACTCAAGGATCACACATAGTGAGCGTGACATCAGCCACCGCATATCCAGTCAAATTGGCAATTCAATACTGAGAAAAGTGGGAACGCTCCCCCCCCCCTCAAAGCCTAGGCAACCCGGCGATGCTCCCAGTGCTGCGTTAGAAAATAAGGCAATGAAACCAGCGCAGTGCAGTCTGGGAAGAAAGGGAATTAATCTCTAGCTGCCCAGGTGCTGCATTCTGTTCCAGCTCTGTGCTGTATCAGTTTCATTGACTCAGTGCACAGCGCTGGAAGAGGGGAAGCATTGCCCCATTGCCTGGTCAGTGGTGAATGCACTTCCTTCCTCCACCCAATGGGTGAATTTTGACAGGCTCCACCTCACCCCATCCCAGAAGCATCACTGAAAGATGGGCCCTTTTGCAGGCCATGAAGTCAGGTGGTGATTCAGACTATCAACTCAGTAATGTCCAAACTGTGTGACACAAGGCGACTGTTACCATACTATGAAAAATAAACCAAATACTGAAAAGCTTGTGCAAGCCCTAAGTGTCCACAAACAGAATAGGGTGTCCACTGCACCTCGGAATTATTCACTGTTGCTCAGCTCAGCAAAATAGGGAATATTATTTCAGTTGCCAAGGCAACAAAGTCATCTATCCTCTTCCCTTCCCATGAATACCTTTCCACCATTTCAAACACTTCCCCTGAAAAACTGCAGAAAATGGGGCCTGCTATTTGAGGATCACAAAAGTGTTTGTGCAACTTAGACTTCTGGTTTAGCTCACCTTTAAATAGATATCCCACATGTGTAGATTGGTGGCATTTGTGTTATTTTATTGTATTGTATTTGTATTTTATTGTGTAAGTTTGCAGCCTAAGAGCATGGGTTATTACAGTCTACAATACATTCCCACACTCTCTCTTGCCAGTGCAGTGTGCCATGTTCAGTTTCCAATCAATCGGTAGATGTTTAAGGTGCACTCCATCCTCCACATCTGGATTTGGGCCTGAAAGACCAAGGAAAGTGTGTGGTTGCATTCAGGGTATGTTTTAAGCAAGCACAGTTTGGGGCATTGCACAATTCTGTCCTGAAAGCAAGCAAGAGGTTAATTAGCAAATTTGTGCAGTATTTTTTCCTATGGGCCCGAGCCCAGGATCCTATGATCTCTAAATTGTTTGCCACACACTGTAGGAAACTAGTGCAGGCCCTAGAGACTTACATGTCTTCCTTTTACATTTCATACTTTTACCTAGCTTAGGAAACATTCTGTATAAGACAGGGGTCCACAACCCCCGGACTGCGGACTGGTATCGGTCCATGGCCTCTTAAGAACTGGGCCGCGCGGCGCCCGGCCGCCATGCCACCCAGCCGCTGCACCGCCCGGCGGCTGTGCCGCCGGCCACTGCGCTGCCCGGCTGCCGCGCCGCCCAGTTTTACAAAAATGCTCGTCGGGGAGGCAAGCAGAGGGACGAGCGACGGGGGGTGCTTGCCGGAGCTCGCGAGCACCCCAACAGCCAGGACGGGGTGCTTGGCGTGCGGTGTAGCGGCGTGGCGGCCGGGTGCGTTGCGCACCGCCCGCCATGACGCGCCGCAAGCCGCCCGCCGGGACGTGTTGCAAGCACCCCGTCCTGGCTCTCGGGGTGCTCGCGAGCTCCGGCAAGCACCCCCCACCGCTCGTCCCTCTGCTTGCCTCCCCGACGAGCATTTCTGTAAAGCCGGAAGTGACGCGATGGGTCTCCCGTCGTGTTACTTTCTGGTTCTGCGGCGCTGCCGCCCGGGCCACACAGCAGGTGAGCGGTGGGCGACACATGCACCCCCCCATCCGTGGAAAAATTTATTCCACGGGACCCGGTCCCTGGTCCCAAAAAGGTTGGGGACCGCTGGTATAAGAGATTATCATGATGACGACGATGATGATTTATTTCATTTCTATACTGCCCAATAGCCGAAGCTCTCTGGGCGGTTCATAGCAATTCACAAAACACAGATATAATAATAAAATACAGCATAAAATAGGTTCTAATTTCTGGAAATCATAAAATCTGTATCAAATGTTACAATAATAAATTTCTAGCAACCACATAATCATACAATTCTTAAAGTACCAAAATGCATAGTTGGATATTAGGACCAGTGACAATTCCTAATAAAGTTATTGCCCAACTGTGGATTTTGGGTTTTTATTTCTCATGGACCAGCATGGCTACTTTTGTGTTTGGTTGTTTTTTAAATTACAAAAGTGATCATTCCCCAGTTTTCTCTCTAGATCCAGATATTGGAACTATATTCAGGGTGGATAAGGCAAGTTGCAGCTCTGAGCACATTTACTAGACTCTAATCCTACATACATATACCTGGGAGTAAATTCCATTGAACTCTGTACAACTTACTTCTGAATAAACATGTTTAGAATTACACAGTAAGTTCGATGTAATCCTGAGCATGCTTCCTCATCCACAGAACTCTCTGTACCCTCAGTTGTTTCCCTACCCCACATACTTTCCAGTACCATCTGACCCCACAGGTCGCTATAGCCAAGTGGCGGGCTGGTCCCAAAAACATTTTGCTGCCTGAGGTAAAGCAGCAAATGGCACCTCCCCCCTCCAGTCAAGTTGTTTTGCCCCATTAGGCAGAGAATTCTACAAGCACCTCTTCCCTTCCTTGGCAGTGACAATACAATACAGTAATACCTTGGATTGCAAGTAACTTGGTCTGAGAGCATTTTGCAAGACAAGCAAAAAAATTTAAATTTTTTTGACTTGATAAATGAGCAAGGTCTTGCAAGACAAGTGTAGGGATGTAACCGCTCGCATCAAGCGGACATAGCAGGCCGAAATCGGCCCCGCTCACACCCGCCAGAGACTCGCTTTGATATAAGAGTGTTTTGGATTACAAGCACGGTTCCGGAACGAATTATGCTTGCAATCCAAGGTATTACTGTAATTAATAAATTAAACAATGAATAATTTGCTGCTTTTTCATGATGTCCCAAATCAGCTGACTGAGGCAACTGCCCCAGGCTCTAAAGTGTGTGTGTGTGTTTGTCTTTAAAGGGCCCTGTCTCCTAAGGACACCCCTATTTGTAAAAAGGGATGTTTGGAAAGCGGAGAGGAGGGCACTTGATTTCAGAAAGAAAGAAGAAAAAAAGCCCAGGTGGAAAGATTCAAGGGAGGCAGCAGGAGGGGGAGCACTTGTGGGTAAAAAGCCAGCTAATCCAGGGGAATCAGATGCTGTAGACATCATCAGGGCCCTTGTACCTTTATTTCAGCAAGTGCCATTTTTCTCCAGTTACATGAAAAGCAACATCTTTCAAAATAACTTTCAAAATACAGTGGACTCCTGTCCATGAAAGCTTATTATGCCACAGTAAATTTGTGAGTCTTTAAGGTGCCACAAGGCATTGTGGCTTTTGAAAAGAGCAAGAAGCCCCTATCCTCCTCCCACATCTATTCACATATATTCACCTTTCTCTAGCCTAGTGCAAGCCCCTGATGCCAAGGAGGACCAAGCACCCACCAGAATCTGGCCACATGGATTATGCAAACACTCCAGAAAGATAATTGCAGAGCCAAGAAGCTCCAGACACACTCCAGCAATCCAGGGCAAGCTGTACACGCATACATTACCTTGCCCCAAATCCAGACATTGCTGCTCATTCAAACCCTTTTTGTAAGCAACCCACTTCTATTTTTCCCCAAGGTAAGGGGCCTGGGCCAGCTTGGAGGAAGCAACAGATGAAGAAGGCCTCTGACTTTCTGTTTGATATGTGAGCAGCCAGTGCACCTGCTCTTCCTCTTGTCAGGGCCTCGCTGCCTACAATGGCCCAGGGTGCAAGCACAATCACCCAGTCGCAGTTGGTTGGACAGGTCTCTGCAGAATCAGGCACAGTCTGAGAAAGCCAGTTGGCAGTGGTGCTGTTAGGCAACTTTGGACTCTGGACTTAACGAAAATAATGAGCAGACTAGGGAAGGAAAGGTGGCAGTCTCCCTTCTCGTTGAAAAGGTTGATGCCTTCATGCTACACTTTCTATTGGTCTGCTAAGGGAGTGAGTTCCAAGGTCTCCTAGTAACTGCAAGGCTACTGAGTTCAGAGGGAAGAAACAGGCTTGTATTAAGGCAGATGATGGCAATTGGGGCAGCTCTAAAGATTTGGGGCACTGACCAAAAGTTCCAGGGCCTATGTCTAGGTGGGCTTTCCTAACACCACCCATGATTTAAGGTGACAGAAGCTGTCATTTCCCATTACCCCATCTCCCTTCCTCCACCAGCTCCTCTTCCCTCTAGCTTAGGAGGAACCCATGGACTGCAGGTGTGCAGGGTTGCAGGAGAGACCAGAAAGGAAAGTTGGGTATAATAGGTATTGTAATGTATGGTGGGGGTAAGAATAATCAATGCAAGAGAACCTTAATGGTTTGGGCCTGACTTATCTAACTCCTGTGTCCTTCATTATACATGGCTTCAAATGCTACCATAAGCCAACAGAGATCTGTGTGGTGCCCCCCCCCCCCCGTATAGCAAATTTAAATGGGGAGGGTCATGGAGAGGGTTTATAGCTATCTGGTGGCCATTGCCCAGCTGAGGAACTCCATTCTTCTAGATGTCCAAGAAAATCTAAACCTCAGTAATCTGCTAGAACCAATGTAAGGCCTTTTATTTAGTGGCCGGGGAAAAGCAGGTTGCTGATTTAAAGGCAGATGGATGTTTAATGTATCTTTTATTTTCATGCTTTCTATTGCATTTAAACACTGTAACCTGCTGCCCTTCAGGAATAGTATGGGTTGCAAACGTATAGACAATAAATAAGAAGGGAGCAATTTTCTTCCAACAGTCCATAACCGTTCGCCTCTCACTAAAGCTTCTAAGTTCTGTGTTTATTCTCCTGTACCACAATTTCATGCGTGTTTGCATACTAACTGATCGAGGCTCACCATGGTAACTGTCAAATTAAGTGGGCAACTGCTTAGTCCAAGTGAATGGAGAACTACATTGATAACTGTAACTGACAGTATTTCCAGCATTAGTCTCTGACATACTTTTTATTGCAGCTCAACATCACCTAAGACCAGAATGGCTAATTAGCTGGGCTTGAATAACAGCTTTTAATGTCATCATTGTGGTTCTTCATGCCACTCCAGAAAAACAAGCAATAGTAATTAGTTGTTCGTGGACAATAGTGATTATTAGTTCCCTTTCCATTCAATAAGCTTGAAAAGAAAGGCGAGTTCACATGGATGTATGTGCTTGATGATAGGTTGTCATTTGGACAAAGACAAAGATGCAGCAACCCATTTCAAAACGATATTCCTCAGTTACCATATATCAAAAATCTAGCAAGTAAAAGCAACCAAGTGTTACCTTAGTCAGACATGAATACAAAGAATAACATATTCTTTCAATGTATAACAGATGTGTTTTATATATATCTCCAACATACTGCCTTTACCATCCTTTTACAATAAAGGATTCTTTTTTTGGTATGGGTAGAACTGCAGTTACTAACAGCCAGGGAAGCCTGTTTTGGCTTTGCACTCAAAATAGCTCTCTCCATTTTGAACCCATCAGTCATGAAAAATAGGTGTTATCTGTCAGCATACAAATAATATCAATGACATCAATACCCTCCTAAAATTATAAACTGTTGTTGCCACAGAGTATGTGAACAATCACCTTTCTTCCCACGTTTCTAGCTTTCTTTCTCTATATAAAATCAAATGTATCCTCACTGAAAGCACTGATAGCCTACCCTGTTAAGACAGCTAGACATGTTGATTTTGTTTTCACTGGCTTTGCGTATTCAAATGTTCTTTCATGCTGCCAAATAAGGTAAGTATGATGTCCCCCCCCCCCATGAAAGAACGTGCAGTTGTCCTTACCCAGTTATCCTTACCCTTTAAAGATATTTTTCCCCCTAAAATGTCCATGCATTGACTCTCCAGCTGCTTTACACAGAGTGAAAATGGAGCACACATATAGCAGTAAGATACTGTGAGTGTTGTCACTGTAAGAAAAGGCAGAGGCGGGGTGATGCTGTGCCCAAGCAATTATACCCCAATAGTGCAGTGTCGTCTGATTATTGCATAGCTTCTGACATCAAGCTAAGTGGAGTATTTTGGTGTACACTATACAGTTGAACAAGAAAGCCTTGTGGCTCTAGGAGCTATTTTTTCCTTACCCAGAATCTGAAAAGCAAGATATATTCTATGCATCCTGTAGATATTTCCCCCATCTATTCTGCATCCTTTCTATGATGCTACCAATAATTATTTAAATACATTTACAGTGCAATCCTATGGCCCCCTAGACAGTGTCTAGAGGGCCGTAGGATCGTTCAGACTGCCAGCTCTGAGGTCGGAAAAGAGCTCCAAGCTGGGGATCCGCACTCAGATCCCGCTCTCCACTTGCAGCCGGTGCAGAAAGAATTGCGTCAGTTGTGTCTCCGAGGTCAAAAGAGCGACCTCGGAGAAGGGGTGAAGAGGGCATTCTGGGGAGCAGGGACTGGAGGAGACCGAGTCTGCCAGGATATGACATTTCCTGGCAGTGCTCTAGCCTCTTTCACTCCCCATCCAAGCCGCCTCAGCTAGATGGCTGAAATCGGCCGTCTAGCTGATTTGCAGGGCGGGAGGAGTGTGGAGGCGACAATCGCCTCTGCACTTCCTGCCCTGCATAGGATGCCTGTAACAAGTTCAGAGGGTTATGGGCAGCCCCATTGGATTGCATCCTTAAATGCATAATGATATAAGTCTGTTCTAGTCATTTTGAACTCTCTCGGGCCCAATTTGGCAAAGAAGTATGAAAGTTTAAGCCTCAAATGTTTACACTGACTAGGTGCAAAATTCAAATTTAGGGCTGTTCCTTTAAATGGGTCCTAGCAAAAAAAGCTGCAAGGAATTTCGTACAGAAAGTTAACCCAAGGAATTGAGTGTGTGTGTGTGTGTGTGGGGGGGGGTTACTGCCAGCAAAGCAACGCAGACATGACTACGCCCCGTGGGTGGCCGGCTTTCCTATGGAGCTCATGCTCTAAGCACTCCTTTTGTAGTGTGCTCCATGGCCTATTGCTGTTATCAGCCATGCTGAATAATAAGCTGATAGGGTGGGATAAAATGTTTACACAAACATCCTCTGTCACTCTCCCATCCACACACATTCTCTCACACCTTTTATACACACACATGGCACACACACAAATACCCCCCCTCTCTCTCTCTCACACACACAAACACACACAAAACATACTCCCACTGTCATTCACACATGCACACAAAATGCAAAGCCTGACCAGTATGGCTGCCGCTACTGGCCGCTGCATCAACCACTGGGCTCCCACTGCCAGCCAGCAACTCTGTTCCATCCTTTTCTTCATCCGTGGCAGTAGGTTTGGGACAGGTCATCTGGCACAGGCTTGCCTACAGCCACAGCTGCCAGCACAAGTCACCATCAACCATCTGGTCCAGGTGAAACTTTCCCCACCCACAGCCGCCATTTTCTCCTTGGCTTCTCCTCCCCCAGTCCTTACCACCATGACCAGGAGGGAGACTGAAGCTGGCATATGTTCACAGTGGCTTAGTACTTGTGTGTGCACAAGCACTGCTAGCTCCAGCTTTTCGAGAGCCATTAAGGGTAGACCCTCAATGAGTCTACTTTCTCACTGTTATCGTCACGAGCTGCTATTGCTCCTCCTCCTCTTTCTCGGCATTGCTGGCACTTGCATGTTTCACAAGCAGAGAGCCAGTGAGCAGGTTGGAAGTGGCATCTGCTGTTCCTCCTTCTCACTAGCACCGTTGTCTGGGCCAGAGCGAGAGGCAGGTGAAGAAGATGAAGAGGAGGAGCAACTCCAGGAGGCCCTTAGCCAGGGCCCGACCATGCGATGCCAGCCCTGTGCTCAACACCATACCCTCCAACATTTCATAGATGAAAATAGGGACTACATGTGAATTTGTAAGAGGTATGGTTAAGCAACATGAAGGTGTGATCAAGAGGGTGTGGCCAGGCAACATGAGGGTGTGGCCAAGGGTATGGCCACCCACCCCAGGATGCTCTAACCTAGGGCTCTCCAACCTTGGGTCCCCAGATGTTGCTGGCCTACAGCTCCCAGCACACCCAGCCAGCATGGCTAATGGCAAGAGATGCTGGGAGCTATAGTCCAGCAGCATCTGGGGACCCAAGGTTGGAGAGCCCTGCCCTAAATAAATCAAATGAATACAATGAATAAATGTGTGCAAAAAAATAATGTAATTAAAAATATTTTAAAGTCCATAAACAGCCACAGGAAAACTGGACAGGGACAGGAAAACAAATATCTTCCCCCTCTTTTCAGGAATTGGAAGAGGGAGCAAGCACAGTGATTTTTATTTTATTTTATTTTTGGCCAGTTGTTATCTGACTGGTTAGCAACCCTACTGCAAGAACATGGGGGGGGGGGGTGTTTGCCAAATATCTGGCAGGTCCAATAGATGGCTGGTGGCCCTTGGTGGGTCACAACTTATATAGGTCTATTCTAGAGAAATAGTTTTTAGAACTGTGACTTTAGTGCCTAAAATGTTGAGCAAAGATGCAAGACTATCTTCAGAGAATTCAGGGAACATGTTTAGATCAGGTAAAGTTTGGAGAGTTTCCTTGTTGAGGAATTTCCTAAGGATGGTTTACAGCACAAACTTATGTATGTCTACTCAGAAGTAAATCCTACTATGTTAAATGAGGCTTACTTCCTGGTAAGTGTGCATCAATTGCAGCCTTAAGTAGCAATCCTATACCCACATTCCTGGGAGTAAGCCCCACTGAACTTAGTGGGACATACTTCTGAGTAGACACACCTAGGATTGTACTGCTAATCATTTATCTTAGTACCACAATTCCACATTTTATTGTTTTCCTCTGATACCCATTCACCTAGAAACCTGGCTATGAAAGGCACAATAAATCCTTTTCCCTCAGTAGAAATGATGGATTTTCTTTTGCTTCCATTCACATTGTGGTGATAAAGCGCCTCAATCTTTTTTACTGCTTTGTGTAGGAGTGTAGCACTGAGGAAAATCTTTATGTAAGTAAAACAGAAGAATGATTTTATGTGTACCATATTATTTATTTATTAATATCCTGTGCCTACAATCTAATCTTTCAGCTCTTAAAAGCTCTGTATTCAAATGCCAGGCTTACTACACAGTGGGTGTTTATTTTATTTTTTATTTTTTGGCATATATATTTTATAGTTATATAAGGGTATGTTAACCTGTCAGCATCCTTTGTTTAGCAACTACTCTTTTGAAAAACTACATTGTTTTTGTATGGCTATATATCTACATTTACTACTGTGACCAAAAACCCATGCTGAAAGAGCTTTGTTCTAAATAAGATTTCTTTATTTTTTTCCTTCTATTTTTGATTTGGGAAATTGTGACAAAGACACAATTTGGTATATATTCAGTTTTTCAGTGACTGTCAACCTACCTGACATCCTCTCTGGGGACTTCTTTTGCAAATTTTTGAATATGATGCAGGATAAATGATGTTTGCATGATTGTATTTTGCTTTGCCGGTAGAGGCTTTTTATAGCTGCTTTATCTCATTTGGGCATTTTCCGATAGCTTTGGATTTTGCAGACAACTTAATAGTAGTGGCTGCATAAAATCTGCCAAAAGAAATGTGTTGCATGATTCTGAACTTGGGTTAGCTCTGGGGTGAGCAACTTCAGGAGGTCCGGGGTCATTTTCAGACACCCCTGGCAGGCTGCAGGCTGCTGGGCAACCTGAGGGGGAAAAAGTAAAAACAACTTTTTTTACCTTAAAAAATGACTGCTGAAGCACTACAGAACACCAAAAAGATCAGATCAGGTGATCAGGTGATAGTTGGAGTTCTTGCACATGATACAGATGCTGTGTGAATGGGTTCTAAGTGATTAAGCATAATTAAGTGCATGTTCAGTATCTAGCCCAGTTCAGGTTGAGTTCATATACACACTTACTCTTTCCAGCAGCAGTAATTTAGTCCAGCATTGAAGGATTACACTACTGGATTGTCCACACGGCCAACTCAGTAGGGAGCAAAAAGTGAGCTGGCTGATAGTATGGACAGTAGAGAAGGGAAGCATTTCACTGCTGAAGCTATAGCTGGAATAAGCTACTGCCATTTGATTGCTTAGGTGCAAATGCACCCTTAGATGGTTTTCCAGCCCCCTTTTCCAAATAAGTTTCAATACATGTTTCTCCAATGGGACGATTTCTTTTGAAAAGTGATGGGCTCTGTGGTGTGAATTTTTAATTATTTATCAAGCATTTAGACAGTAAATTGGAACAGCTACTAAACCCTATAATTATGTATTTAAACAGTAGGCTATAATAGCTCCAGAACAGCCATTAAAGCCTATCTAATCAATAGTGTGTGACTTTCTGAATGTTTACTGATGTAAAGCCCATAAACACATACATTTATGACTGCTGGGGTAGCCTTCTGTGCATTTTTTCATTAAGACATGTAGTGGCAGATGAGAAGTATGCAGACAAAATCAGCCGTGTTGAAATGTGTGCTGCACTTCCAGCAATTGGAATATATCAGACTCCCAGGAGAGTCCTTGTGGGATCACTGGGCTAGAAAACACAGCCACCAAGCTGGGAGGTTCCAGAAGGAGATGTGGAAGGAGAGTCAGCAGGACAGAGGAGAATATCATAGATGAGAGTTAGGATCAGAAGTTAGGATCACAACAATTGGTGCCAGAGAGAATTGGAGCTAGTGGAGCAAAGTCATTGGCATGGAATGACTCGGTTCACATGACACGCAAATGTACTGTGGCTTATAAGCCACGGTGGGTTGTCGTGTCATGCGAACCTGCAATGGGTTTGTCAGGGTGGCCACCCTGACAACCCATGGCTTGTTGGGGTTGTTTCATCTATGATGGGTTCTCATGTTGTCCGAACCCAGATGACAAGGCCCAGCATGGGTGAGGACAAGCCACTACAGAGCCACTTGGCAAGAGCAGCGAAATCCCCTTGCCATTCTTGCCAAGCAGCTACCGTGTGAGCGCTGCTGACAGCCGCCCCCAAAGTGCCCAAGCAGCACTTGGGGGTGGCTATCAGAGGCTTCCCCTGCTGCTCGCTGCCACTGCAAGCCCTCTCAGCTTGCCATGGCTTCCCTCCTTCCCCCCCTTCTTCTCTTCTTTGAGATCGCAAAAGCCAGCTGTCCAGCCAGCTTCAGCAATCCCCACTCTGGCAGCCAAGAGCAGCACTTGGGGGCAGCTTGCCCTAGCCTCACCCAACCTCCTTGCCACCACTGCGAGCCCTGTCGGACTTGCCTTGGCTTGGCCTCCCCATAATCCCCCCCTTTAGATTACTGAAGCTGGCTGTGAAGCCAATGTCAGAGATCCTGCTTGGCTGCCCCTTTAATTTTTTCTCTCTCTTTAGATTGCTGAAGCCAGCTGTCACGTTCTGCTCCATTCTCACAGCACTTTATAGCTTATTTTGAATTTATTTTGGTGGTGTTTCTGAGCTTAATGCCTGTGAGGTGGCCTAGGGTGCCATGTAATAGAAAGGGAAAACAACAACAACAACAACAACAACCCCCCCCCACATCTCTCAATTGCTCCACAGCCTCCCAGGTTGCCTGCGCTTCCTGATCTGAAAAAGCCCCATGGGAGGAATTACTCATTGTAAAGAAAAAGCCTCAGTTTCCTGCACACCACACACACACACACACACACACACACACACATACACACACACACCTCCACACCTGTAAACAGGAAAGTCATGCAAATGTACATAGGTTATCTGATGGGGCCCGCCACAGAGTCTCCGCTGTCCCTTTGATGCCCCTGTGCCTCAGATATGCATATGCAAATGTTCTAAAGCCCCCTGGTCATGAGCAAAGAACCACCCCCCTCCCCTGCCTGGCCAGATGAAGTTCATCCCGATTGGCCAAAGACAGCTGGGCTACTGAAAGGAGGGGTGGGGGGATCTATACTGCCAGCTGTGGCTTCTGGTTTTGGTTGTTGTTGATCATGGGCAGCAAGCTGCGAGGAGGTCCAGAACTTCAGTCTGGCCTCAAGATCCGGCCTCAAGATCCAGCCCCAGGTAGCTCCTGTTGAAACTAGCTGAATTAGGGCTGTTGCTGAGGCAAGCCCTGAGGAGGACCACCAACCCCTAGCTTTAGGGTGGGTGTTGTGGTCTGCACATGTAGTAGGGCTTTTGCTGAGGCAGCCCTGAAGAGGACCAGCCTCCAGGTAAAGAGAGTGCCTCGGAGATATATAGTAAAGGAACCAGCTTTGTTATTTTGTAGCTCTACTGTGTATACCAAAGTATCTTCCCCACCTTTTCCCCTTCCCTCATTTCCCACCTTTTGTTGTAACCTGTTTACCTTAAATAAACTTTCCTGGTTTTAACCCACATGGTGTGTGTGGTTCCTCTGTGGTTCAGCGCTAAATCCAGAGACATAGACAAGGGCAAGGCCCTGAGAGAATCAAGTCAAGACTGCAGAGCTAAGGCTGGCAGTTTTGCACCTTTGATCTCTGGTCTGGAGTAAAGGACCAGTTGGCAGTCCCTTCTTCACACTCATGATATTTTCCCCTGGGCATTAACTGAAGTGCAGGAAGCCAAGGAGGCTTCAGTTTGCCAGAGAGATGATTGTACAATGAAAGACAGGACACTCACACACACACTCCAGCCACCTCGTAAGTACAGTAAGCACAAGAACCCCAAACCCAACCCATGAGAATTTCTCCAACATTTTCTTCTCTTTGAATTTCTTTTCAGAAGCAATTTCTTTTCTATGAAAGTGAATGAGAATGGTTGAAAAGAAGTGGGATAACTTTTCAGCACAGCGCTAGGCTGTGGGGGCAGAAATGTCCCCTCTGGTCATGATTTCCTGCAATTCCAGGTAGCTTTCTTTGGTTGAGCTGGTCATTGAGTCTCAGGCCGCCCTCACCGGCCTGGTGCCCTCCAGTTGTTTTGAACAACAACTCCCAAGGTTCCTGGGGCTGATGGGAGTTGAAGTCCACAACATCTGGAGGGCATCTGGTTGAGGAAGGCTGGCTCAGAGTGTCAGTTTGGGACACCACCGTGGAAGGTTTGGAAAGCCTGAGTGTGTGGTGGCGTCTGTGGAGAATAGGTATGTGATTTGTAAAGGATGCTGATCAAGTGATGGAGCCACATATCTACATACCAGAGTCCATATGATCAAAAGCAAAGAATGTTAAGTATTTGTAAAGGTGTTTTTTTTATGAAGCGTAAGAGCATATGTACTGACTGCACAAAAAGATTATAATCAGTGAATGTATATAGGGGCACCCCTTCTGCTGTGATTTCCCTAAAATTCCATGCAGACCTTCCCTGATTATCATATTACGTATGTTAGAAGTGGCAAGTTGCTTCTTGGAGAAGATATAATCTTCCTTCTTGTTGTGTGCAGGGATTTGATAGTTCCTGTAGAAAACTGTACTCTGGTAATCAGAAGTTTCCCCATACAATAGTTAGACCAAGGATGCCAGTATAATAAAAAAATACAGGATCAAAAGAGATTGAAGGGAATGAGTCACCATAATGTATATCACCACCAGCCCCATATTGATCCTCCTTGCCAATCCAGGCTGCAAGCACATCACAGAGTAGGTGAAAATAAATGTGGATGGATATATTACTAGCTGAACACATCTTTGTGCACAGGCTGTGGAATCTGGTAGATCTTAATCACTTTGACCTTTTTGAGAATCTCCAAAGAAATCAACACTGCTGGGGTTTAGCCAACATTTCACTCTAATTTATGGTTTGTGATGTCATTGCTGAATTTACAAATCTTTGAGCCATCATTTATTCCATTAAGCAAATGCAACCCATTCTAGCAACTTTAAAAAATAATACAAAGCAACTTTTCTTGGCAGTTTAGGATATGTATCTGTGAAGCTGAAGGACAAATTTAGGCAAGCAGAAGGAGGAAATTGCTGAAGTTAGAATTTGTGCTGAATTTTGAAGTCACTGTTTTTACTTCTCCAAAATGTGCAATTCAAAAATATTAAGAGCATTTGAGCTTTTACTATTGATTTCAACAGGATGTGGGTTGTTCCTTTAGAATGCTACATGATTTCATTCTATGGCAGCTATTAATACTCCAGTTTTACATGCTTTGCAAAACCAGAAAAATAGCACAACTGATTCATGTAAGCCTAGGCTAGGGTCATTATTTTAAGAATTCTGTTAAATCAAAACATTGTATTTATTTATTTATTTTATTTGTTAATCGCCCATCTGGCTGGCCACCCTGCCACCCTGGGCAATGTACAATTAAAACAATACAATAAAACATGATAATTAAAACAGTATAAAAAATTCTTTTAAAATCCTAACCCACCCCATATTCCTGCCTGAAATATTTATTGTATTGAATGGCCAACATCAAGTGGAGTAAAAGGGAATTGCTGCATTTGCATTGGCAGTTTACAATGCATTTATTGCTGAATTGTCTGCTAGATATGTCCCTTCATCTTGTAGAATTTGCACTTGACCAGTAGTATAGTGGTAAATTTTTAAAGGAAAAAGAACAGCAAAAGATGATTACCACTGTTTCTCTTTGGATGCTTGAAAGAGACAGCACAGATGGGGTTTGGAGTAGATCAATACTCTGCATACTTGCTAGTAGAACACTAATTACTCAGATGACTTACTTATTAAGTAGGGTGTGCAGAATTGCAACCATCAGTGGATTTTCTGCGTTTTCAGCACAGATAGGAAATATCAAGTTTGCATTTAAATTTAAATCAGTAGATGACTAATAATAAACAGAAAATAAACAATGTCCATTTGTTCAAGTCTGAATCGTTTGGGGAGAAAGACATTCCTTCCTTCCGCCACCCCCACCCCATTTCCCCCCTTCGTAAAATAGACGGCTTAAGCCAACCTTGCCTTAGGTTCAGTTCTTTCAGTCTGGCCTTTTGCTCTCATATTTCCCCGGGCTGTGACCTTGCACCTGTTATTGACTCACTTAAATGTTTAATTGCTGGCTCCTTGCATGTGTGCATCTGTGCAGTGGTGCAAAAATGACTTTCTGTGGCATAATCTCCAGGCTGTCTCAGCACCTGCATCCTCCGTCAGTGGCCGATCAGCATGCACAGTGTCAATTTGCATCAGGGCAGAGCAATTTTGATTGTGTTTCCACTTATCATACAGCCTGCTGATGGAGGTGGCCTACAGCTGGTGAGAGCATGCCTCTTTTCTCAAAGGAGGGCTCTCGACTGTTCAGTGAAAAGATGGCCATTCTCATTGTGGGATTAAAGCCTCATCTTTTGAGAAGGATGATGGTGCATTTAAAGGCGTGTGTGCTAGCAGAGCCCTTTAAGGAGCACCTCGGTGTAGTTCCCCTTCTTTTGTTGCACACTTAGGCCCTGATCCAGCTCTGGTAATCAACACTGCTGGGGTTTAGCCAACATTTCACTCTAATTTATGGTTTGTGATGTCATTGCTGAATTTACAAATCTTTGAGCCATCATTTATTCCATTAAGCAAATGCAACCCATTCTAGCAACTTTAAAAAATAATACAAAGCAACTTTGTATTTTTAAATATTCTATGTCGCCTTTCTGCCATACATGACATCCCAGGGGGATTACAATTTCATAAAAACAGAATGATATCCACCACACACAGAGACAGCAGGTAAAATCAAAACAAAACTGCCGAAGCCCAGAAGGAGAGAGCAGAAAAAATTCAAGCAACAGCATGAATGATCCCAGAGAAGCATCAGACAAGAATCTGCAGGCAGTAGTTTAAAGCAGTACTGTACCATTAATGGGTATGGCCGGGAGGTGGAGAGAGGGAACCCCCCAAAACAAAACATCTACATAGAAAAGTAGTGGCATCTGACAACTGGTGGCTCTGGAAGGGCGTGTGCATCCCTATAGAAGAGGCATTCCTGTCAGTTCAGTGGGACCCAGATGAACAGCAGAATGTGGATGGAGATGTGCATCTATGTGTACTTTGGCTAAGTGTGTGGAAGGCTGCTTCTGCATGCAGATTTAGTCACAATATACAAACAGAGGCATGGTGCCTTCCAGCTACATCTGTAAATGAACAGCCGTGGCATAAATGCTGTTGAAGCAGAGAGTCGGGCCCATCATGCCTAAGTGTGTGCATGCTGAATGGAGAGGGTTATGATGGTACTAGATGGAGGTGACTCAGCATATTTTGGGTTAGATCCTGATTTACGCTGGATCAACTGTGCTGATGGGAGTGGGCTTCCTCACCCCTCCTTCCCATGGCAGCCCCGCTCTCTCCCTACACAGAGAGTCGGGAGACCCGGCTGAATGGGGTGAGCTGTGGTGTGGAGGAGAGGGAGGGATCCTCCAAAATAGGGTGGAGGGACCCTCCATGAGCAGGACCCTTCTTTTTGTGGAAGGGAGATCCTGGATCTAATCCATAAGTTGTAAATAATGGACATAAGTCACACATAATTTATGATGGTTGATGGCAAACTACAGTAGATGGATCTTCTACATTTCCCCACTGAATCCAATGAATATTTCATCAGAAGTAAGTCCTACTGTATTCAATGGCACTTACTTCCAGGTGAGTGTACATAGGATTGCAATCTCCAACCTTCCTCATCCAACCTGCTGAGGCCACTCCCTGAAGCACCTTGGAGAAGGGTGATGGGAGAGGAAAACTAGCTCTGTTGGGAGCCAATGCTTCAAGCAGGACTGGTGCCATCACTCCTGTTGCCTGAGGCGGGAGAGCACAAACATGCTGCTGTATCACCCCCTCATTGCCACTGCCCCATTGCCTGTCCTCCACCCTCCGTTGCCACCTACCCTCTGGCTTGCTCTCAGAGTGATCCAGTGGGTGAGCTCTCTGAAGAGCCACGTCAGTTGGAAAAGGTCTGAAGTTGATCACCTGGGACACACACCCCTTCCACACAATGCCGGGCTCTGAGGAAAGACCCCCTGAGATCCGGTCATCCGGCCACACCTGCTTTTTCTGGATGACGCAGCTCTTCAGAGAGCCTGCCCTCTGGATTGCCCTGAGAGGATCCTCAGGCTGAGCCAGAGGACAACTGGCTGCTCCAGAGATCCCTGCTGGTTACTCTCGCTCTGGGGTATTTGCTGCAGTGGGGGAGAGGGGCTCTCCAGAGCACCTGCTGTGTGTCACTAGGCGGGTGACAGCTGCAGAGAGCCCTGCTGGTCCTGCTCACCCTCTGCAGCAAATGTCATGACATAGGGGGGGAGCGGCTGGTGGGGCACTTTGGAGCACCCGGTGCAGTGCCACCTCGCTGAAGCGAGGCAGCAGCTGGGGGCCCTCTTGGCGGGGAGGGGAGGAGCAGGCGTTTGCTGCTCCTCCAACTCTGTCAGCTGAGGCTGGAGATTCACCCCACCTCATGGGGAGGGGCAGCTCTGGCCTCAAGGCACTTGTAGCGGCTGTTCTGGAAAGTTCCACCCATGGAAGGCAAGGAGCAAGTAAAGCCAACTGAGTTGGGAGCTGCCACCTCAAGGCGCCAGGAGTGCCTTGAAGAAGTGAAGGCTCCTGAAGGAGCCATTTCCTCTTTGCCAAGGCAACAGCAAGGAGGGAGCTGCTCTGGCAGTGTGTGTGTGTGTGAGTGTGTGTGAGAACGAGGGAGGGAGGGAGGGAGGGAGAGTGGGGCTGTTTGGGGGCTGTGCCCCCACCCACTCTTGGCATGTGGCTCCCAACGTGCTTCCCTGGAGCCAATGCAGCCCTCAGGCTGAAAAAAGTTCCCTACGCCTGTTCCTCAATATTTTTATTCTGAATCCCCAGAGGTGTAAACAATTTAAGCCTTATTGAAACTGGTTGTCACAGTTTCAAAATGTCCACAACCATGATTGGCTAGAACCTTTTGGAAGAGATATATATAACACCTTCTTTAAGGGTGTGCTCATTCAGAAATCTGGGCCTCAAGACGTTTAGGGCTTTAAGGGTGATAAGCAGCACCTTGAACTGGGCTTAGTAGCAAACAGGGAGCCAAACATTAAAACTAGGTAACGAAATAAAAGCTATCTCTTTCATCGCACCAAATTCACAGCATTTCCACAACTCCTGCATTCTCCCTCTCTCCTGATTCCTTCCCCCCCCTCTCTTTTCTCTCTGTTCTTTCCTTTTTCAACTTCTGTCACTCCTTCAGGGAATCAACTTAGATTAAACGTTCAGGGCTTCTTATTATTATTATTATTATTATTATTATTATTATTATTATCATCATCATCATCATTTATTAATTGCCCATCTGGCCGGCAACCGGCCACCCTGGGCGATGTACATAGGCTAAAAACAAGATAAAATACAATTAAAACATTATAAATTTTTTTAAAAAAATCTTAACCCACCCCATATTCCCGCCTGAACAGCCAGGTTTTTAATGCTCGAGGGTTGCATAACTAGTTAGCATGCCAGAGTCTCGTTCGTTATCGGAATTAACCAGACAAATCACTCCACCAACTAAGAACGGCCATGCACCACCACCCACAGAATCGAGAAAGAGCTATCAATCTGTCAATCCTTTCCGTGCCCGGGCCGGGTGAGGTTTCCCGTGTTTCTTTCATAAAGAAAGAACAATTGTTCTTCCATCTTCTTCTATCCTGAAATGTGTAGCATGTCCACAGCTCCTGTCTTCTATGTCAGTAGAAGATAATTGCTTGAACAGTTCTTGAAGAGAATCAGCTGTTATCTCCAAGTAACACCTCATTTCCCCCCCCCCACTGCTTCTTTCAGCTGACCTCTTAGTTCCATGACAGTCTGGTTGGCTCCCTATGCTAACAACCTACTCTGTACAAGTTTATTCTTGACATAAATTGCTCCAGCGTCTCCATCCCAGATTCTACCACCTTTCCCCGTGCAATAGTGTGCCCTACCCTCTATGGCCTGGAATCCACTTGTTTCCCTCCCCACTCCTGCAATAGTTTATTCTCTTTTCCCTGTCCCAGAGTCTTCAGACTCCCCCCCCCTGCAGTAGTCTGCTCCATCCTTTCTGTCCTGAAGTCCATCACCCCTCCATCAATATTGCTTTTACTGATGACAGCAAAAACCCTTCCTTATTTTTCTTTCCTTAAGCAAGTGAACTTTCTCTATTGGTGCTCTTACTTTCTGCCAAGCACAAGTCTGGCCTTCTGCCCATCTGTAATAACGTCCTTGACAAGTAGCCAGTGATTTATTTATTTATTTCATTTCTATACTGCCCAAGAGCCAATGCTCCCTGGGCAGTTCACAAAACAAAACACAAAGCCATAAAATACAATAGCATAGTTACTGTATTGCTATACAGCTAGCAATGAATTTGGAAAATTCCTAAGGGAGGTTTTCTCCCAGCTCCCATTGAAGGGATTCCCTAAGGTGGCACTCTTGAGAGATTCCTTGATCCTGCCTTTCTGTGGCTCTTGCATCTAAATAGGAACTTGTTCGACATCAGTTGTCTTCTCTTGAAAATTATTCCCAGAAACCTGGGAGTGCCCCCCCTTGTGAGAAATTTCGGGGAATGGTCTTATGGTTGGGTCCTCAGGCTGCCCAACGAACAGCTACAGGGTTCTCTCCTTATGAAAGGATGCACGCAAACCATGTGAAACTTGTGCTTCATCGGTAATAAAATGTGTGACACCTCTCTTGATCCATAGCTAATAAAATCTGTAAGAGCAGCTGTTTGCCTGAGGTAATCTTGAACAGTAACAGACCCAATGACTCTGCTCTAGATTCTGGATTCCTAGAATCCTTTCAAGGATTTTTGTTTTAACAAAACAAAAGTCAGCTGCAGGTTATGTCAGGTGTTGGGCAACTTTATATTGTAAAATAGAAGGCTAATATTAAACACAGATTCATATGTGACATGACTAGCTCTGCATGAGAATACAGTGGGCTTTGCTGTTTCTAAGACCACAAAAATTATAATATTTGCTGGCTACATTCTTTTTCAGTGTACGCATGGAAGTACACCAGCCCTCCCCAACCTGGTGCCCTCTAGATGTTTTGCACTTCAACTCCCATCAGTTCCAGCCAGCACAGCCAGTGGTCAGAAATGCTGGGAGTTGTAGTCCAAAACATCTGGAGGACAACAGGGGTCAGAGTTACAGAATGGGGGACACTTGGCTCAACAATACCACAAGTGAGAAGGATCTTGGAATTGTGGTAGATCACAAACTGAATATGAGCCAGCAATGCAATGTGGCTGCAAAGAAGGCAAATGCTATTTTGGGCTGCATTAATAGAAGTATAGCTTCCAAATTGCATGAAGTGATAATTCCCCTTTACTCGGCACTGGTTAGGCCCCATCTTGAGCACTGCATCCAGTTCTGGGCACCACACTTTAAGAAGGACGTAGACAAACTGGAGAGGGTTCAGAGGCGGGCAACAAGGATGATAAAGGGACTGGAAACAAGGCCCTATGAGGAGAGACTGAAAGAACTGGGCATGTTTAGCCTTCAGAAGAGAAAACCAAGGGGAGATATGATAGCACTCTTCCAGTACTTAAAGGGTTGTCACACAGAGGAGGGCCAGCCAGGATCTCTTCTCGATCATCCCAGTTTGCAGGACACGGAATAATGGGCTCAAGTTACAGGAACCCAGATTCCACCTAAACATCAGGAAAAATTTCCTGACTGTCAGAGCAATAAGACAATGGAACCAACTACCTAGGGAGGTGGTGGGCTCTCCCACTCTGGAGGCATTCAAGGTGCGGCTGGACAGCCATCTGTCGGGGATGCTTTGATCTGGATTCCTGCATTGAGCGGGGGGTTGGACTCCATGGCCTGGTAGGCCCCTTCGAACTCTACTTTTCTATGATTCTAGGTTGGAGAAGACTGACGTACACTAACTGTCTAACATTTGACACTTCTGAAAAATATTGTTTAATATGATTTGTTTGCTAGGTGCTATAAACTCAGATGTTAATAAATTACAAAAATATGTGCTGTACCTCGAAGTAGATCCAGGGAGAAGAGCAACTAGACCAGTGAGTGTGTCACTACTGCCCCTAAAGTGGGAAACTTTGCAATGGAGCACTAACATGGGTTGAGTTGTAAGCAGGGGGTGAAACAAATCATGCTACCATTTCACCACATGCCAAACTCTCCACTCAACCCAACTTTTGAACAAGGCAGTTTCCTTATGTGAATTGTGCCGGTGAGTGTGAGAGAGATGCACAGAATTAAGGCTTATCTGCATGTACTCATGCAATTTAAAGAGCCCTGTACCATTTCAGGCTGTGGGTTCTGATGATGTTCTGTGATGTGGCTTGGGTTGCAGGGCTCTGCTATGGATCAGATCTGGAACAGAGGTCAGGTTAGATCAGGTTTCTCAGGAAGCAAGACAAAAAGAGATCAGCACCACAGACACAGAGCGATGCTGGGGCTGGAAGCTAGACAAGGTTGTCTGTCTGTTGCTCCAACAAGGATCAGAGCAAAACTGAGGTTTAAATTGAAGTGTTGTTGGATTTAGGCTGCTTGGTTCCACCTCCATGCTGACTGAGGCTGTCTTAAAGGGGTCTGGCCTGTTTTAGCAATTTCAGGCTGTGGTATCATTGTAGTGCCTGTAGCATGCTAGTTTCCTCATGGTCTGAGTCCTCAGAGTCTGAGGGTGGTAATGTAACTTCCTCTGGACATAGGGGAGCTGGCTCCTGGGATCTTTCTGGAGAACTGGGTTCCAGGGAGGTGGAAGCATGATGATGCCTTTCCATAGCCGAGTCTTCTCTGTGAACCATTAACTCTGGAGCCGCTTCTTCTGAGGGCAAGGGGCCAGAATCGTCGGAGGATCGGGGTTCAGGGTCCTGGTCCATGACAAGCCCTCAACCTGCCTTTTTGAAGTCACACAAGCACTGCTACCAAGCTGGCTCTCTGCTTAGTCTCTGGATGAGTGGTCAGCAGTTGAGAAACAACAATGTTTGCAAGACGGGAGGGGTTGGGGAGCCCTCTTGTCCTGGAAACCTGCCCTGCAGCCTGACGGAAGGCATTATAGCTTAGGGATTAGGGGAGGGGCATATTTAAAAGTGCATGAAGCTCGATGAGAGTTTCTAATTCTGTGTTTGTTGCTTTGTGTGCAAAGGCACATAAATCCTGATAAATGAAGCTGAAGACCTGTTGATCAGTTTCAGGAGTCTTTATCATGGACTCCTCAAGCCTTTTCTGAGATGAAAACAAATCAGAAGCGCTGCTCGAATCCACAATACTGTCAACACCAGCATGGAGAAGGGTCTGCTTTTTGTAGTCACAGTGCTAGCACTGAGTGGAAGCAGAAAACTCAGTAAGCTAGCCATTAAACTGCTATGGGAACAAGGGACACCTAGGCTCCAGGTTTCATTCAGAGTACCATGCTTCTTTCAGGAGGAAAAAGAAACACATGTGAAGATAAGCCCTTTTAGACTGTTTCTATGGGTGATTCTCCTGTTTGATACTCTCAACAGAGTTAGTGGAGTCAAGAAGATCATAAAGGTCACTAATGAATATGGATCAGCTTCTGCTAAGAATGGAAAAGGCAATACATTCCCTGGAAATCTTGAAAATGTAACATTTAATCATTTGTGCCTCATATTTGGAAAGTATATAAATTGCTTATAAGAGGTTGAGCTGAACCTAGAAGAGAAGCGATGTTGCATTTGTTAAGACTTGGGAAGGCCGACTGTGCAAAGCTTAAGAGAGGGAGGTCAGGAAAATGTCAATGGAATGATTTTTGAAAGAGACACTAGAGTTGGGGGAAGTTCCTTGAATGAATTTTTCATTCATTAGAACAATTGTGGTGCAGACAGATGAAAAATGAGGAGAGAGCTAAGGGCCTGCAGGGCAAAAGACTTGGCTGTTGAATGTACATGAAGGTGAAATCCAGCCTCTCCATAATTCTTGTACACTCTATAGTATGAACATCTTCCCATAGGAGACATTCACAGAGGTGAGGGACCTATTAAGATGGCCCATCTCAAGATACTGATGGATCTGAATGGTTTTCTGATGGCTCTCTGGGATTTTCCTGTGACACAAGCTGTTAATCCTGTAGAAGTCCTGGTGGACTGTTGGAATGGGGAAATGACCTGGGTGGTTGACACAATTGTTCTGGAATGTCCTCTCCCTGGATGTGGAGCTGATGCCAAAGAAACAACAGGGAAGATGACTAGCGTGATGGTGGCAGAACACTCATGATGAATCTGATTGAACCCAGGATAGAGCTCATATTCAGTAGATCTGACCCAGGAACTGTGTTTCAAACAGTGTTGGTTGGGGTAGCACTTCCCCTGAAAATGCTTGTTCATAGTTTAGGAGTTCATCTGGACCTGGCCTGACTCTGGATGCCCAGGCCTCAGCGGTGGCTAGGAGTGCCTTTTCCCTCCTGAGACTGGTGCATCAACTACACCATTGAGAATGCAGATCTGGTTATGGTGGTGACACACACCTTAGTTCTACCACATCTAGATTAGTGCAATGTGTGCTACATAAAGCTGCCTTTGAAGAGTTATTGGAAACTACAATTGGTCCAGAATGTGGTCCAGTTCGTAACCAAGGAAGCTGCATATATGGAGCATGTGACTTCCTTGCTGAAACAGCTACACTGACTTTCAGTTTGTTTCTGGGCACAATCCAAAGTGCCGGTGATGACCTTTAAAGCCATGAATGGTTTCAGGTCAGGATATTTGAAGGACTGCATTCTCCCACATGAGCCTGCCTGCGTATTGAGATCATCTTTGGGGACCCTCTTGTGTGTCCCAACGTCCCCTGAAATACATTTAGTTGGGACCATAGAGAGTACCTTTTTGATGGCTGTGCCTAGGCTTTGGTACTCCCTTCTGAGGGAAGCCCAATTCCACCTCCTCTCTAATGGCTTTTTGTAAGTTCGTAAAAATGTTCCTTTTTAGAAAGGCATTTGGGCTGTAAAACTGCTGTTTTGTGGAATGAACTTAACTGTCTCTGAATATTTGAATAATTTTCATTTCTGCTGCATTTTGTTCTATATTTCCGGCTGCTGTTTTAATGTTTTAGTGTTAGATTGTAACGGGTATTTTAAATTGTTAATTTATGGTTTTATCTTTGTTGTTAACCACTTTGAGTTCTTTGGAGGAACATTTTAAACATTTAAACATTTTAAATAAACAAATAAACAAACAGATTAATTAACAGGGGCGATCCGAAAAGAGTCCCATTGAGCCAAAAATAGTAAATAATGGAACAGCAGGAAGGTTTAGTTGAAATGCAGCAGAAGTATACAGAACTGGTTTAATAATTCTATCTACAACGTTCCCTAATTGCTACTGTATAGTTATACATAGATATTAAAATCATTTACGTTAAATCACCCTTTGTAAATCAGTTGTGCTTTGGGGTAATAACTGGTATAGTTGCCATGGGAGCCAGTGAGGTCTAGTAAATAGAATATGGGTGTGGGTATGATAAACCAGGTTTAATCCCCCCTCCACCTAGATGGTGTTGGGCAAGTCACTATCGCTTAGCCTAATCTACCCCACTGGGTTGTTGGGAGAATAAATTAGATAACTCTTTTTACACACCTTGATCTCCTTAGAGCTCTAGTCTAACCAGCTTTACTTGAAAGTAAACCCCAATGGGGCTTACTGCCAGGTAAGTATGTTGAATTGCAGCTTTAGTTGAAGAATGCAGTATAAACAAAGCATTAGAGGATATCCCAGGAACAGGGCCGGTGCTACCATTAGGCCAACTAGGCAGCTGCCTAGGGCGCAGGGCTAAAGGGGGTGCCAGAAACACCTTGGGGGAAAAAAAAAGACAGCGCTAAAGAGTTGGAAATTGAGCCCACTTTTGAAGCAAATCGATCGAGACAAAGAAGAAAGAGAAGGCAGTTAATAATGTGTGTGTGTGTGTGTGTGTGTGTCCCCCGTGAAGCAGCAGGAGAGGAGAAAAGAGAGGCGGCTGGGCAGGGAAACAAAGTTTGATGTGAGCGTGGAGCGTGCAGCGTGGAGATAGGCGGCAGGCTGCGAAGCTGCCAAAGAGCTGGAAGAGAAGCGACAGGGGGACGACAGCAAAGAGGAGATCCGCCGCACGTGAGAGGAGGAGTGGTGGCGGCGGCGGCCGACGGGGGCCACTGAATGAAGCCCGTGGAAAGAACTTACACGGAATTAAACCCCCTTGATCTCGATGGAGCTGGAAACAACATGTTTAGGACTGGAGAGGAAGGGTGTGTGTGTGTGTGTGTGTGTGTGTGAATGCGGATCATGCATAATGGGCATAGGGCTGGAGGGAGGGAGGGAGGGCTCAAGTGGGCAGGGGGGGCACTAAATATCTGATCTTGCCTAGGGCACCAAACTGCCTTGCACCGGCAGAGCCCAGGAGTTAGGCATAGAGGTAATGGATGGAAATACACATTGGGTTGAGGGGCAGTATACCAAAACATGAAACTCTAAATAATAAATTTGTTCCTCATAACCAGCCAGGATGAAGATTCTTGACCAGCAAGTTTCTGCTGATGCTTATAAAATTGCTTCTTGGAACGTACATCCACACTGCTGTTTTTCATACCATGAAGACATTAACAAAGGCTTGCAAAATGTGGAGGGAATGAGCGGTGTTCAAACGAAGTGCGCAGAGAAACCTGTATATATGGGCTGAGTGAAAGAGAGAAAGTTAGAAGGGTAATGTGATGGACAGTAGATGGAAAGGCTCGCACAGGTTACAGTTTCAAGCTATATTTTCTTTAGTGGGCATTCCAGTGCTCTCACAGAATCATTAGACCACCCCACCCTTGGGCCATGTGAGCTGCCCATTAGTGCAGTAGAGTCAATTGCTGCTTGCAAAATTGGTTTGTACAGTTGAATTTTCCTATTTTTTTCATGTTTCCTTAATAGCTGCCTATGGAGAAACAGCCAAAACCAATTTATTAAACAGCTCAATAGAGAAACGTTCTCTAAATTTCTTATACAAAGTCTCTGTCTTGAGTATGCAGGTTAAGCAGAGCTTCATAAATATTCTACAGTCACATTTAAAGAGTACAGAATGCAATTTCAGCTTTATGACTGATAGTGAATACTGGGTGCATATTAACATGTGTGCCCTGAAGGAAGGCAGAAAAGAAGCCCAGGCTGGGGCGCAAATGCCATCAGCTCCTGAAATGAACATCACCTGCCTGAGAGGGCTGTTGGGGAAGCCCCTCTCCCACCTTCCCTGGGGCTACAGAGGGAAGGCAGAAGAAAAGCCCAAGCCAGGGAGATTGTACCATCAGCTCCAGAAGAAACCTTCAGTTGGCCTGAGAGAACTGGTGTATGTTTGGTTTGGGGGGGTAACGTTTGTTTGTTTGTGTATTTAAACATTGTAAACCGCTGAGGGACAAACAACCCAGAGTTTAAACCCATGGTTTGTTGTTTCTCAGTCCAGCACATCCCTGACAATTCATGGGTTACACAACCCATGAATTGGTGTTAGGGATGGGGACTCGGACTCGAGGACTCGACTCGTGAGTCGGACTGAGTCCCCCCTCTGACTCGACTCGGACTCGAGTCCCAATATTTTTAATGGGACTCGAGACTCGACTCGGGACTCGAGACCAAGGACTCTTCAACATCCCTGGGCTGTGCCAGAAGGAGTGGAGAGGAGCGTGATTGCCGGCGAAGAGCACATGGAAGTGAGGTGTGCCGCTGCTCAGCCACTATGGACGGCTACCAGGAGTGCAGCCCCAACAGTGTGTCAAGATTTATTTTGATTGATGTGTTGCGTACTTGGGAGAGGCAGAAGAAGGACCTGAGATTACTCTGTGTGGCTGCTCTGAGTGTGTTTTTGGTTCCAGCAAGTTCATCACCAGTGGAGCGGGTGTTCAGTGAGGGTGGAATTGTGATGAGATCTCACCGTTCCAGAATGGGGGCCAAACATTTAGAAAAAATCATGTTCCTCAAATGCAACATGGATAAGTTTTAGGAAGTACAGCAAGTTTATTTTTTAACATCATTTTTCTAAAATGCAACCTTTCAGACATTTTGGGTTTGGCTGCCTCTGCCTGCCTGTCTGGGGTTCCCAGCCTCCTCTGCCTGCCTGGTCTCTTCTTGACCAGTTCAACAGTTGAATTGTCCAAGACAAACGCCTCTGCGTGCCTGCTTTGGGGTTCTTTGCCTCCTCTGCCTGCCTGGTTATTTTGGGTTTTTCTGCCTGGTCTGTTCCTGCCAAAATCAGTTGCAGAGTTTTGAAATAAAAAGGCACACTTGTGCCTAGAATTTATTTAAACCACACATCTGAAGTAGCCTTATTTTGTCGGGAAAAAACCCCATTGATTTTAATAGGGACTCGTGGAGTCATGCTTTGGGAGTGACTTGTGACTCGTGACTCGTGAGTCACCATTTTGGACCAAGGACTCGGACTCGAGACTCGGGTCCAAAGACTCGTGACTTGACTCGTGACTCGAGACCAAGGACTCTTCAACATCCCTGTTGGTGTTACATGCAAACCAGGTCAATCAGCCAAATCTACCATACAAAGTTGTTGTAAGGATAAAATGGTAAAGCTCTATATACATACTGCACTGAGTGCCTCGGAAGGAAGAGCAAGTTACAAATGTGATCTGCTAACTGTATTTGTTTTTATATTCTCTCCTAGGACAGTTTTCCAGCTCGCTTTGGAGGAATTCATTTTGTCAATCAACCATGGTACATCCATGCCCTCTATACAGTTATACGGCCCTTTTTAAAGGAAAAGACAAGGAAAAGGGTATTTTTCTCTTCTTTGTTTTCATGGTTTAGGAAATGTATGGTTTGCAGATGGATGGATTGCATTAAAAAATAAAAACCAAAATATTATGTTTGCAGTGCCTTGTATTATAATGTTTTTTTTCTTATCAAACACATATACACCCATTGTCAAACTATAAGCTTGTTTTGTCATGCAAGATGCCAACCCTTTAGGGTCACCTTCTGATATTCTAGTCAGGTGGGGCTTAATATCCAAGAGTTTAGGGTGCTTTGAAGTAGAATGATCATATTTTTAAAAGCTTAAAATTAAGAACACACAGGAACATAATTGATATAACGGATAAAACATTGTTGCTAACAGATTTTAGACTCCAGATGATAACAGAAGCTAAATAAAACTGATCTTCAGCCACTGGGCATAAGAACATAGGAAGCTGCCATATTATGGCCAGGTTCACACATAATGGTAACCTGTGTTTTATTTAAATCATGGTTTTTGCCCTACCCAGGACTTGCCTAGCAGATGACTGAACAAACCGTAGTTAGTTTTCTCAATCCCTGGGTTGTTTGTTTCCTCTTCCTTCCCCACTTTCCCTCCCTGTGTTCCAAATGCCTTTGTTGTGCTGTAGTAATGGCAGGTACAGCTGCTGGCTATTTTACCACTCTTGCTTGCTGCCTCTATAACCTGGCAAAACAACTCATGAACAACCCGTAGTTCTCAATTCATACATAATGACAACTCCATTGGTTTAAACTACCAACCCAGAGTTCACAACCTATAACAAACCATGGGTTCTCTTTCTGGGTTGTTTATGGTTAACAAACCATGGTTTGTTAGCACGACTGCATTCACACATCACAACAACACAGAATTCAACAATCCATACCATGGGTTAGCATTATGTGTGAACCAGGCTACTGAGTCAGGCTCTTAGTCCATCTAGCTAGTATTGTTAACAGTGACTGGCAGTGGCTCTCCAGGATTTCAGGCATTTTTCCAGCCGTACCTGGGGATGTCGAGGAAGGACACAGCAGGGGAGCTGTATTTTCAAAGACAGCTTACAAACGTGGTGCACACAGCTGTTCTTGGGAAGGGGGTGGAAAAAAGCGACTGTGTGCGTGTGCACGTGTGTGTATCTAGCTACAAACCACTCTACAAACCATACACTGACTGGGTTCATACAGTCACTGCAACCCAACTGTGGCTTATTTAAGCCATGGTGCATTGCGAAGCGTGCCAGGTTACTTTGAATATTTAAGCTGCAACTGCAGCTTGTTGTGTCATCCGAACCCAGTGAGGGTGGTTGGTTGGCATGGTGAACAAACCACCCACAACCCTAATTACAGCCTATGGGTTCTGGGTGGTTTGTTAACCATGCCAACAACCTCACCCTCACAGGGTTAAGACAACACAACAAGCCATGTTTGCAGCTTAAATATTCAAAAGACACCTGGCACGCTGTGCAACCCACCGTGGCTTAAATATGCCACAGTTGGGTTGCAGTGATCATATGAAGCCAGTCAGTGTATGGTTTGTAGAGTGGGTTGTAGCCAGATACACACACACACACACACACACACACACACTTATTTCCACCCCCTTCCCAAGAACAGCTGTGTGCACCACATTTGTAAGCCATCTTTGAAAATACAGCTCAATTTCAAAAGCAGCTTGAAATGGAGAGCTAAGTGGGTCTACTCTTCGGAAGGAAATAAAAGAAAGCACCACTATATGTGCTGAAGCCCTTGAGGCTACTTTAAAAGGCTTGCTAGATCGCAGCCATTGACAGTATGTAAGCAAACTGAAATGCAGCTGAATTACCATGCACTGTTGTAGTCATACTGATTAGAATTGGATGAAGGAAGAACACGTAATTTCTATGACATACGACACAGATCCCACTCAGTAGGATATTTTTAAAAGATCCTGCTCGGGTAGAATGGTTTGTTTTAGATTTTGGAAAACTAGAGATGCTGTGTTCTCAAGGCATTCTGTTTAGTTTCCCTCTCTCTTTCCCTTCAAAAACAATGTAGTGTTCCTCAGTCATATATTTGATTTTTTAAATTTGATTTTTAGTCTGGCAAATAGGCATGGGGAGACTTCAGGGTGCTTATGAAATTATGATTGTTGATTCTTTCAAAATTAAACACACACACTGAAAAGTGATCTTGCTGGATTTATTTGTATTCTGTCTTCAGCTCCTGCCACAAACCTGCATGACACTTATTACAATATGAGATGTACTGGAACTTGCATGAATTTTAAAATTTGTCCAGTGGGTTGTATTCAGTGCTGTGCGAATCAAGTCTATTATGCAAGGAAGTCTGGAGTCCCCTGATCATCAAGAGAGGCTTTCCAGGGGGCTGCAGTGGGGAGGAGGGGGTGGGAAAGCCCCCTTTCACAAATGGACTTCTGTTCGTGAAGCATTGGATAAAACCCAATATGGATGGTTTCTAATAAATTAGAAACTTCAAATAGTCCTAGTAATGCAACATGCCCAGGAACTTAGCAGAGCTTATTTATATCTACAGACAGATTAAAGCTGCATATATATTGGCTAGGATCTATGGAATGACCTGAACATTCCCAAGGACATTTATGCACCAGTGGGATTTTTTCACTTTTCTTCCTTGAGCGGCAGACACTCCCATATGCCATATTGCAAAGTGCTTTTGAAAGTCCTCCATGGTTCTAAAAGCAGTTTTGCCTTGTGGCATGGTGGGGGGGGCGCTGCCATTTGAGAAACAAAAGTTCAGAGCTCCGTGGATACATGGAACTCACTGCAAAGTTTGTTGGATCCCAAACATTGTCTGGAATAGATACACAGATGATGCTATAGCAGAGTCTTTCCCTTTATTCCACCAATTGCATTTTATTTGTCTTCTAGCATACCAGCTGACTGAAAAGGATTCTGTACGTGTTTGCTGGAGAGTTTAGTACATGTGTTCAGTACATGCGGAAAACCTTTCATTGCAAGGACTTTGCCTCTGGCTGGCCTCTTCAAGTCTTAAAAAATATTTTCTGCTACAGATACTGCCTGTTTTACTGAAGGTGCCACTTTGTAATGTTTTTTATCCATCTTTTAACAGATATTTCTCCATGGAAATAACCTCAACAGCCTGCACCAGTTGATTCATCCTGAGATTCTGCCTTCTGAATTTGGAGGAATGCTGCCGCCTTATGATATGGGCACATGGGCAAGAACGCTGCTCGATCATGAATATGACGATGACAGCGAATACAGTGTGGACTCCTACAACACTTCTGCAAAAGAAGTTGAAAAGGACCTGTCTCCCAAATCCATGAAGAGGTACGTTAGTGATGCTTCTGAAGCAGAAGGGGAAACCTAGGTAATCTTCCAGATTGAATGCCTGCTGTTGAGGTCCAGAACAATTTATTTATTTATTACATTTATACCCCACCTTTTTTCCTACAAGGAACTCAAGGTGGCTTACATAATCCTCCTCCTCCTCTCCATTTTATCCTCACAACAACCCTGTGAGGTAGGTTAGGCTGAGAGGCAGTGACTGGCCCAAAGTCACCCAGTGAGTTTCATGGCCGAGCGGGGACTAGAACCCGGATCTCCCGAGTCCCAGTCCAACACTCTCACCACTACACCACACTGGCTCTCAATAGCATATATCACCTATGTCATTTAGCCATTCCAATAAATGATCAGGCATATTAGTGAGATAACATGACAATGATAATGTTATTTATTTAGTTAATAGATTTACCATATTAAAAATATCTCTAAGCAGTTTACAGGAAGATTAAAGTACTTTAAAACACATCATTATATACATTAAAATACATAATAATAAATACAAAAATATTTATATAAAGCATTAATAAAGACATTAAAACCAAATACATTAAAACGAAAACCCCAAAACTATAATTTGCAAACAAACTGAGTAGCACTATCACTCAGGGAAGGCCTCGATAAAGAGATGGGTCTTTAATTGGTGCCTAAAACATACCACAGTTGGCACCTCCCAAATGCCAGAGGGAAGGGCATTCCATATCGTGGGCATATGGAATGCCATGGAGAAGGCTTGCTTCTGGGTTGCTGCAAGATGGCAATCTGCAGATCACAGTACAACCAGCAAAGCCTCCTCTGATGAACTCAGTTATCACACAGGGCTAAATCGGGAAAGATGATCTGCCAGTAACCTTGTCCCAAGCTTTTCAGGGCTTTATATGCCAACAGCAAGACCTTAAACTTGGCTCTGTGGCTAAAGGTAGCCATTGTAGTTGCGTCAGCACTGGGATAATATACGCTTGGCCTGGAGCCCCACTCAGCATCCTGGCCGCTGCATTCTGTACTAGCTGCAACGTCTGGACCAAGCACGAGGGTAGCCCCACGTACAGCACATTACAATAATCTAAACGTGAAGTTACCAATGCGTGGACTACAGTGGCCATATTATCCCTGTCCTGGAAAGGGCATAGCTGAAATACCAACTGGGGCTGGTAATGGGTGCTCCTTTCCACAGAAGTGGAAAGTCACTTCAGCTTCTAATGACGATGATGAGTCCCAGAGCACTCCAATACTGGGGTCATACTGTGAGCCATGGAACTTTCACATTCATCCTGTGGAGACGTGCATGAATTCCAGATGTGGGTACAACCCATGTTGATATGCATATCACCATGGGAGACACAAATGAATTTCCCTTTCAGATACTATGCTGGAAATACAAGAAATGTGGAATTGAAACAGGCAGGCAGCGAAGCAAGATTGGTAGGCCCCACTTGTCAGATTTTGCCCATTTGTTACATTTGTACAAGCCACAGTGTGTGGTATCATTGGGATCAGAGAGACTGCAGAGTGCAAATCTTTATATATTTAGGAACTAGATAATCTGTCAACAACAGGTTAGGCAATATTGCTGGGCATTACATGTATAGCTATATTTCTGTGCCACTGCCAAGATCTGAGTGTATCCAATTCTACATCAGTAACAAAGATTAAATTGCATTTGAAGACAGACCTTTACCATAGAAGCCACCCTTGTGGTTTCACAATGACTGCAGTTTCTTTCTGAATTCATAAGAAAAGATGAAAAACATGTTGATGAAATGTAGGTGCATTAACTTTAGATTGTTCTGTGTTTGTTGACTTGGGCTTTGCTGCAGAAAAATGTCCATGCCCAACCTGGGTATAGGGTTGTCATCATTCATGTTGTCAGAAATTAGTTTTTACACTCCATTTAAGTTCATACTGGTGCAAGAGGTACATGTCTTTATCATAAAGTATCCACTTTAATCCTTTCTTCCCAAGTCACACCTTGTCACCCATTCACTCTCTCATGTTTTTAATATCCCTGTTATGCAGTTCTGAATTACAGTTCACTGGAAGTCTGCAAACCACTTGTTTCATTGTTGCAATGGATTAAGCTAAGCTTTTCAGTTGTACCTTAGCTAGCAGTCATGTTAATCTTAAAAAAGCTGGTGAATGTATTGTCTTAGTTAAGGATCATTCTGCTCTGTGGCTTTGGGGAATACCGTTTTGGGTGACTGTTAACATTCCTTTTCAAAAGATCAAATAGGACCTCCAGGTAGCATGTGATGCCAGTATGAAAACTCTATTAGCCATGTGCTGAAATTATTATACTCCCAGCAGCTTATAGCTGGCATGAGTTTTCTAAAATCCAAGCCCCTTTCCTTTGTATTACAGGAAGATTTTACCTTATAGCTAATGCTCATGAATGAAGAACCTTCTTTGGCTTTAGCAATAGCTAGCAAAACTTGGTTTTGATAAGATCCATTGAATTCAGGAGGGATTTGGTTTTTTTATTTTATAAAATTGCTGTGCTCTCCAGTCAATATTTGTCCTCTTAAATTCATAGCAGAATCCCCTCTACTAACTGCCCCATCCCGCTACCGTATGTTACCAGGCTTGTAGAGGACAAATCTCTCTCTCTACATGTCTGCAAACTACTTATCCATGTTTAGGGATTTATCCCTTCCAGAGCACGAATAACTGGCTGGGAGTGGGGGCTGGGTGGGAATTTGTTGTGCCTCCAGTGGGTCAGACAGAGACCAGCCGTGCCGGAGTGTGTTTGGGGTGGGGCCAGGCTAAGTGCAGCCTGACCCAGCTGGGCAGCCTTACCAATCAGCACCTGCTCAAAAGGCAGGTCCCAAACACATTCAGAGGCTGGAGGCAATTGTGTGTTACTACAGCTACAGCCAGACGCTCCTGACATTCCCGACCTCAGACTTGTACCTTGGAACCTTGGAACGACCTTGACCACGACTTTGCCTGATCCCGAACTGGTTTATGTTTGCTGTATTTCGGAATGATATATTTTGGCTTTGACCCTCGGACTGTGATAACGACTACGGCTTATCTTGGAACTGGACGGATTTACGACAGAATTTAGCTCAAATGTGCTAGGGAAACCATTTCCCACTGCGACCATTTCTATTCACAGGAGCACAGCATGAGTAACTTTGGATCAATGTAGTGGAGTGCCCTTGTTGTTGTTGTTTTTATTGTACAGAAACACCAACAAGTCTTGTTGTGACACATTCAAAGGCGCATACATTTATTATGGCATAAGCTTTCATTATCGAACAAAGTGGTTTACAATTCTCATCCTCTTTATTCTCTTTTTTTCCACATTTTATTTATTTTTCTTGACACAAATACAAGAAAACACAAACAAACACTACAAAAAAAAACACCATACAGCAACTAAACTAAAATGGACTTCCGATTTTCTCCACACAGCAAGAACATCATTAGCCAGTTTATTAAGTCCTTCCTTATTCTAAATTATATTCTCTTGATCCATGTCATACGTTTAACCATCTCTGCCAAATCCAGTATTCGTCACATCCTCTTCCTTCCGGTTTAAAATCCTTCATTTATTCTTTCCCTATCAAAAACAACCCTTTTCTGTTCAGTCTTTAAAATAAAAGAGGCAGGATCTCTCTTATTGCCAGTCAAAACAACCAGAGCCTTGCCATCCAGCTTCATTCCAGTAGAAAAACCTTGCTGAAAAAATTGGTCTGTGCCTTCATCCTCCAAAACCCTTCAATAGATAAGTATTGCTGACAGAGTTGTTCCACTATGTTCTTTCTGACCAAGTAAGCCATTGAGACTATTTCTGATATATCTCCAGATCTCGAATAATCCTATTTTCCACTCAAATCCAATGCAATCGAGGTGACTTTCCCCTCTTCAGATAAATGCTGTATGAGGCTGTTCCTCCCCCCCCCCTTCCTGTCTGGCTGCCATGCCATTTCCACAGTCATCCATCTCCATATGTTCTTCCACCATTTTCACTCCAATTTTTTCATCCAACCTTTTATCAAGGGTGTCCAACCTATCTTCAGATTTATTAATCATTTTCTCAAGCAAATTGTAAATCATGCCAAAAGTAACCATTTTGTCTTCTGTAACCCTCAATACAGTCCAGAAGCCACAGTCTGTGTTCCACTCTAATTTTTCTTGTCATTTATATGCATTCTTTCTCAACAGCCAGTTGATAAAAAAAACAACCCTTCCCATGGTAATCCGATCTGTCTCCACAACACTCTCACCAAGCAAACAGTAATTAAAAATAAAAAGGAAACAAAGGGAATTCAGAAAAGCCTCTTTCCCATTTTGGGGGGGGGGGGAGGAAAGGCTTCAGTATAAATCTCTCTCTGTGAGGCTATTTGCCTGGATCTCTCCTTCCCGTTTTAATACTCCCAAGGAAAAACAATCTCTCTCCATAAGGAACAACAATCCTGCTGTTGGAAAGAACCTCTCTCGGTTCATAAATAAATGTACTAAATCTTTAATGAAATGGGGGTGGACAGACCTTATCAATCATTCAGGTCTCCAACCTGTCATTTGAACTAGCTGTAAATCCTTCACTCCGGATCTCTTCTGTGGTCAAACTGTCAGGATGGCAGATACACACACCGGAAGAAGACCCTCCAAGTATAGAAAGGCTTATCTCAAGATCTTTCCTTGTTTGGGAAGATTTACACCGGCTGAGATCACTCCCAACTGATTTTGCACACCGGGTTGTGCCCTCAGCAATTGCTGAAGGTGTCAGGTCGCCATTTCCCCACCGGAAGCCTCCAGTAGGGTGCCCTTGTAAAGTCCTTGGGGAGCCACAAAGATGATATTGAGAAAGTATAACAAAATGGAAATGTAATAGTTAACGGTGAAGGCAGCCCCAGAGATGGGAGGGGAAGAGAAGGACAAGCAGTGATGCTGCACCATTGATCACCTCAGCTTTTGGGGTGCGGGAAGGCAGTGGGAATTGGAAACTGGTGAATGAGAGGCATGGGAGAGAGAGAATGTGCTTTACTAGTCCTTTTCATGTTCTATCCAAAACACAGGAAGGAAGAGTGAGGCTCCTTAGCATCAGGGTAAATCCAAAAAGAAGGTAAAACAAAGAGACTTTCCTTGGCCATATCAAGGCATTACCAGGCAGAGTCCAGGAAGTCGGATCCTAGAAAAAGAGGGGCACTCAGAGCCAGGACTCCAGAGTCAGTCAGGTTGTGTTTATCCCAGCAGGACCAATCCTGGAATCGCCTGGAGTTCAGGGGTTCAAAGGTGGAAGACCAGGCAGGCACTCATCTGGGAGTTCCAAGGGCTAATTGGGTAGAATGGCTGCCAATAAGGCTGCTTCTGAAATCACACCACTGGGGATGATGGGAGTTGTAATTCAACACATCTAGAGGGTGGCAGCTTGGGGAAGTCTGCTTTAGAGTGGTTGCCATTTTGCTGCTTAGGTCCATAGTTGTGCTTCTTAGATGATGATGATCCATTTTGTTGTGCTCCTTAGATGATGATGATGATGATGATGATGATGATGATGATTATTGATTTACATTTATTTATCGCCCATCTGGCTGGCAAACCGGCCACCCTGGGTGATGTACACAAGATAAAAACAGGATAAAATACATTAAAAACAGTATGGCGTAGTGGTGAGAGTGTTGGACTGGGACTCGGGAGATCCGGGTTCTAGTCCCCGCTCGGCCATGAAACTCACTGGGTGACTTTGGGCCAGTCACTGACTCTCAGCCTAACCTACCTCACAGGGTTGTTGTGAGGAGAAAATAGAGAGGAGGATTATGTAAGCCGCCTTGGGTTCCTTGCAGGAAGAAAGGCGGGGTATAAATATAATAAATAAATAAATAAATAAATAAATAAAATTTTAAAATCTTAGCCCACCCCATATTCCTGCCTGAACAGCCAAGTTTTTAGTGAGCGACGGAAGCTCAGCAGAGAGGGGGCATGGCGGAGGTCACTCGGGAGAGAGTTCCACAGTACGGGGGCCGCCACAGATCCATGGGAGGGAGCATAGCTCACTGGTAGAGCACATGCTTTGCACTCAAAGTCCAAGGTTCAATCCCTGACATCTCCAGGTAGGGCTAGGAAGGAATCCTGCCTGGAATGCTGGAGAGCGGCTGCCAGTCATTGTTGGCAATACTGGACTGGATGGACCCATGGTCTGACTCAGTGGAAGGCAGTTTCTTATGTTCCTATGTTGTTGTTTTTACAGTGACATACATTCCACACCATATTCTCCAGGCAAATTTTCTGCTTACAGGCCCGATAGTTTTAAAAATGCCGGAACCAACCTACCTTCTCTTCTCTTTAAGTGATCCATATCAAGCCTTTGTTTTTAATCCCTTTCCAGGTCTCAATCAGTTGTGGACCCTGGAGTGTTAAAGCGTCTGGATAAAAATGAAGAAGAAAACATGCAGCCGTTGCTTTCACTCGACTAACGATCTCTGAGCATCAAACATGAATTGGGGTGGAAGGTATTGCCTTTCAGCAACAAGCAAACCACTGGGAGAGAATGTACCAGCTGGAATCCTATTTTTCATGTTAATGTAGCATAATGTAATGAGGCAGCAGGTTTTGCCAGTCATCCTGGAACATGGGTGCCCTGGGCTGGAAAACAGGGTGGGGGGGAAATGAATAGGAGAAAGATATCAATAATATATTCTGTAAGTGCCAACCTGTTTGTAAATAGAGTCTATTCATTCTCTCGGCATTTGTAAGTAATGTAGGGATGTAGTACAGAAAAAATAAGAGTGACTATTAAAATGTGCCAGTTGAATGCACTGTAAAAGAACAGAAAGCACTCAAACAAACAAACAAACAAACAAAAATCAGCCATAAGTAACTTTCACCATTTTTATACAAAGCCATACACAGCTTTCATACTGACTGACTCATTTTCTTTCTGCAGTTTTTATTTAAGAAGGGAACATAGGATCCTGGAGATATAACTGGAGTGA
This sequence comes from Shinisaurus crocodilurus, assembly GCA_021292165.1. Classification (NCBI taxonomy): domain Eukaryota; kingdom Metazoa; phylum Chordata; class Lepidosauria; order Squamata; family Shinisauridae; genus Shinisaurus; species Shinisaurus crocodilurus. Next base: position 102,777,422 of record CM037879.1, on the reverse strand, counting down.
TATTTCCTGTCTTATAAGATTGTATTTCACAGACATTGCTATGGTTCATAACTGAGGCTAGGATATGTTTGGCATTACAGGAGGAAAAATGAAGTTGTAGAAGCAGGAAGCTAAGCACCATTCTTTAGTATATTTGATTTGTTTACGAGGCATCTGCTTTTTAGTATTTCCACACAAATTCTGGGGTTTGAGTGCTGTTTGGGGTCCTGAGCATAAGATGGGCCTCAAAACATCTGCCTCACATTGGGTTCATGTTTCAGAACTTTCCTCCTTTTGTGGAACATACTCAGTAATGCTCAGCATTCTGCTCATAATACTTAGTAGCAACAGACTGACACATAATTTCTAAATCTTACGAAAAACTAAAGTCTGAATACATATCTATATATTTTTACCAGTCTCTACATATAAAGTGTCATTGGTAGATAAGTATATTTAATCAAGGATTTATAAAAAGAACAAAAAGAAATCATGCCTATTTGGTGTGCTTAGAGTTTATTATAGATTGTATATTAAGGCAATGTCATTGTTAACATAGTAAAAGATTAAGTACAGCATCCTACTTTGAGCAAAATTTAATTGTCTTAAGTATGGTGATGTACAACACCATGCTGAAGCCACCTTTTGTTCTGTGATGTAATTGTGTAGATGAAATATGTGCCATATACACAGAAAATACATTTTTACCTCAAAAGACCAAACAGTCCCCAAAAGTGGACTGAATGTGGTCATCTGTAGTTTAGGGGATATATTTTCATCTTTGATGTGCTGATATGCATGTGTATTTCTGTTGTACATCAAGACAAGAATGTGCCCTACAACTATCTGGACCTCTTTCATCAGAATTTAATAGGAATGAACAGGAATGACAAGATCTCTTGCTTGCAAAAAAACCAAAATGTTGTTACTAAACTCTTAAGGGCTCTGAAGAAATATATTAGAATCAATTAGGATATATGTAAGATGCTTAGCTCCAGGCTTAATGCTGGGTCAGATTGCGATCCTGTTGAAAATCTTCAGAGGTCTTCAGTTTCAAGAAGGTAGAATGGCTTGTTTGTGTTAATCACCTTCATACTATTCAAAGATCACCTGCTGATGTCTCTTGAAAGAAGGAATTACATCAGTTTACACATAATGACAACCCAGAGTGTGGGTTGAGTGTGGGTTGTTGTTGAATCATGGATTGTTGTTATATGCAAACTCTGCACTATGGTTTAACGATGGGTTGTTAACCACGAACAAGCCAGTAGAGAACCCATGGTTTGTTGTTGGGTTGTGAACTCTGGGTTGTTCATAGTTAACAACTCATAGTTAAACCATAGTGTAGGATTCGCACATAATGACAACCCACGATTCAACAACAACCCATGATTCAATGACAGTCCATACTCAACCTGTACTTTGGGTTGTCGTTATGTGCAAACCAAGTCTAACTGTACTGTCTCTCTGTAATTCAGATGCTAATTCTATCCAGAAGCGATAAGCATGTCTGCTATCATTAATTTCCACTGAAAGCTATTGTTAAAATGAGGTGAGGCTGTAGTGTATTTTAGATCATTTTATGTGCAACTGAATGCTCAGTTAAGAGATTCATATTTGCCTTCATTTTTCTTCACCTTGTTTAAATTTTGACAGTTGTGTTCTTTTGATGCTAGAGCATTAGCTTGGTTACAATATTAAATCATTCATCATTCTAGTAGCATTAAGCTACATCCAGCATCACAGACTTCTGTTCGCACAATGGGACTTGCCCTTCCTCTCCTTCCCCCTGCATTCCCTCAAATCTGCTCCAGAGGATCCCCTAATCCTCTGGAGAAGATTTGGCAGGCACATGCAGGAGTGCAGGGCAAAAAGGGGTAATCTGTTCCATCAGCTGTGTCCATTTCACTGGCAGACGGACACCATTGAATACAACCCATTGTAAATAAGCAGCCTCTGTGTTAGGCAGGAACACCTTCATAGTGCGAATATTGTGATCAATGTATCAACTAAAACTGATCGGTTATTGACAGGAACAGCTTGTAATTGGCAAGACCTATGCTGATCACATCCAGAAATTTTCAGTTTGAGGCAGTGACACCAAAACAATGGCTGTGTCTTGTACTGTAACGTTTGTCAGATTCCTTATGGCCATTTCCCAGAGTACCCAGCAGCAAACCGAGAACTGCCACGGAATGTATACTTAACAGGCAGCCACAGCCAATCTAGGCTGTCTAATCATGTACCTGTATGATACACGTTTTCAAACACCTCATTGTCACATTCACACTTTACATTTTTAGGTATGCTCTGAAAAAATAAATCCTTGCAAGCAGGACCGGTGCAAGGCAGTTTGGTGCCCTAGGCAAGATCAGATATTTAGCGTCCCCCCTTCCCACTTGAGAGCGCCTTTTTCAAGGCGTTTCTGGCGCCTCTTTAGCCCTGCGCCCTAGGCAGCTGCCTAGTTGGCCTAATGGTAGCACCGGCCCTGCTTGCACTAGATAACATCTAGTTTGGCCTTCTACAACTCATCTAGTTTGGCCCTCAGTAGGTGATAAGCAGCCTAACAATACTTAGTGTGTACTATTAGAAATACAACTACTGTAGCACCTTCAGTGCACTGTTACAAATACAACTCTAGCGCTTTTGGCAACATCAGTGGTAAGAACATTGCATGTCTCTACTTAGCACATGGGACTCTGCATCAGTGGCCAGGGGAGTGATTGACATACATTTATGTTATTTCTGCATTGAACCTCCCTAACTTTAGAGGTCTCCTATACAGCATGAATACCTTTTTGCATGGCTTCATTGGAATGAGAAAGTGGCTGGACAGTTGGCATCCTTATGCCGTGCATTGATAGATCTACAAAATTTGGAAGTGTTACATTCTATTTGGACAAAATGGCAGCTCATTCTCAGCTATATAAACCTAGCTACAGATGCAAATGTTTTCAGCAATGTCAGACAAAAAAGCCTCAGCTATCCATCGCCATTAAATTTACCATCTTTCCACTCTGCCTGGCTTGGCATAACACAAAAGCTGAAAAGACCTCTGCCAACAGAATCCAGTAAAGAGATCAGCTTACCTATTTTGTCATCTGAGATCAGAATGGCAACAACTGTATATAATGCATGGCTGTGAAATTATAATTCGTGAAATGAATGTCAGAGCTTGCGGCACATCTGAGCTGGACCAGTGTTCTCCAACCTTGGGTCCCCAGATGTTTCTGGCCTACAACTCCCAGCATGCCCCAGCCAGCTATAAAAGAGCTATGCTGGCTGGGGCATGCTGGGAGTTGTAGGCCAGAAACATCTGGGGACCCAAGGTTGAAGAACACTGGTGTAGACTGATCCTTTGGTCAGGGTGGTGGTGGTGGTGGTGGTGGTGGTGGTGGTGGTGGTGGTGGTGGGGATTTGACTAGATGGCCTTTTAATCCCTTCATATTCTGTGATTTGGGATCTTTCACATACATACACAGTCACATGGATAGGGAGCTCCAGGAACCCACTTCTTTCTCCTACAACAGAGAAAATAACTGTTCAGTCAAATTCTCGCCATCTGAGAAATGTAACAAATAATACTGAACTAGCAGGAGAGGAGCTGAACAAAGGATTAGTGCGCTCCACAATGGGCTGGAGGATCTCTCCTTTCAGCAGAAAACCACAAACCTTGAAATCTTTGTTCTCCTGCATCGTGGCAAAAAGTTTGTATTCAGATAACCTAGGAGATATATCGATAGATAGATAGATAGATAGATATAGATATGAATCCAAGTCTCAAACTGAGTATGTTCTTGCATCACTAGGGCCTGTTCCATGATTTGTTCCAGATATGTACAGTCCTTGGGAAATGGTTCAAAGGTAGCCTGTTGAATAGCTCTCATTTACAGCAATAAAGGGTTCAGGATACCCCCCCCCCAAAGTAGGGTGTCAGAACGTATTTGTCTAGTGTTAACATGTTCCATATTTAAGCTTCAGTAAAGTCAGTGGTGCTTAAACCACAGTTGACAGTTTCTAAATATACAGTGACAGAACCGCAGCTGATGTGACTTGGTATAGCTTTATTAATTTCCTTTTACAAAGGCAGAATACAGGCTTCCTTCTGTTTAATTTAAATCCACTTTTATTTCTAGAATCTATGAGACTTCATGGAAGGAAAAAATCAACACATCACCTTATGAAACCTCTGTATAATAAGTGGCTCGTTTGAGTTTTGTTTTTGCATTTGAATTCTCAACGGTGTGTGTGTGTTTAACTTCAATTTATGAAATGCATCCTGATGTGTGATTCATCCATTGCTGTAATAAGCATTCAGATAGCCTCCTTAGGAGGTAACACTATGATTTTGCATAATTCACCCTCCATATTTGAGCAAAAACAAACTGATATGTTCCAGAGAAAGAACTCAGGGTTGTTTCTAATTGAATGCATCCAATCTTAACCCAGCCTAAGTCCCATTCCTTTCAATGGGTCTGCTCTAAGTGGGACTGACATTGGATACAACCCTCTCATTGCAGAAAATCTGGTCTTCTGAGAGCATCAGCAAATTCTAGTTAGCAGTGTATATGCTACAGCCACAAATTAAACCAACAGCAGATTTTCAGATGCTGGGTAAGAATGTAGTCTTGAGTGAGGAAAATTAATTGCTAAACAGGCGTCTTGCTTTTCAGAATTCAAGAAGGTTTCCAATGCCAGTAGGAAAAGTGCTTTAGCAACAGGAAAGCCAGGGTATTTTTATGGCTGTACTCTAAAGGAATATAGAATGTGATACATAGTGTATCTTAGTATAATTCAGTTGAGCCATTATTTGAAAAAGCAGATTGGAAACCCTCCCATATTTGTTTTACATGTTGATGTGAATTGGAAACTGAAAGGTACTGAGACCTAAGCCCTATTCAACATTTTGCCTGAATAGGGTATACTAAAATGTGGATGGGACCTCATCTGCTGCCCCTCACCCCAATGTCCTTGCATGCACTGACTACCCCAACCTCTCTGCGTTGAGTGGGGAAATTTGCCAGGGGGGCTTCTACTTGCATTCGCTTGTAGAACTCTGCATGATCAGGAACCCTGATAAAAGAGGGTCCCTAGGCATGTGGAGCCTTCTACACACATTTAAGCAAATGCAAGTAGAACCCCACTCCAGACCACCCTGCTCATGACGGAGAAGTTGGGGACATTGGTGGTAGCGCTGCGCTGGCGTGCAGCGCCGCCTCCTGTGTATGCCTGAATACAGTTGTGACAAAATGCTTGAATACAATATCATGGAACATCAAATGTCTGAAAGTTCTGCCCCTAAATCTAAACAGTGATGGCCTTTCTAGGGACTCTAGAAACCCATATCCAAAATCATGTCACCTCATGAAACCATTGTATTTAATCTCTGTGTCCCTTTCAAGAGTGAAAATTCTTTGCCCAGCATCACAGTGGTTTGGTGGTGTACCAAAACAAATTTATTGTGTCTTATCTCAAACACGTTTATTGCACTGAGGGAATAGCATGCATGGTAGTAGTTTGTTTAATAAACCACTTTGTTTTTTGTGGGTTTTAGTTTTTATATGCTAAAATGTTATATTGACTTTAGTGGAATGGCTCTGGAATTAATGGCTTGCGGATTGCAGATGGACAACCCTGTCCTATGTTAATTGTCCCACAAAAGCTATACAGGTAAGCAGAGCAGTGCTGTTTCTTTCTCCCTTTCCCTCATAACCCCATAATACACCTTCTTGCTGTATCATGATGCAAGTGCTAGATTGTACCAGGGTTGGCAGGAGGTGCTGCTGTATTATGGGCTGTGGATGCCCCACTTCCTCTCTGTTGAAACCGCTTCCTCTATTCCTGTCTCATACAGGGCCTTGTCTCCAACGCCAAGGCAGCAGCTCCAAATGCCATGGCAAGGTGTGTGGCTAGCTGCTGGTATCAGACCAAGCGGGCACAATTTTCTCCTTGTGTTGGTGCCAGGGGTAACATATGGAATAGAATACAGGATAATGCCCTTTGTGGAGGGTTTTTGTTTTCTTTACAGTATCGGGGCAAACTGGATCAGGCTTTTCATATACTATATTTGGTGTAAGTAGGATTTGTGAATCTTGCATTGACACCTTTCCTCCACCCTCATTTGTACATGTGTTGCATTGTGTAATGACCCTTCTTCAAGCTTCTGTCATTTATGCCCTGGGAGAGGGTTGGGCAACGTATGGCCCTCTAGATGTTTTGGCCAGTTAGGGATGTGTGAATCAGAAAAATGCAGCCTTGCCAAAGTTCTCCAGATTCCATCTCAGAGCTCATTCCAACACAAGTCCACATCAGATTGAGAGCTGTGGGTATTTTTTTCTTTTCGCATGAAAAACCTGTGCAAATTTTCGTGCATATTTTTCCAAATGTATGCCTTGTTTGTCCGCAAACAAGAAAACGTATGTATTCTTCTCCCATTGATTAAAGCACATTGTGTGCATTTTCCAAAAGCATGCATTTTTTTCATGTGCATTTTTCAAATGTGCACATGCTGTCAAACACATTTTTTTTTGTCCACGAATCACATTGCAAGCTTGGAAATGTACAGACTTTGACTGGTCTGTATTCAGTCTGGAAGTTGCAAACTGGGTAAATCCTGATAAAAAACAAACTGAAATGAATTTCTCATACATCCCTATAATTGGGCTACAACTCCCCATCACCATTGGCTATGCTGGCAAGGGCTGATGGGAAATATGAATCAAAACATTTGGAGTGCCACCAGATGTACACCACTGCCCTAGGATCATTATATATACATCCATATTTTTCATTCATTTATTATTTGAATTTATATCCCACCTCTCCACACAACAGTGCCAAGGCAGCTAACAACAAATAGATACCGGTAACCTATAAAACATAAAACACTATAAAGCAAGAGCAGGTTAAAAAATTTTTTAATAAAACAGGCTGATTAAACCAATACATTTATAATGGACACTCTGCATTTTCTCCCTTATGTACCCTTATGAGGGGTTTTAAAAATGGACTTAAGTGTGCCTAAGTAGATTGTTGCCATTATAGCCCAGTGTAAACCATAACTTCATTGCTAATATTGTCTTCATTACCTAGTATTGTTTATGCATAGTAAAAGAAAGGTTTTCTAAATCCTTTGAGAAAGGTTAAACAAAGTTAAGTATATGCTTAATTTTCTGACTGAACCCACTAAGTTTTAAACATACTTAATTTTGGCTGTCTCATGCCCCATCTCAATTTAAAAAAAATAATTGATATAGAAGCCATCTCCAAATAAAATCTTTGTTGGCATCAATAGGCTCCCTAAGATTTTTCAGAAAGTTATGATCCGAGAGGCAGGGTCAGAAACAGTAAACAGGCATTCTTTCAAAAGAGAAAATGGTTTATAAATATTTAAGTTGCTTTCTTTGAGGTTAGTTGCTGGAATGCTTTATACCAATAGACATGGCATCACCATGGAAAACAATATTAACCATAAAATGAATATGATGAAATCAAATTAATACCAAGTCATGCCTGTTGGATATGTAGCAATGCGCAGTGCGTTGCTTAGCATATTGTGCTGGGGGTTTGGTTTTTTTGGAGGGCGGGTAGGTTGCATCACCATTTTTCAGGTGGAAAACAGAAATAAGAAACCTAAATATGTGTAGATTTCAGAACTGTTTTCTTCACCAGTAATACACAATTATTTTTAAGTTGGTGGAAGAATCAAGCTGGTAACTTTCCCCTGCCCTCCTAAGTGAGGAGAACTTTTAGATCATAAGAAACGTTGATAATTGGCCCACCAATAGGGTAGTATCCAATGCTGCCCTTATGCTAGTGGGAATGACCGCTAGCACAACAAGAAGCTGGTGTTTGATAGCACACCTGGAAACTAGCCGAAACTAGCACTTCCAGAACAGGTCAAGGGAGCAGAGCTTGTGGAAAGGATTTCCACTGATTTGTCCCATCCTGTAAGCACTAGTCTGAGCTAGTTTCCGGGGTTGCGCTATGAATTGCTAGCTTCCCATTGTGCTAGCAGTCGTTCCCGCTAGTGCAACGTGATTGATGCTGGTGGGCTGTCAGTGTTGAATACTGCCCATAGTAATTGGAGGAGGATGAAAGGTTACAAATAGCACTGGTACTTTTAGAATCCATAACACATTCTGTGTTACATATTTTTGTCTCTGTAATTTAAGCATCTTTCACAATCACTCTGTTTTCTATATTTCTGTGCTAATTGTTCATCCATCACATTTTCCTTTTTGCTAGGATGGGGTTAAAAATGAAAAACAAATGATGCTGATAAGATTTACAATGGCTTAGTGTACTGTTTTGTTTTGTAGCTGTGTTACCTAAAACTGTAAGTGCTGGATTTAAATGGGGAAATATATATATATATGGAAATTCTGGACAATTAATTCAAAGGAGGAAATGGAATGCAACATTAAACAGTTTTAATAAAAGTCAGTCCGTTTCCAAATAAGGTGGAGACCAAATCCCATGTTCATTTTTGGTGAGGCAAAATTATCACGCAATGGCATTACCTTTTCAGTTTCATATGGTGAATGTTCTCATGAAATGCACCCCCATGTGGTGCCAAGTGGTACTCATCATACCAGAGGAAATGCTTGAGGCCTATAGTACCCTCAGATGATCACTACCATGGTTGCTACGTGGGGGCACATTGATAAGAATGGTTCACCCCATGGAAGTGAAAAAGGGAAATCATTTTGTGAATGTAAATGGGAATTGGACCCAAGCCATGTTGCTGATGAGTTCTGCTGAGAGGGATCTTTTTTTTTTTTTTTCCCCTTGTTCAGTGTACTGACTGGGAAGAACTATATTTGTTGTACTACATTTGTGCCAAAACTGATCAGTATATAAGTTCATGGAATAGAATGTTTCATATCCATTTATTCACAGCAGACTCTTTGAAAAGTTGTAACAAACCTTTTCACTGTTTATATAAACAATATATATTTGAACAAAAATAAACAACTGGAGCTAATTAGTAAGGATGGCTTCAATTTTGTCAAAATAAAGCTTTGATGGAAAAAAAATGGCTTCAGGGCATCCTGGTTTTGTTTGACTTCTTAAATTGCACAAGTCTTTCCCTATGCTGACACTTCTGAAAATCAAATTTTTCTTTGTGTGTGTGTTTTAAATAGTTACTTTCTGATATTTTGCTTACATGAAATTAAATAGAAAATAAAAAACAGTTTTGTGCATACTCATCAGGATGAAACATCAGGATGTTTCCATCTGGGGCTCCCTGGGTAGTAAAAAAAGGATCAGACAAAGATGAGTTCTTTAATGTAGTAAATGTCAAGAAATAATATGATATGATGGATGTCTCTTGCTGCAAGTAAGCACTTGGCATCCATAACTATAAAAGCATGAGATGCTTGACCTTCAGTACAGAATCACACTTACTGCATAACATATGATTTTGAATTAATATCCAATTCAGAAAAAGACAAGATGTTTCTGAAATGTGTCATGTCACGGGTGACTTTGTAGCTGGAATTCTTCCCCGATAAACATTTGCATGGAATGTAGTACAAAGGCAGTGCTGCTCAGTCCATTGTGGCAACAAAGTTGGGCTTGCCAGATCTTCATGGGCAACTTCAAGGCCCAGCTTTCCCTTCTGAGGTTTCTTTATCTTTAAACTGGACTTGGACTGGACAGCCCTTTGTAAAAGAGGGCACACGGCCACCTTACCCACCCAAACTTGCCAGCATCTAAATTAGCCTGAGGCGGCAGCCTCACTTTGCTGGCCCCAGGAAGGCCAGCTCTGGGAGGGAGGCATGTGATGTGGAAAAGGAAAGTGAGCCTGTTCTTTAACTGCTGCCGTGTTCTGCTCTGGTGAGGAACTATAGGATGAGCTCTTGGCTACCCTGGAAGGCGAGGATAAAGCAAACCTGTTGTTGTTGGCTGCTTTTAAGAATAGCCTTGCTGGATCAGGTCAGAGTCCATCTGGTCAAGCACTCACAAGCAGGGCATAATAGAGATGAACATCCCTTGTTGTTTGTCTTCAGCATCTATTGATCGGTAACATGCCACCTCTGAAATAGAAGCCTGTTATGATTTATTATGGTTAATAGCCACGGAGAGAAAGAATTTGTTTCACTGAATGCCCCACAGCTCTAGTATTTTGACAGGCAAAGAATAATATATCTCTATTAACTCCACACAATTTAAAAAAGGTCTTTCAGTTGCCATTTTTCTTTCTTTTTCTTCTTTTTTAATGCACACAGTTAAAGTTTCCTAAACGCTCCTCTAAGCATTGGATTTGTGGTTTTCATTGGTGAGGCACACTGAGATTGCATATTCCATGATATTCATAAAACGATCCTGAGAAGATGATGATGATGATGATGATGATGATGATGATGATGATGATGATGGATCCAGAATCTGACCTCTGTGGACCATGGAAGGCACCTTCACCTGATCTTTGGTGATCTCCCACCACCACACAGCCCACCCCATTCAGCAGAGTCCCCATACTCTCTGGGTAGTGTTTTCAGGGGGCGGGATGGGTGCTGTGGGGATGACACAGTGGGAAGTCTGATTCCACCAGCCCAGTTGCATGCGCCTAAATCTGGATCCAAACAGCTGCTTAGGTGCTTCCGGACAAGGCCTTTATTTTGCAGTTGCCTTGCCCCATTCACAGGATTTTATGGAGGAACCAGACCAGTGGTGGGGAACCTCAGGCTTTGGGGCTAAATCTGCCCCCCCTGGGGTCCCAATCCAGCCCCAGATGGCCATGTCCTCTTCCCTCGACCCCACCCCATTTCCCACAACCACCGACAGTTTGTTGGTTCACTGGCTTTTATGAAGTTTTCTCCACATTCTAAAAGGTTGAAATGCCTCTCACAAGGCTTAGTTACTGGCAGGAAGAGCTTTAACCTTCGATATTCTGGTTGTGTTTTTTTGTATTTTTTGCCCCATCCCCTTTGCCTTTGGTCCTGCCCACCTCTGGAATGCAGCCCCTGAGAGCTTCTCTGAAACCGAATTTGGCTCTTGGGCTGGAAGAGGTTCTCCACCCCTGGACCAGATTTTGTCGGCGTCTATTTGCAACTTTCCTTGGTTTCCCACTGCTGCTTCTGCCTCCCCCCCCCCAGAAAATTAATTAATGAGGAAAAGGCAGAATAGATGCACAATGTATTTCCATTGATAGTGCTAGGGGTTCGATTCAGTGATAGCATTCTGCCAGTGGAAGGGAACCACTGGGAGAACAGGTTTCCCCTTCCTTGCAAACCTGCTCTGGAGGGTTGGGGACCCTCTGGAGCAGATCTGTGGTGCATGCAGGGGGCTGCAGAGGGGAGGGGAGGACAATGCAAGCAGAGGTCCTGGTGTGTGAGTGGATTTGCACTCATGTGAGGGTTGGATCCTATCCTAAAAGCCCTCTGTCTGGAAGCACCCAGAGCTTCCAGACAAATCCAATACATTTTAATATAATCATACGCTTACTTGACTTCTTCAAGGATGTTACTGATGCTATATCTGGAATAGTCTTCCCTCCAGGCATGCAAACATTTAATTACATTCTCTTTACAGGGTTCATGTTTTCATCTTTAGCATACAAGATCAAACAGATAAAGGTTGTCTATGCAATTTTATATCACAGACGTAGCAATATCCTAAATTAGTTGCAAAAGCATTCTTATCTTTGGCATTCAATATACCCTCTACTGATAAAACTCCTGTTTACTAACTGTCTGGCTGCATTGTTTTTAACCATTTAGAGCGTTTAATTAACTATCCTTTCATTCAAAACATTGCTATAAAGTTCTGAGAGACAGGGGCATCTCTACACAGCAAACATAGAGACAAACTAGATGCAATGTTAATTCTGTGAATGCAACAACATTTTTTGTTATGGAAATAGCAGGCATGAGGAACAGCCTTGGGACTGTGTGGGGTACCGAGGGAACATTTCATACTTTGCATGACACATTTGCATTTGCATTTCGATGTTGCCCTGGTTTTATTACTTTTTTGAGAATACATATTCCCAGAGACATGTTTCAAATGACCAAGTTAAACTTGAATAAGTTGATTAATGATATATCATGGGATATAGATAGATGGGTATCTTTAAAGTTGAGTTTGTGAGGTAAGGTTAATACACTTATGATTAATATTATACCTAGGATTGTCTATGTTTTACATTGGATTCCTCTATTTATACCCAGCAAGTGTTTTCAAAACCTTAATGCTCTGTTTCTTAAATTTCTTTGGAGTTGCTCTTCACCATGAGTTTCTATAAAAAAGGATGCAACTTCCAGTTAAAGAAGGTGGGTTTAGCTTTCCAGATCTTGCTTTATATCATATGACTTATTTGTTGACCTGTACTAAATTTTGGTCTTTTCCACTTAGATTACATTATCTACCTTGGTCAGTTTTGTAATTTCTATGTCTGGATCCTCTCTCCAAATGGATGGCATTAGGTTCTTGGCACACTAAAATGGACAGGGTTCATCGTACAATTATGGCAGAGAGGTGTGGTGTATAATATCATGTCAATTACAGTTTGATCCATTTTCTCATATTAAATTGACTCTATGGGGAAATCCAGAGTTAAAAATTGGTAAGAAAATGTTCATGTGGCAGACTTAGATGGATAAGTTGATTTTTACCTTGGATCAATTAGTGGGTGCTGATGATGACGCTTTGTCATTTTCTGCTCTGCATGCTAAATACGATTTGCCTGCTATGGCTGAATGGCAATACTTGCAATTGCAGCACCTGTTAGAATCTAGGTTCAGCCCTGCTGCTTTTACAGCTTCAGAGTCTCCCTCATGATTGGAAGTACTTATTAAGGTTGATCAGATATATCGACCCATGATCCAGGTTTATAAATACTTATTATCGGTGAATAAATATGATACACAATGTCTTAAGCAGGAATGGAATAGGGGATTGGACTGTCCTGTTTTACCTAATCAAGGGAATGCCACTCTAGCGTCTGTACCAGAAGCGTCACTAGATCATAGGTGACATCTTATTCAGCAAAAACTCTTGTTCTGTGTTTATTGGATGCCACAAGGTCTCTTTAATAAGGGTTTGTCTAAGTCAGCTAAATGCTGGAGGTGTTAATACCACTAATGCTTCTCTTACTCATGTTTTGGCAATGCCCAATATTTGCCTCTTTTGGGAGGAGGTCATAATACAGATAAACTTTGTATTGGAATACTCTTTAATATTTACTGATGCATATGTTCTCTTAAATTATTTTCTTGTTGCTTGGAAGTTAACACAAGGTCAACATAAATGATTTTTCCACATCCTTTTGACAGCTAAAAGACTGCTATTACAACATCCAAGCATAAACAGCAACAGACCGTGGGTTCTGGGTGGTTTGTTAAGCACCCCACCCACCCACCCTCACCAGGTTTGGATGACACAAGAAGCTGTGCCCGGTGAGGTAATTATGTAAATCGGGCTGGCACACAACCAGCATGCACAGGGTGGTTGACAAGCCACTGTGGCTTATTAAGCACCCTTGTGTCATGCGAAACAGGTCCCTGCCCCTCAGAACTACTATTGTCTTGGTTCCCTAAGTGGAGGAAATGAGATGACTATGAAACCAGTTTAATGGCAAAATCCAGTGCCCTGTAAATCCTCTGCTCCTTCTCCACAGAGCACACATGGGTGATTGGTTGAAAAAATGTTTGATGTTTAAACCTTGATTGACATGAGATGTCAGTCAGCACCTCGTTCCGGCCTTCATTTTCCCTCCTTCAAGGTCTTTCACCCTGCTGCATGGCAGGAGTTGTCCCTGACCATCCTGTCTTCTTCATGGGCTGTGATATTTGCTGTGCCCTCCTCTCTTGAATATAGCCAGGAGAAGGCCAAGCAGGGATCCAGCAATGAGCCTCCAGGGCTGAGGCAGCAGTGGCTATTTTAAAGCTGCTTCCTAGCCCGGATTCCATTCACAGATCTTGGAGTTGGGTGTTCTCCTTCAGTCACCCAGAGAACCAAGTTGTTGTTTTTGATCTAGGGTCCCCTATTCCATAGGTGACAGATTTTTTGCCTATTTATTTATTTATTTATTTAATACATTTTTATACCACTAGTTAAAATCATAAAATACAATATAAAATATAAAATTTAAAGCCACAGATTAAAAACAAACACCAGAGCTAGCAGCAACAGTTACAATAACGGAATTAAAAACAATTACAAGATTAAGATGATTAAAATGATTAAAATGCCTGGGAGAACAGAAAGGTCTTCACCTGGCGCCGGAAAGAATACAAGGTAGGCGCCAGGCAAACCTCTTTGGGGAGCTCATTCCATAACCGGGGTGCCACGGGAGCAGAAAAGGCCCTCCTCCTGGTAGCCACCTGCCTCACTTCCTTTGGCAGGGGCTCTCAGAGAAGGACCGCTGATGCAGATCTTAGTGTCTGGGCAGGTACATATGGGAGGAGACGATCCTTCAGATACCCTGGCCCCAAGCCATTTAGGGCTTTAAATGTTAGCACCAGCACTTTGAATCGGGCCCGGAAACAGACTGGCAGCCAGTGCAGATGAGAAAGCACTGGCATAATATGTTCTCGTCGGCCAGTCCCCGTTAACAATCTTGCTGCTCTATTTTGGACCAGCTGAAGTTTCTGGACCGTTTTTAAGAGCTCTTTGGTCTCAAGATGCAATTTCGTCCTTCCACAGAGCTCCTAAAGGAGTAGAAGCCAGGTGCTGGATAATCTCGCATATCTCCCAAACCAACTGATCTCGAATGTACTCTTTAGCCTGCTGTTCATACTTCACATTACCTGGAAAGCCTGAGCATCTTCCTGACTTGATCTAACCCCGGACTTACTTTGGGGTTAAGTCAGTAGTGATGGTGGGGGCTTAACAGTTGATTTTATTGGACACACGAGTGTCCCTCAGCATATGTGGGGGGGAAATCCCAGTAGGTTGAAAATGTGAACACCACAGGTATAAATTTCTGTTCTTGTCACAGGCATAGGCACCTTGGGGCCCTCCAGTTCTTCTGGACTACAATCCCAGCCAGCATGGTGAATGGGTGTTGGGATTAGGGGTGTTGTAGTCAAAAAGAGCTGCAGCGTGCCTGGTTGCCTACCCCTGGTGGATCATAGCATCCAGCTGCTGTGCGCAGTTTGAAGGATGCATTATGGCAGCAATTACAGCACATGGCAAGACAGTTTCTCCAAGATGGAGGATGATGTTTCTGCGATGGGACAGTCTAATGTTAATAATGAAGAAATGGATATTGTCACTAGCAGCTAAGAGTTTATTAGAAACATGTCAGAAAAACTGAAGAGGGGGAGAGAACAACAGGACAAAAAAAAAAGGTAGCTTATAAAATGTAGGCAGTGGTATCAAACCTTCCTGCTCCCCTTATAAGGAAATGCAGCAGTCTGGAAAGAGTTAATGAGATTCTAGTTTGGTTTCCACTGATTTCTTTTGCCACAGCATGTATGTATCCTCCTCATGCCACATAGGAATAACTGAGGGTGGCAATGACTAGCACGTCTATAGAACTCATTAACAGACTTGCAAGACTGAGCACAAATTGGGAAGCCTGTGGAATGCTGTAACCATCCAGTTTTCCCACTGGGAGCAGAGTTATCGCTTTGGGGCAGTCTGGCAGGAAGCCAGGGTTTTCTCTAACAAGGATGATGGCCAGAAATGAGTTATAAAAGAGGAAGGATGGAAGAGTCCCAAGGGATAATCACCGAATAATATGGGCTCAGCCATGGCCTGCCTTTGAATGTGTTAAGTAGCATAATAAATCTCCAGCTATATAATCACCTGGGTAAAAGAAGGCAACATTTCCCAGTCCCTCCATGCTTCCCCTTACTAATAGGCCTCCTGCAAAGTCTGGAAATAAAAGAGCCGTAAATCTACCTCAACCTACTGCTGTTGGCTGGCTCAAAGCTTCCAAATATTTATAAGAGAGGCACAAAACCTCTAGGCCCAAAAGCTAGATAGATATTGGGGCCTTTTAGATATTAACTAGCCACACACCTCTGAGCAGCTCCTGTGTGGCAAGGATAAAGTTTAAATGATCCAATAACCTGGGTGGGGCTACTCATATGGACCCACATGATTGCCCCTGTTTGGGTCATTAAAATGTTATTTATTTACTATTTATTTGTACTATTTCTATACCGCTAAATATTTTTTAAAAAACCCCCAAGTGGTTTCCATATAAATCAGGTCACTTACACTGGATTGAGGCACCAAGTCAAAACTAAACTACTCCTTCAGGCAAAAGTGAAACAAGTTTATTGGTAGGAGTAAGCAGACAAATTAGGTCAGGGAGATAAGGGAATGAAACTGAGAAAGGGGAAAGTGAAACTTACTATGCACAGGCAGAACTATCAAACAAAAAAGAACCTACGTTATTCTCATCTAATTGAAGAATCTACCCGAGTCTGATACTAGAAACTATGACGGACTTACGACAAAATACCCAGGTGGTCTGCTTGGGGGTTGAGTGTCCGGGCTGGCCTGAGCTGACGACCTGCTCCGTGCTCCCTTCCCTTGCACCTTGTTCCCAACAACGTTCAGAAGCCTTGGCTGCTTCTTTTACCCCCTCACTCGCCCCCCCTCTGGATCCCCCAACCCCTCCCTCTCCTGACAGGACAAACCAGTTTGGCCAGGCAAGAAGGGTGCTGAGGTTTCAGCGCCACTTTGTCCATGGCCCCTCAAGGGTACTTGGTTCAAGTGGAGCCCATATCTCTTGTACAGGCCCGACTTCTCCCAAAATGTTCCCCAGTGCCTAACAACTCTGAACTCCTCCTCCCTACACCACAACCTCACCCATGCATTGAGACTCCTCAGCTTCACCTGCCTAGCTGGCCCTGCGTGTGGTCAGGTAGCATTTCAGAGACAGCCAACTTGGTGGTCCTGAATTTCAACCTCCTACCTAGCAACCTAAATTTGGCCTCCAGGACCTCTTGACTACATTTCTAGATAGATATTGGGGCCTTTTAGATATTAACTAGCCACACACCTCTGAGCAGCTCCTGTGTGGCAAGGATAAAGTTTAAATGATCCAATAACCTGGGTGGGGCTACTCATATGGACCCACATGATTGCCCCTGTTTGGGTCATTAAAATGTTATTTATTTACTATTTATTTGTACTATTTCTATACCGCTAAATATTTTTTAAAAAAACCCCAAGTGGTTTCCATATAAATCAGGTCACTTACACTGGATTGAGGCACCAAGTCAAAACTAAACTACTCCTTCAGGCAAAAGTGAAACAAGTTTATTGGTAGGAGTAAGCAGACAAATTAGGTCAGGGAGATAAGGGAATGAAACTGAGAAAGGGGAAAGTGAAACTTACTATGCACAGGCAGAACTATCAAACAAAAAAGAACCTACGTTATTCTCATCTAATTGAAGAATCTACCCGAGTCTGATACTAGAAACTATGACGGACTTACGACAAAATACCCAGGTGGTCTGCTTGGGGGTTGAGTGTCCGGGCTGGCCTGAGCTGACGACCTGCTCCGTGCTCCCTTCCCTTGCACCTTGTTCCCAACAACGTTCAGAAGCCTTGGCTGCTTCTTTTACCCCCTCACTCGCCCCCCCTCTGGATCCCCCAACCCCTCCCTCTCCTGACAGGACAAACCAGTTTGGCCAGGCAAGAAGGGTGCTGAGGTTTCAGCGCCACTTTGTCCATGGCCCCTCAAGGGTACTTGGAAGGGTGATTGCAGGTACTTGACAACCCATTGAGAGTGTCTGGGGAAAACCTTCCAAATGTGAATGCGTGTGTCCTGGACTTGGCAACATCGAGGGGGTTTGGTGAAAGCCATCGGAATGCAAATGTGTGTCTCGGACTGAGCTCTCCTGCCCTGGGCAGGGATTATGCCGGTGAAATGGGGCAAAGTGTGTCTTTGTCAGGCTTTCTCTCCACAGGAATAATAGAAATAACAGATGAATTGCTTAAGGAACTCCCTTCTGGAAGTGACTGAAAAACAATAATGGCCTGATCTAATCTTTCCCCTACACACACAACTGGGTGATTACAACCCTCCTAAGAGCACAGCACTCCACATGAGAGAGGGCCAGTAAGGAGGATCGAGGAGCCCCAGTGACAAAGTGTCAGCACACAAGTGAGTTAAGCACCCGTGCGAGTTTAGCAACAGAGTGAGGAGGCCAGGGCAGCTGGCTCTTCTCTCCCTTCTCATAGTAAGTAACTGTAAATAAATAACTATAACTATAAATAAATAACAATACATAAACTCCCTACCTTCTCCTAGTAAACAATTTAGTTTTCCAGGTAAACAAACCCAATAATAGCTATTTAAAAAATTCATGAAGGTAGAAAGCCAGCAGAGGTGTGGGGGCTATCCAGTGTGACACATGTATGGCTATCTGCCGTCTGGACAGAAGTTGTGGGTGTTCACACTGTGAAATGAGCTCCTGGCTCTCAGGGAACAAGTTCATTTTTTATTTATTATATTTATACCCCACCTTTTTTCCTGCAAGGAACCCAAGGCGGCTTACATAATCATCATCATCCTCTGTTTTATCCTCACAACAACCCTGTGAGGTAGGTTAGGCTGAGAGTCAGTGACTGGCCGAAAGTCACCCAGTGAGTTTCATGGCTGAGCGGGGACTAGAACCTGGATCTCCCGAGTCCCAGTCCAACACTCTAACCACTACGCCACACTGGCTCTCTGGATTTCATTCCCTTGAAATCAAGGTTACTGACCAGGAGAAGCTAAGACTAAGAGAGGCAGAGAGGTTGATGGACGAGACCTTCATGGACCTAATAGCAGCATCCCAATTCCTGGGTGACAGCTCCTCTGTTGTCATGGAGAATGGGGGTCTCAGGGAAGGAGGGTGTCATTCTGAAGAAAAGGGAAATGATATCATGCATTGTCTAGATAGCTTTGTAGCTAGTGCTGGGGTGGAGTCAGTCAGTGGTTGTGGTCCATGTTGGTACCAATGACATAGGGAAATGTAGTCAAGAGGTCCTGGAGGCCAAATTTAGGTTGCTAGGTAGGAGGTTGAAATTCAGGACCACCAAGTTGGCTGTCTCTGAAATGCTACCTGACCACACGCAGGGCCAGCTAGGCAGGTGAAGCTGAGGAGTCTCAATGCATGGGTGAGGTTGTGGTGTAGGGAGGAGGAGTTCAGAGTTGTTAGGCACTGGGGAACATTTTGGGAGAAGTCGGGCCTGTACAAGAGATATGGGCTCCACTTGAACCAAAATGGAATCAGATTGCTGGCGCAAAACATTAAAAAAGTGGCTGAGCAGATTTTAACCTGAACCCTGGGGAAAAGCCAACAGGAGCTGGGAAGCATCTGGGTTGGGTTCAATCATTCCTAGGGGATGAAGATGAAATATTTTCCAATTGCTCAAATGTAGAATGGGAGGAAATAAGCCATGTGCATATGGTGAAACATGATAGCCAGCCAAAGAGGCCTAAGTGCCATAGCAGAAGATGCACATGCCAGAGACATCTGGGGAGGGACACCGTGTATAAGTGTTTCTATACAAATGCTAGAAGCCTCCAAACCAAGATGGGAGAGTTGAGTGCCTGGTTTTAAAGAACCTAGATATAGCAGGCATTACAGGAACCTGGTGGAATGGAGAGAACCAGTGGGATACAGTCATCTCTGGACATAAACTCTATAGGAAGTACAGGGAATGGTGTAGTGGAGGAGGTGTTGCTCTGTATGTCAAAGAGAGCATAGTGTCGAGCAGATTAGAAAACCTAAAAGGCGCAGATTCTTCCACAAAAGTGCTGTGGGTGACAATACTGGGCTCTAAAACTAATTTAGTGCTAGGAGCATGCTCTCGTCTCACAGACCAGAACACTCAAGGTGATCTAGATGGAAAACAAAATCAGGGAGGCCTCCAGACAAGGAAGTATTGTAATAATGGGTGACTTCAGTTACCCCCCATATTGACTGTATAAATGTATGTTCCAATTACGACCAAGAGGTTAAATTTCTCAAAGCACTAAATGACTGTGCCCTAGAACACTTTGGTCATGGAACTCACAAGAGAGGAGGCAACCCTGGATTTAATCCTTAGTGGTGTTGCCCAGGACCTAGTACGAGATGTAAATGTTGTTGAACCAGTTGTAAACAATGACCACAGTGTTATCAGATTTAATATATATTTAAGTGGACAATTGCCAAGGAAATCCAACACAGTCACATTTGACTTCAACACATTTGAAGTCAAATGTACAAATTTACAAACACATTTGTGTTCATACAGGTCTATTCTATATTAAATACTGTTATTTCTGGGCTAAATTGTTTTTAAATCTTTTATACTGTTTTAATCTCTTTATTGTAGAATTATTTTGTGCTATTTTATTGTATCTTGGCCTTGTTTTAGGCACTGTTGTAAACCACCCAGAGAGCTTCGGCTATTGGGCGGTATATAAATTAATTAAATAAAAAAATTAAAAAAATAGAGGAAACATCTCTAAAATGAGAGAGCTGGTCAAGAGGGTTAAATCCCTTCAAAATGCTTGGAGGTTACTCAAAACCACAATAATACAAGCTCAGCTAGAATGTATACCACAGGTTAGGAAAGGTAGCACCAAGTCCAAGAGATCATCAGCATGGTTAATGAGTAAGGTCAAGGAAGCTATTAGAGAAAAAGAAGGCTTCCTTCAGAAAATGGAAGTCTTGACCAAGAGAGGAAAACAAGAGGGAGCACAAACTTGCACAAAGGAGATGCAAGAAGACAATAAGAGATGCAAAGAAGCATTTTGGGGAACATATTTAAGAAAGGTGATAGAACAGACTGTGGAAATTATCGGGGCATTTCTCCCTTAGCTACCGCAGGTAAAATATTTGCCAGGATTCTCGCAAACCGTCTTCTATCTATTTCAGAAGAGATCCTCCCTGAAACTCAATATGGTTTCCGCCCCTCTAGAGGGACAGTAGACATGATTTTTACTGCACGTCAGCTCCAAGAAAAATGCCGGGAGCAAAATCAACCCCTTTATATGGCATTTATCAATTTGGCTAAGGCCTTTGATACTGTAGACCGTACAGCTCTCTGGACTATCCTTATGAAAATTGGATGCCCCAATAAATTTGTGAATATCTTGCGGCTTCTCCATGACAACATGATGGCAACGGTTTTGGACAACAATGGCTCTCATGGTGCTCCATTTAAAGTGGGATCAGGTGTTAAACAGGGATGTGTTATCACCCCAACATTATTTGCTATTTTCATTGCCATGATTTTACATCTTGTCGAGGGGAAACTTCCCACTGGTGTGGGAATTATATACTGAACAGATGGAAAGCTTTTTAATCTCAGCAGGCTGAAAGCAAAAAGTAAGGTAATTACAACCTCCATTGTGGAACTTCAGTATGCTGATGATAATGTGGTCTCCGCACATTTAGAGGATGATCTCCAAACTATCCTAAATGCTTTTGCAGAAGCATACAAAAAACTTGGTCTCTCACTTAACATCAAAAAAACCAAAGTGCTTCATCAGCAAGTGCAAGCTAACCCTTTGGTGATGCCATCTATCCAGCTTGGCGGGACAATACTGGAAAATGTCGATCATTCTCTCTATCTTGGCAGCTATCTTTCTGTTGCAGCTAACATCGACAGTGAAATCCAGCATCGTTTGAGCTCCGCAAGTGCCGCGTTTTCTCGAATGAAACATAGAGTGTTCGAGGATCGGGATATTTGTAAGAAGACCAAAACACTGGTTTATGAAGCCATTGTATTGCCAACTTTATTGTATGCCTGCGAAACATGGACTATCTATAAACGTCACCTCCAACTCCTTGAAAGATTTCATCAACGTTGCCTCCGGAAAATCCTGCGAATTACTTGGGAAGATAGGCGAACAAATGTCAGTGTACTGGAAGAAGCAAAGACTACTAGCATTGAAAAAATGATCCTTCAACGCCAACTTCAGTGGACCGGTCATGTTGTTCGAATGCCTGACTGCCGTCTCCCAAAGCAGTTACCGTACTTTATTCCCAACTCAAGGATGGAAAGCGGAATATCGGTGGTCAATATAAGAGGTTTAAAGATGTTCTTAAGGCTAATCTAAAAAAATGCAATATAAACATCAAAAACTGGGAAGCTCTGGCCCATGAACGATCTAACTGGAGGTTGGCCTTTCACAAAGGTTCTATGGACTTTGAAGAAGCTCGAGTGCAAGGTGAAAGGGAGAAACGTGCTAAGCGAAAAGCACGTCAAATAAATCCTTTACAGGACCATCTTCCATCTGGTAACCTGTGTCCTCACTGTGGGAAGCTGTGTGGATCTAGAATTGGCCTCCACAGCCACTTACGGACCCATCGCTAGAGTCTACACAATTTTCTTTAGAATTTTCCTCCTTTTAAAATCTCCTTTTTGTAAATTTTCTTTTTTTTTTATCCTGGCAGACAATCTTACTTGGTCACGAGTGATCGCCTGACTGACTGACTGCTAACATCAAAGCCAAGAATAAGAAATTCTTTAAATATATATCAGAAGCAGGAAACCAGCTAGGGAGGCAGCTGGATCAAAGTACTAAAGGAGGATAAGGAGATTGCGGAGAAGCTGAAGGAATTCTTTTCATCTGTCTTCACTGCAAAAGATATAGAACATATACCTGTGCCTGAACTGATGTCTTCTGAGGAACTGAAGCAAATAGTGGTGACAAGAGGAAGTTCTCAACCTTACTGACAAACTGAAAGTTAATCAGTCACTGGGCCCAGATTGTATACATTCTAGAGTTCTTAAAGAACTCAAATATGAATTTGCTGATCTACTATCAAAAATATGTAACATGTCCCTAAGATCAGCCTCTGTACCAGAGGACTGGAAAATGGCCAATGTAACACTATTTTTTGGCTGGAGAATGCTGGGAATGCTATGTCTTTTTTCTGTCAAAACATGCATGAGATTGTACCCTTATTTCTCTATTTGTTTAACTTCTCTACACATCCAAGCATAGTCACCCACACTACCTAACAAATTACACCCAAACCTGTGAGAGCTTTTGGGATATAGCAGTATGAGAAGTTGTGCTTGGAAAAAGAAGGATTTGACCAGAATGCCAAATACACTGAAGAGTCAAAGGGAGGGAGGGAAAGAAAAGGAATGTAGTTATATAACCTTGTTATTATAGAAGTAATTGCAAGTGACCAAAAATATGTCATAAAAGCTATACCATGATTCTTTCATACTTTCTTAGCAAAATGTTTTATTAGAGTAATTAGAATCTGAAAACAAGTGATGTGATGTACTATGTATGGTGACAGTATGTTGTTAGAAGACTATGTGTCTTATAGAAAAGCATTTCATTACATCATTAGTCCTTCAGTTGTTCTGCTACACCAGATTCCTCTAAACCAAAAAGTAATAGCCTCACCAATCCCATAAATATTAATCGTCCAGAAATAACTTTGAGGCTAGTCCCACATGAATTGCTATATTATGCAAAAGAGCAGCATGCAAGCAAAGTCATGCAGACTTGTGGGAGGCTATTAGATGTACTAGCGGATCTATCCAGACATCTAAATCACATTTTCTAAATACCATTATTCCTTTCAATTTCAGAGCTAGGGTTTTTATGAGATTTATTGTAATTTGACTCCCCAGGTGTTGAAGAATTTAGAATGGCTGTCAGAGGCTGTATCTTCAGGGAATTACAGTCTCTAAATAATGCTGAAGGGAAATGTGTTTCAAAGTAATAAGAATTACTCCAAAGATTACTTTGGTCCTTGCACAGTCCAACATTCATTAGCTGAAACAAATGTATTACTTACTGTGTTGTATTTCCCACCAGACCCCAAAAGGTTCTAAGGTGTTTTGGGCCAGAAAACAGGTACCCAGGGCAGGCTATGCCAATGTTAGCTCACAGAATTCAAATTTGCCTCTATGTTATGGTGGCATTTAAAGAAGGATTTTAATGGCAAACTTTAGAATGATGTGGGAAACCACAGGCCAAGTAGGGTTTGTTTTTGTTTTCTAAATTAACCCCCTTGACTTGCACCCACAACTAAAATGAAAAATCTCACCCAAAATGGTAGTTATCTGGTTGAAAAGTAAACATTCTTTGTCCCAGGATGGTGAAAGGTACGTAACATGCTTTACAGTACCATCCTAAGCAAACTAACTAGGGAATAAACTTCATAGAGATCAGTGGGACTTACTTCTGAGTGCATGCTTAGGACTGCCGTACATGGTTTCTAAAAGTTCTTGTTCAGGCTGTTTCAAGGAATCCAAGATGGCATTGAGCACATGTTTATTGGTATCTCCCAAGCCTATCAGCTCCAGCCACATCTATCCTTTTGCTGACAACAAAATAAGAGAAAGAGAGAAGGAGAGAACTAAACTTCTTAGGAACTAGCAGGGCCGGTGCAAGGCAGTTTGGTGCAGTTTGGTGCCCTAGGCAAGATCAGATATTTAGCGCCCCCCCCTTCCCACTTGAGCCCTCCCTCCCTATTTCTGGCACCCCCTTTAGCCCTGCGCCCTAGGCAGCTGCCTAGTTGGCCTAATGGTAGCACCGGCCCTGGGAAGTAGAACCCTGCCTTAACATGGAAAATATTTAGGATTGGGCAGAAGCTTCCCATTCCCTTCATGAAGTGAACCAAACAATGACTGGGTTTGCATGACACAACAATCCATCATGGGTGACAAGCCACCGTGGATTGTCATGTCGTATGAACCTAGACCGTTTCCCGCAGAAGGATGGCTTGTTCATGGGCAACAAGCCACCCTGACAACCTTTGGCTTGTTCTATGGGTTGTTGTACCCATGATGGGTTGTCGTGTCATCCAACCCTGGGGCGACTGACCCCATCGCAGGTACCAGGAACCAGTAAGCAAGCTACCACAGGATGTAGTGATGGCCAGCCACCAATTGGATGACTTTAAAGGGAGATTAGACATATTAATGGAGGAGAAGGCTATCAATGACTACAAGTTGTATTGTCTATGTATTGCATCTGCTATCAGAGGCATATGCCTATGTATAGCAATTGCTGGGGAACATGGGCAAGAGGGTGCTACTGCATTTATGTCCTGCTTGTGGGCTTCTCATGAACATCTGGTTGGCCACTTTGGGAACAGAATGCTGGACTTGAGAGGCCTTTGGTCTCATCCAGCAGGGCTCTTCTTATGTTCTTATGTGTTTGTGTGTGCAAAGTGACAACAGTGGCAGCTTAGTTCTCCATAGTGTTTTTGGCCTTTGGGCAATGGGAGGCATTACAAAGTAAGAGGGGCAGGCAGCCAGCCAAATACTTATCTGAAGGTTCGCCTTCCCGCTTCTACCACTGCCTCCAATGAAGAGTGCTGACAGCCCTTTCCACTGCCTGCCTATCACCTGCGGCTGATCATACTGTCTCCCTCAAACTGAATGCCACAGCAAGTTGTCATCAAGTAATATGATTAATGTTTAACATTTATATAGCACTTTATAGTATTCAAAGAGAAACAAACAAACAAAAAGACAACAGGTAACGGCAACGTATCATCTATTCTATGTGGATTCATGTGAGGAAAAGATGTCAGTACACTAATTGGCAGTTCATCATTTCCCCCTGCATCACCCACTCAGTTGCCTATTGGCATGCTGAGCGATGCAATGGTACAAGCTAGTCGTAACTAAGATGGTTTTTGTCTGTGTGAAAGAATCCTTCTTTATTCTTTGGGTTCTGTCTTTGCTACTCAATCAGAAAGTTCCTCCTCTTCACATTTCAGTCTCCTCAGCACCAAAGTCACTGCTTTCTCTATTGAATATAAACTGATCTGCATCCCATGTGGGACAATGCTTGTGGTTGTTGTCCCAAATCTTAAGTACAGGCCCGGCCCAAAGTATTTTGCCACCCCAGCCAAGGCAGCAGTGTTGCCACCACTGCTGCCGCTGCTCACACACCCACCCGGTTGCTCACCTGGCCAGCCAGCCTACCCACATGGCCGGCCAGCTGGCCACTCCCTCACTTGCTTGGCCAGCCAGCCTACCCACATGGCCACTCGCTCCTGCCCACCTGCCCACTCCTACCTCGTGCCCCAGCTGTGGGGCTCTCACGAGAGGTTGGCTGAACAAGTGAGAGGCAGCCAGCTGGCCAAGTGGGTAGGTAAACAGGGTCCCCGCCGCTTGCAGTAAGAAGAAGCAGTGGCGGCTGGCAGCAAATGCCACACAGAGGGGAGCGACTGGCGGGGCTTTCCAGAACACCCACTGGAGGTGGTGGGGAGGCAACAGCAGGCCTTCCTGGCAGGGCTGGGTGGGGGAGCGGCACAATTCGCTGCTCTCCCTGCTCCGCTGCCTGATGCGGGCACATCAGCCCGCGTAATGGTAGGGCCAGCCCTGCTTCAGTAGATAGCTGATGAAGTAGCATCCATATGTCCTCCCCAACTTAATAGTTAACATTTTTAGAGATGTACAAATCTGACTGTGTACATTTGGAAATCTCAGGGCCGGTGCAAGGCAGTTTGGTGCAGTTTGGTGCCCTAGGCAAGATCAGATATTTAGTGCCCCCCCCTTCCCACTTGAGCCCTCCCTCCCTATTTCTGGTGCCCCCTTTAGCCCTGCGCCCTAGGCAGCTGCCTTGCCTAGTTGGCCTAATGGTAGCACCGGCCCTGGGAAATATTGTCACACAAATCATTTTATAACTGGGATTGAAAATATCTAAACGTGTAAAATAAATTAAGTCTTCCTCTCTCCCTCTCTATATGCTATAGATTAGCTGCCTTTCATTTGTGAGTCACTCTCTCCGTCACTACCAGACAGCTAAAATTGCTGAAGTGTTGCAGAATGTTCATGAACAGCCTTGTCAAAAATTCTGTGATGACTCTTCGGTGAGCACAAATTCCTAACTACTGAGGGGGAACTATTTTGACAATCAGTCAAGCCTCATTCTTATGTTATACTGGTGGTATAGTTCTCACTAATAGGGAGAAAATATGTAAAGGAATTCAGGGCTTTCTGTGCCTCTAATAGTTGCACAAAACAGGGAATTCGGTATGTTCAGCGTTCCCATTCCTGCACAACAAGCTTTTGCTTCCACACATCTATTAAAGCAGCGGTGCAGAACCTCTTTCAGCCCAAGGGCCAAATTCCATTTCAGAGAAGCTCTCAGGGGCTGCATTCCAGTGGTGGGTGGGGCCAGAAGCAATTTAAAAAAAAAATACATACATACATATCAGCATGTTTTAGCTTAAAGCTCTTAGTGCCAATACAACTAAGCTTTAGGGGAGGCGTTTCAATCTTTTAGAATGGGGGGAAAACTCCACAAAAGCTGGGAAACCACAAAATAATTGGGGATCAGGGGGAAGGGGTGGGGCATTCTGGGGACCCCAAGATGGCTGAATTGGGACCCCCAGAAGTCCATTGTCTCCCAGGCCTGAGGTTCTGCACCCCTGCATTGAAGCTAGAGGTACCCAATCCTCTTTTGTTTCGGCTCATGCTAGGTGCTGGGAATGTAAAGCATCTGGGCAGGCAAATGTGTTAACTGGCTCTCATCTGGATTTGGATGATCTTAATCATGTCAGGAATGGATGCCATAAGGACAAGCCATAGCAAGTTTGTTGGGCGGGGACGTCCGGCGGAATCTTGTATAAGATCTAGGGGACAGGAGGACCTTTGTCTTTTTGCCAGGAACTGGGGTAAAATAATATAGAATCAGAGGTGCTGATGGCCGGGAAGCCAAGGAGCAGGGAAGAAGTATGAACCTGAATTTCACATATGCAATCCTGTGCATGTTTACCCAGAAGTAAGTCCTACTGCGGTCAGCGGGGTTTAGTCCCAGGTAAGTATGCATAAGATCGAAGCCTAAATAGTTGACTATGGGTTTCCAATAGAGAAATATACGTACACATGTTTAATTTAAGATGAACATGGCTCTTTCACATACTGGCATGCCTGGGCTGCTAGATAAATATCTTAGGACAGTGCAAATGGCTGACTGACGAGTGCCTATTATCTGCGCATGAATCACGCACTTGCAAAGATCTTGTTCCGAGTGACATGAAAATCTACCCTCTGTGAATTGCCTGGAACTCTACCTAAAAATATACTCGCATGCTGTGTAGGCACCTAAATGGAAATATGTGTGCACAGTAAATTATACAGATCTCATGAATAAAGGAAAAGGGAATCATAAAATTCATGGGCTGCCACAGTTTATATCATATTTATAGTACAAATCTAATATATTGTTAAGATTACTGTGCAAGAGGGTTTATAAAACTGAATAAATACAAAAGTCAGCCCCTTAATTCTTGCATGCTCAAACACAATAAGTAGTGTGATATGCATGGGGAAAGGTCTGTAGTAGTAGTGGTGAGGAGGAGGAGGAGGAGGAGGAGGAGGACTTGTCTTGATTATGTGGGTGAGTCTATGTCTATAGCTTTGCCTAAATTGTCATCTGACGGGGGTCAAGTATTTGACAAAATAACCTTAGGCTGCAATCCTATGCACACTTACCAAGGAGTAAGTCCCATTGAACTCAGTGGGGATTACTTCTGAGTAGACATGTATAGGATTATACAGTTCATGTATTTACATAACAGCTTGGGATATATTCCCTCGGTGGCCTGGAATCTCCAGACTTTAGAAAGGGGCATCTCCCAGTTACAGGATGAATCAGAAACAAACAAACCCCAGTTTGGAACCAATTTGGCTAACTGAATTTAGAATTAGAAAGAGAGATGCACAATGACTTGGATCCTGAGATCCCATGAGAGAACTCTGCTTATGGGATGCTCCCACAAGCAGAAGTGGAGAAGATTATTTTATCTGATCCCCTCCTGGACTGTTGTGAACCACCCAGAGAGCTTTGGCTGTGGGGCGGTATAGAAATGAAATAAATAAATAAATTCACCTAAAAAAAAAAAAATCTGTTCTGGAGGTCTGGGGCAGGGTGGCTGCTGAGGAAAGGGAGAATCAGTGAAAATCACCTCTTCTCTTTTGTCAGTAGCAGCCTCTGCTGGATTAAAGGCCCTCTCATTCTTGGAATGACAACTCAGGATCCAAGACAGAGAGTTTCTAGTTGGTTAGTTGAAACTAGGCTGAAGCTTTGAAGGGCTTAAAGAGTGACTCTCTAGGAATCTTGTGCAAGATTAGTTGTTCTGCTGCCTGCTGTAGGAGTGTCTATTTGCTTCCAATATGTTCTTGTTTGTATACCTGTACATAAAAAATATATATCGCATTTTTTTCGCTCCATAAGACGCACCTGACCATAAGATACACTTAGGTTTTAGAGGAAGAAAACAAGAAAAAAATATTCTGAACCAAATGGTGAACTAAAATATTTTTATAAATATAACAAAATAATATTTCAACCATGTACAGTGAACAGCAGTCAACAGTGGCATTAAGAACCATCATCACTGTCATTAACAAATGAGGAGAGACTTTAAGGTTCGAGTACTCTTCTAGTTTTCTGGGAACCCCAAGAACTCTTCATCACTACTGCCAGAACTTATGAAGCTCAGTGGCTCACAATCACTGACACTACTTTCTTCGCTAGCTTCATATAGGATACTATCTTCAGTTCCATCTAAGGCATTGCTAATGCCACATTTTTTGAATGCCTGATTTTCTCATTCACTGAGTGCCATGATGTTTTCACCCATTCACAAACTTGAGTGATAGTGGGCCTCTTCATTCGTCCAGTAGGTGTCAGATCATGATTACCAGCAGCCATCCATTTGTTCCACTCTTCTCGCATAAAGACTTTAAATGGTTTGTTGATGGAAACGTTGAGAGGTTGCAACTGGCTGGTAAGACCCCCAGGAATTACAGCTAGATGGGTCTTCACTTCTTTAAAGCGCTTTCTTGTAGTTTCGCTAATATGTGCTCTAAACTGGTCAAACACTAATAAGGCAGGTTTTTTCAGAAGCCCTCCAGGATGTTTGGACCACACTTTTTCAACCCATACTCTCATTCCATTTTCATCCATCCATCCTTTCTGATGAACATGTACAACAACTCCTTGTGGAATCACTTCTTTTGGAAATGTTTTCCTTTTGAAAATTAACATGGGTGGCAATTTGGTGCTGTCTGCACAGCAGGACAATACAACTGTGTAATGGGTTTTCTCATGTCCTGAGGTTTTCACAGTTATGGTTTTGGCACCTTTCAGATCAACAGTCCTATTAGATGGCACATCAAAGGTTAGCGGGACTTCATCCATATTCCCAATCTGGTCAATTTCAAAACCATTTTTCTTCCTAGCATCAGTTACAAAGGTATGAAAAGACAGAATCTTAGATTCGTATTATTTTGGCATTCTTTGCACAATTCTAGTTTTGGTGCGCATAGCAAGGCCACATCGCCTCATAAATCTGTAGCACCACGATGGTGATCCAGTAGAATCCTGAATGCCTTTCTCTACAGCAATGCGTTTGGCTTCTGTGGAGAAAAGAAAGAGCCTCTGAGGTTTCCTACACACACACTCACACGCCTGCACACACACACACACACACACACACCTCATGTGTGAACTGGCTGGAGGCTGGGGGCGTGGGGTGTGCATGGTTCCTCTTGATGGCCCCTGCCGGGCGGGCACCTCAATGTCTGCTAGGCCTTTCATATGCAAATGTGGTTCAGGCCCGGTAAGTCATGAATCACCCCTCCTCCCTGCCTGGCCAGGTGAAGTTCATCCTGATTGGCTAGAGGCAGCAGAGCTACAGAAAGGAGGAGGGGAGGGGGAAAAGGTATATTGCCAAGGTGTGGCTTTTGTCTTTTGTCTTTGGTCGTCGTAGTGTCCTTGCTGTGGATCATGGCAGCAAGTTACGTGGAGGTCCAAGCCTTCGGGCTGGCCTCAGGATCCGGCCCCAGGTAGCTCCTGGTGGAATTAGCTGAATGAGGGCTGTGGCAAAGGCAAGCCCAAGAGGAGGGCTACTCATCTCGGACCTTAGGGTAGGTGTGGTAGTTTCCTCGGGTGGCAGGGCTGTGCTGAAACCAACCCTGAAGAGAACCGGCTCCCAGGTAACTAGTGTGTGCCTGGGAGATATAAGGAATCAGTTGTTTTGTTATTTTGTAGCTCTACTGTCTGTGTACCAAAGCGTCTCTCTATTTTTGTGTCCTTACCTCATTGCCCACCTTTTGTTGTAAAATGCTACCTGAATAAACCTTCTCGGTTTTTACCCTACATGGTGTTTGTGGTTGCTCTGTGGCTTCAGCTCTAAATCCAGGGTACAGTCAAAGGCAAGTCCCTGAACAGAGATTCAAGTAGGATTGCAAAGCTGAGGCTAGCAGTCTGGCACCTTGAGATCTCTGGGGGTCTTGGGTCTTTGGGTAGGTAAGGATGGGTTGTGGCGGGTCAGCCAGCCCCCCCTTCCTTCACAGCTTCATATATTATCATTTTTGTAGAGACTGATAAGCCATTATTCCGGTGACGTGTGATCCATTCTTTCATGTCCACGTCTAACTGAGGCCACTGTGCAGCATGCCCACGCACGAAAAGTGTGCTTACTTTTATCTGCTTTTTGCAGCTGATCCTTCTGTTTCCTCCACTCTCTTATCATTTTTTCAGTTGGAGGTGGCCCAAATTGTTTCTCCACTGCTCTGTTTCCATGTTCCTTAGCATATTTTACTACCTCCAGTTTAAAAGGAATTTTATATGCTAGTCTTTTCTGCTTTATCATCCTTGTATGTAGAATGAGGAGGTGGTACCATATTTTTCTGCAAGAAAATACAGTAATGAAGGAACTGTCAGTAATGTGTCCTTCATTGTTATGAGATTGTTATTGTTACCTCAAGTTTGAAATACAACCCTACTCACGAGCATCAGGACTGGTTGGTGGTGTTGGCTACACAGGAGGCAGGAGTCTACCACCATCCGCCATGGCCACACACTTTTCAATCCTGCCTCTTGTGTAGCCAACACCACCTGCCCCTAGCAGACTACCGTAAACCTTATAGCCTGTCGGCTATAGCCAGGGCTGGTGCAAGGCAGTTTGGTGCCCTAGGCAAATTCAGATAAGACACCTGAGATCCAGGGACTTCCAGGGCACAAACAAAGGACTGCCAGGCAGACAGCTTAAGCTCTGCTCCAGGCATTCCCCTCACCATAATAATAAAGTGTTTCCAAAACAAAGCCCTGTCCAGTGAATGGAATTACAAGCCCCGCTCACAGGCAAAGGCCAAGTGAAGCAGCTGCCTTACAGCATGCGCAAAGAAACATGGCAGACGGGGAGAAAGACAGAGACCGATCCTTTGGGTGTTTTCAACAGCTGGATTCCCTGTTTTGTTTTTTCCACAGGGGGGCATGTACAGAAAGGACATCTCATGAGGTTGTGCCCCCATACAAAGGGTCCAGAGTCACAGTAGAGTATAGGTAGTACCGTAAATGCTGACAGCGTCATCTGTGTGAGGTCCCAGGGCTTTGCTGCGACTCGAGGCTCCTTCCCCCCCCGGCGACGTGTCGGCCTCTTCCCGGCTCCCCCACGCCTAGGTACTCTGCCGCCCACGCTGGTCCTCTGAGCATCCCACTGGGCTCAGTGGCGGCAGCGGCAGCAGCATTGTCCGGCCGGCTGGCCCCCCTCTGCCCCTCGGCTGCGGCGCCTCCAATGAGAGCGCGGCAGGCCGGGCAAGGCGCGCAGCCATTGGCGCGCCACGGCTACATCGCTGAGGGGGCGGCTGAGAGGGGCGGTGGCTCTGGCAGCTGCCGTCACGCTGGATGGGATCCGGGGGGTCTCCAGCCTGAGTTGGACGCCCAGTGGGATCGGGGCCCATGAGCTGCTCCGCTGCTGCCGCCGCCTGTCCAGCCGCGCACCGTGTTGTGCTGTACAATATTTCCAATATTTTTACAATATTCGCTCCACCGCCGCCTGCCCAGCCGTGCGCCGCGTTGTGCCGTATGTAAAAGGTTTTTTTTTTTACAATATTCGCTCCATAAGACGCACAGACATTTCCCCCTATTGGGGGGGGGGGGAGTGCGTCTTATGGAGCAAAAAATACGGTGTGTGTGTGTGTATGTATATATATATATATATATATATATATATATATTAAGCTCCATAATTCTCAAGTGCTTTTTCATCCACTTTTTCATCCACTTTTTCATACTTCAGGTTTCAAGTATTCTAAAACCTGTAGCAGTGCCTCTAGAACTTCTCACCACTCAGGGAGGTGGGGAGCTACAACAAAAAATTCATTTCACTGTGTAAATTTACTGCTTCCTATTAAATTTGTCTGAAGTTGCCTTTATCCTACCTTTCTAAAGGTTAATAGAACTAGTTTGATCCAAACACTTAGTTCAAGTAACTAAGATGTTATTGGCCTGGAAAGTTTAATGTCAAAATGTCAAAGAGACCATTTTGAACATTAGGTGCTCTTAAATACTCTTGCCCTGACTGAACAGATGCTGATGTAGCTGAAGCTGTTTCATGCCCATCTGCATTGTGATGGTTCCCTGGGCCTTACTGAATCCTCTGCATGAATCTTCACAGGGGAAACTACATCCAGGGACATCAGTTGTTTCATGCAATTAGTTGCCCACAACTAGACCTGGATCCAGGCCAGGTATTATTAGATACAATCTGGTAATATTTATTCTTTATTCAAATCAATAAATAGAGCCAGTGTGGCATAGTGGTTAGAGTGTTGGACTGGGACTCCGGAGATCCAGGTTCTAGTCCCCACTCGGCCATGAAACTCACTGAGTGACTTTGGGCCAGTCACTGACTCTCAGCCTAACCTACCTTACAGGGTTGTTGTGAGGGTAAAATGGAGAGGAGGAGGAGGATTTGTGAGAGCTGGACTGACCTGGGTTCAAAAGCTTACCTAGCCAGTGACCCTCAGTCCCAGTCACACAGACGGAAGGAGGAGATAACAGCAGTTAATA
Organism: Shinisaurus crocodilurus; assembly: GCA_021292165.1. Taxonomy (NCBI): domain Eukaryota; kingdom Metazoa; phylum Chordata; class Lepidosauria; order Squamata; family Shinisauridae; genus Shinisaurus; species Shinisaurus crocodilurus. The sequence continues at coordinate 102,743,695 of CM037879.1, read as the reverse complement.
AAGATTAAAGAGTTTATTTGTAAGACCCAATTACATGGGATTAAGGCAAGCAATGCATCTCTTACTCACTACATGATTGCAGATTCAAATCCAAGACCCCAGTGGTAAGGCTGAGATGAAGTGAAGTGACTGACTGAAGTAGAAGTCCAGAACAAGAGACAGAAGCCAGGAAGTCAAGTGAAACTGTCAACAAGTGTGTCAGTCTTTATACCCCTAGACCCTGTACCTATAAATAGGATATTACTCACCAGTCATATAACCTATTCATCACAACATGTTGATTCCAAACCTGTCCCAAGGTCTATGACTCATATCACCTTGAGACCCTGTCTGGTGACTGAAGACCTTGTGTACTTCACCTCAAGAGACATCCTCCATGTCAGGTGATAATCCTGATGTCAGGTGGCAATCCTCGTTCTGCCCATGCAAAACCTAACAGGATTATGTAAGCCGCCTTGGGTTCCTTGCAGGAAAAAAGGCGGGGTATAAATATAATAAATAAATAAATAAATAAATAAAAGCTTGGTACTGCATGACCAATGAAAAGACAATTGACCTGCCTGCAGGCTCATGATACGACAACATTTAAAAATTAGGAAAAGGAGATAGAAGACACAAACGTGATGGAAAAGATGGGGGAAAGTAGCTAAGGGAACTAAAGAAATGGAGATGAGAGATTAACTTCTTATTAAAAAAAAAAACAACTCAGGAAGAATACAAAAGATATCTAGCCAGAGTGAACAAATACGTCTTATTTATTTAAAATATTTCGAAACCACCCTTCATCCGGAAGGTTTCCAAGGCAGTATACAAAGGCATGAATAAAATTAATCACATCAATATAAATACAGCACAATAAACATCATCAATGATTAGCACAACCAAGAGGCAGATACAATTATAAAAATCAGAGAGTAGGCAGAGGCAACATTACCATATAAAATGTCTTGGCAAATAAAATAAATCTTAACCTGGCACTGAAAAAAAGGTAATGCTGGCTATATAAAAGATATATTTCTTTTGGGAGGGTGTTCCAAAGTTGTGGTGCTACCACAGAAAAGGGCCTCTTCTCTGTTAGATACGTAATACCTCCCCTAAGGAAGGCACTTGGAGAAGGGCATTTGTAGAAGATCTTAAGCCACAGGCAGGCTATTATAAGAAGAGGTGCTTCTTCAGATTTTTGGGTCCCAAGCAATCCAGGGCCTTAAAGATAAGCATCAGCACCTTGAATTGGGCTTGGAGTCAAATAGGCAACCAGAGCAGTTCTTTTAAAATTGGTGTGATATGAACAAACCTGGCTGTACTAGTTAGAATTCTGTCTTCCAAATTCTGCACTAATAATGCATTGCAGTAATCCAACTGGGATGTTACCAGAGCATGGATCACCATGACTAGACTATCCCTGACTAGGAATGGCCACAGTGTGGTGAACCATCCAAAACTGATAAAAGATACTCCATGCATGCCACCAAGGCCACCTGGGCCTCCAGTGACAAAATTGGACCAAGAAGCACTCCCAAGCTGCAAAGTTGCTCCTTGTGCAACCCTATCCAGAACAGGTTGATGGACCACTCCCTGGACCCACCTAGCCACAGTGCCTCCATCTTGTCAGAATTCAGTTTGTTTATTGGTCCTCTTTAGATCTCTGGAAATTTTCATAATTAACCACATTTTAACAGCAAATGCATTTGCAGAAGAATGCTTCTCAAAACATGTACCAAATCCAACAGTCTTATCCTGGTGACTGAAGCATCAATATCCATGCTGAAGAATAACAATCTATTTTTATCCCATGACCAAATGCTGGTTTTGATTAGATTATACCAGAATAACTAGGATCCCTTTTCCTGAGATCATATCTGTCCTGGATTAAGGCAATTAAATGATAACGATGGCTTTGCTTTCACAAGGCTACTGCTGACACAGATAAAATCTGACACATCAGATCTCCAACAATGTAATGGTGTCACAATGGAGGCATTTCTGCTCCACTGACATCTGTGAGTCATGATTGTTTTAAAAAGGCAACATATATGGAAGCACCCAATTGCATCCACTTTGTAAGGCCTGCTTTTCACTGGTTTTGTATCCTTAGGCATATTATTGGCACTAGGAACCTTCCAAAAACACACGTGTCTTTATAAGGCACTGCATAGATTCCCCCTCCGCCCGCAAGTGAATGTGCAACATCACAGTGGCAGAAAGTGTTGGGCCCTTTTGTGGAGATGTACATCTGAATTTATCCCTATTTCCCTCCTTCATGTATAAAGTTTTCTCACTCAGGCTTCTGCTATACAACTGTAAGGCAACATTAACTGGTAAATAATAGGGCATATAAGAATTGTGCAAACTATTGTTTATCCAGAATTCACTGTTAAAATGGTTTACATGATGTAAATTCACCTAAATGTTTATGAAGCTCTAAAGTTCCAGGAAATGGTCACTTTCAAAGAGGAGGGAACAGCTGCTATCTCTTTTATCATATTGAAAAGTGATCATTTCTCAATATCTCCTGAAAAATCCCAGTTTTCTGGGTATACAGTCATGCCTTGGATTGAGAGCATAATTCGTTCCGGAAACGTGCTTGTAATCCAAAACACTCTTATATCAAAATGAAATCCCCCCCAAAAAATTTGTACAGAGATTTTTAATTTAAGCCGTACTACAGTACTTGTATTGCAATACGTCACTTGTATATCAAGTAAAAAAAAATATTAAATAAATATTTAAAAATTTGCTTGCCTTGCAAAACGCTCTCAAACCAAGTTACTTGCAATCCAAGGTATTACTGTATTAGGCAAAATACGGCCAAAGTTAAGCACTGTTTAAGTCCCATTGGTTTTGGTGGAAGAGAATTAAGCAATTAATCAGTTGGACCCAGTGCTCTGGGATCTGAGGCAGCATGCCTCCTAATATCAGTTGCTGGGCAACCGGGTAGGCAATTGTTTGAGGTTGTGGGCACATTTGGCAATTTGAGAAACTGTCCTGGGAGTGGGCACCACCACAAAATGGCTGCCATGGAAGCTGTAGCAAAGGACAAGTAACCTGCCCAAAAGACTGAGTAAAAGGCTTAGTTGGCGTCTGAGTCTCAACACACTAAACAACACCTTTGAACCCACAGTTTTCAGCACCAACAAAAACTCATTTCATAACAATCCCAGTTGTTGGGAAGAAAATGTGTTAATTGAAAAAAAATGGAAAGGGTAGAGCATCTTGGTGGGCTCCAAGAAAGATGTCCAGAGGCATATTGGCGCCTGCGGGATCCACGTTGCCTACCCATGAAGGGCCCTTTGCTCTGACTCTGATCCAGCAGGGCTCTTATGTTTTTATGTGTTTGTTCATTGGATTGGCCCCATTCTTTTTTTCAAAAATGATTTTTGTGATGCAGAAAAAGTATGCAATTTTATTCTGTTTTTCATGCATCAGCGGACAGAGAGCATATTTCTTACCTTGAACTCACTTAGGTGTGATATCCCAATGTTATAACCAATTATATTACACAAAATAACAAGTTTCTCTCTCAGTTATTACATTTGCTAAAATAATAGAAAAAGAAACCCTGATGCATTTTTCCCCAATCTATGTGGAAGACTAGATTTTAAAAAAATTGCTTCAATTTTAACTTTGGCATATTATTTTAGCAAATGTAATGAATGTCAAATTGTAGCTGCTATCTTAATATTGATTCTATATTGATAGTAGTAGTGGTTCTGATTTTAAATTCATATTGCTCAGATGGGGTAGCTATATTAAGTTAATTTATTTCTTTTTTGTTGTTTTCTTTCTCTGCTCTACTCTACTTAGGGTGCAATCCTATGGCCATCCGACCTTGCCTGGGAAGCCATGGGATGATTTGGAGCCCTAGCTCTGAGGTTTTGTGAGCTCGGAGCTGGGACTCTGACGGCTGAGCCCTCACCCCACCCCCCTCACAGCTAGTGTGGAGAGAACCGCGCCAGCTGCCTCCCTGGGGTTGCAAATCGGCCTCAGAGAGGAGGAAAAGGGGCGGACAGACTTGAGCAGGTTTAGGGCGCAATCCTATGCATGTTTAGTCAGAAAAAAATTCTACAACTCCCAGCATGTCCCAGACAGCATGGCTGGTTGGGGCATGCTGGGAGTTGTATTACTTTTTCTGTCTAAACATGCATAGGATTGTGCCCATAGTTGATTATGGTGCTATTAATTTTTTTTCCGCTGGTGTTTTTTGTTTTTTGCTGTTTCTCCTGGAGAATTTTGTGTTATTGTGGATTTTTTATTGCTCTCCATTTGGATAATATTTTGATTGAAATGCAAATGATACATTTTCCATTTTCCATTTTTTAAAAAAATGTATACATGTACATGTGCATCCAGCACTTGAAAGGAATGCACTTTATGTTCCTGCACTGACAAAATGGTTTCATGCGGATGATCATCCAAGGCTTCATAAACCATGGCGCTGTGGTGGAGCACCATGGCAGCGCACTCTTCCCTCTTCCTCCATCATGTTTTGTCATTGGTACAAAGATCCTGGGTTCTGCATTAAGTCTAATCCCCCTCCCCCCCTCCTTGTTGTTGTTATTGTTGGGTTGCAAATAAAAGGATTAAAACAAAAAAAGTCTGGGCTCCTTATTATGATGTAAGCCTGGATTATTTCCCTGGTTTGTTACCTGACATAAAGCCAGAGTTCCCTAGTTCGGAGATCATGGGGAACTGGCTTAATGCAAGCCAGAAACGAAGAACTGAAGAACAGGCCTGTGGCTCACGCTGGCTCAGCTTGTCTGATTGTGGAAAGCTAAGCAGGGTCAGGCCTGGTTATTACTTGGATGGGAGACCCCTCCTCTAGTTCCCTGCATTGAGCAGGGGGTTGGACTCGATAGCCTTGTAGGCCCTTTCCAACTCTATGATCTATGAAATCTATAAGGTGGTGCGCAGTGAGTGGAGAGGAGGGGCAAAGGAGGAGCACAGGGCCACAGCACTCAACCACAGCAAATCAGTGGTAGGACGGGGCCTGGCATATTTGGAATGAGTCCACAAACAACACAGTGCTAGCCCAACCCTAGTTTGGTGGGGTGTTCCGCACACACAGCAGCATCCATGGGTGTTATTTGAATGGGGGAAAATGTCATTCCTTAACAAAGGCAGACCACCATTTCAAATCGATAGGGAAAAACAGAGATCGCTATGTATGTATTCAACTGAAGCAGGAACCATCTAAAAGAAAGAAAATGCAGCTCAGCTCTCTATTTTTGTCCCCGGATCTTTCCATTATGTGATCAGATGCTTTGTGTGCAGCCAAAGCTATTTTGGTTTTGCTGTACATCAGAAAATAACACAGATCTCCTTAAGGGGCTTTGATTCCGCTAACGTTATTCTGGTGACCTTCAGGAGAGAAGAGAAGGTTCCCCGTGTTCAAGGGCAGAGAGCAAAGGTTTTAGCGTCAGCACCAGCACATTCTAGGATGCATATGTAGCACTGAATGTGTTGCTTTCTAATTGCAATTAAACACATTCAAGGATATTAATTGCTGCTGCAGGGCATGTGTTTTGCAAGGCAGTCTGGAGGAGTAAGAGGTGGGGGATGGTCTGGAAGAGAGAAACCAAGGGAGGGAAGGCACTGTGACAGGAAGATAAGAGGGGAGGGGAAATCCAAAGGGTGCACAGAAATATTTTATTGGCCCAACACGCTTTGAATTAAAATTCTCTTTCAGGGGCACTCAAAGAGCACACCAGCATGTTCTCTAGTGTGCGCTGCAGCCAAGTGGGGATGGGGAAAAGACAGGAAGGAGGATGCACAAGATCTGCCTAGCTGTAAGCCAAAAAACAGTATGATCAGAGCCTTAGGCCTTAAAGGGAGGAGATGCTGATGAAGAAAGAAAGCTGTTCTTAAACCAAGCGTGGAATTGGCATTGGCCAGGGGAGCAGAACTGAGTTGGGGTGGGGGCCCACATGCCCCCACAGCTATCCACACTGGCAGGATGATGTAATGGGGTGTGGGCACATCCCCTGATGTCATCTCCCCCCCCCCCGCAAGACAAAGTGCTGGCTGGAGCTCCAGATGGCGTTTCGTGCCAGGGAGCTGCTTTGCCTGCACCTGGTCCTCCCTGTTGGTGTGGGAGGTGCAGCGTGACCAGTTGGGAGAGCGAGTGGCACACTAAGGAGAAATCCCCATGTTGTCTCCCATAACTGATCAGAGACAACAGGGGGATTCCTCCTGGGGGTCTTGGTGAAGGGGAAGGGAGGGGAATCCCCTTACTATCTCTGATCAGCGATAATAGGAGGATTCTGGCCCCTTCCATCTCCCTGGTAGACTCCTGGGGGTCAGGCTTTGGCAGGGGGTGGAGCCCCTAGCAGGAGTCAAAGCCTCCAGGGTGGGGAATGTCCATGGGTTTGATGAGGCCTGCAAGCCTGGGGGCCCCCTCCCCTGCTATAGGCAATGGTGTAGTGGTAAATTTTTGAAGTACAGGCGCTCAGCATGACAGTCCCCATAGTCACACCCCCAAGGAGAGTCCAAAAATGCAGGCAGCTTTGTTGACCCAGACCAACACACTAGTTCTAGCAGCTTTCATCTCCACCTTTTGTAGACCCACCTTTTGTAGATGGGTCTCAGCTCTGCACCAGCTCTGCACCAGCAATATACTGTTGCTGGGTCAATTCATGTCCCCCCAGCGACTGTGAGGATTGCAGCCAAGCTCAGAGGGAATTCTGAGGGGTGGGCGGGCGGGCGGGCTGGCAAACTATGTCAGCATCCCTGCTAATCAAACAGGGCGTCCCCGCGAGCCCCGGCTTCACTACGCCACTGGAATTAGAATCTGGTTTCCTGTGGATTCCATGTTCTGAACTTTTCCGCAGCACTGTTTGCACCATTTTCACAAAAAGGGCCTACACAGCATCAGTGGAATGTTATCAACTAGAATACTCTTATTCTATTCAATAGGACTCCTACGGAATAAGTGGTCTCTAAGTTGTGGCCATGAGAAAGGGCCAGCATCAAGGGTTGGCCCACACCCCAGCAGAGGACCCTTGGTATTGTTCCTCCCCCTTCACCATTACAACCAGCTTGTTCACTTGTTCCCGCTCTGCCCAGTCTTCAGCAGTGGTGAGAAGGAGCAGCAGAGGCAGCAGAAGGAGATACCAGCAATGAGAAGAGGATGAGGAGCAATAGCAGGTGGAGACAATGGTGGCGAGAGGTAGACTCACTGCAGGGGGCGGGCCCATTCAGGGCTGAAGAGCCCTCAAAAACCTGGAGCTGGCAGGGCATGCAATACTTTCACATACCACAAAACTGACCGCCAGATTGAGCATAAGAAGACTTATGCTGGGGGGAAAATCAACGGTTGAACTAGTCCAGCATCCTGCTTCTGACAGTGGCCAACCAGATGTCTTTGGGAAGGCCACAAGCAGGGTTGGAATCCAATAGCCCTTTTCTGTTATTGCTGCCTAGTAGCTACAATGGAGAGGCATTCTGCCATTGAAACTGGATGTTCCATATAGCACTCGTAACTCATAGATTGATAGCCTTATACTCCCTCCATGAATTTGTATAATTCCCTTCTGAAGCTGTATAACCGTGGTGGGGAATATGTGGCTCTGTATAACAGTGGTGGGGAATATGTTGCTGGACTGCAACTCCCATCAGCCCATGCCAGATATTGCAGGCCAACAATATCTGGTGGGCCTCACATTCCCCTCCCCTGCCATATAAGCTAGTGACCATTGTCATATTGGGTAGCCAGCAGTGAATTCCATAGGTTAACTAGGTGCAGTGTGAAGAAGTACTTCCTTTGGTCTGTCCTGTACCTATTGCTAACCAATTTCATTGGATGACTCTGAGTTTTCATAATAAAAGAGAGGGAGAAAAACTTCTGTACTTTCTCCACACTATGGATCATTTGCTCACCAGTGGCACTGTAAGCAGTGCTAGAGCATGTCATATTGTCATATGGCTCATGCTGGCACAGTTTGTCTGAGTGTGGAAAGCTAAGCAGGGTCAGGCCTGGTTATTACTTGGATGGGAGACCCCTCCTCTACTTTCCTGCATTGAGCAGGGGTTTCAGGGAGCAAGATCAAGCTCCTAGAGGGGGCGCTGAGGTGCCGTTGGACATTGCAGGCCTCGTTGGACATTGCAGCAGGGGGTTGGACTCGATAGCCTTGTAGGCTCCTTCCAACTCTATGATCTATGAAATCTATGTGCACAGGTGGGGAAGTAGCAACGTAGCATTCCTTTCCATGCTTTGAACCAGTTGTCTGGATAAACCCAGAATTATTTTCTAGGACAGACAGGAGGTAAAACTATCACAGCTTCAAGTTCCTCAAGGAACTCACACATGCAATCAGTGTAACTGTTAGATATGTCTGCAGTGTGCCCTATAAAAACAGCTGAGAACCCAAGTGAAAATAAGGGCATTATAGAACATCTCTTGGAAAGCAGCTTTAGGGAGAGTCATTTGGAACCAAGCATTTCTGTATTTTATAATGAAAATCAATAGAACACCATTGGTTGTTCATGTAACAGAACAGTTGAGCCAGAAAATATTAGTTTGCTTATCTGATAAATGAAGGGTGTTTTTATTTTTGCAAACTGCATAAATATAAATATGAACAGCACCCCGTTCTGTCACTTCTTCTCCAGAGCAAAGTACTCCCTACCCAGCAGAAAAGGGGTATCAGGTTATCAATACACACAGTTGCAGTGTAATGTGTAGTTTGGCTCTTGTAAACCAAACATGTTTACTCAGAGGTCGCACTGAGTTAAATAGAACTTACTTCATAATAAGTAGTGCTACAGCCCAAAATGCCTAAGTACCGTAGGCGCCAGACTTAAGGATAATTTAAGAACAATGTTGGGGTGCATTACTAAGGTATAGTTTTCTTGAAGTCCTATTGAAGAACTTGGAGCTGTTCTGGGGCTGCTCTGAGGGTCCAAGTTACACTTTAACCCTAACTGTGGCTCACGCTGGCTCAGCTTGTCTGAGCGTGGAAAGCTAAGCAGGGTCAGGCCTGGTTATTACTTGGATGGGAGACCCCTCCTCTAGTTTCCTGAATTGAGCAGGGGGTTGGACTCGATAGCCTTGTAGGCTCTTTCCAACTCTATGATCTATGAAATCTATTAGTCTTCCAAAGCCCTCAAAAAAAGGTTTTACTGTCCCAACCTTGGCACAGCGTGAAAACCAGTGGCATTGCACCAGTACTACAAGCAGGCATTAACGCTGGTACTATCTAAATCCTGTTTCTCTGGAGATAGTTTTCCTTTAGCTGTATATCGTAAAATGCACCCCTCAATATCTCGTTAAAAAAAATTTGGTAATCTCAATGTTGGTAGAAGTGGGTAGACACACTTCATGATTCTAATAGAAAGTTTACATCACAAGTAACATCAAGATGAAAGAAGATCAGTAACATGGACCTAAATGTCCAGTAACCTGGATCATCTTCCCTAAATCTAATTTGTAGATCTATGTCAGTTCATGCCTCCTGTCTTCCTTGCAGAATACCGGGATACCTGGTGTTCTGGATCCCTGCCCCCCACCCCAGAAATACAGTAAGAAAAGCCACAATAATAACATCTCTTCAGCCATGAGACTCAGTCGCAACGTCCTTGCCAAGTTATATAGCAACCTCAATTCTCCATTGTAAAAGAAGAAGAATTACCAACCCAAGGAACATAACTGAGGTAAAGATGACAAAACTTCAACATGTAGACTTTTGTCATGTATGTATGGTGAAGATGCCCTGTGGTAGAAATGTATCAGACACGTGTGGTTCAGTTATTTATTAGATGCTGAAGTTAGACTGAAATTTGATACATTAACATCAGTTTTGAAATACTATGATAATGATGTTATGGTTCATGGTGCTTTCAAGGGACTTTTTTTTTATTTTATTTTTTTAGCACAGTACTGAAATCTGCTTCATGCCTCAAGATAATGCAATGGCTGTTAAAAGATCTTGTGAGTGCAGAAAAGGAGAAGCTCAGACAACAGCAGCAGCAGCAAACATCTGTTAGTATGCTGAGAATATTATAAAAATGATTAGTAACTGCCGAGAAGCTCACTCATCACAGTAGATGCATTAAAGGGATGACCAAGCAAGATAGTTTAATAAAGATATGGTTTCCATTTTTGACTTTGTTAAAAACAACAAAAAATAAAAAATAAAAATAAAAATGACTTCAGACCTCCAGTCACACAGAGATCATTTTGGAGAGATGTAATGTTTTAAGATTTGAATATACACCTTGTGTATATTCATCATAAGCCTTGTCCGCCGATATTACCAAAACACTCTCCTTTCTACTCTTAATTTTAAAAAGAAATCTTACCTGTTTTCTGGCTTCAGTGAAATGCAATGTGTCATTTACATTACCAGTGAGCACAGCAACACTGAAGCATCCAACTGGATGGGCAGATAGCCATAATGTTAAAGAGTGAGGTATAGAAAAAGTGAGCTGAAATATTCTTGCTGATGGGGTAAAGAACTCTAAAGGAATATGTCTGGAGTGAAAGTCAGAACATGCAAAAGCACAGCTGCCTGAAGGAAAGAACAGAACTAGGCATCCATTAAATGGATCTTTATATTTAGAGCAACTTTGGCACTGCAAAACCAAATGTGGATGTTTATACAGTAGAATAAGCACTTGTACTCTAAAGTTTGAGTTTTGTTTATCTGTTGAACGGAAAAATAATAATAATAATAATAATAATAATAATAATAATAATAATAATAAATTAAATTTAAAAAATGATTGATAATTATGAGAATGGGCTCATACTATGGAATACTGGAACATCTTGCCCTAGACTGCAACAAGAGGTCATATTTTAATTTTCTTTTACATAGTTACTTCAGTCAGGATACCTTTTGCCAACACCAAGATACAGACTTCAAATTATCTTACAGCTGCTGAGAGACTCTGAATATTGTGTGCCAACCTGGAAGAAAACAAACAGCAAGTTATCAAAATAAATTGCAGTCAGTTGAAAAGGCTGAATAGAGGTTAATTCAATTATTTAATGGATGCCTAGTTCTGTTCTTTCCTTCAGGCAGCTGTGCTTTTGCATGTTCTGACTTTCACTCCAGACATATTCCTTTAGAGTTCTTTACCCCATCAGCAAGAATATTTCAGCTCACTTTTTCTATACCTCACTCTTTAACATTATGGCTATCTGCCCATCCAGTTGGATGCCTCAGTGTTGCTGTGCTCACTGGTAATGTAAATGACACATTGCATTTCACTGAAGCCAGAAAACAGGTAAGATTTCTTTTTAAAATTAAGAGTAGAAAGGAGAGTGTTTTGGTAATATCGGCGGACAAGGCTTATGATGAAGGTCCTGTGAGCAGGTCCCACCTTTTCTTTCCTAAATAACTAGTTTTAGTAATCTTATAGCCTATATATCTTGGCATGCGTCAGGGCCTAGAAGCACCCGTGGAACCCACGTCCATTTCTGCTGCTCCTCCCTGACTTCAGACGACTTATCAGATGCTGGGAACAGATGCTTAGTAAGCAGGCCTCACTAGAGTTGTTGTTCTCAATAGGGGACTTGCCCTAAAGTCACATGGCTCGGGCAGTTCCAGAGGCCTGTAGGTTGTACATGATGCTCCTTAAAATAAAGTTGTATTTTAAGTTATTCCTTTCGCCTGTTTTGTACCCAGAAACATTACAGAGGCCTTCGGCATTCCTCCTTCTCCTCCTCTTTGCCAGTGGAAAGGGAGGCCTGCAATGTCCAAAGGCACCTCAGCGCCCCCTCTAGGAGCTTGATCTTGCTCCCTGAAACTACTGTAATTCGGAAAAGCAAAAAAGCTGTCACGAAACATGCACTCCAAAAGCTTTTCAGGAAGGAAAGCTGATTTGAAAGTTGAATTAAATGTCTTGTCAGCATAACAATGTTCAAGCTGAGCTTTCCTGAAGAATTGCAACCATAATAATAGACAGGCTTTCACTGATATTTAGCAAGCACATATTATTTTAGTACAATGTCAAAATGTTGCCAGCTGGTCACACATTTTAGAGCAGAAACAGAATGTCAACATGTGGATTTTTTTAAGGGCAAAGTGGAAATAGGAAGATTGGGTTTAATGGTCTTTCCCCACTTTGATTTCTTTCTCAGACAGAAGCTGCCTAAACTATAGGTAGGGCTGAAACCCAGTAACCTTCTCAATGCCACCACAAGAATTTATGAAGAATTGTGCCTTGAGCAAGTGCAGAGTGCCTTTCCTCGGAATAACCATAACAATTTCTCCCACATCTTTGGGGAAAAGGCAACTGGCTCAGCAATTTGCAGGCAGGATTAAACCCTAATTTTAGAAATTAAGCCCTGGCTACAGTGTATTCAGTACATGTTGGAGAGGTGAGGGCAGAGAAGGTATTTGAATCTGGTCGACAGCTAAAACAGCACGGACGGGTTTTCAGCTTCAGCACTTTACTATCATTTAGAACACTTACATCCTACGCATGCCTACTCAGAAGTAAGTGTCACTGAGTACAGTGGGACTTACTCCCACGTCAGTGTGTATAGAATTGCAGTCTCAGAGGCAGTTTAGAAGTTCTGAAAGGGCTCCACATGCTCCAACAAGTTCTTGGAGACAGATTTGTAAGGAGAACCACAGATTTTGATCTGAGACATCCATGGATACAGCTGCAGTTTTTCGGACCCACGTTCTGCATACGGGATTACAGGAACCACTGGGAAGCTGAGAGTTTATTTTACCAACTACAGTTCTCCAATGCAAAGACATTCCAAGGAGCTCATTACATGAACTCCTGTGGTTAGAAGTAACCAGAGGGGAAAAAAGACAGGAGCCAAAGGGCTTTCAAAGGTTCCACTTGAGGTTGTACCTTGATGCTGAAAAGGTTAGGAAATATTTGCCTGAAGAAACATCTTGGCAAGTTCTTTTGTGTGTTTGTTAGTACTGACGTTTCTCAAAATTAAGAGATCTTTTGGCACCCCAACCAAAAATGCAGAATCTGGGCAATTTGCTTCCCAGAAGAATTCCCAACACTGCACTGAAAGGTTCGCTTCACTTAAAAGCTTCGTCCTACTCCTGTGCAGGAAGAAAGCTGGAGACCACTTCAGACAGCTACTGAGCCCCCTCATAGTCAGTTAAGGATAAGTGCTTCAACCACTCTTAGCCTAAGACATTTTTTTTTGGCAGTGAAGGCTTAAAATCCAAATGGTGTCCCCCACTCCATATACGGTAATAAATGAGATAACCAATCATTTGTTGACTTTTAAAGGCATTCGAGCTTGCTGTTTGAGGCAGTTGTCTCACTCTGCCTAATGGTAGGGCCAACACTGCCTTGTCCTATCAGAATGATTTAGATTGCTGTTCAGAAGGAAAGCATTCTTGCTTAAAACTTTTGATTCAGATTGCTTTTTTCTCAGCTTCAGACAAGGCAGCTGCAGCAGTAAGGCTAATAGCTGGTTGACATTATGTGTTGCCCATGTACATAGCAGTGGAATAAGATCCTGGCAGTGTGTGGACAGGAGCTCTTTTTTTAATATATAATTCAACTGCCAAGACATTGCCTCAGAGAGAATAACAGGTGCCCTTATGGGAAATCCAATTCAGCTGTCAGGTTTTTTTTTTGCTTAGATTTATGTTAGCTAGTGAAAGAGATATACACAAATGGTCCTTTAGACAACAGGGGAATAGGATCAAAGCTACAGAGTGGTGCATGCTAGTTTATTTATTCAGAAATATGTTCCACTGGGTTCAATGGGTCTTGCTCCGAAGTAACTGCGCACAGGAAAGCAGCCTTAACATTACATTAAGGACAAAGGAAGCTGCCTTATACTGACTCACTGGTCCATCTAGCCCAGTATTGTTGACACTGACTGGTAGCGGCTCTCCTGGGTTTCAGGCAGGAGTTTTTCCTGTCTTACTTGAGATGTGGGGGGGGGGGGCTTGAACTTGGGACCTACTGCATGCAAAGCAGGTGCTCTACCACTGAGCCACAGCCCCTCCCCTAAAACTGAGTCAGACCTGATGCCAGAAATACATGAATAGCTTTCTGGCTTCTTCTGCATAAAACATTTCTGGGAGGGCAGGGGTGGGGAAGAATCTGCATGGGGACAATGGCACATCAGGACTGGGGTTTAACGTTTCTCCCATGCTGTTTGTCCACTGACAGTCACGCCTAAGAACATAAGAAGAGCCCTGCTGGATCAGACCAAAGGCCTGTGGAATCCAGCATTCTGTTCCTGCAGTGGTCAACCAGATGCCTCTGGGAAGCCTGCAAGCAGGACATGAGTGCAATACCACCACCCCACCCATGTTCCCCAGTAACTGGTATTCACACTGCCTCTGTTACAGGAGGTAATATATAGCCACCATGACTAGTAGCCATTGATGACCTTATTTTCTGTGAATGTGTCTAATCTTCTTTTAATAAGAAGAACCCTGCTGGATTAGACAAAAGGTCTGATAACCAGGGATGGGGACTCGGACTCCGGGACTCAACTCTTGACTCAGTGAGTCGGACTGAGTCCCCCCTATGACTCGAGTCGCACTCGAGTCCCAATATTTTTAATGGGACTCGAGACTCTACTCAGGACTCGAGACCAAGGACTCCTCAACATCCCTGCTTGATGCCACCTGCAGGTGCTGTCTGGACCTAGTTGCAGTAACAATCCAAGTTTATTTTTTAAAATCATTTTCCTAAAATGCAACCTTTCAGTCATTTTGGGTTTGGCTGCCTCTGCCTGCCTGCTTTGGGGTTCCCTGCCTCCTCTGCCTGCCTGGTTATTTTGGGTTTGTCTGCCTGGTCTGTTCTTGTCAAAATCAGTGGCAGAGTTTTGAGATAAAAGGCACACTTGTGCCTAGAATTTATTTAAGCCACACATCTGAAGTTGTCTTATTTTGTTGGGAACCCCCCCCCCCCCCATTGATTTTAATAGGGACTCGTGGAGTCAGCTTTGGGAGTGACTCGTGACTCATGAGTCACCATTTTGGACCAAGGACTTGGACTCGGACTCGAGACTCGGGTCCAAAGACTCATGACTCGACTCTTGACTGGAGACCAAGGATTCTTCAGCATCCCTGCTGATAACACACATATTTTTCCTAATGTGGCAAATAGCAGCTTTGCAGGGAGAGGGATACATACACTGTCCTGGTTGCAGGTCAGCCCCTCTGCAGTTCCTCTTTGTAAAATGTTAGAGAACCCAGACAGCTATTGCCACCACATTTCGTTTGGCACTTAGTCTTTTATATTTTTAACTGTTCTATGACATTTTAGTTTTTTAACTGTTTGTAATTGGCCCAGAGAACATTAGTTACTGGGCCAATCAGAAATGTAATCAATGAATCAATTAGTTTATTCATTTATCAAAATACCAAGATGAAAAGTATATGCTCTAATTTAACCCCAAAGAACTATTCTGGTGATTCCAAAAGTTTAGCTGTCTGGCGTGGCCATTTATGGCCTCTTCTTCCTTTTCCTGTTTGCCATAGAACAGAGATAGATCTAGGTGACCCAACATGTTTGACACTCTGAGAACCATTTCAGGGTGGTTTTTAACATGCATGGGAAAGACTAGACCAGTCAGAAACCCAACTGTGATAGCTGCCTCTATCTCCCCCCTTCTTTACAGCTGGATAGACAAGGTTTCCACAAATAGTAGGAGTCACCAATGTGGGCTTGTGTTGACACTGTTGTATTTCAAACAGCCACCATGATGCTCTTCGTTGGTATGATGTACTAGGCTTTACTACAGTGCTGCAGAACACTTTTCAGCCCAAGGGCTGAGTTCCAGTTTAAAGAAACCACATGTCAAGTACTCAAAGTGTTAAAGTTGTCCTTGGGGCAGAAAGAATCAAGAAGTCAGCCTGGCTGTGTGCACCTGTGAGTGTACATGACTAATGTAATTTGCCCAAGGTCAAATAGAGGCAGTGAGCTTATCTGTTAGCTGTGTTCAGGGCCGGCGCTACCGCTAGGCAAACTAGGCGGTTGCCGGCAAAAAACAGAGCGCTGGGGTCCCGTCACTTCCTCCTCTCGGAGGCGGCGGCAGCCGGGGTGGGGGTGGTGGTGGTGGCGGCGCAGGGGTGGTGGTTGCAGAGCAGGGCTGCTTTGCTCCAGAGCCCCCCCCCCACGGCACGAGAGGGGGGGCGCTAAATATCATTTCGCCTAGGGCGCCAAACTGCCCTGCACCGGTCCTGGCTGTGTTATTCTTCTGCTGGTCAGCTTTCAGCTCTCAGCTCTCTGCCTTGCTGTATGGAAGATCTGTAAAGTAAACACTAACATGTTAGGGGGCTGATGTTTCACTGAACCATCCACATAGGCTCTTCATACAGCCTTTCCTATTACTCGTAGTCGTAGGTCTTATGGAAAATGATGGTGGGACCACCTGAAAAGCTTCACAGATGAGCAAAATGAACAAAGCTATCGGTTAACTGAAAGCTACATTCTGTGGAAAGCTGGATATAAAGTCCATGAGAGCTGTAGTATACACAATGGGTGATATCAAGATTTTATAGCGATGTAGATGAAAAATAACCTATAATTCATTTGTTCGAATTTGCTCTTCTGTTTTTACTGGCTTTTCCCTAGCCATAAAGAGGCTCCAGAATGGGAAGGGGAAAACCTCTCATTTTCTGTCTCCTTCATCCATCATAGTATGATGACCTATATTATCTATTGCAGAGTAACAAGACGGCCACTGTCTGACTGAAAACATTGCAATGGGGTAAGTTATGTTAAAGAAATCACTAGACTGTGACTAACTGTGATAGATGACTTTGCATATCTCATCTAAGCTGTCTCGTTAGCATTGATGCCAATATCCACCAACACTTCACAGCACAGGCAAGAAAATGTTTTATTTGCATTGCCATTTAACATATATCAATGAGAATAATGCTGAATTATAAAGAATAAAAGAAGGAAATGTACGCTTAGAGTTTAGAATCAGTGACCTGGTTTGCTCGTAACGACTAACTACGCCTTAAACAACCGATAGTTAGTTGCGGTTGTGCACGAGCAAGCAAGCGAACGGGCTGCTTCCCGCCTGTTTGCCATTTCCGCATTGCATCCTGTTTATCAAACAACCTAGGAATGCCCCATTCCTGGATTGTTTGATGCAACGTCCAGACCCAGAACTCTGGGTTGTTGAGGGACAAACAACGCAGAGTTTCAACCTATGGTTTGTTGTTGGGTTAAAATTCTGGGTTGTTTGTCCCTCAACAACCCAGAATGCCAGGTGCACGTCATGATGAACAACCCAGGATGGGGCATTCCTGGGTTGTTTAAAAAAGCCGATGTAAAGTGGAAGTGGTGAGTGCATGGGAGGCAGTACACTCGCTTGTTCTGGTACCACCCAGACTAACTGCAGGTTCTTTAACCCATAGTTAGCCATTACAGGCAAATCAGGTCAATGTGGTCTAGTGTAGCGAAAGTTAGGGAGACCAAATGCAAAGGAGAACAGAGACCAAATGCAAAGGAGAACAGTATACATATTTGACATGGTAGGGCAGTCTTCCCCAATCTGGTGCCCTCCATTGACCAGGAATGCTGGGAGCTGTAGGTTGAGCAAAATAGGAGTGTACAAGAATGTTTTGTTTTTCATTACTCCATTCACTTTTGTTTTTAAAGGTCCCATTTATTGTTATTCATTCATAAAAATCACATTCATGTTGTTATTTATTCAGTATTATTTCATTTGTTTTCATTATTACTCACATTTGTTGTCATGGCTTTTCTCCCATGCCCCATCTTTTGCTTTCTACCTGTAGTAGCAGTGGTGGCATCCAAGCTGATGTTGGCAGCAGCCTCTTGGCGGTCATCATTTTATTTCCCCAGAATTTCCTGGACGTTGCATTGTTATAGAACATTCTGGAGGTAAATGACAGGCACACACATGGTGCCTCTCACTAGCTGCTGCCATTTTTTCCTCTCAGAATGGCCCAGAGTGATGCAATGTTAGGGGCATTCTGGGAAAATAAAATAGCACCCACTAGGAGACAACTGTGGAGAAGATGTCTGCTTCCACTCCCAGAGAAGGTAAGCTGCTCACCCCTCTAAATGAGTGATGAATGGGTATGAATAGGGAAATGAAAATGATCTCCCAACCCATATTGTTGTTTCATAACAAATAAAATTTGAATCAAATGGGCCCCATTCACGTCATTTTTCAATTTGCTATGAAACAAACACCCAGACCAGTGGCTGCCACCACTACCAGGGTACAAAATAGCCCCTCTTGCCAGATCGTCACCTTGAAGTGGTGAGTGGGCTTGCGTGTTCCGATGAACCCTGTGAGCAATGCCGTCGGGAGCTATATACTCCCGGTAGGGTCACCCATGGTGGTACGGTCTGGGGAGAGGAACCAGACAAAGAACGATCCAAAACAAAAAGTCCTCAATGGCAGAACAGGCGGAAGATAATTTAAACCTAAATTACAATGGCTGTGAAGGCGGATGAAGGCTGCAGCAGAGAATGGTTTTCCAATCGTCAGGGTAACCATGCCATTGGATCATTGCCGTCCTCTGTCAAGTTTGTGTGGTGATTCGTTGTGCACCGATCTCCCCACAGAAAACAGCTTCACGCACAGGCGTCTTCCAACCCAACCCACCCACCCAACCAACCAAAAATGTCCCATGGCGACTGGTGAATGGCGATGGGGGCAGGACTGTGAATCTGGAAGCCCCTAGTCACAGACCAGCACATGGGAGGTGGATGCAGACTCAGTCACCCTGTTCAAGGAATGAGGTAGTTGAGCAGCTCGGCAGCTGTATCCATGACTGAGCAGCCCTATTTAGGATCCAGTTTGCTCACCCCGTATGGGGAGGGGGCTAGAAAAGGTGCCCTAAACATAGTCTACCTCTTTCTCCCCTGACTGGATTACCGCGTCCAGTGGGGTCACCATTTTAGCAGTCGAAAAAGACATTTGAATTTTGGAACATGGAATATACGGACACTGCTGAATAACACAGATAGTGAATGCCCTGAGCGTAGGACTGCTATTATTACAAGGGAGCTGAGACAGTTTAAAATTGACATAGCAGCACTTCAAGAAACTCGAAGGGCAGGAGAGGGACAGTTGAAGGAAGAAAAAGGAGGCTATACCTTCTTCTGGAAAGGACTACCTGAGCAGGACCGACGAACTACATGGAGTAGGCTTTGCCATCAAAAATGAGCTAGTGAACTCTTTGTCAGAAGTTCCTACTGGCATTAACGAACGCCTGATAACTCTTCGATTAAAGCTCTCCAATAACCAGCAGGTAACTATCTTGAGCGCTTATGCGCCAACATTAGATGCTGATGAAGACATCAAGGAAATTTTTTATACCCAGTTGGACACTCTCCTGTCAGAGATACCTAAGGAGGATAAAATTATCCTCCTGGGCGATTTTAACGCAAGAGTCGGGCGTGAATTTGATTTATGGCCAGAAACTATTGGAAAAGACGGAGTTGGTAATAGCAACCCGAACGGAATCTTACTTTTGTCTATATGTGCAGAGCATAATCTCACTATTACAAACACGCTCTTTCGACAAAAGAATAAGTTTAAAACATCATGGCAGCACCCACGGTCAAAGCACTGGCATCTTCTTGATTATGTAATTGTCCGTGTTAGAGATCGCCGCGATGTACTTCTTACTAGGGCCATGGTGAGTGCCGACGACTGCTGGACAGACCACCGGTCCACTATGGTTATCAACATTGCTCCCCAACGTAGGCTTCAAGGAAGGAAACCAAGGCGTAAAATGAACATCCACGCCCTTCAAGATCCTATTAAGCAAACTCGTCTTCAATCACTTCTTAAGGAACACCTACGTACGGAACCTCCTGACAACACTGAGGACCATTGGTCTAAGCTGAAAACCTCCATTACTGCAGCTTCTGAACAAACTATTGGATATGAAACTAAGAAACATCAGGATTGGTTTGATGAAAATGATAATGAGATTAAATATATAATTGACCAAAAAAGGAAAGCCTTCCAAATATGGCAAAATGATTCTAAATGTGCTGCCAAGAAAAAAATCTACGCTAGTGCAAAGGCTGAGGTCCAAAGAAGAACAAGAGAACTTAAGAACGCCTGGTGGAAAAAGAAAGCTGTAGAAATTCAACAACTTGCAGAATCTCATAATGCACGGGGCTTTTTTAAGGCCACAAGGGCCATTTTTGGACCAAAAACCTATGGTACATAGGTTTTACAATCAAAAGATGGCACCAAACTCTTAAAAGACAAAGAGTCTATTGCACTGCGTTGGAAAGAGCATTATTATGACCTTTTAAGTCGTAAATCTAAGGTGGATAATGAGATTTTTTCGCAAATCCCGCAAAAACAAATTAGAGAGGAACTTGCAATATTCCCCACTTTGGATGAAGTAAAAAAAAGCCATTAATCAAATGAAGAATAACAAAGCTAGTGGACAGATGGGATTCCTGCTGAAATCTTTAAAGAAGGCCCCCCCGAACTTGTACAACATCTTCATAAACTCATCGAAAAAATCTGGATAAGAGAAGAGATCCCAGAAGACTTCAGGGATGCCATAATTATCACCCTCTTTAAGAAAGGTGATAGAACATACTGTGGAAACTATCGGGGCATTTCTCTCTTAGCTATCGCAGGTAAAATATTTGCCAGGATTCTCGCAAACCGTCTTCTATCTATTTCAGAAGAGATCCTCCCTGAATCTCAATATGGTTTCCGCCCCTCTAGAGGGACAGTAGACATGATTTTTACTGCACGTCAGCTCCAAGAAAAATGCCGGGAGCAAAATCAACCCCTTTATATGGCATTTATTGATCTTGCTAAGGCCTTTGATACTGTAGACCGAACAGCTCTCTGGACTATCCTTATGAAAATTGGATGCCCCAATAAATTTGTGAATATCTTGCGACTTCTCCATGACAACATGACGGCTACGGTCTTGGACAACAACGGCTCTCATGGTGCTCCATTTAAAGTGGGATCAGGTGTTAAACAGGGATGTGTTATTGCCCCAACATTATTTGCTATTTTCATCGCCACGATTTTACATCTTGTCGAGGGGAAACTTCTCACTGGTGTGGGAATTATATATCGAACAGATGGAAAGCTTTTTAATCTCAGCAGGCTGAAAGCAAAAAGTAAGGTAATTACAACTGCCATTGTAGAACTTCAGTATGCTGATGATAATGTGGTCTCCGCACATTCAGAGGACTTTGGGTCTCACCTGGCGGTGGAGTGTTTGGCTGACGTCCATTGGATGGGTCGCTGAGGCATGAGATGGCAGCACCTCCTCCACAGTTTGTTCCGGACTGACCAGTTTTCGTCCCCCCCCAGATGTCCTGGTACTGCATTTGGGGGGGAATGACTTGGGCTTGCTGAAAGGCAAGGCCCTGATTCTCCAGATGCTATGCGACATAGCATCCATCCGACACTGGTGGCCGGGGGTTCGGATATTTTGGTCGTTCATCATACCGCGCCTCAGTTGGCCTAAGGCCTTGAATAGGGCGGTTAGGAAGGTGAACGGCGAAATTTGTAGGGCCATAGGTGGGATCGGGTTTTGTAGTCCCCATCCCAATATAACTTTGGTCCGGAGGGAGCTGTATCAGCCGGATGGGGTCCACCTATCCGATATTGGCAATGATATTTTTATTGGAGATCTGCGAAGGGCCCTGCTCGCTCTTTTATCGTGCAGGTGGGGGAGATTCGACTAAGCGATAGCTTGTCTCTCCCTGTGGTGGGAAGTGCGGGTTTAGGCAGGAGCAATTAGGGTTATGGTGATCATCCAGTGGCACCTTTCAAGGTGACTGACGTTTACCCAAGGCTGCCCTCGCCAATGCCATGAGGCTTGGCGTAAAAATGCCCACCCCGGAGCGACCACTCTGCACGCAAAATTGAGATGACCAACAATGCTCTGTAAATTACATAACGTAATTTTTGAATGTTGCAAGACCACGGAAATACGCTCAATTAGATTGACTAGTTTTTCTCTTGGGAGGCAGGAACACTGCTGCACTGAATCTAATTCTATTCCAAGAAAACTGAGTGTGGAAACGGGACCCTCAGTCTTCTCGACTGCCAACGGAACACCCAGCTCAGAGGCCAAGTTATTAAACTGGTCCATCAAGAATGCACATTGCTCAGAGCAGGCCGGGCCTGCGAACAAAAAGTCGTCCAAATAGTGGACAACCTGTTTGAGGCCTGTCCTGTTCCTCAAGGCCCAATCAAGAAAAGAGCTAAAACGTTCAAAAGCAGAGCACGATATGGAGCAGCCCATTGGCATGGCTCTATCGAAGTAAAATTTTCCTTGGAAACAAAACCCAAGAAGGTCAAAATCATCCGGGTGGACAGGCAGCAATCTAAATGCTGATTTAATGTCACATTTCCCCATGAAGGCTCCAGTACCGCAGGAACGAATCATATCAACCGCAGAGTCAAATGACGCATACCAGACAGAACAAAGGTATAGCCTCATTCACTGAGGCCCCCATGGGAAAGGACAAGTTATGAATCATGCGAAACTCACCCGGGGCCTTCTTAGGAACTATTCCCAAAGGCGATATGCATAGGGAGGGCATGGGTAACGAAGTAAATGGGCCCAAAACCCTCCCCACACGCACTTCTTTATCAATTTTGGTTTGGACTATGTACTCTGCCTCGATTACTGATTTCTGATTACGGGACATCATGTGCACATGAGGACCTTGATATGGAATTCTGAAACCATCTCTGAAACCACTTAGCAAGTAATTGGCATCAGGCTTGTTGGGGTACGTAAACATATAAAAAAGGGGGGGATATGTTAAAAATCCTGACTAAAACATAAAGCAGAAACTTAAAAGTCAAGAGAAATATATATAAAATAAACTGAATTTATAATATCAAGATATGTAAAATTATATTTTAAAAGAATTATATATATAAAAATATAACAAAATTAAAAACATGTAAAAGCCAGAAAACTTAATAGACATGTAAATAATAGCTTCTCATAGACTGAAGAAGATCTTGAATGTTTTTTTCAAACAAGAGGGCTTTTATCTCTGGGTGCGATATTGTAAATGCCAATGTTTTTTTGTTTGTTGCTTCCAGAGATAAGTCTTTTCAGCAAAGAAGCTTTTCTGTTGATAGATGATGAAGCCAAACGCGTTTCGGCCCTGAAGGCCTTCTTCAGTGGCACTGTAGTTCACACTCAATTCCTTTTACAGACTATTATTCTGTTTTCTCAATTCAATGCTGGTCTCATTTGCCAACCTCCTGAGACAATGCAAAGTTCAGGCTTTTACATGTTTTATATTTTGTTATATTTATATATATTTAATTCTTTTAAAATATAATTTTACATATCTTGATATTATAAATTCAGTTTATTTTATATATATTTCTCTTGTTGGGGTACGTAATGCAGCTAGCGTGTGTAAGCTAATTGGGCTGGGGCCCTTTTGTCGAAGGGTGTTGACCAGTCCCGTGTTGCCGCTTGGGCCCTGCACCCTTGAAACCGCCCTTTGAGCCCCGCAAACGGAAACAGGATGCTGACGTGTGGGAACCCCCACAGACTGCACATGCATGCTTGTACGGACACTCTGTTCACCCATAGTGCCCTTTGTAGGGGCATAATCCCAGCACGCCTGGCGGGGTTGAACCGCCTGCCCCGTGGAAGCACGGGGGTTGAGGGCAGGCGCTCCCTTGGACAAAACATGACCACTCTCAGACCTCTCACCTGAAATAGGCCTGGCAGGGACCATGTATTCTAACCACAAATCATGATCTTTCTTGTCCCATCTTATGTCATCATGGAAGGCAGCCTTTTTCCTAAACCCTTCATCGTATGCCAACCAAGCACCACCCTCAAAGCCAGAATAAGCCCGATAAATAATATCTAGGTATTTGGTAATGGTGGCTGCTCGATCAGGAAACTGCTGCTGAATGATACCCATATAAATGATAAACCCGGGCAACCAATTGGCCCAATTGCGGGCTGGTTTTTTGCACTTTACTGCCTCTTGGTCTTTATCACTGGTTTTATCATTATCAGCAGTTTCATTTTCCCTTGTCAGGAGGGAGAAAATATCAATATATTCACCGCGGAGTATTTTCTCCTTGGTTGCAGGGGCCAAATGGTATCCCAATGGAAAGGAGGGGGCGCCAGAGGGCATGGCGCCCGCCCCTACACGAGGGTAATGATCCACCATATCAACTGTGGACTGCCTTTTCGACTCGGTCACAGTATGGCCCAGCGGGCCAGACCACACTTTTACACATGCTTTCTTCACCTGAGAAGACTCCCCGTCACTATCTACCCTGCCTGCGGGATGAGTCTTTGGTGCTCTTCTGGAACGTGATGGGGATCTTGTAGGTGAAGAAGGCGGCTGACCCCAGTAATACGGCCACCCCGGTGGGGGTGGCACAGCTGGGCCTTGATAATAATGATTGAAACCACATGGTGGACTTGTGTGCCTATACGGCCATGATGCCCTGCCCTTGTGTGGGTAATACTCCCCCCCTCTGGTGAATCTGTTTCATCAAATTCTTGGTCCCAAGCCCATGGAGGTGATTCCACTGCATGCTCCCTAGAAAATCGGCTAGTGCTGGACTTTGACGGGGCCATGGCACTAATAGTGGCTGCCATTTCTTCTAATTGAGCTGAAAAAGAATGCAGAACATTATCTTTTGATCTGCCACGCATGGAGAGGCCCTGCCCTGCCCGCCCTTTCTTGGCGACCCTTGAAGCATCAAGGTCCTCTTCATCTGACGAGGAAACAAGAGCCGGTGGCGGACGTTTTGCTGGTTGCCTAGGAGCACGTCCCTCCCTTCTTGCCACCCTGATTTTTCTTGGGAGGCATCTGGAGTGGAACCTCAAACTGAAACACTGAAAGAAATTGATGAGAGTAGCAACAAGATTACAGTAGAACACTGATTAAATTCCACACCCAGACTAGCTGTGCCAGAACAGTAACGCACAGTAAAATTAAGAAAGGAGAATAAAATTGGGGGGGGGGAGGGGGAGAATTAAATCAATTAATTCAGTTATTTGATCAGATTGATTTCAGTTTATTTGAGTAGCAGGGAAAGAAAATTTTGGGGGAGGAGTAAATCAATTGATTTAATAGATTGATCAAACTGATTCAAGTTTATTTAAATTGATCCAAAAATTGATTAAATTGAATAATTAATTAAATAATTGATTCAAATTGAATTGTCTCAAGCATCAGATATAATTGATTAAATTGATTTAAATGATTATGATCAAAATTGATAAGCTTCTTGCTAAACACAATGGCGCAGCAGCCCGCCTCTAAACAAAAGGCAGCTAAGCACAATGGCGCCGCAACCCATCCGCCCCTAAGCGAGAAGCACCAGGGACCAGCTGTTCCATGAGAAGGATGTGGAGAAATGAACAAAATTCCGTTGCTAAGCAGCGCCGAGAATCAACTGGAGCCGGAACTACTGGAAATGTAAATAAAGCTGCTGGGAACAACTGATAGGCGGCTGGCCACGCAGCGCACCAAAATGAACAAATTCCGTTGCTAAGCAGCGCCAAAAATCAGCTGGAGCTGGAACTACTGGAACGTAGATAAAGCTGCTGGGAACAGCTGATAGTCGGCTGGCCACGCGGTGCGCCGGCAGGAAGTAGCCTACTCCGTGAAACTCCGCCGGGATCTCTCTATAAGCAGCGCCGCCTAAATCAGCTGTGAGTCTGCTCCGCAGGGTCTTTTGAGTATAAGCGACGGGGCAGAATTAATCTGAGGGGGCTCTAAAGCTAAGCCTCTGTAACAGCTGATCGGCGGGGCAAGACAACTGATAATCTGAGGCGGCTCCGAAGCGAAGCCTCTGTAACAGCTGAGCGGCGGGGGCAAAAACAACTGAAAGAACTTTCAGGCAAGCGGGGCAAAAGCAACGAAAAGAACTCTAAGGCAAGTAAAATAAAGGTGAACGGCAAACTGCTCGGCTGTGCCAAAGCCGCGAGGCGGCAGACCACGTGGCGCTGCAACGGTATGCCCCCCACACACAAAACAACCTTACAGCAGCAGTAGGAACAGAATTTAATTATCAATCCCCAATACCTCCACTATTCAGTAGCACTCTTTATTCTGCCAGCCAACAAACACACCCGATCCCTTCCCCAATCACCCATGCACACGCACACCCACACACACACAAAGGAACGATACCACGAGGACGATCAAGGAGGAGGACGATGTGATTCAGCTGGAAAACAGGAGCAAAGAGACTGAAGGCGGGAACCCAGGAGCTTAAATAAGCTCTTACCTGGGTCCCCGCCCTTTTGAGCCATTGGCTCATTTCTCGTGACCCACCAGACCAGGTGCTTGCCTCCTCTCTCCTCCCCCACGTGCAAGCCTTCTCCCTGTTCCCACGTAGTGGCCATTGGAAGTTCTTTTCCATAATAGATTTGTTAGTCTTTAATGTGCCACAAGATTTTATGTTGCTTTCTCAAGAAGGGGTTGTTAGATGGTTTCTGGCTGGCATAAAAGACAACAGAAAAAGCTCTTAGAATTCGGCTAGGCACTGCTACAGAGATGTTGCTTAGGACAAGTACTACTTTTGTTGGTGATTGGTTCTCATCAACTTAGCCTATAAACTTGTAACAGTTTATTACAAAAGGTACTGTAAGTGTCCCAGTACTCTCGCCTCACAAGAGAACTGAACCTACTAGTGTTCATGGAACTTCCTATCATTTGGGGTAGTGGAGAAGAGAACATATGAATGACATTGTTAATATGAATGACATTGTTATTGTCACTCCTTGCAATGTCTCTTTTATCAGCTGCATCCTTGATGGCTGGGACTTTATTTTAAAGCAGGAGTAGAGAACCTGTGGCCATCCAGATGTTGTTGGCCTCTAATGTCCATAATCCCTGATCATTGACCATGCTGACTGGAGCTGATGAGAGCTCGAGTCAAACAACATCTGCAGGACCCAACCCTGTTTTAAAGGGAGGTGGTAAATGCAGTTTATCATGAGTGAGTGATTTATTTTCAAGGGCTCCTGAGTACCTATATATGAAATATAGAGTTTTACATTATATAAATCAGCTGTAAGCAATTACTATTTTAATTGTTATGTACTAGATAACTAACTACATTTTAATGTTTACATGCATATTGATGTGTTCACTTCCATTAAGACATACTACTATTTGTTCCTTCCTGTTAACAAGAATGATAAAATGGCATTGTTCATTCATGTAATTACATTCAGTTGACTGCCGTAGGTTGTTTCCCCCCACTCATTTTTAATTAAGATCAGTGATGCCAGTTCAACTTGTAACCACCACATTAGCCCATATATTCAGGACTAGAAAACACACTGTATGGTTGGGAATCAGTGGTGTTGTGGTAAATTTTGAAGTGCGGGCACTCATCAGGGCAGTCCCCATAGCCATGCTCCCAAGGGGAGTCTGAAGATTCAGGCTGCCGTGTCTATCCATGTTAACAAACCAATTCTAGCAGTTTTCATCCCCACCAGGAGCAGTTCTTTCATAAAGCTAATGAGCCAATTGCCCATGCAAGACTAAGCCTTCCAATACTTTGCATACCAACATGGAACAATATATTGTTGCTGGGAAAATGAATTCCCCTCCCACAACTGTGTGAGGAATTTGTAGCTAAGCTCAGAGGGAACAGGGAAGTATGAGGGAGGTGGCAGATGACATCAGCATCCCTGCTAATAAAAAAGTGCTGTCGTTGCATCTCCGTGAGCCCTGGCTCCACTGCACCACTGGTTGAAGTAGAATGAAGGAAACTAGGCGGGGAAATTAAAAACAAATATAGCTGTGATGGTCCATGTAAAAAATCTGAAATCCACAGTTGGACAATACTTTAGTCACTGGTAGGTTTTCCAGTAACTCGCGGTGAGACGGAGTGTAACCTGCAGACCTCATGGTCACAATACCTTTGGACTACTGTATCACACTCTACATGGGGCTGCCTTCAAAACCTGTTCAGGCTGTTGACTGGGCTGGTTACAGGGAGCACGTGTCATGTCTTCCTTGTTAGAGCAGCTTCACTAGCTACCGGTCTGTTTCCAGGCAGAATTCAAAGTTCTGACCTATAAAATCCTATATGGCTTGGGACCAGGCTACCTGACAGACTGCTTTCTCCCATATGAGCCTGCCTAGGTCTTTAGATCTTCAGGAGAGGCCCTTCTTTAGAGACAGATTTTCCTATTTTTAAATGGCCATCGGGTTACTCTTTGGGCTGCAACATAGGTATAAAATTGATAGCGAACTCCTGCTCCCCCCCCCATTTCTGATGAGAATAGCTATTGCTAAAATGTGTTTCTCATTCTACTGTCCTACCCACATGCTTTCCCATAATACTATCTCCCCTTGGAAAGTCTTTCTTTCTTTCTTTCTTTCTTTCTTTCTTAAACCCACAAAAGAAAGGAGAAACCAAACCCAAATGGCAGTGACAGGATGATGAAAAATGCAAGCTCTGAATGTCTTGCTGGAGGGCAAGAAGACCTGCGTGCGTGTGTGTGTCCCGTCAACATTCAGAGCTATCCTTAAGCTGACTTTGTTGTCGTGCAAATCACAAACACCTCTCCATTATATATACACATATATGTTCTATTGAACCCTTCTCTTATTTGCAGGGATGGGGACTCGGACTCGGGGACTCGACTCGTGAGTCCGACTGAGTCCCCCCTCTGACTCGAGTCCCACTCGAGTCCCAATAATTTATGTGGGACTCGGGACACGACTCGGGACTCGAGCCTAAGGACTCCTCCGCCTCCGCCCTCGCCGTCCTCACCACCTCCTCCTCCTCCTCCTCCGCCGCCGCCGCCGCCGCCCTCACCTCCTCCTCCTCCTCCTCCTCCTCCTCCGCCGTCGCCGCCGCCGCCCTCGTCGCCATCGCCGTAGCACACAGCACGCTGCGTCACGCCGCCAGCGCCGTCGCTCTGTTTTTGGCGGGGTGGCTGTGGTTCAAAAACAGAGCGCCGTCGCTAGCGGCGTGACGCGGCATGTCACGTCACGCCGCCAGCGACGGCGCTCTGTTTTTGAACCACAGCAACCCCGCCAAAAACAGAGCGACGGCGCTGGCGGCGTGCTGTGTGTTACGGCGATGGCGACGAGGACAGCGGCGTGCTGTGTGCTACGGCGTGCTGTGTGCTACGGCGACGAGGACGGCGGCGGCGGCGGAGGCGGAGGAGGAGGAGGAGGAGGAGGCGGCGGAGGAGGTGAGGGCGGCGGCGGCGGCGGCGGCCGGTGGCGGCGGTAGCAGAAGCGAGGGCGGCGGCGAGGGCAGCGGCGGCGGAGGAGGAGGAGGAGGAGGAGGAGGTGAGGGCGGCGGCGGCAGCAGAAGCGAGGGCGGCGGCGAGGGCAGCGGCGGCGGCGGAGGTGGAGGTGAGAGCGGCGGAGGTGGAGGTGAGGGCGGCAGCGGCAGCGGCCCACGGAGGGAGCAGGAGGGTCTCCGCGGGAGGAGGGCAGCTCTTCTTCCTCTCGCGGAGACCCTCCTGCTCCCTCCATGGGCCGCCGCTTTGGGAGGGACTCGGGACTCGACTCGAGTCACCATTTTGGACCTCGGACTCTAGACTCGACTCTAGACTCGGGTCCAAAGACTCGGACTCGACTCGGGACTCGGGACCAAGGACTCTTCAACATCCCTGCTTATTTGTAGAATGGATTGCCCAGCCTAGGACAGAGATGAAGTCAGAACTACAAGTAAAAAAACCCCAGTGTTTATTTCAGCCTGATCCTATGGATTATTATGAATGGTAGCAGTACAAACAAGAGCTGGTGCCTCTGCTGCTAAAGCTGCACCCTGGAAATGAGAAGGGGGCAGAGGTACAGCACAGTTCCTTTTGCAATCACATAAAAGTGCTCTACATTGTCAATTATTAGTAGCTCCAGCCCTTCCCCTATTTTGACAGTTTTCTAGACTGCCCAGTAGTATTTCTTTCTGCTTTCATCACACCAGATACAGGTCTTTGCTTTGACTACTTAGGAACATAAGAAGTGACCTTATACTGAGTCAGATCCTTGGTCCATCTAGCCCAGTATTGTTAACACTGACCGGTAGCAGCTTCCCGGGGTTTCAGGCAGGATCCTTTCCTAGCCCTACCAGAGATTGAACCTGGGACCCTCCTGCATGCAAAGCTTGTGCTCTACCACTGAGTTACAGCCCTTCCCTTCCTGCTTGCTTTGCCCAGCTCTGTATAAAATAATGCATGGTATGGAGAAAGTGGTTTAGGCCTCTCTCAAAATACTAGAACTTAGGGGTCATCCAATGAAGCTAAATGAGGAGAAATTCAGGACAGGCAAAAGGAAGTACTTCTTCACACAGCTCATAGTTATGCTATAGAATTTGCTTCTGCAAGTTGTAGCGATGCCACCAGCTTGGATAGCTTTAAAAGAGGGTTAGACAAATTCATGGAAGAAAAGACTGTCATTACCTACTAGTCATGATGGATATATATTATCCCCAGCATTGGAGGCAGTATGCCTCCCAATACTAGCTGCTGTGGAACACAAATGAAGTGTGTGCGTGCGTGCGCGCGCATCTGCACGGTATTGCACTCATAACTTGCTCGTGGGCTTCCCATAGGCATTTGGTTGGCCACTGTGTGAACAGAATGCTGGACTAGGTAGGTCTTTGGACAGATCTAGCAGGACTCTTCTTAAAAATTCTTATGCTCTTACGTTTCCTTGGCTTTCCTATCTCTACTAACATATTCACCGTCACCTTTACCTTCGGTCGCTGCCTGCAAGGAATCATCCTGGACACCTGAATATGTAATTATCAGACCCACTGGAGGCAGTGAATATAGTTGTTTGGGAGATGAAAAATCATTTAAAAGGTCATGAAACAAAAAACTAGCATTTATGCAAAGAAACATGTTTATTTAATTTAAGGCTATTTGTCCCAAAGCTTAACAATATTAATATTTAGGAAAAATATAAATATGCTTGCAAATGCAAAATATTGATTTTTTTTGGTACCTAAGGCATGTTCTAATGCATAATTCATTTCTGCTATGTCAAAGAACAGACTAATAGACCTAGAAACGTTTTTTCCTTAACAGCACTTGAAAACCTGGAGTAAAGCAAAGGGATAGAAATGTTATTTGCTAAGTTCTCAGTGGCTGAAATTCATAATTGAATGTGCTTGCTAATTTAATTTTTCTCCTCTGCTTCCTCCTGAACATAGTAACTTCCTCCTTGTTCTGCGATGATTAAAACTGAAAGAACAGAATGATTTTTCACTGCTTGTACTGGGTGGGTCATTGGGAGCTGAAAAGCTGTGGAGATTGTGGGAGATGTGGAAACTGAAAACATGTGGAGAACATGGACATGAACATAGATTGACGACATGAACACTTATTTGTAATATATATATATTGTGGTGGAGAGGCCTGCTGAGTGGCAACCTTGGCATCCCTTCTCGTGTTCCTGACAAACTGACTAGACTCATGGGAGAGAGGACAAAATGACTTGAGTTGAGTCCCTCCTCCCAGGGCCGGTGCTACCATTAGGCCAACTAGGCAGCTGCCTAGGGGCACAGGGCTAAAGGGGGTGCCTGGAATAGGGAGGGCTCAAGTGGGAAGGGGGGGCGCACTAAATATCTGATCTTGCCTAGGGCACCAAACTGCTTTGCACCGGCCCTGCCTCCTCCAAATGGTAAAACAACAAAAACCACCGCCTTTGCCCACAAGAAGGCAGAGCCTGCCTGTCTATATCTTGAGGCTCCAAAATTGTGCCACTTGTGGGGAAAAGAAGCAGAAGGATATAAAAATGATCAGAGGGGAAAGAAAAGTGAAGGAAGCAAAGAGTACTGTTTACCTCAAGACTGAAGGGAGAAAAAGCAGCTGGTCATAAGGATGGGATGATCTATTGAGCGAGGTACTAGTAGCAAATAGGTACCAAGTGGTCATGAAGAGTGGAGCTACTCTTCTGTAGGGAATCTCCCAAACGATAGAGGCTAGAGTAAGTCACGACCTAACAGTCCCTATGGAGTGGGTTTGCGAACCTGGGAAATCGAGGCAGTTACAATTGGGACTTGATGGTCACTGCCACACATTGCTTATGACAATGGCCAATCAGGAGGCGTGTTGCTTGTGCTACAATGCATTCATGAAAGGTTGGTTCACACATGGCCCTGGTATCATTGTTGTCATATACAGTATGTGGTGAGGCTCAGAAATGTGGCCTCCCCCACTACACATAGAACAGGGGTGCAGAACTTCTTTCAGCCTGGATGCTGAGTTCCATTTCAGAGAAGCTCTCGGGGGCCCACATTCCAGTGGTGGGTGGGGCTGAAGGCAAAAGGGGCATGGCCCAAAGCACCAAAAATACCAGCATATTTTAACTTAAAGTTCTTACTGAAACTAAGTTTTAGGAGAAAAAAATTCCACCAAAGCCAGGAAATCACCACATGATTGGTGGCTGGCGGAAGGGGGTGGGACCAGAGGAAAAGGGTGGGGCCTTCTGGGGAACCCTGGAGCACCACATTGGGATATCTGGAGGACTGGATTTGTCCCCCAGGGCTGAGATTCCCCACCCCTGATACAGAGCATAGTAGGATATCAGCATGAACCATGGGCTCGGGAACTACCCACATCTATAGGGATACATGCATGGGCTCTACACCACACATTTTGCTCTACGTACATGGGATGGTGGTGGTTTGTGAGGCCGGGACTTGTGCCATGCCATACAAAATACCAGGGACATATGCAAACTGGCCTGCGTGTTAAAATAATAGGCAGTCCAGGCATCTGAATAAACTGAAAGGGTTTTGCCCCACCATGGGGAGGAGCTGCACTTTCAAATCCTCCTTAAGATTTCCCTTTCCCATTGTTACTTACTGTCAGCTAGCCCTGCTTGTGTAAATTCAGCCAGCCCTGAGATCCTGATTTCAGATGAGGTGGATTTTGGGTAGTGGTTGTGGGGATTTTGCACATTCAGAGTCACTGTAGGGTTGTGACAAATAATACAGGTGAGGAAAACAACAACAACAACAACAACAACACATACACCAGCATGGCAATCCTATGCAATGCAAACCTTACCAGGGAATAAGTCTCATTAATGGGGCATACTTCTGAGTAGACATGCACAGGATTGCACTGCCAGTGTTTTAGTTGTGAAGATCCAAAACTTAGGAGCATGAGGCAGTGCATTCCAAGGTAGATTTTGAATTCTATGATAGCATCATTACCAGCTCAAAATGCTTGTGGTAGCAAGAACCAGTACTATTTAACAAAAATAAATCAGAAACACATTAAAATAATTTCTCTTTTATTGAAAAGAGTTACTGATGTCTTCTAAAATATAAGCACAGACAAGGTTTATAGCAGCAGGAGTTTGACATGAACTGAATAACACATTTATTTGTTAATTGCCTCTTTGGAAAAGTCTGATTTAAGTCTTCAAACATGCATCTCAATCTAAATATATGCTGTAATTATATGCCTTCCATCTGTAAAAGTATCATATAAGTAATTACAACATTTAGATGATGCAATAGGTTCATGATAAAATATCTGCTATAATTAAATGTATTTTGAATAGTAAAAATATAAAGTAGGCATATTTTAAATGTTGAAAGGGAAACATTTTAGTACTTGTAAGCTAAGGTACATACCAAATTAGAATGCAAGTGGAGGATGCACTCAAACACACAAAATAAAAAACAAAAACAAAATGTTCCTGTCCTTTGTTTACTTTTTATTTAGCAAAGCTTTTTGGATTCAATCTCCATCACAAGAACCCATGTTTTAATGTGCAGCACAATAGCCATATAAAAATAAACACAACTGTGAAATGAATGGAAAAATGGATGTAACGAATAAAGTCCTATCGTATAATTACCGGTAGTTTCCCTTAGGAATTCCCAAGCACTTCCTGCTAAGGCAAAGTGAACCGTTTAAGTCCCACTGAGTTCAATGGGACTTACTCCCAGGTGCATAGGATTGCAGCCTAAAAGGCACTGTGACCTCAGATGAGTGATCTCGCATGATAAAATAATAAGCACTTTTTGTGGTTGCTCAATCTGCTTTGGAGAACTTTTGAGTTCTTGTGGCACGCTGGCCACAAGATCTCTGTCTACAAGTCCGTCTGCTCTTCTCCCCTCCCCATTTTAGACTTACTAGGTTGATAGCATTAGCACATGCATATTAAGTGAGTTTATACAACATGAAGATGTGTATATTGGGCTTGATACAGTCCTACCCTAAACACAGCAGCCACACATCCATGTAATCCCCCCCCCCAACTTTAACCTCCACCACCCTTTGCTGCCTGGAAATTTGCTGCTGTAGCATGGGCAGCAGCAGCAGCAAAACTGTCAGCGGTAGCCTAAAAAAAAAAAAAGGCCAAATGTTTCTTTAAAATGAGATGCACATCTTGCTTTAAAGCTTAATTTGGACTTTTTAGGCCACCATTGGGGTTTGTCACCGAATTTGGCGGCAAATGGTCAATTGTTCTTCTGCTGCCACTGCTGAAATTCAGCAGAGCTTGGTGGTGGTGTGGCCCACTGGGGGCTCGGGGGTGGGTTGAAATTGGCCCCTGAAGTGCCTGCTCCTGCCCTAGGTTATAACCGAGCCGTGTTATCTCCTCTCCCCTGGGTGCACACAGAGGGGCACATGTGATTGCAGTCCACCACATAGTTAGTGGGAATGGGAGACCTGTGTGTATCTTATGTATCCCTGCCTAAACCAGCCCCTCTGTTTGGTCAAGGAACATGAGCTTGGAACTCATGCTTGATGACTAAACAGAGGGAAGAAGGCTGGACAGAAATGTGGAAGGCATGCATAGGTCTCCTGTTCCCCTTAATGGCATGGTAACACTGTGTGCCTTGCACGACTGTGTAAGGTGGTTGAGCCATGATTGCTGAGGAAACCAGGCTCCATGATGTTTTAGGGAGATCTGTGCAGGTGCTGCACCCAGATTCGAATGAACCCAGAACTAAGAACACACTCAATATAAACCCATTATAGGAACTGAGCAGAGCACTAACAAGTTTCTTGCTAAGTCTCCTTCCATAGTGATTTCTCTAGTGTCTAGGAAACATCCCCCATTAGCTTCTTTATTTTTTGCCTGCGTGGCCTATCTTTCAGCACACAAGACCAAAAAGTTTCATTTCATGTATTTCCCTGCTTCTTCTCGGTGTCTGTATCCATTTATTCATCCAGTGCACCTTCTCTGAAATTTCCTCGGCATCCCTCCCTCCTCATTCACCTTCCCAATCTGGTCTGTTTCTCTGTTTCCCTCACTTATGTTCGCTTTTTTCTTCCTTTATCCTAAAGAAGTACTTTATTTCCCTACTATTTAAAACATGTCCATTTCTGTTTCCTATGTAATCGATCCCAGAAACATATTTGCTTTCCACTCAACTTCCTAGCCAGATTTCTACCGTCCTTGTTTGTAAGCACATGAATGAATCTACCTTCTTCTTTTTTTTACCTGTTTCCTGCCACAGTCTTCCACTTTGCTTAGCTATAAGCTATTCCAGTTCCTAGAGCTTGTGACGTGTACTGTTACGTAGGCAATTAGAAAATCCACCTTACAGATCTGAGATGGTGGGCAGCTTAGGAACTGATCTTAAGCATTGTTTCTAATGGTTACTCAGCAACATTGTGGAACATAACACTTATCAACTGCACTCTTTTTTCTTTCCTAGAGGTTACTTCTTGAAGCTCTTACTCCTATAGATGAAAAAGGAAAGCAACCTAGAATTATGGAATCCACAAATTTAATCCCTCTATTTGGACAGGAGGGAAATGTCATGTATTTCAGGTTTGCAACCTTATCATCAACAGAAGTTCGTGACTATTGTGGATTTAGGTGAGTGACCCAAGCAATCTTGATTGCTTAGCACTCTGGTGCTGAGGTTGTCCCAGGGGCCATAACATACTGCAGACCTCCCCTTCTGTGGGCAGACAAGGAGGTCCTTGTCAGGGACAAATCTGGGGTGGCTTGAGATCCACTGGACATGCGGGAGGGGGAGGGGGGAACTAATGGGGAGGGGGGAACTAATGGGGAGGGGGGAACTATGCCAACAAAAAGCATAGCCCCCCCACCCTCTGCTCTGGCTGGCGTGAGCCTGGCAGGGCTTAGGAATTGGCGGTTCTTCCACCAGAAATTCTTTCTCCCCCGCCCCAATAGGATTGCTCCACCCAATAGATAACAAAGCTTTGTGCTTCTAATTCCTATCTGCTGATAGAAAGTCAACCAGAACAACTTATTATTAAAACACTGGGTCCTATATTTTTGTGATGGAATTTGGACTGGTAAGCAGAAAATCTCTTTTTCATAGTCTTTCTCCTCACACACAGAATTATCTATGAGTAAAACAAGAAAAAGGGGATTTGGCTTGAGTGAAGTTGTGACAATCTGCACATTGAACATGGCCCATGTAGAAAGACATTAATTAATGTCTAATTCATTCCTCGCAATTAAAATGTCAGGATGGACAGGAGATTTGTTTAGAACCATACATAAACAAAATTACTTTAATGAATTTCCCCCACAAATATCAAATTGATAAAAATATGCCATAACTACTATGAGACACTTTGCCCATTTTGTTTTGCAAAATCAGTAACAGTAAATATACCTATCCTTAAGAGTTAGGTTTATCTGGATAAAGGCATGTGCTATTCAAGTAATGGCATATCAAGGTTTCAGATTAATTGGATTTATGAAAGGAAGCAACAACATTTAGCTTGTCTGCAAAGCAAAGCAATTACAATTTCTGTAATCAATGGCCAATGTCTGATTTATACCATTTTGACTTTGTGAATAAAGCTAGCTTTTCATTTCCTCTGAGCCATCCTGGGCATCAGGAAGAAAAGGAGCGAAAAGGGGTTCTCAAATACCACTTCCTGATACCATTCTCTAATTAAACGGTATTGGGAAGGTGAACAACATTTCAGTAAGCTCAAATCAGACAG
Organism: Shinisaurus crocodilurus; assembly: GCA_021292165.1. Classification (NCBI taxonomy): domain Eukaryota; kingdom Metazoa; phylum Chordata; class Lepidosauria; order Squamata; family Shinisauridae; genus Shinisaurus; species Shinisaurus crocodilurus. Next base: position 102,706,868 of record CM037879.1, on the reverse strand, counting down.
CTAAACATGTTTAACTGCTGGATCCAGGATCTACCTTCTGTTAGAGGAACGGATCTTCCATGAGAGGAAGGGCTCCACTGGTAGAAGGCCCCCCGCCTGATTTTTGGGAATCCTCCTCTCCCCTCACAGCACAGCTCACCCTATTCAGCAGGATCTCCTGATTCTCTGTGTATACTACACAGGGGGCTGGAGGGACTGCCATGGGAAGGAGGGCGCAGGGAAGTCCACTTCCACCACCACAGCTGATCCAGTGTAAATCTGGATCCAACCCTGAAGAACATTTCCCAATAATTAGCAACACTTAAACAAAATGCCAAAGAAATCTTGTGCTGACTCCTCTGGCTTAAATAAACTCCCTTTAAATTGCCCTGTCTTTGGAAAGCCAATTCAACTACAGTAAGCATG